>RXPK01000153.1:3104123-3731169 GCA_004143645.1 Protaetia brevitarsis | reverse complement strand
AATTCCTTAATTTGTGGACAAACTATCGCTCCGATTCGGTTTTACCGCGGCCCGAAATGTTCCCCTGGTCGCGCCGGATCTTTTGAGGCTAAGCAGAACCCTCTAGCTGCTTTCTTTCCGGAGTTATGTTGGAAAAACGGAAAAAAGTCGCGTTTCTTGGGCGCGCCTTTTCTTATTTTCGCAAAGAAACTGTCATTCTGGGTCGCTAGGAAGCGCCGTAACCCTAATGTATTATATACTGTCGGACGCGTTTTGCGACGAGGATTCCGTTTTCCCGTTATCGGTGACCGTTTCAAAGATATCGAGCAAGAAACGCAAATTTTCATCATTATCCTCAAAATAAGCGTCTTTTCGAGAGGAATCGATTGGGGTGACAATCGATGCCCGTCCTCCTCGCAAATGTTATTATACCACCGAAAGACGAACTGAACGGCGGAAATGAACAAGTCCGAATGCGTAGGTGGAGCTGTTGTGGAGATATTTGCAAATATGTGTGAAATCGGAGTATCTTGGCATGTAGGATCGCATTTTAGGTATTTGCGAATTATACTATCTGAATACTTAAACTATTAAAGGAATCCAAACGCTTCGTTAAATCTGGGCATATGAGTTTAATTTCCACGTCAACCTTTTGCGACTCATACTGTTTAGCACCTCTGCTATAGATACGTAATACGTTCATTGATTAATCTGTTTGGGACGGTGAAATAAAGTTTATTTCTGTATTATCCAAATTTATCCATACCATACTGACGGGAACCTAAATTTAGAAAAAAAGGAAAGCAAATGATATCTATAATGGTAATCTTGCAATAAAACGCAACATTTTACTCCTTTAAAGCTTAAAAGTTTCCGATTTCGTACTACGAGCGATAGCATGTTATTGTAAAAGACGAGAGAGAGAGAACAACAGCGATTCTCGGCTGCCCGCAGCAGTTGTCGGCGAACATCAAAGAGTCGGCGCTTTGATTGAGGTCGTACAATTACCAGCTGACCTTGTATTAGAGGTCTCTACTCTCGCACCTCCCGCGGCTAGCCATTTCTTTATTCCTTTTGTATCCGAGTCTCCGTGGAGGGGTGGGGGGGGAGGGGGGGGGAGATTCCAGGAGGGAGGAGGACCACTGTTTATCCTATCAGGTCGTGATTTTAAAACGGTTTTTAGAACTCACGACCGCTGTCGCCTAGGAGAGACGGCGACAGCAACCCAAAACTGGTAGTTGAAATAAAAAGATGTCATAGATTTGTTTTGTCTTAATGAGTTATTTATTTTAAAATTCTGGAATGCGTTGAGAAGACTGACTCGGCCATTGCTAACGAGCGACAATTGACAACGACGTTTAAATATCTCGTTGTCTAGGGCACCGGCCGCGGACCGTTGTGAGGCTAAAATTAAAAGTAACTGTTATTACGCGGTAGGAAATAAGATTTCGTCTTTGGCAAAATAATAAATCTACTCATTCTCGTATTCAGGTGTCTTTCGCTAGATGTTTTAACTCTGGGGGAAGCTGTTTTTTGAAAGTTAAGGGGTATGATCACAATGGCAAAGTGGACCTCCTTTACGTATAAAAATAGGAATTAAATTTTCATTTTACAAGGAAATTAAGAACTCCTGGTCTTGACAAGCAAAGAAAACTACAGCTATGTATAACACGATGAAATAAAAATATGAAAGTTAATTAAAATAATAAGAATCATATCATAATTATTGAAAACGATACAGTAGATACCTTGCAAAACAGGCCTAGTCACACTTTTAACGTATTCATTTAATTGGCAAATGAAATTGAAAGTAGAGAAACCTTTGTAAAAAAAAAAAAAAAAAACATTTTATTTACTGATGAATTCTCTTTCCTGTTGCATGGACGTCACAATCCCCCACAGTCTAAAGAAAATTAAAATATAACATACAAATATTCGCAGTCAATATCCCCAAAAGGGGAATGTGTGGGCAGGTCTTTTTAGGAAACCACATAATTGGCGCCTTTAATTTAAATGCGGAAAGATATTTACATCTTTTAGAAAACTCTGCATTACCGTGCATAAGAAACCTTCAACACCTAGATGTTTGGTTTCAGCAAGAAGGCTGTAGGTACACCATCTTTGATAATCGTTGTGTAGGATTTAAGGTGTAAGTGCATGTTGCTAGCCTCCTAGGTAACTAGCTAATTAAGCGTAAAGTATTGTTTATTTTTATTATGGAGTTATATTAGGTCATCAATTTAGCTTTGAACATGAAAGAAATCGTTTTATTAAAGAGTTAAGTAAAAGATTATAGATTGCACAAACATTGTCCAATATTCGTAGAAATTTTGTTGATAGGTTAGGATGTTGCCCATTTCAGCTTGGAGATTACAATTTATTATCTTATAAACTTCATTTCATTCTGGTTTCGCATAGAATCTTGTTTTTTTTTTTTATATAATATATATTTTAAACAGTATACATACATAGTAGTTTATTTTATTATTGCAAGTGTTTATTTTTGAAATAAAAGCAGTTTGTTCTGTTTACAAGTGATTTTATTTTTAAAATAATCCTCAATTCTTGGAAAGTTGACATTCCCAACAGGAGAATTTTTTTGAGTAGTAAAAATTAGATTATGATGTGATTAATTATTGTGAATATCTATATTAGTATAGGGAGACAGTTAGACGATAATTGTGGGAGGGTGTAACAAGATTAATAAAGCTCGACAATAAATTTAATATTATCAGTTTCGGTGCTAAAAATAACAGCATAGACAACTGTGGTAATCTAAAAATCAATATTATTTTAACTTCTCCCTCATTTATCTTTGACTGGTGATCAAATTTGCTGGTATTATATTAAAAAAAAAAAATGATGGATGAATTATTTTTGTTTATTTTCCGATAAGTTAGAATAGAGACGGTATTAGTTTGAATAATGGGAACTGTTTAGAAAGGAAATAAATAGGTTTTACAAATTGCAAATTTATTTATAACGAAATAATACAACATAATCACAATGAAACATTTTAAATTTAAATTGTGTCAACTAGAAAATTGGGAGCAAAAAAAAAAAAAAACAGAACAAGCAAGAAATTATTGATTTCCGCCATCCGAATGCCGTGATTGTGAGGCCCTGGAAGGGACATGCCTATCTTGTTCCATTGTGAGCGAAACCGAACAGATGAGGATGTTCAATTGTTCAGTTGACGGACACGCAATCAGCAATTGCTCCTCGTGGCTGTATTTTCCCATCACTAATATCTGCTCCAATTGCATGAAGGAGTTCAGGATATTATTCTGTTGAATAGAGATTGGTATTAAAAAAAAAATCCATTAAAAATTTGCTTTGATAACAGGTCAGGCAATTTTCTGGCCCATTTAGTTTTATAACTTCTAATGTGCTCGTCCGGCATTTGTTATTGGCGGTCCTTGTGTCTCTTGCGTATCTATTTCTAAAGGAAATATTTATATTGCATCTCTATGTACAAAACAAGAATTAAATAATGATACTAATAAACAGTGTTTTCGCGTATCGCTTTTGATCTATCCCGGTCCTTTTAAATTGGCGGCCTAGATCAAAGTTCCGGGCAATTGTAGGATGTTTAACAACGATTACAATTCAACCACGGAGCGTTGGTACAACGTACAACTCTACTCGATCGAAAAGAGAGACAGGATTAATAACAGATCAAAATTATATATCTTTGAATTTAAATTTAAAATGTATACGAGATATACTATATATATATATATATATATATATATTTTGGAATGTGCGAGGGATTGGATGAAAACCGGGAAAAAAGAACAAACAGCCGATATTAAACATTGCTTTCAAGCATTGTCTACGCTCGCTTTCATCTTTGCCGACTAGCAGTCGGCGTAGATCAAAAGGTCAGGAACGCTTGGTGGTCATCAAACCGTTAAAATCATACGTTAAGTTAATTGACCCACGGCTTTATCCCCCTATCCTTTGTCACATTTTGGCATCGGCTATAAACAATCTTCGAATTAAAAATACTGAAATCCCATTGAAAATATTTTTAGCCCCGTACAAAAACAGAATACGGCAGACCGCCGCATACAGGTCCGTCGTAAAATATTTACCGCCGATATATACAGCGGCAACCAAAAGATTTCCTCTTATTTTATTTTATAAAAGCGCACGAGTCGATAGAGAGATGAAAGATATACGAAGCTAAATATTCCAAGCAAATTAATTAGGCCAATAAACACTGACACATATGCAAACTCACCTTTATCGGACGGAACAGGATAAATTCGGTTTCTCTGTTAGCCAAATACAACTTCATCGATCTCTGTAACTCGGGGATCTTAGATTTAATGTTCCTTATCGTCTGCACAATAACATTCGCCAAATTCTCTGGTCTAGCAAACTCTTGCTCTTTCAAACAGAGCGATTTATTATTGGGGGAATTCTGTATGAGGTTTAAGATGTGCTCGGCCTGAAATTAGATTGATTGAAGCAACCACCCACTAACTACTCTATCGTCTTTAATAAACCTTTTGTATCCACTGTGTAGCGTTTCCTATCAACGCATTCGTAGCATTTAATATAAACGCTTCGCAAGAACTCTTCAATTCTTTATCAATCTCTTTTCTAGAATCGACTAAATACTCCACGACCCTAGGGGTACCCTCTAACAAAAACTCCAACAAGGCATTACTGCTACTAAAACTGAAAAGCCGATCTCTCTTTTGCAGAAGTCCAACTGCAGCTGTTTTAATTGTGCTGAAGTCTAAAGCGACTTCTTTAATTGTGAAATCCACTTGGAACGGAGCTATCTGCTCCCTGATTATTAATAAATGCTTAATTTGAAATAATTTGCCATCTATAACGCTCTAAAATATTAGTAATTATCATGAAAGTGATATTAGATATCAACTTATCATACTTTTTTCGCTGTGATTTTCTCCGATGCAGAACTTATGGTGGCCGTGCAAATGATCAAAGCTTCCTGGGCGAGGCCTTGAAATATCTCCCTATCTAAGCAAAAATATAACTAGATAAACAAACTAAAGTCCTCTTAACAGTCGGGTACCACATTCCGTGCAGGTCAGCTGGAGAATCTGTAATTATTTATTCGGATTTGAGATCACGTAGAAATTCATCAAGAAAAAATGACAGTTACTTCCAGTATATGACCTGAATTGTCCTAAGTAATTGGTGTTTAGATTTACAGCATCTTGGAGGTCGACAGAGACGCTTGAGGTCCTTGAATCTGATCTTCTATCGCTGATTTCCTCAGCTATGTTCTGGAAACACGTTTTGCGATTTTGTTTATAATTTGTACATACGTATACAGTGTTACTGGGTATTTAATCACTTTCTACCATTTACTATATAAGACAATTTCCAGATTTGCAGGTAGAAGGTATTATTTGCGTATTTACTCTCGTTTTAGTGTGAAAAATAAAATATATTTACACTTCTTCGACCTGTTAATCCGTGCTGAGCCAAAGTCGTATTAAACGTGGAAACCTGAAATAAACATGGTATTGTTCTATTACCTCCATTTGTTCTAATTTCTCTGGATAAGCTAGATCCCCTGGGGATGGGTCGTATTTAAGGAGATCGTGCCTAAAGAATATATTCGCTCGAAATACCAAACGCTCTTCAACATCTTGTACAAGCTGTTTTATAGTCTCGACGAATTGATCCAGAGCCACTAAATCAATAATAAATAGAAGTTACTACTTATGGTGATTACTTAATCATTTTTTTTACCATTATTTTGTATCTGATCGCTTAACATTTGCTTTAAAATGGTGCACAATTCCGTCAGGACCTCTAAATGATTTATACCGATTAAACATGGACGCAACATATCGTATAAGTTTTGGCAGATCACCCCTAAGTATTCCCTGTGTGATTTTAACATATTAATAATGATTTTACCTTTTCCATACCCTTGATTATATACTCAACTCTAACTGTGGTGACTGCCTATTAAAGAAATAGTGAAAACAAGTCGCCTCGTCCTGGCAGACTTTAATCACAAACAATCCAGCCGATCGAAATAGAATACTGTGATCATTTCTATGTTTATTCTTCAAATCAATTAGTGCTTTTAGAACAGCTGCGGTCATTATGGGGGAACGCTGTGAGAAATATGCTTTTTGGCAATCAATAAGAGTTCTTTTGTAACTGGAAATAATATTGCAAATTTATGAAACTTAAACAGGGAATTATTATTTTACATGTCGTTGTCATTAATTTTTCCCTCAATATGATTAGTTACAATCGATATTTTACCAGCAGCATTCTGGAATTTTCCATAATAAAATGAGAATGCCGAATCCATGTTAGCATCACTTTTCGCTTCGAGATTCAACAAGCTTTTATTATCCAGATTTACAACTTGATTGATTGCAACTGTGATGACTTGAGTGACAGTTCTGAATACGTTTTGCAATGCTGTTACTAACAAATTCTCATATTTAATCCGGTAGCTGTAAGCCTCTTTGAAATTTTGCTGTCGAAAAATATAAACAATGGTGATAAAATATTAGGTAAAGAAATGATATACTCACATGATTATTTAAATATATCAATGCTTTATCAATATCATCCAGCATATTACAAAATTCTATACTGTTTACGTTTAGATAATGCACATTAATGCTGTCATATAACACCGGGTATAAATTAAAATAATGTAGCTTCTCTTGGATGTCTTTCTTCTTGTCTTTTAATTCCTTCTGGTGCCGCATTAGTTCTTCACTGAGGATATGCATGGAATCTGTTTTTGTTGTAACTTGCTGGTACTTTGTTTCCAGTTCATGTAAGGCTTTTATTACATCTTCTGTCTATAAAGATTATAACGGGATTATCATGCAACAGGAGATTAGAAAGTGCACTTACAAGATCGTATAGTTCTTCACACCCCTTTGATTGTGTGCGTAACTTATTGTAGTAGGTAAAAGTTTCGTTGTAACTCTCGTCGTTTATATCTTTCTCAACTTTAACCATCCATTTTATGAAATCGTTTTGTGTGTGAATAATATTATCTTCCACGTCTTTTACCTGAAATTTCGAGCCCTTTATATGTGATTTTAATCTAGGAATAAATTACTACACCCACCTTTTGAGTATCTTGTTTATAAAACATGCTTTTCACGCTGTCTTCAATTTGATAGATAATATCCATTTGTTGTTCCGAAAGTGGTGCTAACGGATTCTCTACGTCTTGCCATTTCGCTATGTTCCTCTGAATAATACGGTCTGTACTTTCTTCTTCAATTCGCGCTTGATCCATGCTTTAATTTGATTTTAAATATTTTTAAAATTTTGACACTTCTCCGTTGGTGTCGCCCAAAAAGTTAGGTTAGGTTTTCATGCTTTGGTAAACGTCAACAATCGTGTCAAAAAAAATATTTACTCGACGCTAATTAGTGATTATTTATCAATATGAGGATCTGTGATTAATATTCGTGGGGGAAAGCAGTGCTAATAATGCCAGATTTAAAAGGAAATACGTGAAAGTTGATATTGTAAAGATAAATAATGACAGATCATACGGATTTGTTGGTTTTCGGTTTTAAACATACGTGTACGTTAGATATTTGGCACATTGATGAGATCGTATTGTCTAGGTATTATATATAATTTTCGCACACCGAGTTTATTCAGTCGTACTTCGAAAATACCGAGTGCAAGATGTTATTCAAGTGCCACTTCTCAACACAAGTATGCCTGTTTATGATGGTGATCTGTCAGAGTTTCGGTTATTTCAATTTTAAAGAAGACCATGATTGTTTTTGTCAAGTAAGTAAGCCCTAATCCGTGGCTAATTCACCCCATCCTTCATTTATATGAAACAATTTAATAGCTCCAGGGTAGGATAGATGATTGTACGTGCAGTGTAGATACAGTAGACAATTATAACAACATCAAAATCTACCCCAGACTACGTAGCTTATTGAACAAGGACTACTTTCGTTTCTACAAGGTCAACTTGAAGAGGGAGTGTCCCTTTTGGTCGGACGATAGCCGTTGTGCCATTAGGTATTGTCACGTAGAAACTTGCCAGGAAGATGTGATCCCTTCAGGGTTAAAAGGACATGCAAAACCAGCCGAAAAGGTCAGGATGACCTTTTCTTTGTTTAAAATTTATGTTCACATGGCTTTTTATTATATAGTATAAAGAAGGACCTGACTGTAAAGAAGATCATAATGCACAATTAGGATATTTGAACACTACCATAAGTAAAAGGGCTAGAGAAGAGTTTGTTATATGGACTGCTTATGATAACGCACAAGAAAACTTTTGTGTAATTGATGAGAACGACAGCGATGCGGAATATGTAGATTTGCTCTTGAATCCTGAAAGATATACTGGTTATAAAGGTGTATCGGCTCAGAGGATATGGAACAGTATTTACATGGAAAATTGTTTCAAGTATGTTTTATCAAAACATCAATATTTTTGTTTCTTAATAATGTAATAATTATAAAAGCTATTATTGCATACAGTGTGCACGCGGTCGATCTGGCGATGGGTACTGCGCATAATAAAATGCTGCTTTCTATACAAATGCGGGGTTATAATACTCATGCACTTGAAGTTCTTTTTCTTCTGTAATCAGAATTGAAAAAAAAAACTTTCCTGTTTTAGCAAAAATTAATTTTTTCTTCGCTTATCGCTAGCTCGTACGCGTACACTTTGTATAAAACGTCATACAAAACTGATAAAATAATCTGCGATCAAATACAAGATTACGTGATTATTTTCAGGCCCACAAAATCTAAATTTAATGCATACATCCAAAACGATAAACTTAACGATATGTGCTTGGAGAAACGGGCGTTCTATAGGGCGATATCGGGACTACATTCTAGCATTAATATCCATTTAAGCGCCAAATACTTACTGTCCGATAAAGAGGAATTAGGTATAGATAACAAGGGGAAGTGGGGTCCGAATGTCGAAGAATTTAAGAGGAGATTCTCTCCGGAAACAACCAACGATCAAGGGCCGAATTGGTTACGGAATTTGTACTTCTTGTATTTATTAGAATTAAGGGCCTTGGCTAAGGCATCTCCGTACTTGGAGAGGGAAGAATTCTACACCGGAAATGAAGAGGAGGATTGGGATACAAAATTGGCGATCAAAGATTTACTCGGGATCGTGAGGTCTTTCCCGGAGCACTTCGACGAGAAAAAGATGTTCAACGGTGGTGAACAGGCTAAGAAATTGAAAGGAGAATTCAAACAGCATTTCCGTAACATTTCGGCCATAATGGACTGCGTTGGGTGTGATAAATGTAAACTGTGGGGCAAATTACAGGTAGATACGGGCTTTTAATACGTCCAGATACGAATTGCAATTATTTACTTTTAGATACAGGGTTTGGGGACCGCTTTAAAAATATTATTCTCCGGTATATTCGAACATAACACACCGGAACTTTATATTAACAGCGAAAATAAGAAAGAATTTCAATTACAGAGGACCGAGATCGTAGCTCTGGTTAACAGTTTTGGAAGGTAACTTATGTTCAATTTGCAACATGAACCCATGATGCAATAACGTTTATAAGGTATGACTTTTGTACTATCAACCGGTCTGCAATGCCGTCGCTCAGAGAACGGTTGCTACTACAAATATCTTATCTTATAAACTTTATTATATCATGAGCTGAACCCATTAAATGTTTTAACTTAACTGTTAGTTTAACATTTAATGGGTTGTCCTTGTTAGACATTGGAATAATATCTTTTGTATCAATTTTTTTTTAGACTATCGACAAGCGTTTACGAATTGGATGGATTTAGACACATTCTGAGATGATTAATTATCTTAGTCAAACAGGAACTAGAACCGATATACACATCACATTAATTTTAACGTTAATTTTAAATTATTTTATATTTATAATATTAAGATTAATGCATTTAATGTCTCGTTATAAAAAAAAATCCTTGTTAA
This sequence comes from Protaetia brevitarsis, assembly GCA_004143645.1. NCBI lineage: Eukaryota > Metazoa > Arthropoda > Insecta > Coleoptera > Scarabaeidae > Protaetia > Protaetia brevitarsis. The sequence goes on along the minus strand of RXPK01000153.1, from coordinate 3,721,247 downwards.
TATAGTCGGTTACTTCCATGACTTCCTAGTAATAATTGTAGTATTTTATTAATATTATAATTGTGATTTATATTAATTTATTAGTAAAGTATTGAATAAGGGTATAGAATATAAGAATGCCAGAAGTGTAAATATAGGTAATTATAATATTTCTTTTATGTAAAATATGTTTATTTTTTAACATGAACCAATCACTTTTTTTTTTTTTATAATTAAGCACTCATTTTATTAACGATAAAAAAGTATTTATTTGTAAGAACTCTACATTAAACAAGATTTAAAATAAAAATACACAAGAAATCAGTGCGTTATATCGCAAAAAAATATAAACCAGTGACTTAAAAACAATAAATAATCGCCATCTTTCAGTTCAGGTAATTTTGGGTATTTTAATACCACCTTCTCTATGGGAAGTCTGATAGGTTGACCATCGAAATCCATATGGCCGTAATACCACTTCTCTCTAGTTCGGCCTAGGGTCCTGTTAATACCAAACGTTTCGAGCATACTCCTTTGTTTACCGACATGAATCTCTTGAAAATCTTCAGGTGTGAAGAAAACGTTAGGATTCGATTGCTCAAAATCTGTGTCGTACGCCTCTTTAGTATTATCAGAGCCGCTCGATTCCGCTTCGTCATCCTCGGTACTGGTTGGGGCGTCAAACATGCATTTTTTAGCGTAGTGTTCTCCATCGCCCCCATCCGAATCCGCCAAATAAGGTAGGTGTCGCCCGACGTACCTGCGGTACACCATATTCTCGAATATACGACACTGCTTAGTGTCGACGAATCTCTTCCGGATGAATTCGTAAAAGTACATCAACTCCGAGCACAATTCCCGCTTGAAGTGCTGCTTCAATCCGGGATCGATTTCCCTTAAATGGAGGGTGATGTAAGTTTGCGCGGCCACCAGAGATCCGAGCGCTTCCAAAGCGAAAGTGACGTTCGTTATATTCAGTTTCATCAACCAAGGCGCTGATAATCCGGAGATTTCGGACGATAATAGATTGTAGCGTTCGGATATCGTGTAACCTCCCGCGTAATCCGGACAGACTAGCGTTATGTAGTTACTATCTTTCGACTCTTCTAATCTCCTCTCCTTGGCGGGCTTTTGAGGGCTTAATTTCTGCGTGTGGATCTAAAACAGCGTTAAATATTGGCAATATTTTAAATTATTGTTTCGTATAATCGGGTTTCTTACGTAAGTTATAGTTTTGCATAGGAAATGTAGTAAGCACAATATCGTGCCGTATGTTATCTTTTCGGAGGAACTGCCTTGATATAGTTGGGGTATATGGAAATCAAAGTCTATATTGACGTCATTGACGCAACCTGTCTCGATAGGAGCGCATAATAATGAGTGTAAGCTTGGACCGGCTTTCAGCAAGCATTGGCAGCTCATGGCTATTAGCTTCATTAATCTAAAATGATTATTTTAATCCAGGTAGCAACCGGAATAAAAATCACGCATAAAAATTAAAAAAAAAAACTTACTCGTCCATTATTTTTACAAGGGGATCAGTCGGTATTAATTCAACTAATCTAAGTATTGTACCTTCCTTCTCCGTAGTGAAAAATGTTAAGACTTTTGGTCGTAAGAATATAAACGTGACAGCATTGATGGTGTCGTAAATCGCGCGCTGAAATTCATTATCATTTAATTACGTATCAAAACACCATCTTTACCCTTACGATTATGCCACGATACACATCATTTTGCGCGACTTTCCATTCTTGTCTGCGAGTTAGTAATTTACAGCAAAAGTTGAGACAAGTCAGAGTTAATTGCAACGCAGTAGTGTCTGCTGTGACCCTCGGCAGTCTAAGGGCGTTCTTGATTATATCCTCGTGCATCGAAATGAAAGACAAGAACACCATCAATCTGCGATGATGCATCTTATCGAATAAAACTATCATGAATTGAACGATTCCTGTATAAGTCGACCACCAATCTTCGAAGTACCACGGCAGGGCGTTCTGCAATTTATAAAATCCCTATTTATTATTTAATTCTCCCGACGCAACATCAATATACCTTATATGTTAAATCATTGGTGTTGATATATCTTTTCGGCGGTCTAGTCGAATCGAAGAATATCTCGTAGTCCATATTTAGGAACTCGTCGATGTTAGCATTTTGCGCGTAGTTTATCAAGCATTGTACGGCGATCTTAGCGATACGAAACAATGACGGGTTTGATGCTAGTAGCCCGATCGATACCATGATCCTCTTCGCGAACTGCATCAAGATGAACCAAGATGGATGGGTTTTGGTGAATTCCAAAGAAATTAAATTGCTACCGAATACCAAGAGTAAAGACCATTCGTTGAAAATTTTCTGCTCCGCTTTTGTTACGTCCAGATTGATTATCTTCCTATATTCTTTGTCGAATATTGCGCCCACTGATTCCAAATAATCTCCCACCAAATCACTGTTCGTAGGCACGAAATCTCTCAAATCTTTCGTAGTTTGTATAGCGATACACAACATCGTTTCTTTAAACGGGTTATTCACCAAATCGTAGTACTTATTTAGATAATCAAATACCCTAGTCAACGAAGTGAATGTCTTATGATGGTTGCTATAATAATTATTTGGCCAACTCTTTATCAGGAATAAATATAAATCCGCGCAAGCAGTTAGTATTCTGATATCGTCCGGGTGGGCAAAATGCTGTATCAACCCGTTCATACAAGTTTCAGCTAATAGATGTTGGGTCTCAGTCGCTCTCAGGCATTGGGGATAAGTTAATACTACAGATATCAATAAATTTTTCCAAGAACGCAGCAAGCTGTACCCTTGGACTTGAGCGTGGTTATCGTCCAGACACGCTATGATGTGGTCGCACCAAATTTGAGCGTAATTGGAGGTTTTGTTGAAAAATTTATCAAGTATTTCGTTGATCTCGTCGTTTGTGCCTTTACTTTTGAACAATTCAAGTGTTAGGATGTTGAATATTTGCGAATATGTTCTGTTCGTCAACTTTACGTCACGGAAGAGGGGATCTGTTAGGATCGACCAGAATTTCTTTCCCTGCGTCAGCTGTTTCACCAAGCTATCTTTACGATACATCCAGAGGGTGTGAAATAGATCTAAGATGGCACTTTGAACTGGGCTCTTCAAATAGTTTGTGTTCTGGAAATAATTGTTGTTTGCTGTAGTTTTTACAGTTAAGGAAATAGGACAGGACAAAGAAAAACATATTATGTGAACGAGAAATGGAAAGCAATTGAAGGAGGAACTATGAGATAATGCAGCCTTAACAGGTCTACTGCTACAAAATACAACAGAAAATGGGTAAACTGAAGAAGAAAAAGTTAAACGTAATGATAGGAAATAAGATATCAATTCTGCAAGGGATTGTGTAGGCTTTATAAACCCCTAGAACTAATGTATATATAATAACTCACCGTCTGAATATTCTCTAAATATTCTTCTATGAATGTGATAACACTATCGTTTTCGCTAGGGCCAAATCTCTTCGACGCATTCTGATTAAGGTCGAAAAATGCCGCTGTTAAACCGTTTTGTTTCTCAATACAAAGAGTAATCAATTCTAAAATTGCGACTTTTATATTCTCCTCCTGCAGAGGATCTCTGAGCTTCTCCAGAAACATGTTTTGTATTTGATAGGAATTCAATTCAAGCAACGCCAAAATAGGGATACTGGGATCCTAAAATTTCAAAGATTATCAACGTCCTTTTAACAGAATCAAGTAATTCACTTACATTTGCTATCTTCTTTAGCAGTTGGCATGCTAATTTCGGCACAGTCGGATCGAATGCGTGATCTAGGTAACTGATCAGTAAGCGCAGAGAACTGGGTTTTACGGTATTGTCCAAGAATTTGTTCAGGAGAGGGGTGTCTTCTAAAGATTTCTCTTGCCTGTTGTGTAATGCGAATATGTGTATGAAGATATTTATACAAGCTTTGACGCATTTGATAATTGCGAACGTTAAGGGATTATCCCAATTGAATTCCTTTAGCATGCGAGTGTGTAAATGCACGTTTGATATCCTAAATATACGAAAAAGCACTTGGACTGTCGGTTCAAAATTTACTATTACGTGATAGCAGAACTCGTACATTATTTTATCATAGTCAAAAGCTGAATCCGGTGTGCCGTTTAAAATGTCGAGCATTATTTCTAAACACAAAAGAGTTATCTTGTATTTATCGTTAATGTCCGCATACTTTGTGTCTAAATGTATCTGAAACAGCTGGGCAAATAAGAACGACAAGCTAGGAATGTGTACTCTTAACACGTTGTGCTCTGTCTGAAATGTAAACTTGCTGTGAAATATGTCTGTAGTTTATAAGTATAGATACTACTTACTCTTGGGGTCAGCTTTACCAAGTTCACGTAGGAGAATAAGATGCCGTATTCACCACGATTCATTTGCTCCCTTATTGCTGATAAAATAACGTTCGGCTGTAAAAAATTCTTATCGAAATAGTTATTTAAATCTTTCGGGTTTTTAGTAACAGTGGGCATAAAATTATTAATGACTAGCATCTCCATGATCTGGTCGCCATTTCTAGGCATCAGTGTCCCGTAGATATCCAAACAATTCTTCATCAGGTTATAATTAACATTTTCTCTTTTCGATAGGCTAATCAATAAACGTCCGATATTATCGAAAATGCTGCGTATATCGTCAGAATCGATACAGAATTGTTTTAACAACACCTCTATTATTTCGAAGTATAGCTCGATGCCTCTGTGCGAATTCTCGGGAAAATATCTCCTTATAACGGCTTCGTGCATTATCTCTTCAGCCACTTCGAAATAACCAAAATTAGCCTCGTACCGTAAGAATCTCTTGTTATTTTTAATGAAAATAGTAGCTTCAGAGTGGGCCGACACCTTAACGCATTTGAGAGGGTAATAAGTTTGGAGTAAACGCACAACACCTTCGTCATATCTCTCTGTGGCCTCTTCGGTGAAGTAGCGGAAGTTGCATAGGACAGGCAGAACCTAAATTTGTTTTATTTTCGCATCGCAATATCAATAAATTTAACACTTACTTGTTTGATCAGCGATTGGTGCTTTATAAGTTCTAGTATTACGTGGCTGAACTGTCGAAAGCTGCATGGAAACATCTCGTATAGGATTTTGTAAATTATGCTGGCGTGTTCTCCGCCCCCATGGAAGAACTTCTCAGCTAGTTCCTCGTTCTTTATCAATTCCGTGCACAGCTCAGTGACGCCTTTGTGTTTCATCAATGACCCGTCATGGTCGAACTTGTCACAGACGTAGTCTAATAAGTTGTAGAAGTTTTTTTGTATGACGGGGAAGATACTGGAATTCTGAAAAATTTAAAATGAGAAATTCTTTTCCAAATTTTAAAGGTTTGGCACCAACATAGAGCCAAAGTGAGTGTTGTTTTACCCTTCTCATTTTCTTTAATTTCAATATTTTCATTCCAGAGGCAATTATTGCTAATCCAAAGCAATAGTAAAATTAACATTGTATATAAAATTAATATCTATATTTTTTATAAATGCAAATTGTTTTTACAGATGCTAATGTTGCACTAATACAAGATTGACTAACTGTATGCAAAATCTAATCCTCCACTAAGAACCGTAACTTGCTTTAATTCATCCAAATAACACCAAGATTTTATATATAATAATAATATAGTCTAAGGATTTTAACAAGTAAAAAGTAGTCAATATTACCTGAATTATCCTATCAGTAGTAATTTCATACATCAAGACAAATACATTTTCTTTCAAAGCAGCCTTTGTGAATTTGTGGTAATGGGAATTAAATTTTTCCATCGCAACCTTCTGTGGTAAAGTCATTTGGAGTGTCGTCCACGCCAATAACAAGATATAAAGTTCACTTTCATAAGTTGCCGTCATTAATAATTTCTCTATTTCAGGCGCCTGCGGCCTCCAAATGTTCGTGTTTTTCCTTATTTAAAAATAAAAAAAAAAATTAAATGAAAGAATGTCGTCTTCCAATCCCTACCAACTTACCAAAATATGTGTAACCCAATAACCAAAGCGACCACCTCCAATCTCCTGATAGTCCTCAATTCCTCAGGTTTTACAAGCTCCGACACCTTGTAATATTTAGGATCGCCAGTGAAGTTGTGCAACTTAAAAATGGAAAATAATTCCTTAAACTCGGCCACCTCCAATGGTACGAGTTCCTCTGTTAAAATGATGCTGCTTAATATCTCGAACTGCTCCTGCAAGTTCCTATTCACCCAATCCTTCAAGGACGGGCAATTATCACAAGTTTCATTAGTGATTTCATCTAATAGGCACTTGAATTGTTCGTAAAACGATTGTCTGAGATTATTCAACTTGCAAGAGCTTATAAATCTCATGTACAGATCGTTGAATTTGTGGTGGGCGGAGATGGAATTCTCCAATATGTATTTCCACGTCTTGATCAGGTACATCCTTTCAGAAGAATAAAACAACCACGCTTGTTCTAACAGCTTATCGTGGTGCAGTTCGAAATTCGTCACATTCACAATATCCTCTAATAGTGTGTGATATTCGAACATTAGGAAGTTGCAGAATATCTTCCATGCCATGGCTGTTTCTAAATTCTAAGATGGCATTTCAGAAATCGTCTTTATAAGTTTTTCAGGTGTACTTACCAAGGTCTTGCTTAATTTCCATGCCAATCGCTCAGCGCCTGTGGTTTCGCCGGTCAGATTCGAGCTGGTCTTCCATTCGTCGAAATTTTGTTGTGTGAATTTCTTATATATACAAATACCTCTATGTAGGTCCTTTCTAACAGAATCTAGTACATTTCTAATGTCATCTTCTGCTATCAGCTTATTCCGGCCTGTTACATTGTACCAAATTTTCTTCCAATATCTATTTTAAATGAACGAATTTTTGTATTATATTACACATTTTATTTTACGCAACTTACGGAGATGTTTCCATGTTTATTACTTGAGGAGGCTTTCATAACCTCAAAAACGCATCAGTTCTTTTGAGTTTTTTCTTCTTCTTTTAAGAATGACGTAGAAACGTAGAAACAGAGCTTGAAGAAATGCTTATATAACGTAATTCATCTACTCGAAAACTTACTTGTAAAAGCCTTATTAATAACCCCGGATTAGAGTAACTGATACGATAAATATAACCTCAAAAAGCAGGTTAATTTTTGAATTTGTTTGAAAGTACAATGGGGCAATCTTTAAAAAAAAAAAACCCTAACATGTTTTTGTTCCAACTTTGTTGTTGAATTGGCGCTAAATTTGAATTAACCTTCTTTTAAGAGGTGGAATTATTTTCTTAACAATAAAGACTATTTAATAAAACATTAATCGCAATGTAATTTAAATATTTTGCCCAACTTCTAGGATCGATATTTGTAGATGGTGTGTTGTGTCTTAAAGTAGAATTTTTAATTGCCATTTAAGGCGTAATTATGATAGAGACTACAGCCTCATATATACGAGATAAATTTGCAATTGCAAACACAATATTTGGTTTAAGAATTCTTTAAATATTTTCGTTATCTTTTTTACGACTAAAATTTTCATTAGTGAATGCTTTTGTCTTTGCTTTTAATTTTTTTTTTATAATTCAGGGAATTTGATTTAACACGATTCTCTTTTTAGTCTACTACTCATAACACAATTTCCTATGTTTTTATAATTATTTTTACAGGTTCTTCAGAAATTTGTGGAGTGCATGTCTTTTTAAACAGACAAATATGATGTTCTTTTAAAAACTTAGAGAAATAGTCACTAATATTAAGAAACATTATAGGCAATAAATATATTTTTTATAGGAATCGTATAATCGTTCACGTAATCTTAATAAAATTAGCGCGTAGGTCAAGATTCTATGGACGATTCTAATTTAATTATCGAAAAATTTGGTCTTCATGATTAATATGTTAGTGTATCACTTGCACCGCATCCTTTCCGGGAATTCCATCTACTTAAATGATTTTAATTTATCGTGATTCATTGCTACTTAACCATCACTTGATTGCTGAATTCGTCAAAGGAAATGCAATGATGAAAGAAACGTTCTGTTTTTACCGACGTTTGATGTATAGTTTCGTTCAAAATATCCATGCTACCATGCCGAAAATGGAATGAAAATTCGGTAAATTTGAGCTGTATTCATTCGGCAAATACAATAATATATATATATATATTTTTTTATTAAAGAAGTGGTTATTGTGTTAACAGTGAAGCAATTAATTTAGCAATAGAATTTGTCAAAACATTTCAATGTGTTTGCTAAGCAACGCCACAATTTCTGTTTTATTATTGATGTAATTGTCAAAGTTAGTATAAAATATTTTTTCTATCTATTCCAATAACGTTTAAAGCGCTATTTCGTGGTGATCTTATCCTTGTTTAGTTTACGTTGATAACGGGACGATAAATTTAAATATCATTAGTACTGGACGAAGATTAACAATGCGTTTATTAGACTTGTGATGCATGCAATGTAGCATGTGTATGGAGCGGACCTATACAAATATTGAGACATAATGATCTCGAGTCCAGTCAGAAATAGTAACGGCCACGAGTAGAAACATAAAGGATTATATCTATCAATTTTGTGCATCACGGATTAAAATCAAGGAGGACCCAGTCAAAGATGGAATACAAGAAACTGACGAACGACTACTTTCCGTCATGCTTGACGAAAATCTCCATCGTCTTTGGATTAGTGCTGTCGATATTCATGTGGTTCATATTATTCTTCTGTTTGTATAAATTAAATAACAAAATAACGATCTTACAAGCCGAACAGGAAGAGTTAATGAATAAAATACTCGTGAGTATAAAAGAATAGTTTCATATATTCGCATCATATTTATAAAAACAGGTAATAATCATATCTTATTTTTAGGATACGTACGCGCGCGGGAGTTCGTAAACCTTTCACGTGTTTTTTGTTATTGCTAATGCTTAATTAATAACCAAATTGATTAGCGGTGAAATTTAAAAATCGAGGAAGACAATTAGTATTTAATAATTAATAATATAATATTTAGAAGCCGCGATGGTTCTTTCATTTTCAGCAAATTTGCTAACAAATTTTGGTTTTTGAAACATTTTTTTCGTACGTTCATACAGATATTAGCATTTGTTATCTTATAAAGGAATTCAAAATACGCTTTATGTAAATAATTTTTTGCGGTAGATGTATTCAAGGAAGGCTATTTATCTTATTTACATCACATGTGCATTAATAAATGCGTTTAATATGTAACATAAAAACAAGCAGATTACTCAATCCGTCATTAGTAATAAATTTGTCTGCATTAATAACAGGAACATTATCGATTTTGTGGTACAAACATTAATTATTGCAAACAAACAAATGAAATGCAACTATTATATAATAAGAGAAATCTTGCAAATTGTTTTTTATGCATCGTCCTCATATATGTTACATTTTCTATACTTTTTTTCATGTTCAAGTCTCAGTCTTTTCATGTAACACATAAATAAAGTTGGTATTGTTTATAGATGAGAAGGTGGCATGTATATTTACTTGTTTTTTTTTTGTTTTTAAATAAATGTATATGAGAAACAATATACTAATTCCAAATATGTTGTTATTACGAAATTGCTTTGTTATTTTTCGCTTTAATTTTTTATGACTAAGAAAATAGCTTCTAAACGTATGTTATAGTTTATTATCTTTAGTTTTGCATGTCAACTTTGTGTATATAAGACTTATCTAAGAATGGAAACAAGTGAAAACTATAGTAATCCTTCTCGGTTTCATGAATCTTTAAATATCTATGTAATTTGCATGCAAAAAAAATAAAGTCATCCTTTGTGGTTTAATTGTATAATACGTATGATAAAACGCCTTATTTGCAATTTGAATATATTTTGCCCGCTACTTTTTAGGAATCACCAAACCCATGTTATCATTCAAAACCGGTTATATATATATATATATATACATATGTATAAATATGTAATTCTCCAGGATTTTAAACTAATCAATTATTGTGCAGATGACCTTGCCAGCGAGTTTATTAAACTTTATCATATTGCCCCAAACAATTTAATAAGAATTTAGCAATATATAAAGTTTTTTAACCTTGATCGAGTGTGTACCATATCTGATTTTAATATTTTACAACGATCGCACTTCATATGTCGAGATTTCGAAATTAATTCCATTTATTCTTACAGATTCCTCCGGAATTCGTTTCGGGGTATTCCACCGAGGTAAGTGGCTATTCTTTTAATCCCTAAGTGCCTAGATTTATGTATGTATCTACGTTCTATCGGCGGTATTGCATTTTTTTTTTTAATAAGCTTAATCTGGGCATTAATGGGTTAATATCTCATTCCCCTGTTCTTGCAAACTGCATCGTTTGATTCTCATTACTATATTATTGTCTGTATGTTGCGACAAAATTTAAGGAATGATCTGTTTAACTCGAACTGAAAACCTTCGAATTTATTTTGGCTCCGGTGAATGCCAAAAAGAATCCTTTTTAGGTCAGTAGAACAGGTATTGTGCTTGTTACTCTGGCGCCATCTCCGTATACGGTTAATACCGGTGGGTTTTGAGCTATTTTTACGCGTTATTATGCAAGAGGTAAATGTTTTACACTCGTTTTAAACTGGCTTTATGAAGGTTCAATGTCGCGTTAGGCAAAATAACTAATTTTGCTTTGGTACGTGAAAAATTCGCCTTTTAGTGGTCTATATTAGTCTTGTTTGATTTACTCTTGAAAATATCTAGTTTGTGCATTTTTTTTTAATACAATCGGTAAAAAACAGTTTCTGCGCAAAAATTCCCGAATAAAAACACGCCCGCGATATAATTGCACTTGCAGAGACAATTTAAAAAACAGATTGTTTACGATCCGAACATTCATGGCAGTGAGAATGTGTCATCCTTCGGGAAAGAAAAAGGAATTTTAATCGTTTTAAAATATGACGCAAATATGCTACCGATAATATCTTTAAATAGATCATTTTTTTTTATTCGTCGGAATTCCATAGATGATGCAGAAAACAAGACGGGCCTCCGGCCTTCAATTAAAGGTTTTTCAATGGCTTAAGTGTGTATTAGGTTTCATTTTTTTTTTCGTTCGTCCCCAATCCATTTAAAATCGTTATAAGAACCGCGTGTTTATTCGAAATATTAAAAAATGCAGCAGGACCTTTACGATTACTACGAATACCCTTCTTTAAACGAGGATGGGGATAGAGTAGACCTTCTAGAAGAAAATAGTGATGATTTTGGCGATATGTTACGTGGTGGTGGTGCCCACACCAAAGACGGTTTGGAATCCAGGCGACTAAAACGAGATATTGTCGGAAGAACCCCTGATGGGGTGCCAGTTAATTCGGAGTCTTACGCCGAAGTTAAGAGAAAAAATCGCACCAGAGCTAAACAAGGGTATTTAGGATTGAGCTCTACTACATCTGCACCGACTCCAAGTAATGTGCAGGCGACTGCTAGAAGGTAAATAATAGATAAATTTATTTGGTCAGGCTTTTTTCTTTTTCAATTTTCAATTCAACTCCATTAATCCTAGGATGTTATCGTGAAGAAATCATTTGTATTGTTGAAACCTATAAAGCAATAGTAAAGCAAACTTTATTTTGAAAGATCAAAATCACTATAATCAAGGTACAGAAAAAAACCAAATCGGTTGGAGAAAATATTTTCCATCAGGATTATTACCAACTCTAGTGAAATTTCACTAGATCCAGTTGATTCGCCATCCATTTAGTGATTTAGTGAAATCTTCTTTGGAATGAGTTGCTTTTAATTAATTCTGGATTCAATTTTTATCAGTGAAGTTTATTTTACAATGTTAATTAAACTTTTTTAATTAACAATTACCTTTAGGAATTAATTTTTAGCAATTTTAATTAACACCACCTTTTAAGAATGCCAAAAGATTGCCAAATTACTGTGGTGTTTGTAATTTTTTTTTACCGTGCAGAGGAAAAACATTTAAAACTTTCATTTTTATATCAGCAACAGCACGGAAAGTAAGTAGTGATTAAAATAAAATGAAAACGCCGCGTTATACCTTAATCCTTTTCTAAATATAAGAATCCCTTCCAATTTCTGCAACCCACACATTAATTCGGCTTTATTGATTATCCCTTTCATCTTTTTCCGTACGAAACAAATCGGTTCTGATTCAAGAATTTGCCGTACATAAACATGTGCATATAATTAGTTCGAAAATGAATATTAAAACACCCTGTATTTACAGTATATAATAGTCTTAATACCAATTATAGATTTAACTTAATAAATTTTGGCCACATTTCGTAGTGAAGAAATAACCTTGCTTTAAAGGTCATCTCGAAATAATTAATGAACTTTGGTCGCAATACTTCAAACGCTTCACATTGAATGTAATTGATTATAATCTTTTAAATACCGTTACATGTTTGCCGTTCGAACGAATTCGTTTGTCAATATAGGGACGTAGAAGGCTATTAGATATGTTTTTTTTTAGTTCCAAATCGACAGTTATATATTCCAAGTCCAGGGTGATGCATAATTCGAAACCTAAAGGACGTAGAAGAATCTTGAGACGTCCCATGCTAAAATCTTTGAGCAATAACAGTCCTGTAAGACCTCCTTCCTTGTTTAACGTCAAACCGATCAATTTTACGCTTTTATTTTTACATACATACAGGACCAAACGGTATCATCAGATCTAACAGTCGTACAAGGTATTCCTCATAGGAGACGCCATCGCCAGAGGCGTGTCGGTTCCAGTTCAATGCTAAGACCTACGATACACATGCACGGTCATATATCCTCGTCAGAACCATCTAATTATTTAGGTACCTCGAATCGGGGAAACGCGAGTTTTAGATCTTTAACGGGTGATACTTTAGGTAATGGTCGCATGCATCATTACACCGATCATTTCAAAAATTGGACCAGAGATTATTGGGTGGAAAATCTCGGAATGGATGATTACTTCCAACTCGACGATGGCCATCTGAGGTTCCTAGACTCCGGACTGTATTACGTTTATGCTCAGGTAAATTCGTCAATTTCTAAGACGTCCTCAGCTTATCATTTAATAAATTAGTTTTTATACACCGCTAGTATTTTTAAAAACCGATTTACTGAACGGTAAGGTAAATCATCCCATATTATTAAAGACTGGACGCTTTGTTTATTCATTATGGTGGATACTTCGACTCGATTAAAATACGGTTTTTTTTTAGCAATATTCTCATTTAGTCTAAATTTCTTCACAAATAATTGGTCTTTTTTGATGATAAATAATTCTTTTTAATTTGATGTAATGAATGACAATGACCCGCCTTGTCCATTCCCAGCTTCATTAACAATGTTTTTATGATCAAGTCTTTGGTTAGCTTAAAATCTGTGAAAAAAAACATTTTCTAGTTTAAATAAGATACCTAAATATGCATTATAATAATAACCCTTCCCCAATGGAATGTGTTCTAATCCCATCTTCGTTCCGAGGCTCAGCATTTACGATATGATGCTCACAACTGACTCGGTAGTTCTCATTGTCTTATTTCGTTAATTGCTGTTAAATATCTCGGCTTATTTATTTCAAATCATTTTTTTCCGTCCTATAGAACTACCTTTAATCGTTTAACCGTCACAATTCGAATGTTTTTTTTTTCTGGTCCTGGTTATCACGGTAATAATTTTTTAGATTTACTACGCAGACGAACACGACACTAACGGCTTCCGAGTCCTCAAGAACGAAGAAGTGGTTCTGCAATGCACCACAACCACGCACACCAATCATAGGATGATCAAATCGAACAGTTGCTACACTGGGGGTGTGATAGCCGTCACCAATGGGGACGTCTTGAGGGTGCACGATATCGAAGCGAATCGCTACTCGATCTTCCAAAAGGGGAAGTCGTTTTTCGGCGCCATGAAGCTTGGCGAAGTTAGGGAAACTTAATCATTTCATCGTTCGTAATTTTTCTTGTTCGGGTTTCTTGATGTTTCGATTTTATACAACGTGATTTCGTTTATACATTAAGCAGGGCAAGCATGGATGGTTTTCAGATTTTGTCGTGTATTTCAACCCTGCTAGGTCGTTACTAGAGTCGTCAGCGCGTGTGTGTTAGGTTGCACTGTAGCACAATAATAATTATTAATTCAATAAGGAGACGAAAGAACATATTGTTGAAAGAAAACATCCACACTAAAATGATTATTTAATAAATAAATTAATTTTCATAAGTATAAACAAATAAAGTTCTGTTAAAATATGCAATTAATAATAATTAAACAAAATCTACTGAAAGTAAATTATGATTTTTTTTCTAATAATCATAAAATTAATTGAAAAATGTTGTACAAAATATTTATCATTATCATATATCTATAATATGATAATGTTAATATATTATATAATTGTAAGAGGGGGTACAATCTCGGTGGCATGGACGTAGCATGCTGTGGACATGTGGCTGAATTGTATCCCGCGTGAGGACCCCAGATATCGCGTGGAATCTTGATTCCGCGCTTTATTTGGGTCAGGTGTTGGGGTGGAGGAAACATAATAATAATTTTATTGTATTTTTGTATTATTAAACAAGACAGAACAAGTCAGTTGTATATTTAATAATATTTATTCACTATACCTTCATTAAATCATACATAAGTAAATATTTGTCAAAAGAGAAATGACACTACAGATAAATCAATAAAACAGTAATGCGTAAATTAGGTAATCAAAGTGAATGACAAATGGTATAGTGAGATCACAAACAACTAAAGACAAACAGAAATAGCAAATAGATGTTATTAATTGCCCAGGAAATCGTGGATGTATTAAATACTTCGTCTTTGATTTAATGTAGAGTGTTTAGTTTTGAAAAAAATATAATTTTAAACGTTTATTCAGAAGTTGTGAAATTATTATTATTATTTTCATGATTAGATAATTGCTTTTTCGTCATTCGTAATCATATATTCAAATCTACTCATTTTTTTTTTGTAAGCCTAGATGGTTTTAATACATTAACAAAACGTAATTTAATCGACTCTCCCACGTTTTTATGTTATTACCAAAAAAATGTATAAATGTTTTCTATAGTTGTGAAAAATTCAGAAACTTTATTACAACTTTTGTCAACATATCATTAATAACTAAATTTAAATTACGAGATACACAGCAGCATTAGATTGATCCTTTTTAAGAAGATTCTGGACTTCATGGTATGCTCCATCATATCCTTGTCCCCTATTTTTGCTTAATTTTATGTTGTTTTTTATTTCGTTATATAAACCAGAAGCTGAATGATGATCATGAACTTTAAAAAATCTGAGAAATTTTCTCTTATTTCAATTGCAGTTGGTTCGTCTCTTAGGCCAATCTATTATATTTTTTCTAGAAATCTATATTCTCTTTTTAACAAATTTTATTACAAATAAATTTAACCTAGTGGCAACAAAGAATAAAGTTATATTCTTAGTAAAAAAACGACAAAACTTCAAAATTGAATCAAGAGAATTTGGTCCCCTTCTAAGTTTGAGCCTCCCATATCAGGCCATCAGTTCAATAATTACGCTGATTTATAAGCAAATAATATATTAAGTTAAAAGACTTTATTATTAATAAATCAAATTATTTGAATTTAAGAGCATCATGTATTATTTTCCTATTACTTACAATCCAGGCAGCAGAGTGACGTAAAATAACGTTTATTAGACGTCGATATTAGGTCTAAAACGTAATATTAACGTCTATTAAACGTCATTCTGCTACCTGGGAATTAATAGAACTTTGAAGGCATCAATTCTACTTTCCTATCTAATATCAAAACAGAGGTATCATCAGTGATTCATTTTACGAAAATTACGTTTGTGAGAATTTATCTTTCGCATTAAATTTCTAATATATCTAGCTCTTATTCTGTTTTTATATATTTTTTCGCCTCGTATTTGATACCCTAATCTGCACGCGTTCCACCCTTCGGCCCTCTATTTATGCTCAGGCTGCGACTATTTTTCAAAAGGCATAATCAAGGCGACTTATTTAAAATAACGTAACGCGTAGATATTTCCCGATAGATAAACGTGAAAGATGGAATGAAATCGGTTGTATAAAATTAAAATTATTTATACAAAATGTGCCATGATATTATTATGATTATGATTAACATTATACATAAAATTGTTATTTATTTTTTATATTGTAATTCGATTCTAACATATTTATATCCCCATAGAATAAGCTCTTAACAGTAGACGAACTAATTTATAATCAGTTGTAAAAATATTCACCCCTATGTAAGTTATTATCGCGGGTTGCGTTATGATTTTCGTCCGATTCTCATGTATGAATAAATAAAGATGTTATACATGCATAAATTATCAATGTCTTCATATCATTTGCGCAGCCGTGTTCTCCGAAAATTCTCCTACTGCTGGCCGTTATTTTCCTGTTCGCGTTGCTCACTTGTTTGGGGTAGTAGGTTTCTAGGTGGTGTGTTGTGGTGGCTATCGATTTCCACCCTCATGTTAGTGTAACATAATGAAACTGCCACCTTTGGTGTTGATCATCGGTCCAACGTAGGGTAAGCGATTTTCCTGGCGCGGTGCAATTAGATTTAGTGTCCGTTTTGGTACACCTATTTCCCGTGCAAGAGCCTTAATCAATAAAGGTAAAGGTTTTATATATACATGTCTATATGGTGGTTACCGTGAAGATTAGAGTTTTTCCAAAACCGTTTTTTTGCACTTAGATTATTTTACTGAACTAATAACTTTTATTCAAATAAAGCTAATATATATATTTATTTCCTTACAGTTCCCAGTTTCTTTACTCATTCTTATCGAAGATTTTTCCCCCGCAACCAATAAAGACCTCTATCTAATTACATTTTGAATCGGTTAATCACCATATCGTAGTGAAATATGTGCTGATAGAAAGAATTCTTTATACCGAAGACTAATAATTAACCTTCTTCATTTGCGAAGCAATATTATCTGCATTATTTAATTATTACTGCTTTAAATTAAAGTGCATTCTTTTTTATTGAAAGAATTTATCATTAAAAAAATACGCTTTAGGCCGGTTTTACAACATACTTAATTTAATATGAAACTTTGATATATATTTGCTATTAAATATTTCAAAAAGTATCATACAGAAACAATTATTCGTAAATTTTATACGAAATTTTGTACTAATTATTTAGAACCTGTTCTATTTTTCTCATTAACTTTAGAGACGAAAAGTGCAGAGAATTCTGCATGCGCAGTATGTGAATTGTGTTTAACATCAGTTAAATCCAGTGGAATAGGTCAGAGTTTGTCGTACTATAGAGATCACTCAATGCAGGTTGGCATAGACAACGCAAAAATAATAAGAAAGTTATGTCAGCTATCGTATCGCCAAATATTTTATAATAATATCATGCTCACGTCAACAGGTTGAAGTGTTGATTGGGTTTTCAAAATTATCCCCGATAAAGATAAAATTGACTCAGTGTTTAACAATTTGTTAAACATACCCAGTTTTATAATATACAGGGTGTATCAAATAAAAAAGTAAATTTTGCTTGGGTGTTAACTACACGACATATAAAGCACAAACCCACCGAAATCGGATTTCATCATTAAAGAATAAAAAAAGTAAAATTTAGAGCCAAAAATTCTTTAGTCCGGGCCTGATGCAAGGAAACGTCATGTTAAGCACCCGCTAAACGTGGTATTATGTATAAATACATTGCACTCATATAGTATTATTCTTAATGGTAGGCTGTAAGTTCATTTAACGTCATTCTGAATAAATAAAGGCCCTTGTAAAAATAGCAAAACTGAGGCATTTTAAATTTCTTCTTTTTATAAAATAAACATTCCTTATTTGTTAAGAGCATTCTAGGTAAGTCTACAAAGTATTATTTTTGATATCCTGATAAGAGGTTCGAGTTTCACCAGATATGCGACTTCAGTAGTTACAAAGAACATAAATATTTTTTTTTTTGCTTTGTCGAATCGAGAGTTAGTTGTTAATAAACGGTACCACATGAATCTGAGTTATTTCTTTTGGATTTATTTAATCATATAACGCAAAATCAATAAATAAAATAAATTGAACGAATTTGCACACGCCATTTACTATGATATCGCGCGAAAATGAATCTATACATTCCCGCGCTTTTACCGATGCATCAAGCTTCGATTTTTTTTATACGAAATCATGATGCTCCTGAAAAGGATCGTTTTTTCGAGACGGGAAGAATTTAAATAAAATGTTCGAAGTGGCTTGCACTTCAAGCGGCGATCCACACAAAACTAACAGCGATAATGGCTGAATGATAGTGGGATGTGGGGGTATACTCGCGACAGCATTTAGGTTGGGCACAGGTGCGGCTCTAGCCCACGGCACTTATAAAATATTTTTTTTCTCGTTAATGCTTACAGATAGACCCCCTGTACATTAAGACTTTTTGATTGTATATGATTACAGCTGCTACATATTATTATATTTACCTCTATATCTGATACACCCTGTATAAAAAAAAAAGATAGGTGCATACAAAAAATTGCATTCAAATTTTAAGAATTATATTTCATCGCTAACTTGTCTTACAAAATTAGCAGATCTATGGCCAATTTCTTGTTGCATCTCCTTTAATAAGGTTTCGATATTTTGCTCTGCAAAGTTTCCAATGCTAATTTAGGTAATTAAATACTCTCTATAGTGATAGTGAAGTGTTACAAAATTATTTTTTAAATATATTGATAGGAAGCTATTTCTTTCTTGTGAAAGTAATATTTCCTAAATCTTTACTGTAAAGCGTATCGTTTTAATAGAAAGAAATCTTTCTGTCAGTGTAGTGTAGGTATACACAGTATATTTCACATCCTTTCGATGATTTTCCCAAAATTATTTTATAGATTATGGGTAAAACAGAAATTTGAGCCTCATCTCTTGATCAATTTCTCCACGTGAAACGGATGTGTAGCCAACGAATCAGTTGCTTTGGGGGGCAATCGAGTAGACAAGGCTCGACGATATGGCAACTAAGCATCAACCAAGGTTTGATCATCGCTCTTTGAACAAAATCATAGATTCTCCTCTCCGAATAACGATTCCAGGCTTATCTTACCAGTACCGATGTACCATAGCGACTACAACATTTGGTCAGTATTGAAAAATTGTATCGGTAAAGAACTGAGCAAAATCACGATGCCTGTGGTATTCAACGAACCATTAAGCTTCCTACAGAGGATCGCCGAATATATGGAGTATTCGTATCTGTTACGAATCGCTTCAGAACAAGCCGATCCAATAGCGCGCATGCAGTATGTTGCCGGTAAAGTCTTTTATATTCGACAAATTCCTCAATGTTCGCTTTACGCACATATATTGGCATAGGTTTCGCTGTCAGCGCTTTAGCGTCGAATTGGGAACGTCTGGGTAAGCCCTTTAATCCATTGTTGGGTGAAACTTACGAGTTAGAAAGAGAAGAGTTCAGAATCTTATGCGAGCAGGTCAGCCACCATCCTCCAGTATCAGCGTTTCACGCTGAAAGCGCAGAATGGATCTTCCATGGATCTATACATCCTAAGTTAAAGTTTTGGGGTAAAAGTGTCGAGATACAACCCAAAGGCACTGTCACTGTGGAATTTCCCAAGTAAATCAAATAGATAGATATTCGAAGGAGTATTTGAATTGTTTGCTCTATTTTCTTTGAAGATTAAACGAATCGTATACCTGGACCAATGTTCATTGTTACGTCCACAACATCATCGTTGGTAAACTGTGGATGGAACAGTATGGGAACATGGAGATCATAAACCACGCCACCGGCCACAAAGCATGTCTGACGTTCAAGCAAGCCGGAGGTAATTCCAAGGATTTGCATCGAGTTGAAGGATATATAACGGATAAGAGGTTTAAATTAGTTAGAATTCCGGCGCTGTGTAAAATTCTATACCTTTGCAGCAAACACAAGCTATTCTTCATCTACGGCAAGTGGACCGAGTTCTTGAAATGCACAGATTACAACTCCTACGAGGAGTACCTCAAAGAAAACGGTCACAAATTCAAGAAAGACGAAATGAGGAGCAAAAGTCCCAGCGATTCTCCCTCGCACACCCCAAAGAAGGTGCTGCAGAAGCTCAACAGCTTGAAAGTCAGCACGTTTTCCAAGTCGACGTCGGCGCAGGAAGTATTTTTATTGTTTGTATCGGAACGATTTCACGTGCGAATTTTTTTAGAGCATGGACGAATCCGGACCGCCGCCAGATCTTCCAGAAGGGGAAATCCCCAAGACGGAATCGACTTACTCCATCGATATTCCGAATTCGTTCGTGATTTGGAAGGTGAATCCGCGCCCTCTACAGAGTGCGGATGTAAGTATTTACAGGAGTAGAGTGAAGATAACGCGTCAGATCTAATTCTTAAAGCAATCGTTTTGCCCGACATTCGATTAGAGGAAATGGGGATCGAAGCACCCTAAAAGTTTGCTAAGATTTTGTATTCTTTTTTGTTTGCATTTGTTTCCCGTAATCTTGGACTTCGGCCAAGCTCCTTCCACGGTTTCCTCAAAACCCATTCGAAATTTTAGGTTTAAAATGCTTTAACCAAATTTGCAAGTTTGTTGCGCTTCTTTCCATCTTATAGATTCCTACTTTATCGTAAGCCTTTTCCCAAATGAATTTAAAAGGTGTATTGGTTTTCTGTTTTTATCATTTCTTGTTCTAACAATCTGGAAGAACGCCTTCCTTTAGTATTGCACAAATAATTCTTGTCAATTAACTCTTGTAAGAATGATTTGTCTTGGGATATCGTCCAGTCCTTCATCTAACCTATGGTCTTGTTATGAGCGCTATGGGTTTCTGCCCGAGATTCTACTCTTGACTCCCTAATGTCCATGTATTTCCCAGCAACTCCCTTTGATGAAGTATAGGCGATTGATAGAACAGAAGATTTCACTAGGTGGTGACAATAATTTCTTCAGAAAATCATTATAGAATTAGGGAAGCCAATTTAAAATAATGTAATTTAACATGTGATAACAAAAGTAAGGCATTTGCAACGCATTAGACACGCCCCATAGTGATTTAAACCTTGTAGTATTATCAATTTACCGAGTTCGCGATGTCGCTCAACGAGTTAGATCCAGGTATGGATAGTACGATCTGCCCCACCGATTCAAGATTCAGACCTGATATACGTAAGTTGGAGCAGGGCGATATAGATGGCGCTGCGATCGAAAAGACGCGATTAGAGGAGAAGCAAAGGGACGCCTGCAAACAGAGAAAAAGCAAGAAAACCGTCGAATGGACGCCACGGTAGAAATCGCAAGTTAGGAAATGGGCGTTTTTAATTACAACTGTTTGGTTTTCAGATGGTTTCAGCTGGGTGTCAATCCGCATAATAAGCAAGACGACTGGTTGTACAAAGGGGAATATTGGAAGCGCCAGTACAATGTGGATCTGGATATTTTTTGAAGGGTTACCGATATGGAAATATGGAATATATTTTGGATTGGAAGAAAAATACGCATATATAGATATATTTGTAATGTAATTATTAATTGTGCAATATAGAATATTAGGGCGAAATTTGTAAAGGATGCAATCTCTATCATGTGGTAGGGATATGGTATATATTTGTGCCAAATCGCACAATAAAATAAGATCTGTAAAGATATAGAGCTATACTATGTACACTGCACAACAGATCTAATGTCGCCGCGTATAGCACCGATATCAAAACTACGGAGAAGGAAAAACACTTATTTACAAATATGTGCTATCGAAGGCAAAAGTCTTGACTCAAAATTGAAGAGAGAAAGATCAAAATACTTCAGAAATTCCAATGATTCCAAACTTGAGTCAAGACTTTTGCCTTTGATAGTACATATAGTAGAAGTAGAAGAATTAAAATTATTTATTTTTATAATAATTTTTATATAATTAACGTCTCACTCTCTCTACTTAAGTAAAGGTAGCTATAGATCTCAAAATTTATATTAATTGGACCTCGTTATACTTGGTTACTTACTTTTTATTAAATGTTTTTACACAAAAACCTTCTAATATTTTCGACTAATCTGTCCAAAATTTTTAATGAAGTACTAAAGATTATAATCTTTGACACTGGCTTTTATACATATTTACTTCTCGATGAATCTTTTGCCTGCAGAAGTCGATACCAGCCAAATTACCGGTGCGTGTAAATCGTACCCAATTTTGAAGTCATTAACGCTGTGCGCCACGACATTAGATTTGTTGGGCAGTGTACATAACCCCACAAAAAAAAATGCAAGTTAGAATAGTGTTATTGAAATGAAATATTTTAATAGTAGTTAGAAATAAAACGCACTTATCAGTAGGTCTATTTTTATTTATAAAAACATGTATACAGGGTGACTGCTAAGTGGAGATATTCGTTTGAGGATGTGATGGTATACGTCATTTCTAATGGTTTAATGATTTACAAGTCATCTAGAAAGTGGTTAGAAATAAAGAGAAGTTTTCAAGAGAAATGTAAAAAATGAGTAATTAATGCTTGAAATATATCTTTTTAACTATCATGTCCTCAAAAACATGTCCGCTTATCAATCACTTTGTATAAAATACAACAAATCCATAATGAAGGAAATATATCAACAATTAAATTAATTAAGCTAAATTCACGTACGAGGACATTGTACAAATTGCCAATCTATATTTTCTTTGGTTTCACCTTCTTCTTGGTCGCGTTGATGCTCTGCACGATTTGGTCTATGTCGTTATTGTCGGCGACAAAATCTTTTTCCGGCATTTTCCCTTTCAAATTGATGAAGGTGTCTACGTTAATCTTATTCAAATTCTTCTTGAATATCGTCAGAATCTTCTCGACGTTATAAATAGAAATCATACCGCAAAAGATGAATACTAACGTCCACACGGACGTCTGTTTAATGTGCTGATCCGTCGTGTTTGTTTTCATGAGGTACTCCAATTTTACGTATTTAAATGAACTATTCGCGTTGAAATATTCTATCGGCGGCCTGAATTTATTGTACTGAGATAGTGTCGATTCTAATTGGACCGAATATACTTTATTATCCATCGATATCGTCGGCAGTTGAATGAGAATGCCGACGTTGTTGTCTGGTGTTATTTTGTAGTTCGCGGTATCGATTTTGGTCGTGTGTACCAGACCGGACGGCGCTGTTTCGCGCGAAATTTTCACTTTCAAAGGTGCGGTAGTGTTCCGGATTCGCTGTGTAGACTTTTAACAGGACGTCCGTATTTAATAACGGTCGGAAAATAATCAATTTCAAGTTCTCGATATCTTCGGAGATGTTCTGTAAAATGAGACAGAAATCGTTAGGTTGCATGAGGTTGCAAAGGGTCTATTCGGATAAGCAAAATGGCAGACATTCGGAAGCTCGTATTACCTCGAGAAGTATCGTAGCAGGCGCTGCCCGTTCATAATTCTCCATTTCGTCAAGACTACCTTTGACTTCTAAATTGTAAGAGCAGTGTGGTAGTAGACCGCGTATTCTAAATTGGCCGTTAGATTCGGACGTTGATTCCTCCGAATATTGCGAACAGTTTGCCACACCAGTGGCCACCACTATTATTCTCTCTTCTGGCTCGCCATTTAGGGAAGTTACGTGACCAAAAGCGCTGTAGGCCACTCTTTTCCCTCTGCAAAGTTAATCATCTCACAAAATTAGTTCATTAGGATTTCTATTGAACTTCAATAGAGTCGGGGATAATCACCTTAGTAAAACCTTAACGCTTGCCCCTTCTTCCACCTTTATAATTTTGGAACTGGGTTCGAAGTTGTACTCCTTCATCATGGGCCGTAAGAAATATTCGCTTGGGCTCAAAGATTGGAATGTTATTTTACCATCTGTGTTTGTTTGCAGATTGCTTCTATAACTATGGGCACCAGATAATGACAACAGTGCCCCCTGTAAATATTAGAAAAATAAATTTATGTTTGCAGAATGTTTTAAGATTTACCTGTAACGGCTTGTCATCCACTTGATCTACAACCTCGACTATAATCTCGGCCAGTTTATGAGCCAAGAAATCCCCATTCTCATTAGGACCGACTAATACGTAGGAATCCATATGCGCCGAGATCTGATAAGATTTTGAATCGTCCAATGGCGGGAATCTATAATTCCCATCGGCGTCGGTTTCATCCATTAACGTGTCGGAATTATCCGAAATGATGGTCACTTGAACCCCAGCCAATGGTGGCAGCACTTTCCCTCTGAACACCTTCCCTTTCACAGCTTCAAATCTCTCCCCTAAATCCACGCAATCATCCGCGCCATCTATTTGCAAGATGGGAGGCGTAAAATACAACACGTCGGACTGTGGGATCAAAATCGCGGTTTCCTTCGCGCCGAGATAGAGATCTAGTTTGTATCTCCTGTCCTTGTGGTGTAGCGGACCTGCGATTGTTTTTGTCCCACCTACGTTAACTGTGATCGTTATATTTCCCATATTTTCTTCGGCTCTCACATAAATGGTGTTTCTATGCTTGACTGCCAAAATATAAATTTCATTCGACTCGTTCGACGTGTCGTAAGTGATTATATCAGATTCGTACACGTGGCAGCTTTCTAATTTGAAATTATATCTCCCCGATTCTTCGACGCATTGTCTCGTTTGACCGCGTTGTATATCCAGAGCCTTCTCGCTGTGATTGGAAAGCTTGTATGTGATCTAGAAACGATTTACGATTGAAACGATGTGTGAATGATTTTAAACCATATTGGCAATTACTTTAGTATCGTGTGTTGATGTGAAAACTACTAAGTATCCATTTTGTATGAAAGGAGGTACCGTGAGCGCTGAACTGCTAACCGTTATAAGCTGCTTGTCTTCTTTCCAACACAGTGAATTTGGTGTTAATAAAACTTCGTACATCCCAGGTCTAACGTCGTTAAATGTGTAGGAATCTCCTAAGAAAATTTTATTTTATTTTTTTTTATTTTCTACATTAACTCAATTACACTGTAATCCGTGTTATAATTTTGTTTAAACTCGATTATCCCACCACATACATAGTATATTCATAATTTAAATTTTACCTATTAAATGTAAGAAATTTTGAGGCTTCTACATTGGTCATTAATTAGAGTTAAATTGCTAACGTTTTTGATATATTTTTTTTTTGTTAGGCACTAATCTGTATTTTTGGCTAGCATAATTATCCATACCGCCCATCACTAGTATTTTTTTTATTTTCTACTTATTAACTCAATTACACTGTAATCCTTGTTATAATTTTGTTTAAAACTCGATTATCCCACCACATACATAGTATATTCATAATTTAAATTTTACCTATTAAATGAACTATCACATCTTTATCAAGCAACGGAATGTCACGCACTATGGGCCTTAATATCGCATTGATATTGCTGGCACTGTGCGGTCGTAACGTTTGTACTTTCCCTGTTATTACAGCTTTTAACTGTGAGAAACTTATATCCAATATAGGTTTATTCGTAACTTCTATTGTTTGTGTAATTGGGAAGAATCTGAAATTAAAATTATGTGATTTTATAATAATTCAGATATATATATATTTTTTTTTAATTAAACGTACTGTATTCCATCATGTTTCTCTTCTTCGTTTACTATGACTTGCAAACTGTATTTTCCAGATCTTAGGTATTCGCAGAATTTCCCCGTGGAGGCTTTAGTGCTGACAGTACTATGTTGTGTCGATCCTACCCTAGTAATTGTAACAGTTTGCGTGTTTTCACTAATTACAACACCGCATACTAAATATGATGAGGGAAACATCTGCGGTAACTCCAACAGATTTGGATTAATTCTTAAACTTTTCTCCTCGAATTGATAATTCTCTATAAAGATATGAATTTAAATTTAAACTTAATCCCCGTAAAATGTAGTGTTGTTACCAATCTTTACAGCTAACGTATATACTCCTGCTTTAACTTTCTCTAAAGTATATATCCCGTCTTTGTTTGTAACAGCCTTTTTCTCTGCGTTTAAATAAACTGTGGCATCCCTAAGTGGTGAACCATTTTCATGCGATAAAACACGCCCCTTGACGCTGAATCCCGTAATCTATTAAGAAAATTCCATATCAAAATGCTTGTGTATTGCCACTGTGGCTTATATTTACCTCAAAAGCTTCCGTTAATTCGACTGTGCCATGATTGACGCTGAATCTTATCGAGCTAGGTTTGAAATGTATGTTCTGCCCTTTATAAAAAGGTGTAAGGTAATAATCTCCATTCGGTACGCTGGTGATTTCATATATTCCTTGATCGTCGGATAAAACGTGACATAAATAACTAGTTTCAGTCTTTACATTCGGTAATAATGATTTGTCGCAACCGTCAATGTATTGTAAGGATTTCTGTGAGAATATACATTAAAATAATGAATATTCTGGGTGTCTCACCAAATCGAGTCGTTAAGAAATTTTGAGGCATCTACATTGCTCATTAATTAGAGTTAAATTGCTAAAGTTTTTGATATATTTTTTTTTGTTATGCACTAATCTGTATTTTTGACTAGCATAATCATCCATACCGCCCATCACTAGTAATTTTTATTACTATATGTATTGGGTGCAATAGAAAATTCCATGAATAGTTTATAACATTAAAAACTAAATCCTTAGTAAAAGCCAGAAAATTTCTATTGAGACACATTATCCTTACTCACTTTATCTCCATGTAACATCAATATTGCCCCTTTTATAAGATCCCCATCACTCCTAACAATCCCTCTTACATCATACCCGGCAATTACTAGTGATTTTTTCGGCAAATCCGTGTTACCTTCTGTTACAGTAACTGTGATTGATTCTGATATGAACTTCCATCTGTATAAAGTATCATACATAAACAAAAAAGTTAAAAACTGCATATATAAACATTTACTTTGGATGCGAAATAGATACTTTGTAATGCCCTGGATAAACTGGGGTGAAAAAGAAAGACCCCTTTTCCCCTGTCCTCACTGTTCGAACATCTGAACTAGATTCCAATTTGACCTGTAAACCGCTAGGACCATCATTACTCTCTGAACTTTCGACCTTTCCTGTGATACCGAAACCCTTAAATATAAAGTTGATATCCTGCCCCTTGCTACAGATATCTGTCTTTCGATCTATTGCTAAATTAACAGTGGTGGGTTCAAAACTCCAGCCGGCAGGTGGTTCCAGCTGCAAGCATTAGAGTGTAGGTGTTTCTGTCAGTTTATAACTTCTTATTAAGTTACCTCTAAAATATAATCTCCTTTATCATACAGGGGTATAAAGTAATATCCACTATTCGGGGCGCAATTGGTTTGATCTTTTAATATACCTTGTTTCGTGTACCTAAAAACTACTGTGCATCAAATGTGATCGGGGTTTGTTATCGTAAGAATAGTACAGTTTTATAACGACTTTCGAAAAGTCGATCTGAACGTGGCTTTTCAGGAAACCACCACACCCTAACACATCGTTTGATTCATTTGCGATTGTAGATGAAATAATGTTTGTAATAAAAATTAATAATAAACATATTCCATTCATATTTCCTGTAAAAAAACTATCACCAGCTACTACTGTTATATGGGTGAGTATGGACCAATGAACTGTCATAAAAAAAATAACCTCAAATTGTATTACGGTAGTAACATTTCTTTTTTAATTCATCTTCAGGTTGGTGATGTTGATATCATTTGTAGCTTTGACGTAGTTTTGCAGGGTTGGCAACATTGAACTCGATTTGCCATTTCGGAGGTTTGCTTTGTACACAAGCGAAATTAGTGATGGGCAAATCGCGTTCAAATGATTTGCATACATGTTGGTTTGATTATTTAAATGTAATTTTCTAATTCTCTTAAAAGCAGTACTAAATCTAATCTCTCAATTGTAGAGCGGTGAGGGTTTCAAAAAATCGTATAATTTAAAAGATTAAATTTATTAAGTAGACTTAATTTCTACAATATATTTACATAGTTGTGTTGTTATACCAATTATCGTAAATTATTTAGTTGCATAAGTATATATATCTATATTTTTTTTTAACCTTTTGCTCGAGACTTTACGATCGTTATTAAGAATTTATGTTATAATTACTAGTACCTAGTTATCACAAACAACAAAAAGCCCTTGCAGATACTTTTCCAAAATGCATAACCCACAAAATGTTATTGTATACATTCATACTGTTACATTTATTTAATATTCCAACATAATTCACTTTTCACCTGCATTTTATGGAGCTTGTAATCTTCAGAAACAAAAAAAAAACTTTAATTTCTGTGCCCCTAAAATATATTATAACTGCTGTTGTTCTTGCTGTTAAAGCAGATACCTCGCGAAACAATACAACCCACCCTATATTGATAAAATCTAACATAAATGAAGTTTATAAAACAGAAGTAAATGCTACTTAATGAAGTATAAAACTTAAGAGGTTAAATTATGATAATAATAATAGTTTGCCTCTGTAAACTTTAACTATAATAGGCTTACATAACATTTTCAAATATTATTCTCAATACGTATAAGGAAATCACATGATTAAAACAAAATTATAAAATAAATCCGTATTATGTTTTTTGTTTTTATATAAGATATCGTCATGTAAGCCTATGTATTCCTAAAGTTACGCATTTTATAAATACAGGGACTTTTAGATGACAATTTACTCCATAAAAACAGTGGGGCTCAAAAATAATAATAATAATAATGATAATAATAAAATCAACGAGGATATAAAGGCTTTATAAACTAAAAAAATACAAGAATGACAAAATTATCAATCGAAGAATTCACAATAGAGATCGCAATGGTAAAATGGCGAAAATGAGATTATTATATAGGGAGGGGGTGGATGGAGAGAAGAGAAACAAGTCGTTTAGATATTTAGCAAACTACAGATATGGTAACGTTAATACCGAGGTTGCCGTTGTCTGCAAACAGTTGGGCAATTGAAGTATCGAACACTAAACAATCTGATCCCATGATTGCTGAGGCCACACCTTCGTGGCTCGACCTAGGCATGGCTTCCCAAGTCAGACGGCGCCTATTTCCATTCAATTCCAGTCTAGACAAACAAACATCAAAATAAATTTTCAAAAACAATTTTATGATTTATGAGTGGTTCAATATGACATTACAGCAAAACAGCGAGTGTGTGAATAAGGTGATAGTGCTTCAGACTAACAGATGTACATTTATTTACCTATAAGCAAAATGTTCAGCCTGTTTGCGCGACCCTATCAGTTGGACAATGGCGAAAAACTGCGTGTGTCCGTCGCACTTCTCCTGTTTTTCCAGTATTCTCAGCATAAAATGGTGCCCGAAACAACTCTGCATCATAACCCAATCAACAGCGCCTGGTAGATTTATCTCTGTCGCCAAAAAAACTATGTCCTCTCCATTGAGGGTTGTGATGTTCTGGTGAGCATGTTGTAAGTGCACCATCACTTTTTCCAGTTGTCCCTGAAATGTTTCAAGATTAAATTCCATCATCAACCATTCTAAATGCCTTAATCTTACCTGCCATGAGCAAGAAGCCCCTGGACAAGGACAGCTATACGGTCGGAACTCGCAGACTTCTTCGTGTTCAGCCTTTTCGTTTAAACCGAGTGACATACGACAGCCAGTTTGTTTGTGTTTGCAGGGGAACATTAAATTATTTGCCACTTTTTCCATTGCAAGGTTCCTGATATCACCTATTAAAAAGAAATTAGTGCACATTTATATATCTACAACATGTACATACCTAAAGTTCCGCGGCATGTTGGACAACAAGAAAGTTTCGGACGACAACTAGAGCATACCAGATGGCCTACCTGGCATTGCATTATTGGTGGTAATACGATTTCAAAACAAACTGGACATTCAAACAACGCTGCTAATTCGTCGGTTAAAGTCCCTGGGGTCGGCAGTCGGGATAATTGATTCGAGGAGCTGGATTGCGCATTGGAACCCGACGCCTCCCCTACCGTCGCAGATCCGCGGCCCCGCTTTTGATTCATGATTTGTGCCATGTGTAATTAGAACCTAAGTTTACAGCAACATATCTAATCACTACACAAATAATCTATATCTAAATTCTCAGCATAGTAAAAGGGTTATACTTACTATATTTTTGTTTAGGCCCTGAAGTTTGATGTGTTTTTTTTTGTATGACTAAAAAAAGACAACTCTGTTATACATTCTGAAGCAAATAATCGCTTGTTAGTGGCAAAAAGTCTGGTGGTTGAGGAGATACTTTGACTTTTAATGCATCATATTATGGGATGTATGATATGAATGCACTCACTTTTTTTATATAATTATGAGATATGCAGTGGAATGATAAAACTTTATTTTATACTACTAAATGAGCACGAAATTTTGTTTTCCGTCTGCAAATGGATATCTCCTTATAAATAATCATTATACTACTGTAAAAATCGATACAAATTCTTAGTTACGGTGTTAAATGCTCGATCTAATTTTCAGAAAATTTGACGCCATCACAAATGTCAGAACACGATACCACATCAATGCTACCACCCTTATCTGACCCACCGGTTAAATAAGAACACCTGCTATGCGTTAGATCACCGATTTAGATTTCAAATAAATTCATTGCGTTTTAATAAAAAATTATATGTTTTGCTACGAAGCAACAACGATTCGGAATTTTAAAATGTTTACAGGTTGGTTAAATATTTTATAGGGATGTGTGCATATGACATCGGGAAGGTGTGGCGACACTGGTTGATACACAGCGCCGCCAATTTAAAAAAAAACAATTTTCACTAGGATATTATTTATGGGGAATGGGGATTTATAATTAATTTATAAATATGACATTTTGCTGAAGTGAGAATTAAAAATCCGTAATTTGAAAGTCGTTTTTAGATTTTTTTTTGATTCTTTAATAATTGTTTTCGACGCCCGATTGGCCATAGGATTCTATATTATCGGTGGTGATAGCGATTAGGTTAATTGTGGTCACGGTGCAGTGATGTATTTGGCGATAGTGAATAAAAAAAAATTGACAGCTGCTAAACACATGATATGATGGTAATATTTTTAATGAAATAAGAATGTATATTCACATTGTAAGCAAATATACATAAACGCGGAGGATGGACACTGATTACCAAGAGGGAGATTCCGACATGGAATGCTCAGACAACGATAATGAATGTTTCGATGTATATGATTACTATAATGTCCCAGATGATAATGATATGGAACAGATAGATCCTATCCAAGCAGACCCCGAGTATTTTGCTTACACTTGTTTAACAGAAGTACAAGTAGAGCAACTATTAAATGAGAGTGTAGCAACCTTGAGCGATACTCTGCAGATCACACCATCTTTAGCAAAAGTATGTAGTTCATGGTGGTGTTGCATATATTTGTAGTTTTCCATTCTAGGTATTGTTACATGCACATAATTGGTCTGTATCAGATATAATCGCAAAGTATAGAGAAAACGCAAGTAATTTGCTTATTTCATCAAAAATAAAGCCTCCAGTGAAACCAGGACCTATTTCATGTCCTAAATATGAAACGTGTTCTGTTTGTATTATGACTTGTGCCGGTGAAAAATTTTATAACTTATCTTGTGCCCATATGTTCTGTAAAGACTGCTGGATAATGCATTTTGAAGTTCAAATTAATCAGGTATATTTTACTGGCGGCATAGTAGTAGTAGTAGTAGTTTAACTTTCCAATCGTTTTAGGGAATATCAACAGCAATTAGTTGTATGGCGAAAGATTGTGAAGTTCTAGCGCCTGAAGATTTCGTTCTAAAGCACCTTATAAAGCCGAATCTTAGGGAGAAGTACCGACAGTTCACCTTCCAAGATCACGTGAAATCCCATCCGCAATTACGCTTTTGCCCAGGCCCAAATTGCCAGGTCGTTATACGCAGTCACGAGGCGAAGGCGAAACGCGCGGTTTGTTCGCAGTGCAAAAGCGCATTTTGTTTCAAGTAAATATAAATAGAAGCGCCCCTGCCGTAGCATCCTCAAATTCTCATTCTTTTACTTAGATGTGGCATGGATTACCACGCCCCAACGGACTGCCTGATCATTAGAAAGTGGCTAACGAAATGCGCAGACGACAGCGAGACCGCGAATTATATTAGTGCACACACCAAAGATTGTCCCAAATGTCATATTTGTATCGAGAAGAATGGGGGTTGCAATCACATGCAATGCTATCATTGTAAATACGATTTCTGTTGGATGTGTCTTGGGGATTGGCGATCTCACGGTTCGGAATATTACGAGTGTTCCCGTTATAAAGAGAATCCGAACATTGCTCACGAATCGGTACATGCTCAGGTACTGAGTTAGTGATGGGCGAATCGGCACCAAAAAAGTCATTCGATAATTATCTTGATAACTATTTTAATTCTTTTGCTCGCAATTTATAAACATTGCTTTGAGAAGAAAAGGGAATTACGTAACAGCAAAACTGCTATTTTGCATTAATAACCCCTCCTCAGTTAGTCTTACATCCTATGAGGGCTCTGACATCGTTCAAGATTTACGTTGTGTCGATCGATACTGAAGCCAATGAACAAACCCCCAAACCTATAATAATTACATTTATTTATTTATCTCCCACAATTTCTAATATTCTTCAAAAATGGTATTGTAGTTTCTAAAAGCAACAAACCCTGAAGATATATAAAAATATTCAAAGAAAACAAGCAGTTTCTTCAGATATTGATTAGTTGCTATGAACTTGTTTACAAAATTGCAGATTACCTTGTAGCAATCTATCATCATGAAATTGCGTTGTTTAAAAATCAATTTTTGTTAGGGAATAAATAATAAATATAGAAAAATGATTAATTATAATCAGTGAGTAATGTATGTTTTTAAACTTAAAAGGTTCCAATTATTCTTTAGCGTTGTCGCATGATTTTGGTGCTGATCCGCCCATCACTATTACGAATTAATTTTTCTGCGACATTCTAAAATGTTAGTGGTGGGCGATTCGAACGCGAAAAGATTCGGTAATTCTAAATGAATACACGTTCGATTTTTATGACGAATCGAGTTCTTTTTCCTCAACGAATTTAAAATCGTTTTAAATAATGAAATCAATCTTACTACCCCATTTTACGTATATAAAAAAAGGATTTATTTTGATGGTCAAATTACATTTATAAGTGGCATTTTAAAATAACGATTTAAAATATCAGAACATGTTGAATATTCATTGGAATCTACAAAAAATATTACGAACATATTACTAAACAAAAAAACAAAACTATTCCTTTTGTTATATGTTCACAAGGTAGACTGTAGACACAAGTAATTGGGTGTATTGGTGAAAATTTAATAATAAAGAAAGAAAAAGGGGGCAGAGTTTTTTCGAAGATTGGCTAAATGTGTCAATGGCCGACAAAATAATTCTGAAATATCTGAATTCTCGATTTTGAAATTCGTTATAGTAAATAGAACCAGATTTGCCCATAAAAATCGATTGTGTATTCGTTTATTTCGCCCACTACTAATGCAATGTCAATCCCTTATCTACTTCTAGGCAAGGGAAGCTTTAAAAAAATACTTACACTATTACGAACGCTGGGAGAACCATTCCAAATCTTTGAAATTGGAAGCCGAGACCTTAGAGAAGCTAAAGATGAAGATCAATCAGAAAGTGATGTCGAACTTGGGCACGTGGATAGATTGGCAGTACTTGTTCGTGGCTGCGAATCTCTTGGCGAAATGCCGTTATACGTTGCAATACACGTATCCTTACGCTTATTTCATGGACGCGGGCCACGTAAGGAATTGTTCGAATACCAGCAGGCGCAGTTGGAGGCGGAGATCGAGAATCTCTCGTGGAAGATCGAGAGAGCCGAGACCACCGATCGTGGCGACCTGGAGAATCAAATGGACATTGCGGAGAAGCGAAGAACCACTTTATTAAAAGACTTTTTAGATGTGTGATATTTTAGGTAGGGATAATAATAACAATAATTCTAATTCTAAAGTTTTTCATCTGATAAAAATTGTCTCGCATACTGTTTTTTTTTTTTGTAGCGAATTACTACCTGTAGACTTTTTTTAAAAAAGTAATTCTCTTTTTTTATTGTGTCCACTCCGTTTTAAGAATAAATAACTTTCGATTATTTATTATATTAAGTCCGATTAATTACTTTTTTTTTTGTGCCGTACTTACGTTTAATATTAATTAGAAGTTTAGGTGGAAACAAAGATATTTTTGGAACGCGTATTGTTGTAAGAACAAGCATTTTTGTATGTATGTCCGTCGTAGTGTGAATAGCGCTTTGCGTTTTTTGATAGTGAATGGGAATTAATTGCGCAAAAGTCTTATGAATAATAATGTATAGAATGTTATTTTTTTGAAATGACAATTCTTGAAATAAAAAAAAAGGATAATAAAACGAAAACAGCAAATAAAAAATGTAAAACTATATTGATAATTATTCAGCAAACAATTTTTAGAATTATAACATCACAACTCATTTTTTCACTTTTGGAGCGTTTTCCAATCCCTTAATATACCTCTTAGGGATCTTGTATTTATCAACGAGGAGACTATAAATAAACAAGATTTGATTTCCTTGAACCAACAGTTGGTCGTATTTCTTTCCCGGTACTTTGGCAACACTGGTGCTGGCCGCCACACCGTGTTGACATTCTTTAGCGAATTCCGACATCCTGATCCCGTATAATTCCAGATTGTCGATTAACGTTACTTTCTTATTACCTGATCGCGTCTGTACGGACATCGAAATCGGCTGTATTTTACCTTTGGACGTTGTCTCTTCGTACTTGGAGGTCACTTTGTAACACGATTTCATGGCCGAACACACTTTATCGATGAGTTCTTCCCACGAAACTGAATTCTCGTTTTTGCACAGCGTCGCGAAAGGGGTATTAGCCACATCTACTAGTCTAAAACAGAGAAAAACATGAATAAGTCGCGAAAAATAAATTTTTGTTAGGAAAATAATTGAAAATATACCTCGCCTGGTTTCTATTTTGGTAATCGTGATTTTTAACATATGTAGTAACGTATTTTCGTATTTCTGTCGTGGTTACAGTATCGTTTTTTCTAGAAATATCAAAGATTAACATTTATTTCTAAAAACATCGGGTGTACCACTCCAAAAGTTCTCGTCCGTGATTTTTAAATTTAATTAAAATTTGAAATGTAATTTTTGCTACATGTTTTCAATTTTCTAAGCATCGTACTGACAAAAGGTTTTCTATGTATTTGCGGCACTTAGATTAAAAAAATAAAAATAGGGCCGTCCTGGAGGCTGCGACGCACTACTAACAAAAGTCGAGGATTTTATACAGAATTTTGGATATGTACCATGTGCTCGAACGAGGGTACATCTTTGATTATAGCTCTACTTTAATTTCTGGCAAAAAAAAACATCTTATACAAATATATAGACACCTTAAATAAGTAAATGTAACTAAAAATGCAATTTTAATGAAAAAATTGGTCAAAAATCCAGCTAAAAATGAGGAATTTAGCTAAAAATGTAATTTTAGTAACTAACGATTTTAGCTAACAATGACGAATTAAGTTAAAGATGCAACTAAAAATAGGAAATGAGTAGTTAAAAATGTTAATTTTAGTAAGAAATGCTATTTTTAGTTAAAAATATAGCTAGAAATGATATGCTGCAGTTTAAAAATATTTTCGGCTATACAGTCGATCCTAAAAATAAGTGAACGTATACTTACTTCAAAAATACCTGTATATCATTTCATTTGTTGTTAATTGTATATAAAAAAAAACTTACACAAACTACTACATGTCTGTCATTTATAATAGCGTTGTTATTTTTGATTTCCCATAGAAAATGGCCCCAAATGCAAACCTTTGTTTGAGGTGGCGTGATTGACATTTAAGATTCAATATTTTGAGTATTGTAACTACACTCTTAGTTAACTCTTAATCACAACAATAGAAAGTTATAAAAAAATATTGATGTAAATATAGCACATAATTGCAAATGAAAATGTCACATCTTGACAAATAATTACGAATCGAGACTTATGAGTCGATACACTTGCATTAAATTACTCTTATTTACTTTAATCCAAATTCCTCAAATATGGGTATTACAGAATTTGTTATTGGCATAACTTTCTACAATACTTGGTCCTGTATTATCGTCCGCATTTTCATCTTGGGGTTTCTTAGGTCTGTTTTGGACGTCCACATAGAAGTCCATTAACATAGGGTGATTAAAGTTAATGGCTTCAAGCATCTCCACTCCTTTTTTCTTCTCTTTAATGACTATAAGGCCCTCCTGGAGCGAGATAAGAAAACAACTGTTTAAATTAGAGTATTACATTTAAAGCAAGGATTATACCTGTTCCATGTGTTTTAAGAATTGTCCCACTTTTTTAAACGAGCTCTTTTTAATATCCAGGGCTTTGTCTGTGGGGCACAAGGGCATCACTGCCAGTTTGTAAAAGGAAGATGTTAACATCGGGAGTTGCAGTGTTTTCGAATATTTTATTGCTGTTAAGAAGCAGTGCACAAGTATTTTGTCCATTTCCTCTGTTTCATTGATTTGCGCATTTTCCAGGAGCATTTCATTTGGAATTTCTCTGTCCTCAATAATCTCTCGATCTGGTGTTTGCTTTAATTCTGCCGGATCACTTCTTGGTTCAATATTCTCTCCTAATACTGGGAAATCATTTGTACTTTCTATCGAGTATGCCAGCCATTCGGGTGGCCCTAATTCTAATATGGGGGTGACTGGCATGTCTTCTAAGCTGCATAACTTATCACCGTAAGTATGATATACGATTATACATTTTCCCTTAGGATCTATGGCTTCTAAGTCGTATGAGGATATTGCTGTAACGCCTACCGCTATGGGGGCTTTATTATTGTTTGAATTAATACTGGCTAATGCTTTTTGATGGAAGACCCCGTATCCGCTAGGGTGCCTGATGACACCAGGCAACATTAAGTCGGCGCCATTTATTATTTTAGATATCACAAATGAGTTTGTGGTGAAAATTTAATATTATATTGCTATATTTCCATAAAAGGTATACGGACGGATATAGCTTGCCCTCGAATTCGAAGGCTATTGCTCTTCTTTGCACCAAATAAACAAACACTATGCCGTTATTCGATGTTGATATCTTCATGGAGAATGCGGTCTCCTTCTTCGGCAGGATATTGTCAACATCTTCGTCAGTGAGCATGGGGAAGGCCTTTAAGAACGTCTCTTTCAGGCTTTTCCTGCAATATGCACAGATTGAATTTGAACAGAAACTTTAGATATGTCTGCTGCATACCTTTCAGTACCTTTGAGCTGAGTGTTTGATTTCACTTTGAACGGCTTTCTGAACATAGTGGAAGATGGTGTGATAAATAAAAGATCACTTAATCACTAAAGTATAAATCAATAAATTAAGGTAAATTAAAATTATTTGCCCATGTATCACATATTAAAAGCAACTTGTAAGATCTGTATTGTCTGTCATTACTGCTGAGCAGCTGAGCATGTGCTGAGAGAGGTTAGTGTTGGTGTTTTTACGGTATTAACGATCATTTTTTTTTTTTGTAAATATCTTCGATTTAAATATCCACTCACTGTATAGACGTTTCTCTATAATTATATTTCATTGTTTTTTAGGGGATTGCCAGGTGAAATAAAAAAAAATAATTTGCGCCATCTATTAATTTATTTCTTCCATATTTAGAACATTTGACATATAGATTTAGGTTACAGTTCTCTATGATGCAACTCCACTAGAACATCAAGACATTGAACTAGTTTATACTACAACCATGAGATTGCGCCACTATCAATTTACTACAACAGGAATATTCATATAAATATGTATGTAGTTCTTTTTTTTTCTTTCAATTTTAAAAGTTACTGTTTAAGAAAATATGTTCTCGTTCTCAATTTGCCTCTTCTATTTTATAAATTAGAAATAAATAACTTCCAAGTTTTCAAAAATAGTGGATGTATTATCATATATACATATTTATTATATTCTTATGTAGTTATATAGTATGATTTTGAGATTTCTCGGCGTATAAGATAATCCATACAAAAACAACTTTTCTTTTCTACGAGAAAATTAAATTTATTGGTCAGACTTTGTGATTTAATAGTAAAATTTAATACAATTTTTATAATGGTGTGTGCTAATGCCATCATAGCAGCAATAACAACTTATTCCTGACTAATATCATACCATTAATCAACATGTACAAAGCACTATACAATATTTACAATAATAATGAATAATAATAATAAGTATACGTTTGTAACATTTTTCCACGCCATCAATTCAACGCCGGAGGATTTTTTCTTTTCAAACTTTAAACGCGATAGTTGTCGTGGAAAGACATTCCCATGAATGTATTAACTATACAATAACTAGCATATTTACGGGGGGAGTAACACTTCTGTTATCCAAACTCAGTTGGTATATCAATATCAGTTTTAATAACGCTTTAATCAGTATCGAAGACAAAGGGCAATCAATAAACATTTACTAGTTAAACACAAAGGAGAACAATTATTATATTATCATTTTTAATGTAAGGGGAAATTAAGGGGCACATGTATAACATTTAGGGGATACACATTTTCTTTATTATATTTATATACGTCTATTACCTACTTATTATATATCCGTATTGAACTGCTCTTTGTCTTGCATACGAAACAGCATGTCGATCAGAACATTTTTTTTTAGTTCTACCTATTTACATACATTTTCTAAAATTAGGGCTTCCTTAGTCTTATTATCTATTATTATTATTATTATTTTAATGTAGGTAGAACGAAATCATCTCCTGTACGTAAAAAATAGCACCTAATCAAACACAATTAAATTTCTGCTCAATAAATAATAATAATAAAAAAAAATACATACACGTTTGCTCTCTTTTAGATGCCTTCTTTGCTTTATACAGGCTGTCCCCGTAGTCGAGTCGACAAACATTTTAACGAGCCATCCTTGTATCATCAGGATTACGAAGAAAATAAAAGATTTTCAAACAGATACGATATTATCGCACAGGAATATCCATTCCCGTAGCAAAGTAAAAAAAAGCAGCAGTTTATGATGAATTATGTTCTCTGGCAATATAAAAACAGTAAGGACTTGTGAAATATTTTGTTTATTTTAGATAAGTAGGATTGTTTCATTAGTGTTATTAAATAGAAATTAGCTGTGTGTTTAATGTTAATTGCATGTATCTGTTCTTAAAATATAAGTAATTACTCAGTAATATCCGGCGGTGTTAGGTTTTTGACCCCTCACCATATCTTGCCACATACCCTTTCGGTGTGAATAAAGTGAAATTCAATTACGTTTAATTGACGTCAATATATAGACGTAATATTGACGTCTATTATACGTCATTTTACGGTCACTCACTACCTGGGTGGTAATTAAAGCAGTGTCACCGAAGGTGACGAAAATGCGATGCAGATTAGTGCTTTTAATACACCCGTTTGTCTAATTCGCTGTGGGACAGCCTGTATTATGTATGGCCACAGAAAAATATTTTTGGAATAGATTTGCAAATAATCACCTTTTTTTCTTAAAAAAAAATCACTTTATTTAAGACGTTTCATTTCGCATGTAAACTACACTAAACGAGGATTCAACCACAGATTTTCTAATGCGAGAACATTTCTAATTTGTTCTTCATCTCGAAATAATTTTATTATGGACGAAACGACGATCATTTTTAATAACATTTAATCGACACTACGGAAACACCTCTTCGACTATATAAATTTATCCGATCAATTCTGCGTAATGTATTAAAATTTATTGATATGTTCGAATTTAAAACGGAAAATGGCAATAGGATATTGTTTCGGCAGTTTGTTTTGCGAACTTTCTAGTCTCGATATATATATATATATATTATCGATCTGATGGAAATACAGATTAAATGGAAGTAGAAGCGAAAAATATGGACGTAAACATTAAAATAAAAAAAAGGAATGGGAACATTTTAGAAATTCAGAGATGTATTATGTTATGTATTATATATAATATGTATGTATATATTATAAATAGTTATGACTGGATCAACTCACATCTATTATCGACATCCGTTTCCACATAAATATTTTTTTTTTGTTTTACAACACCTTATTATATAAAATAGTTTATTTATTTTTTCCATAGATTTTCTTTTATCACGTCCCATACATTCAACGCACACTAAATACTTATAATAGTATGACCGACTCAGTTTGATCATTGGGGATCACAGATATACACCTGCAGAATGGCAGTATCTCATTAATTAAAAAGGATTCTAATTCTCACTGTATTGAGGCAACACCACAGTTCGCGAATTGTACGAATCGCATGGATATATCTCGGGCGGCGGTTCCAGATGGCACACGACGGTCTCCCCGTCCAAGACGGCGGCCAATGCCCTGGCTATATCTCCCCTGTAAACGTTCTGCCTGTTGTAACGGTTCGGATTCATCTCCGTACCGTAGCGGTGATCTTTGGCTTTGGCTACTAGTTCTAAACAAGATTGCGATGAGTTCCGATCGGTCGGACTGTACGGAATCAACGGACGATGGTCGTCGTAAGAGCGCGAAGATTGCCTGCTCATATCGCTCTGTCTCTTTCCATCCTCGTCGCTCATATCGGAGACCTGTATGTCGTTCCTCTCGATTTCCTCGTATACTGGGTCGTCTTCCGGTACCATGTTCCTCTGCATACGGGCGTCGTGGATTTCCGTATAGGTGTGATTCCAAGGGCTGGTCGTTCTCAATAGGCCTCCGTTCTTCCTGCGAATTCCGTGCGGTTGGATAGTCAACTGCTTCATGTGCGGTAAGGTTTCGCCGTGGCTGGTGAACTCCCGCAGTTCACCCTCTTGTAGCTGGTTGCAGATGGCCTGGTTGAAGTCCGTTGGCATGTACGGCTGCCTGCGCAGGTCCTTGTAATTGTTCAAACGCGGATCGGCCAGGAGAGCTTGTGACCGTGGTGATTCCTCTTGTTCAGATCCGCCGTGCCCAGAATCGCGACTATATGACTTAAAAGAAATGTTCTGTTGAAAGAGAAGAAATGAAAGAATGGTGATTAGATGATGACACGTGAAACATACGGGGTGTTTCATTTGAAACTAGTCACCTCGAACGACTCTTTACCTATCAAACATGCCAATTGTCGTATCTCGAGGGGAATGACTTTTATAGCACTTATCTTTAAAATTCTCTCAACGTGTATCAAAAAGTCGTCTTGCGTGATTTTTGATACATGTTACTCTAAAGAGAATTAAAAGACCTTTTGAATAGGTGGTCACAAGACCCATCTTTCCTATTCAAATTTTAAGGATGGGGGCT
The DNA here is from genome assembly GCA_004143645.1 of Protaetia brevitarsis. Lineage (NCBI taxonomy): Eukaryota > Metazoa > Arthropoda > Insecta > Coleoptera > Scarabaeidae > Protaetia > Protaetia brevitarsis. The sequence continues at coordinate 3,679,955 of RXPK01000153.1, read as the reverse complement.
GGTACGACCCCCAGGAATAATTTTAAATAGTCATGCCCGTCATTAAAAGTTGTCCCCCTTGATATAACAATTGACAGGTTTCAGAATTTCATATAAGAGCTATTCGAGGTGGCTTTTTTCAATTGAAATGCCCTGTATAAGGCATAATGCAATAATTAGCGATGAGACTATCGAATCCTATACTATCGAAGTTACGGCGTGATTTTTAGCGTTTAATTTTTGACGAATTCATCCAAAACTTTGATGTCTTTATAACTACACCGATGTCTGTGTTATACAGGATGTAACAAAAATGCGATGATAAGTTGCGGTAAATGTGTTAGTTAAAATTATTTATAAAATAAAATTATCTATTTGATTGAATGATGATTAATCATTACTAGACTTTATAAAAATGTTAAAACAACTCCAAATCTATTATAGCGCTATAGTATAGTCCTTAAATAGTCACTATACTCATTCAAAATACGAACTCAGTGCACTGTAAAAAGTACAGTAATTTTGCCATGGTAAACCAGGAATATTACATGTAATAACGTTGTGAATTTACCACAATAAATCATGTAAATTTTGTTTTACATGTTTTTTCTAGGATATTTAACATGGAAAAAGAAATTTCGGTAAAATTTATAGCTTTTTCATGTAAGTTTAAGATGTAACAAAAATTCAAAAGGAAAATACAGGAAAAAACATGTACAATTTTGTATTTACTCTCAAAATTTACTTAAAAGTGTAAAATTGTCATTTTTTTGGGGTATTTAGTGCACTTTAAAAGTAATTTTACTAGTGAACTATTAATTTTGCTGTAAAAATATGAGGATCTTTTATATTTATTTGTTTTTACTTGAATTTTCGGGTAAAACTATAGATATCATGGAAAATACGAAATTCATACGCCGCAATGTGATTGGTTATTGGATTATTTATTTGTGTGCGTAGGTAATTCTATGCGTTTGTCGAACTTATTATTGGCTCAATGATATCATGTACGTTACAAACAATCGTAGGTATCGCGTAAGCGTGTTCATTCTTGATCTCTGGTTGAGCGATTCAGTATGACCTATTAGGTGCCATAAAAGAATTAGGTAAGTTGCTTGCTCTCTTTATAAAAATACATATGAAAATTACTTCGGTGTTCGGTAAATATAGAGTTCATATAAATATTACATACGAATTTTACAGTACAATCTTTGAAAAACACATCAGCATGTGAAATTTACTAGATGGTAGAAATTTTACCTTTTGAAGCAAATTTACCTGTAAAATTGTAGGCAACTCTGTTACCAACGATTTTACATGTAATTTTACTGCAACTTTTTTTTCCGTGTGCTATAGATTTGATGCTATTTTCATCGTATAAAGCCGAATGACTGATGTAATCAATTTCACCCCATTTTACAGTAGTTAAAATTATTTACAGTTAAAATTATCTATGAATATTTATCTGTAAATAAATTAGCTAGATATTCCCGCTATTTAAACGATCATTTTGAAGAATTTTATTTGAATAATACCCGTCCAACGTTGATGTTTCTCACGCTTACGTTACGAAAAAAAAGGTAAAATATTAATCTCTTTAAGTGTAAGATTCCCTAACAAGAAATTTAAACTTGAAACTTATCTCCTAAAAAGAGTTCCCCTAACTGTTGTTTTGGTTATTTTGTGGCTCTTTTAATATACAATGTGACCATATAAAATTTACCCCATAACGTTTTTTTTTTTTTTCCCAACTAGTCTGTTTGTTGTGGATAATCGCCTTAATAAATAACACGTTAGTTTCTGGTTTAGAACGTACCAAACAGAGTTAAGAAGTTGTAACTAGTGATGGGCATAATCGAATGATCGTAATAACCAAATGATTCATTCGATTATCACCCATTGGAAGAAGATGGTGGCGTTTTTCTTAGATCTTCACTTTTTTATAAATTCATAATCGATTGTCATTCATACAAATCGTTCATAATCGATTATCATTCGTGTAAACCATTCACAATCGATTATCACTCATAATCGAATGATGCCTTTTTCTTCATTTGATTATGTCCATCACTAGTTGTAACACCTTTGCACTGCGACTATTGCAAATTAATTCAATTACCTACTTGTAAATAACTGTTAATATTTTTTTGGTTTTCGGCAGTTTTGATTCGATAGTGCTCATCACTACATATATATATCTAATACTGTTCTTGTGGATTCATGAAGTAAATGAATAAAAAAAAAATAATCGCAAAGAGAAATCGATTATTTATAGCAGCGATTGCCTGATATCTCACGTATATATTTCATCGCTGGTTGATATTATTATGAAAATGGGATATCAAGCGATCGACGCTATATTTTTCCTTATGCAAACGGAAAATTCATGAAATTAACTTTTTTTTAAAGAACTAATGGTTAAGTAGAAGAGGTATATATAGATTAATGTGTAAGACTAGTAAGTAGCGATAATTAATTAAGTAATTGTATATTAGGACACATTCTAGCGTTTACCACTAACTCTTGTTAAGAAAATAAAAACTAAAATAAAAATCAGCATTCCCAAAAGAGTGTTAGTCATTAATTAGTATAACCTCTACATTGGTGTCTCCCACTTGTGTTACGCACCTTCCAGTGTAGAGGTTTGTGAAGAGGACCCCAAGTAGATACCGATTTAGATATGTGGGAATTAACGACGGGATTATTATAAAAGTTACGAATGTAGGGTAAGGTTGTCGTGTTCGGGGTGTTGGTAACAGTGGTAGTGGTGATAGTAGTAGTAGTTTTCTAAAGTAGTAGGTTGAGGTGTTGTGGCTCTCGTAAAGGAGGGGCGTGCCATGTTGGCAGAAGTAGTAGAAGTGGGTACAATTATTTTGCCCACACTGTTCATGCTTGTTGTGCTCTGTGATTTCCAGTCCTGTTGCAACTGTAAACACAATTGGACCATCACCCATCCAATCTACCAAGTTCAAGCAAGAGAGAAGCAATCAAATCAATCATAAGAAAATTAATACGGATTTTTTTTTTTACTTATTTACCCTAAATGGTTAGTTTCTCTATACCACCACGTCTTTAATAAAGAAGTACATACACAAACAGACAAGACAGTATTAAAATAACTATGGGTAGTAATAAATAATTAAAAAACAAAGAGGAAGAGCGCAATGGATGCACCACCACGGTACCACACTTAAGTTAGTATAAGCAGCTCGAGAATAACTGCGTCGGGCAAAATGGATCGTTATTTCTTTTTATTTTAAGTACAAACTAGTAATGTAAAATCAAGACAACAACAGGCAGTGGACAGAGACAGTGGTGATTAAATAAAGAGCAGAGCTGCGTGATGGAAGCTAATTGTAGCAGTCAGTACCTTGTTGGGACATATTGAGCAGTCGGTTGTGGTTGGTCGTGGTGGTACTAGCATTGTTCAGGTCGGTTCTCGAGAGAACCTGAAGAAGTGCAGTTGGACGCACGTTATTTAGATTATTGGGTATAACAGTATTATTGGTGGTACCCACACTTGTTCCATGAGGTGACAGGACTGAGTTATCCGTGGAATGTGAGTTGGGGCCGGACTGGTTCCCATTCCAGCCTCCACAAAAACTAGTTCTTTTCTCTTTACCTATTCCTGCACTGTCACTGCTGCTTCCACTGCCGCTGTTCGGTTTCGAGCAGCGAAGACATTTCGGCAGCCAGGAGTGTTGACGGATGAATTTCTGATATTCTTTCCTTACCTACAAAATACAATCAATGTCATACGATTCCACACACGTCTATAGAACAGAATATACAGGGTGTTTCAATTGAAACGAGCCACCTCAAATAACTCTTAATGAACGCGTGGCATTCAGAGTTACATCAAAAAAAGAATGCCAATAAATAACTCCAGAAATGTTTTAAGAGCACTTGAAGCTCTTAAAAGCTGAAGATTGTACTATTGTACGGAGGTTAATGGTTAATCATTTCGAATATTTAACAAAGTAAAATCGTAAATTAAACATTTATTACTTACTGATTTAAAAAAAAATGATTTTCCGATACATGTTGTCGTAAAGAGAATTAAAAGACCTTTTGAATGAATGGTTACAAGATCTATCTTCTCTATTCAAAGGGTGGAGGCTGTTGCGCCCACAGGAATGGCTTTGATTCGTCAGGCCTTGATATGGCAATCGACAGGTCTCGGAAATTTATATAACAGTTGTTCAAGGTGGCTCATTTCGATTGAAATGCCTTGTATATAAAAATTCATACAATATTAACACGCACGAGCTATTGTAGTCGACCACTTTTGAACTCTTGGTAAAAAAAAATCGATCCTGTTTCTAGTGTTATTTTATCGGTTTAACGATTTTTTTTTAATAAAAAAAAGCATGATCTCTAAATCGCTGCTACGTAAATCTAGATACTCTCAGACAAAGAAGGAAAATTTCGTTTATATACCGTATGAATATTTATATTGCGCTAATAGGCGATCTCCTACCTTCTCATTCTGCACGCAATGAAACAGAAACATGAAGAAACCCTGTAGCGAATTGAATAGTGCGAATATGTAAGCCATGACGACGGTCTCTTTACTCAGATAGAGCAATCCGAAAGTCCAGGTCAGTCCCAATAAGAACACTAGGCATATGGCGCCCCGCAACCAGGTCCTGCAAATGACCATTGCGTTTTAATTAAATTCACCGAGTAATGTGACGAGCTGATTCCCGCCTAACCTGGTGCTGGCCAACTTCGAGTGTTCCTTGTTTTTGATTGAGACCGTGGCGTTGGCCCGACGACACATCTTAACGATCGCCATCGACAAGAAAACTAAGTTAGCCTGCAAGTAGAGTTGCCGTGATATCCGGGGAATTATCACGAGTTCATAGATCGCACTACGTACCAGTAGAATTAGAATTACTGGCCCCACGAAGCTGTAGATGAAGTAATTATCGGGTTTCAGCCAGCAGTATCGATCATTCCCGTAGCCCTGTGGAAATATCGCGCCCGATATGCAAACTATCACCAAAGATATGCCGTAGGCGATGATGTAATACCAGCAGATCCTGGATTTTTCCGCCTCGAACACTTCGATTAGCATTACGTACAATTGGAAACCTGGAGGAATAGCGGATTATTTGCGCGTGTTAAGGATAATCCAGTCGCGTAGGTACCTTCGAAAAACATCCAGACGAACGCGCAAAGGAAGAAGTAATGGAGGAACGCCGCTATCACCCCGCAGATTATTTGATTCTCGGTACGACTGATGCCGACCAGAAAGAGTATTTCGGCGACCAACAGGCATATGCACAAGTTACAATGTATCGTGGTTTTATCGCTCTGAAAAACAAATCATTTCTTACACTAATATTATTATGGTGTATTCGTTAAGTTAAGCTTACCTTCAATCCTCTGAATAATTGGAAAGTTATCACGGCTAGTACGAGGCAAACTATAGAGATGACGCAACCTACGTAAGTGACAATCTGCAGAGCTATCTGATGCTCCATCGGCAAATAAATCGCGTGAACATCCATCAGGATTGCAAAGTTTGTCAGGTGATCGCACAGGCACGTCGTATGAGTACCGTTCGTGCTTTCCACCCTGCATCCTTCGTCTGACCAGTTGCTGGTCGTATAATCCCAAAAGACGCATGACGGATCGCTAACGTTACTCGTTTGAAGGTGTTTGAAGGTCAGGCGTACGGGTTCTCTCAGTTGTATATGCCTCCCTTTGCCCAAGCTAGCCGAGATCACTTTGCTATTGAGGATACGCGTTGTGTTCTTGTCCGAATTCGGATCCGACGATTCTGGATGCCATTGCAAAATTTCCTCGAGATGGTTGAAGGCTGCGAACACCAATCTGACGAATTCGCCGTCGTTGTTTTCCAACAAGGCTCCTCTGGGCAATTCAATGGTGTCGTTGCTCACTGTCCATTGTTTGTTTCCCGAGAATTTCTGCGTCATCACCGACTTCTTGTCCAAAACCCTTACCGACAACACTAAAATTGAAGATTCGTTTATACCCGGAGATGATTTCGATCTAAAATTACACTTACTGATGTTCTTTACGACCTGATCGACTGTTTTTTCAGTTTGCATCGTATCGGCCAATAGAAACGCGTTTTCTTCCAGCCCTATAAGCAAAGATGTCGCCACCCGCATCTGCTCCTTATGGCTCAGATCTTTCCAGGAGGGATGTTGGGATACGTCCAATAGGTTGCTACCGGTTTTGACGACGTAATTCAGCATATCCGTTACTATTGCCTCCCTCTGTCTCGGATCCGGGATCGTTGTGATGTCCATCGCCATTTTCGCTGTCATTTTCTGTATGATCTGCGTGGTGATCATCATATCACCGCCATATAAAGTTTTACTACTGGTCACTTGGGCCAAATCGCTCGTTATCGACAACAAGGAGTCTTTCATGACTAGCACCCTTTGCTCGAGGCTCGTAAGCCAAACCGACCGGCATTCGCTTAAATCGGGAGTGTCCGGATACCAAGTGGATTTCGTGCCCGATTTCACACATCTCCACCTAGCGAAACCGGTAGTTCCGCCCGGGCAGGGCTGTATGCTGTGGTCGCCGTGTTTCGTCCAGTTCCAGTATATACTCCTCAAAACAACTGGGCTACAATAATCGGAACTGTCAAAATCGCTAGTCCAAAAGGGCTGCACGCTTGTCGATGGGCTGTGGTGCTGCGTGATAGCGTCATCTTAAAATAAAAATCACTTACTTAATGATCGATCTCCTAAGTATTGAGCGGATCTTCTTCGCATAGAGCGGACGTGTAATTATTAAATGGAATGAAAGTGCGGAAGGGAAAAACTAGGCTTAGCTCGACGCAGTGCGAATAAGTTGTAAAGTTTTCGATAAATCGTAACGTTACTATAAAAATCATATAATTGTACAACACTAGAATAAGACAAAAAAAAAACGCGAATGTTGAAGGTCTACTGTATTCTATTTTCTTATTTGCTTTGGCGCCTGATTAAAATTGCTATCATCAAAATTGAATGGTAGGTCCTTTGACATTGAAGGGGTAATTAATAGCTTTCACGGGTTCCTCCCTACCTTTCTCAGCTGTCGATCGTTCAATTATCTAATTGAAAACAATATCGATTATTGCAGCATATAGCACAATATATGTACAATCGTGGAAAGAAATCGTAGGACACGCATCGAGCCGAACCTTTCCGTAACTATTGCTATTGTCCTCCCGTCTCACCCCGCGAATTTTGCCGCACCCAATATGTATTAGAATTTAGGTGAGGGGGAGTGAGAGAGACAGCTATAGCAACGAAAAGGTTTGGCGCTCGATGCGCGTCTTAAAATTTATTTCCGCAATTGTACACATACGTGCTGTGGTGGTTCTGTTTAGAATGACAAGGAATCGACTTAATTATTTCTTTTTAAATAAGCAAAGAACTCTTGACGGCCCTTACTGTTATGGATGATAGCGTTGTACATTAGATTCATTATTATCGGAAAATAAGGACGTCGGGTTGGGAACAAAATGGCGTAGACGTCCGCATTATGTTTTTTATTTTCTCCATTTCGATCATACACACCAGTGGTTTTCACGTTCGGGGCGGCCATTGTTGTAATTGGCATTGTCAGGTCCTCCTGCTCGACATTCTGATTTTCATCCTTGTTAGGAGGTAAGTCTATTTCCGGTTCGGGCAGCAGGATCTGCGTAGAAGACGTGGTATTATGAGGCGTTGCCGTTGTGACTGTTGGTTTGGACGAGGGCACCTTAGAAACCTTGGGCGGTGGCGGTGGCGGCCTTACCGACGTTTTTGTGGTACTCCACATTGGAGATTGTGACGTTATAAGCCATGGTGGACTTGGCCTGTTTGTGGTGGTTACTGTCGCCGCTAAAAAGAGAAAATCCGTTTTTTCCAATTTTTTTTCATCTTGGGTTAGTTATTAGTTGCTATCTACTGTTAATTAACAAATCGTTAGGTGTGTTTCAGTCAGAAGAGATGTGCTAAAATCAAATTCGTTCTAAAGACACTGATATTAGGAAGGATATTTTAAACCAAATACATTTTTGTCTTTAAGAATAATTTGCTGTCTTAAAACGGTTTTATTTACGCTACGAAGAAAAACTGTTTTTATTATTGCTTTAAATTATGATCACAATAGAATCGTTTATTGTTACCAGCGTGATATGGTCACAAAAAAATCAAAATTTATTTGCAAATACCTCACTTGGAAACAAGAGTATCTTATTTTCCTCGCGAGGTACCATCAAATCGTAACTCTATTTTCAAATTTTCCAATATTATCCAATATATATAATAGGATCACCTACAAAATACTGGAAAATAGAGCTTTGAAGAAATATTTACTTGACTATTTAAAACTGCAATTTCTTCGACATAAAGTATATTAATTCCTTTTGAACGAAATGCATTCTTTCTATCAGCGTACTAGTGAATTTAATAAATAAGTTATTTCTATAATTTTATTTAAATATTCGGTGGTAGAAATAAATAATTTGAAGCAATCAATATACATACGTTTGGTATTCTCTATGTTACTTTTGCAACACATCAGACAACCCAGCGTGTTTCGAAATTTTACACGCCTAACACCATATTGGTAAGGTGGTGGCAACATATTATTAAGAGAGAAAGTTGTGCATTAGTGTTTGTTGATATTTAACCTTCTGCACCTTTTGCCTACGTATGTGGCGGTTCTTAAATTATAAATCGATACATCTAATGTTTGGGTCGATTTCTTATACGGAGATTGAATATAAATAATAATTTCTAATCAGGTCAAATCATTCTGATAATTCTACTGCATCGTACTGCAGTTTCTTCTTCGATTTTTTATAATTTCCTTTTCACTTCTCCTAATAACTCCTCTTCATTGAGTAAAAACTTTTTGAATCAAACAATCGTTGAATAAATATGCTTCTACCTTATGAGAAAAAAAAAGTGTAATAATTAATATAATAAATAAATTATTTAATTAAGCATCATATATCTGTATGTAATTAACTTCATTTCTGCATCACTTATCTATTACACTGACGTTGTTAGTATGATTTAAGTGAACTAAAAAAAAAAAAAAATATGTGTTCCAATATGTTTAATACAAAACCTTATTTATTGCCAGGGAGTTTTATAAAATTATTAATATTAAGGCTACTAAGTAAAATGAAGAATTCGTGCTATTATCAAATCGTCCTTGAGTAAATTGAATACTTATTGAGAGAAAAAAAAACGATTCAAGGATGAAATGAAAGCTCTTTTGTAAACACTCTCTTATCATTCTTTCAGTCGTTGCTTAAATATTGTCAAAATGTCAATAAAATCGAGCGAGTGGTTTTTCAGAAAGAGGAACAAATGTGGACGGCGTTTCTTCACTTCCGTTTGAAGACATAATCATGACATTTCTATAGCGATAGGGGCAATGTCTTGAAATTGAGAACCACTAACGTTCACTGACTGTCACCGTATATCACAGAACAGGTAGATGAAAGACCATCATGGACCTTAGAATATTGGTGCTGGTGTGTGTGTGTCGCTTACTAATGAAGACAGTCTCTGTTTAATATTTTACAATAATAAGTGCCGGGATATGAGTAGAATCCGGAATTAGTTAAGCACGTTTTACGTATCCTACAGGATGTCACTTAACGTTAGCTAAACATCTGCGTGTATTCGAATTCACGTGTCAATAGGGACAATGATCCATTATAACTGTTTGCGAATTTAGAATTTGTCTGAAATAACTTTAGAAACGTGAAAGCGAGGACTTCCATTCATCACGACATCGTGATATGTATTTCCTTCATATATAAATGTTTATTGATACGAATTCAATCTCAGATGTTATCGGGCGTCCTTTATACTACACTTTTTGTGCTGCCCAAGTTCTTTTGGGAAATTTGAAAGAAATGACAAAAGGAAAGAAGCCTGAACAAAAAAAAAAACTCGGATGAATACAAGCGCTCCAGGCAATGTGTAACGCAATAAACGGAAATGCAAAAATTGTTACGGAAAGATGAGAGAATACTCTTTTTTTTCTACATTTTAATATATGTGCCGAAAGAAGTTTTAAATCAGTGTGTCAAGTGATGAGAATCTGCTCGCATTTCAAGAGAAACGGTGGCTAGGTCTAAAATGCAAAACAATGCATTTATGGGCATTAGTGAATGCAGATTTCCTTGCGGTTTTTCTATGTTCTTAATTTTTTTTAACTTGTATTTCACTCTCTCGTGGTAATTGATTGGCTATTTTTAAAAAATAATTCCCTAATCACACATCTAATGTCAATAAAAAAATAAATACTGCACTTGAACAGCACGTTTAGTTCAAGAAGAGTTATAACTTAATAAATAAAATATTTGAACAAAACAGATATAACTAGCCCATATTGTTGTTGTAATTGTTTATTTTGGTCAATTCTCAATGTTACTTTTTCATTTATTTTTTCGGTTTGACCATCGGTATACGGTTTATTTTAAACTAGAATTCTCTTATAAAAATAATTAAGCGTAAGTATTTTGTTCTAAGGTATTATATTCTGTGGAACGCGTTTTTCGACAAGGATTCAGTTTCTGGTAGCTATTGGAAACCGTTTCGGAGATATCGGCAAAAAGTCTATATTTTAGCAATAATTGGTAAAAAATCACCTAAACTTTAAGATAACCCCAACATGTTACACATCAAAATAAGCGTCTTTTCGAGAGGAATCGATTGGTACCGCGTCCTTCCTCCTAGCTCTTAGGGGTGTTATAAATCGCCATCAGTATACAATCATTGATGAATGAAGACGATTTAGTGCCACTTTTATAACAAGATCATGAAAATAAATTGGATTTTCCGCATTACATAGTCGATTCTATATTATAGTTTGTAATTTTATTACGCTGTGCCTTTGGTGCAAATCAATATCCATTTCATCAAACTAAACTTAGTCCAGAAGCGTTTTCGCAAATGTTTTCCATATACGAAAGCCGTGTATATCCGACGGTTGAGCCATTACCATTAACTGATGCACTTTTTTCAAATGTACACAATGAAATACTGCAAACCCAACCGCTAATGAAACATAGAATCGAATAGATATGTAAGTATTTTTTTCCCCTCGTAACCATTGACAATACATGCCGATGACAAATGATAATAATAAACCGTTGACTAATAAATCGTAGCTTTGTGCTCAGTCGCATTGTCTGACTGAAAAGTAAAGTACCAATCAGGTGACAAAAAATTAACAATAATATAACTGTGTATCGATGGAAGTTATCTCTCTCACTCCATTTCATTGTGCGATCGTCATGTGCGCATCGTCAAGATCACGTTGAGATACGGATCTGTGCACGAAGCAGTCGCGTTGAAATCTTGACTATTGTAGTGGATTTTTGAATGGCCAAATAGGACTCGCTGCATAAAGAGGCCCTCTAGTTCCTCCCTCCCTCCCCCTCTGGCGTGTATTCACCGAACGGGACGCCAATAAAAATTTAATTCGAGTAAGGAAATGAATAGGATATCTCCCTATTGTGCCGGGTGCTAAATATTAAAATCCTACGCTTTTTAAAAAAAAATAATTATGAGAAATATACAGTCAAACCTAGATAGTTCGAACTTCCAAAATTCCACGTTTGGATAATTGGAATTTTGTGCCTGATGAGAGTGTATATTAGGTTAGAGAGATTGTATGGATGAAGAAGGCAACTAAATACAGGAAAAGCTCACCAACGTATATGATATATAAACCTAAACTTTCATGGTTTTTCACAAGTCAATCTAATGTAGAAAATTCAATTTTGTTATCAGCCAATGGGGCTGAAACATATATTACTAATATACAAATAAAAGTGTGCTGTCTTTTTTCAAAAACAAAATATGAATTAGTGAAAATTAATTAAATTATTTTAAATTTATTTTATTATGTCTATTTAAAATCAATATTTCCTCATGCAGTCCTTCTCGAAGAATATTGAGGGTACCTGGTCTAACATGATAGAATTTACTTTTTGATAGCCCTACAAAAAGAAACTCAATGGGGTTCAGATCAGGGCTGCTCCGGTAACTTTATTTTCCAGCAGCCCACACATTGTATTTTACCTGTTTGAATCCTATGCAGATTTTCGGCGCCCCAGAAATGTTTTTTTTTTTTGTGTTAAACATTCATGCCGTTGTGAAAGCGGCGTTACCCTAAATTCATTTTTTTTTAAGAAAATCGGAAGGATCAACACGATTTAGCATTTCTTGACAGAACTGCAGTCTCTGTATTTTATCTTTATGCTCTGGCATAAATTTATATGGTCGATATTGATATCTTCTTATAAAGCGCTACAAATATTTGCTTTATTTCTGCGAAGCATCACGTATCGATCTTTTAGGATTTTATAAAACATCAACATAAAGAACTAATTACTTTTCAAATGTTTACCTCCAGAATAAAGCAGTATAGTTAAATCGTTTTTCCCCTGAACACTAATGGTCTCGCTGAACTGCTTTATAATGTTTCTTTACGCCCGTTTAGATGGTATTGACCAAATCGTTGCTTAACTATTGATATTCTATTATTATTGGCATAAAAAAATCTAATTATTTCGTACTGTTTTTTTTTCCGTCGAATATCCTATATTTAACGAAAGAATATAAAATATTTTTAATATTACACATGATGTCATGGAAACGTCCACTGTTTGTTTTTATGACAATCTAAAGTTTTCACTGATGCAGTTTAAATGATATAAATTGGCGTAATTCAAAAACGGCTTATTTAAATAATTATTTTTTCTTTAAATCAGTGAAAAGTAGTCTTAAATACTATCTAACAAAGCTAAAGATAAGGGTCAAAAAATAAACCGACACCTTGTACATGTAATTATTTGGTCGCTTCAAGATTTTCACGTAAATCTATAAACATCCAACAGTCAGAACAACATATAAATATAACTTACCGGGTAGGCATTGGTAGTGAGCCTCAAGGTACTTCAGAGTACCAGGACAGGGGTCACCAAACAGTGACGTGCTAGCCAAAATGCTGCAGTTCTGATACTGACTGCACCTAAACCCATAATTTAACGTTAAAACTATATTTTTCTTTTCACTCAACAGGCTTTAAAACCAATGCGCTCCCTCTTTTCTATTTCGCAGCATTGTATGTTACATTTAAATTCTTTTTTTTTCACCTCGTCGTCAATAAAAAATAAAATAAAATCCTAAATTAAAACACTAACCAGTGCACATAAATTGAACCTCCATGTATTTATCTGTACCCGGGCACGGATCATCAAATACCTCGTTGCTGACATTAACAGTGCAATTATTTTGCCCAGAACATCTGGAAGAAATAAAAATGAAAAAAAAAGAAAACCATGCTTACCGTTGAAGTGGTTTCGAGCGTTCTCCCCCTATTTTGCATTATTTATGATAAATCCATGCTGATTAATGTGTTAAGCGTATTGAAAACAAAAACGATAACAAAGAAAAAATAAAACAAAACTAATAATAAATACATAAAAAAGCCCCCGCGAGAAGTACCCATTTTATTAGACGATGGAAGCTGTTGTAACATACAATATTGACAGAAAACAAGAAGCGCATAGGGTGCAACATATATTTATAACTAAATTATACTATGGTGGTGTCGAAAAAGTCCCCCAGCCACTGCAAATCACATTTGTGCGATAAAAAAAAAATAGTTTACTTATATCGCATTGAACGTAATTACGAGTGACTGTAAATGTACATAGGATTCGTAAAATATAAATACGTATCGAAACATCTAGTTAGGATCAGAATTATAACGTTAATTTATAACAGAAGTTAACTATATGTCGTCAATACGATTTCATTGTGATTGAAAACGAAAGATGTGACATGGATAAGACAGGGAGGAGTGTTTTAGAGATATTCGACGCAAAACATTCCAATTTTGTTTATTTGTCTAAATAAAAGTTTTATTTTAATTATATAAACAGTAAGTTAATATTCAAAGTCTCTACGTGTTATTCTTTAGATGGTTATCGGAATTGAAAAATGAACTTGTTTTACTACAGTATTTTAAAAGCAAAATACATGTGTCGTTTATAAATAGTTTAATTTTTCATTCTGAAATAATTACAATAGCTAACAACATACAAAGATTGTAGATATTTTTTTTGTGTAATTGAAATATCGTGGATCGCCACACTCAAAAGTCCTTTACGAATTAAATTTTTTCGTATAAACTATTAGCGAGATGCTGTGCATATCTGTAGCGCCTTTAAGGCTATCTGTAAGTCTGCCAGTATTTATAATACATACTTATAGATAATCTTACATCAGACGTTACAGATTAGCATAGAATCCCACCATATATCAAGAAGTTATTTCCATTTAAAGTTTGGTTTATGTTATCCATAATTCCGATAAGAAAATATGAAATGAATGAATTTTTGAAAGGTGCAAGAACAAATCTGGAGATTTTTGCGTTGAACATTCTAAGCACGGTGCGTATAGAGATGGTATCAAAAGGAAAGTTACTTAGGACCCAAGAAAATTGTTGTGCTTTTGACATGACGTGCTTGCAAATGCAATAACCAGTGGTGGATAGTATCGATAGATTAAGGTGTGACAATACCAAGACAATAAAGTATGAAATTCTTAGACTTTTTCTTCCAAATGGATTAGTTTAATATCGATAACCATTAATAGCTATTAACAGTTCATTATAGATTGCAAAAAAATATCGATAGCATGTATAATATTTACCATCGATAATTATTTGCTCCTCTAACAAAAAGTGGCAGATAATTACATTATTTTACTGCTGTATCCGTTTTTGCTATTATTTCGGTGGTCCACTAATATCAACAGTGTATCTATCACTCCTAAAAATAGCGTACAAGATTGGTGTGAATAATACTGTATATGAGTGGCAATTGAAGTAATTTCTGGTGCTAGCAGAGAAAGAGTCACATCATTTCCTGGTAGAAACTTGTAAATTATAACAATAGCATTAAGATGAGTAGTTAAAAGATGCCCCAACAGAAGCATAGCTATCTATAGAAGCATTTGTTTTTTTTTTTTTTGCAAACTGTAGGAAGTTATTATTTTAAAATTATATCTAATTTAAAATCTATGGGCATTTTATAATTAATTTTATCAAAGTGTTTTGATCAGATCAAAAATGTACTTTTGCGCTTAAAATGCAATATACACATAATTATTTAATTGTAATAATAATAATTGTAATATAAATAAAAATAATTTTTTGTATATTCACAATCAGTCACATTAGTAGTGTTACACCCAGAAGAATCATTTGTTCAACTTGATTTTTTGGCATCAAAATGACTATATTTAAAGCAAGCTATGTTGTGAATGTTAACTTTTTTATCTTTAAGTGTAAAGCTTGCAATATTCATTTTTTTAAGGCGTTAATATCCTTATTTGAACCCAATACATAAAAACGAGTAAAGAGTAAATAGTTCGAGTAGAAAGTGATGGAAATTTTGGTAATAAATAAATTTGAAGGGGTGTAGAAGATATTCCACGTGATGGAATTCGATCGAGTTTGATCTGCTGCTGCTTCGATTCGGCTTTATGGGTGGATCAACTATAACCGGTTTCCCGAAACGCGTACGGCCGTCGTATTTTGCGTGCGCAATTATCTGAAAAAGAGTTCGGCGGTTGCACAGGTTCGGTCTTACGGTGTGCACTGTAGGTTACAGCCCGCCGCCAAGGCGGATATACAAGTGTGCGGCTGCAACATGTCCTACTTTCTGAATAGAAATCCCCGTCAGTCATATCGTATCTAACCTGCGGACATGTTCCTATATCGACAAACCCCGGATAACAAAAAAGAACCTGTCAGCGCTAGCATTTTTTACGTCGCGACGGAAGGAAAACGGAAAAAGAACCAACGGGATTTGTAAAACAATCCTACGTATAGATGACGATATCCGCTACATAAAATATCTTTCTTTTCTATCTACAGACAGTACGGACCATAGATGGTACAACAAAAAAATATTTCATAGCGCTACTTGATAAAAAAAAAAAATTATGTTTTGTTGTATAATATCTCTTTTACGTTAGTTATACACCTCAACAAAATAAAAGTTTTGGTACAGAAAAAAGTAAGGATTTGCTTGTTATTATGTATTAGATATCATAAATACATCAAGGGAAACTTAATATTTTTAGCAGATACTGAGAATAAACTAACAGAATCCTGCTCTTTCAATGACGAATTTAAATTCACTGTCGAAATGAGACGGGGACGTGCAAGATCTACAGCTCGCTTATTCAACGAAAATCAGATGGGTTAAAATATGCGACATTTATCGACAAACATTTGAGAAATCTGTAGCACCGAAACTTCTGTTGGATTGCCTTATTTTAAATTTATTATTTTCCCTTCGAAAGGGGCGTATTGATTAATTACGAAAAACCTTATTCGAGTAAAGGGGAGCAAGTGAAAGGGCTGTATAGTGTAAAACGTTTTTCACTAACGATAATAACGCGGTGCGGTGGGGCGCGGCGCGTTCGGGCGTCACATTTAACCGCAGAACAGTAACGAGAGGCCCGAATATAAGCCGATAAAAATTTGTAAAGGGGATCCACCGGCTTTCAATGCATAATCTGTTCGGGGTTGGAAATACATTTTTGCCCAGGCATTATTCCCATTTAACGTAAATAATTACCCCCGCTATAAAGGTCCCGCGTTTCGCATTATCTCAGTTACTAGGTCTTGGGTCTTTTATTAATTCCGTTGTCTACTATTGGGTCGTCGCCATTGTTTACTGGAGACAATGGGTGAAAGTAGAAACGCTAACGAACTCGGCAAATATTAACGATCATAGGTGTGAATGAAAGTAGTTCCTTTGACTATTATCCCTATGTGTCCTGAAAGGCTAAGGCTATCGAAATACGAATCCTCGGTCCCCGTGTAATAATATACGTACGTTAAAACATCGCCGGCGAGAGCGAGACAGCGATAGAGCCCATTGTTCGGTATTAATTAGAGCGTTTTAAATAAAATATCGGGGTAATTACTGTTTTCTTTTAGAGATAAATTGTATGTAAAAGCATTCCTATTTAATTCCGCATTCAGCGTACTGAATAGCCGTTTGTAGTTATAATTTACAAGTTTCTTTTATTAGCCTGGAGGTTTAAATTAAAAACTTTATCTACCGTAATTATATTTACATTTGCACAAACAATTAGTTGGGTGATATTAGGATAGAGGTATTATCTGCTTTTTAATTCAGGAAATATTGTTTCGTCAATTTAAAAGTAGTCGCATTTGAAATACATTATCAATTAAATACAGGGGCGATCGAAATGATAGCGGCTTCTATAAAATGAACGTTACAATATTTCCTTATGCTAACGCAATTGCGATATCCTAAAAATATTTCATCAATCCCCACCAAGGGTAAGCAAAATAAAAAAAAAAAATAGTTTCGGTGATGTCACGTTCTTGACATCACCCTTCATTATCCATTTGTCGTATTGGTCATATCTATATATTTATTAGTTTTACGAAACCACAGTATGATTTCATATGAAATTTGGTATCCACAAAACATGTTTAGTTTTAAGCAAAATCATTTATTTTGTATATATAAATATGTATGAGTGGTTAGATGCGTATGTACAGTGGAGAGCAGTTGGAAAAGGATATTTAGTGCACTAACACAGTGTTTTTGGCGTTATCTTTGTTAGTTTCGTAAACTAAAAAGAATGACAAACTCAGCAGTTACCAAAATGAGTAATTTTAGGTATGTAAAGTTGTTATAATTTGTTTTGTAATAATTTTCGATGGAGTTGATGAATGCATTAATTCTAAATAACGTTTGTGTCTTTTAATTTATCGTTTTTTACTTTTATATCCATGATAAGATAACAGACTCACTTATTGTTAGTTAAAATCCAGAGGAATGATATTTCTTCAAATAAAAACAAAAAAAAAAATTGGAATTACATTGTTACAAATTAATTTGAGGTACAAATAAACCTTATTTTCAACAATTATTTCTGGTACATAGCTTCACTAATATATACAGGGTGAATCAAATAAAAAAAAGTAAATTTTGCTTGGGTGCTACACGACATATAAAGCACAAACCCACCGAAACCGGATTTCATCATTAAAGAATAAAAAAAAGTAAAATTTAGAGCCAAAAATTCTTTAGTCCGGGACTGATGCAAGCAAACGTCATGTTAAGCACCCACTAAACGTGGTATTATTATGTATAAATACATTGCACTCATTCAGTATTATTCTTAATGGTATGCCGTAAGTTCATTTAACGTCATTCTGAATAAATAAAGGCCCTTGTAAAAATAGCAAAACTGAGGCATTTTAAATTTCTTCTTTTTTATAAAATAAACATTCCTTTTTTGTTAAGAGCATTCTACGTAAGTTTACAAAGTATTATTTTTAATATCCTGATACGACGTTCGAGTTTCACCTGATATGCGACTTCAGTAGTTACAAAAAAGGTAAATATTTTTCTTTTGCTTACCACATGAATCTGAGTTATTTCTTTTGGATTTATTTAATCATATAACGCAAAATGAATTGAATCGAATTACACAGAAATAAATATAGATACAGAAAATTTGCAAACACGCGTTTTTACTATGATATCGCGCGAAAATGAATCTATACATTCCCGCGCTTTTGCCGATGCATCAAGCTTCGATTTTTTTTATTTGAAATCGTGATGGTCCTGAAAATGATCGTTTTTTTCGAGACGGGAAGAATTTAAATAAAATATTCGAAGTGGCTTGCACTCCAAGCGGCGATCCACACAAAACTAACAGCGGTAATGGCTGAATGATAGTGGTATGTGGGGCTATACTCAGGACAGCATTTAGGTTGGGCACAGGTGCGGCTCTACCCCACGGCATTTATAAAATATTTTTTTTTCTCGTTAATGCTTACAGATAGACCCCTTGTGCATTAAGACTTTTTGATTGTATATGATTACAGCTGCTACATATTATTATATTTACCTCTATATCTGATACACCCTGTATATATTTTTCATTTAAAAGCATTTGTATTTGTTTTTACAGTGAAGATATTTCCTCTTTTTACAGTAATACTATTATTTCCTCAATTAAATTCATAAAACTAATTTTGACAGTTAGAAATGACGGTTACATTCTTTTCGACATGTCGTGCGTATTTCCCCAAAGCAAGGAGTTGACGAAATATTTTCTCTTTTGCAATGCACTTTATATTTGGACTGTTGTTATCCCAGTACAAGGCGAAACACAGCCGAAAAAACAACACAACAGCAATGGAAAAATGTAAGCACTGATCTTCACCTGGCATGGAGCACCCTCAACGACTTCTGGGACATGCAGTTGACACTCCAATCGGTGTTCCCGTGATCGTTGCAGATTGTTATGGAAAATCTGCCATAATTCGCCCGTATCAGCTTTATGACTTCCCCCTCCTGGCATCCAATTTTCAGTGTCTTCCCCTCGCAAGCGTAGGCGGTCTCGTATCGGTAATTCTGCACTAGTTCTGGAATTAAAGAACGGAACAACACATCAGTCTTTTTGCGCTGCATAGGATCTTGCGAGCCCAGTAGTAGCAACCTTGGGCGATGATAACAAAATGCGAAAGCTATTATAAAACGGTTTGATGGAAAGTGGTAGAGACATTTTGGAATTATAAAACGCGACCGTAACGATTATGAGAGACGTTTTAACTCTTGTCGATTCTATTTTGGGGGATAATTTATGTTTGGCGGAATTTCAGGTTCCCCCGGACAATTTTAATTACATCGTTAACCGAACGATCTCAGTTAAATATTTTCCGAAACTCTAGTTTTAACCACACATCCTTCCTTACATCGTTACGAATTTTGTATGAGGTCGGAAGGGCTCAACGTATAAGTAACATGTCTTGTGCGGGCGCATACCTGATTATTTTATACCCGATATTAAAATATTCATCCCTTAAGTACACCTTTTATACTCCGAATCGATATATCCAAATGACTAATTTTATATTACCGCGCATACAATTTGATCAAACACACAAAGGGTTACGGTCGAATTATTAATGCCGTACTTGCTAGAAACTAGACGGACGCCGAAAAAACATCGGGGGTTAGCGATCTATATTTAGGTCGAATCCCCCCGTGTGTAATTGAACGGAAATTAGATCCATTCACTTTATGGATGGAGAAAATAGTTTCACATATTTCACATTATTAATAATCGAAGCCAAAAATCTGCAGGACGCGAAACAAATAATTGCCTCCAATGCATTTTATTCGTAGATGAATTTGTGGCACTTTTTACGTAGCTACAGTGGCACATATATGGTTTTGGAATTTTATATAAATTAGAGTTATATGAGGTGGGCTCGTCCACATCGAAATGTCAAGTACATTTAGGGTGATTCTCAATATATGCGACAAACTTTCAGCGCTGATTTTATGGGTTATTTTGATCATAAAAGTTCATAAGAACATATGTCCAAAATCGCTTAGTTGTAAAGTTGTACAATGTTTAATGGTAAGGTAACACAATTAATGTTTTTATTATAAATTAACAAAATAATTAGTAAAACAAAATTAACTTATACTAACTGTTGAAAGCTCCTATCCTCCGTCGTATTGACTGGCGAGTCTGTTCTAAAATACCAGGGGTATTTCGAATTGTTTGAAAAGCTGCGATAATACGATTTCTCAGTTCATCGATATTTTCAGTGGGAATCGTATAAATTAATGATTTAAGGTGACCCCAGAGAAAAACGTCCAAAGAATTTAAATCTGGAGACCGAGAAGGCCACGGTTGTGGACCTCCCCGTCCTATCAACCGATCTGGATACGTATTGTCCAAAAATTCGCGAGCAACTAAACTAAAATGCGCTGGAGCACCGTCATGCATAAAATACAATTGTAATCTTAATTGCAACGGAACTTCTTCCAGCAGTAGGGGTAGCTCCTCTTCAAGAAAATTGCGGTATACCTCGCCATTTAACCGCATCGGTAAAAAAATGTGGATCTATCAAGTGATCTCCAACAATTCCGGCCCACACATTGACAGAGAATTGATGTTGATGACGGGCATTCGCTAGTTCGTGCGGATTTTCTTCGGCCCATATGTGATTATTATGAAAATTAATAATCGCGTTTCTAGAGAGAGTAGCCTCGTCGGTCAAGAATATTTCAGCTAAATAGTCAGGATTTTGTGTTGCATCCATTGACAAGAGAAACTACTCTTTGCGGAAAATCTGCCGGCAAAAGTGCCTGCACCCGTTTTGAATGTGATATGGATACAACAGTTGATCTTTCAATATTTTCCAAACTGTGGCCTGACTAATGTTTAAAGCACACACAATTTTTCTGGTGCTTGTAGTAGGATGTTCCTCAATTTCATTTAGTACCATTTCTTCCACTTGTGGAGTTCTCACTGTAGATGGGTGCCCGTTATCAGTCGTCCGTTTTTTTTAAATTTCCCGTTTCACTAAGACGTTGGTGAAGACGGGCAAATATTGAATGATGCGGGATGATACGGTTCGGGTATCATTCTTCATAAAGACGTCTAGCAGCACGCGAATTTCCATTGGCAAGACCGTAAACGAAATGCATGTCACACATCTCTGTATTCGTGTAATTCATTTTAGAAAAAAGAAACTGGCAATAAACTGAATGAATACTCTGACAACAATTCCCTCTCAACCAACTGTGATATTATATCGTGTTAGTCATAGTTCATAATTTATTATTAAACATTCAATAACTTTAAAACCAAACCGTTTTGGACATATACTCATATGAACTTTTATAACCAAAATAACCTCAGGAATCAGCTCTTAAAGTTTGTCGCATATATTGAGAATCACCCTGTATGATATAATCCATTGTTACAAAATTTGCTTGTTGTTTCTTAATATTCTTTTTTCAATGTTTATTATTGTTTATATCTTTGTAACACGCATGTATTTATTAAACTTTCTAGCCAATCCATTGTGACATTGTCGAAAGCTTACACAATAACGAACCTGTTTATCTATGACATGCTTGTAATTGAATTGCTGCAAGTCGATGATATCAACGTTAGTAGTAATATCATCCACTGTAATTTTCCGTAGTTGGTTCTTGTAACGCTTGAGGACCGTTGCATAGCCATCTGAGGTAGATGGTGGAAATGAAGAGTTCCTCTCCATAGTTTACTGCGCTCCACACTGCTGGGAGATTGAAAAGTAATTTTCATATATATATGATAATGATATTACTTAGAACTCTTAGGAATATGGACGGGGTAATTTTTTTCACCGCGCGCGTAAACTTTTTCGCGCTATATTCGAAAGAAAAAAAAAATTATAATTCCAAAGTTATTACAGGTATAACCGTTAGCGATGAGGTTAAACTGAGGTAACATTACATCTTGCCGGAGTTTCGTGCTTTCCAATTACCTCCCGTACCGTTCCTTTTTTTAAATTAATCGCCAATTAAGTTAGGAAGATTAAAAAATAACATACTGCCGAATGCCTCTTCTCTCTCGCCAAAGGTCCCCGGGTGGTATTAAGAAGTTGTGTTTTAAACAAACAAAGAAATCAAAATTAAAAAGTCAAGAAGGACGGGAGAGCGGCGAAGTCGAGTTTTGTCTCCGCGAAGTTCAGAAACACTCCACTCGCGTTGTCGTTCCACTCGCCGTCATTGGTGATGCGGTAGATGTTAAATTTAATGTAGAATTAAACTTTGCGATTGGCGAAACGGAGACGGCGACTCCGGAATGAACGAGGATGCGACTGGAGTTGTATAGTACTTTTCAAAAGAAACTCCAATCTCAGCGGAGAGCGACTTACATTTCCTTGAATAAAGGTATAATAAAAATGCTATCAGATAAACATCATTGCTTGGTTGTAATTCAAATTAAAGTCAAATATCACACTAATGATAATATATATAATGCTATGATTCTCTTAGACATTATTTAAGCTAATTTAGTCGATTTAAGATTTATTTACAACAGTTTCCAAATGTATGAAAGAAGTCAGTTGAACGCTTGCCTATAAATTGTTATTTATAACCATTATGATAAACGAATTTATATTTTCTATCCTTTGAAACTGCACTGTAAAAATCACATGTAAAATCGTTGGTAACAAAAAGTTGCCTACAATTTTACAGGTAAATTTGCTTCATAAGGTAAAATTTCTACCATCTAGTGAATTTCACATGCTGATGTGTTTTTCAAAGATTGTACTGTAAAATCGGTATGTAATATTTATATGAACTCTATATTTACCGAACACTGAAGTAATTTTCATATGTATTTTTATAAAGAGAACAAGCAACTTACCTAATTCTTTTATAGCACCTAATAGGTCATACTGAATCGCTCAACAAGGGATCAAGAATGAACATGCTTACGCGAAACCTACGATTGTTTGTGACGTACATGATATCATTGAGCCATCAAAAAGTGCGACAAACGAATAGAATTACCTACGCGCACAGATAAATAATCCAATAACCAATCACATTGCGGTGTATGAATTTCGTATTTTCCATGATATCTATAGTTTTACCCGAAAATTCAAGTAAAAACACATAAATATAAAAGATCCTCATATTTTTACAGCAAAATTAATAGTTCACTAGTAAAATTACTACGTTATTACATGTAATATTCCTGATTTACCATGGCAAAATTACTGTATTTTTTTACAGTGTGTTTTAGATAAGTATTAAATTAATTTAAATTAGATTAAATGATGTCTAAAAAGAATCATAGCAATATATATATTATAATGTTTACTGTTGTGAATGAGCATTCAAACTTAGGTCTTGGATTCGTTCCTGCATCAAGCAAAAAAAAAATTCTTATGAAATAACATGAAAGTTCTAATAATCGATTTTTTTTTTTAATTATTGAAAAGGGTTTCTAGGTAAAAACAATCCAATTTCGTAAAGGGTCAGTTAGTCATCTGATTTAAAACGGTTTTTAGAATATGCATTCAGGAACCGTTGCTGAACCAATATTTGATATATAAACTTTACCCGTAAAATATTAAGGTGTATTTTATACCTGAATAAAAAGTCCCATCATAGTTGACATTTCTCGGCGTTGGAAAATCAACAAGATTCCCTATAACAATATTTAATTCGAAAGTGCAAAGTATAACTTTCTTCATGTTATCGTATAAAAAGTCGAGCGTCATTTAAACCTTCATCATTAATTGAGAAGTGTTGAAGGTACAGAATATACCAATCAATATGTTTTTAAAGCATTTAGAATTAAATTGTTAGATCATTCAGTGTACAAATTATCATCGCAGTTTCTTTGTTAATTAATAGAATCATTAACTCGAATAAAAATCAGCATAGTTTACTGGAAGTTCTTCGAAAGACAAAGTAAACGATACCTTATAGTTGATAAATAAAGGGCTTGTTTGACAAATAAGAATAAAATGTTTGTTTTTTTTGTAAGTTCTTCAGGGTAGTTTTATAAAATCCTTGCCAATTACCTTGTTTATGCATCCAGCTCAAAATATTTTATTGGGTAAGCAGCAGTGTTGGGCAAGATAGGAGAAGTGAATAAATTTCTACAGCGACTAGATACGCTCGTGTTTATTCGCATCATGAGTGGGGAGCAGTGTTAACTAGTGTTTTACTGAGAGTGGACAACACACGAGTATGTCTAATCGCTGTAGAATTTTATTCACTTCCCCTAACTTGCTCAACACTGGTAAGCAGTCATTTAGATATTTGGTCATTTTCCATTTATAGTGTCTAAGCTTTCGCAGTTACAATTATTATTGCTTCATCGGAGACAATCTAAAATTACGCAAGGATGTGTAATCAAGCAAAAAACCATAATCTATTACTAACATGTTGAAGCGTTAGACAAACAATTAATAAAACCACATATCGAAAGACAATTATAAGTAGATTAATTTAGCAATAAAAGAACCAAATAATATTTAAAATAGTTACTATAACTAGGAATATAAATTATAATAAAATTTAAAATATTCAAAGGCAAAAGCATGTGGCAAGGCATCAGTAAGGCGATATACTGAATAACGAAATAAGTACATTGGGTGTTGCAAACTTCTCCTAGACCCCTCACCACAAACTGCACTAAACTGGACGTACGTTTCGATAGCAAAGCTATTGTTTAAACATTCTTTATTCTTTTAATAAAGATACAATTTATATTACAAACATTATATCAACGGTACAACAAGTAGTAGTAGTATCAGTATGAACATCTTACATATTAGGTTTTGTACATCACCATGTTAGAGGTGGGTGCGTTCATATGTTTGTATTAGAGGTGGGTATGTTTACCTTACAACAGCTATCATCATCAGCAGATACACTGAACTGAAGAGTTCACCAGTACCACACTTTGGAGTATTTTTGTTAGATTGGGTGTATGTATTGGGTGGGGATGTTGTGTATCTCCAGGAAAAGTCTCTTAGACCAATGAGTTTCGTGGTGGAAGGATTTTACTGTCTTTAAAATTGAAGGTGTGTTTGTGTTATGATCTGAGGCCTTTTATTTAATTAAACCAAATTCAATTTAATTTGTACAGACAGTCTAAATGATTCATTTTTTTCTAAGTATTGACCAGTTTGTCCGATACACTGTAAAAAAAGTTGCAGTAAAATTAAAAAAAGTTGCCTACAATTTTACAGGTAAATTTGCTTCATAAGGTAAAATTTTTACCATCTAGTAAATTTCACATGCTGATGTGTTTTTCAAAAATTGTACTGTAAAATTCGTATGTAATATTTATATGAACTTTATATTTACCGAACATTGAAGTAGTTTTCATATGTATTTTTATAAAGAGAGCAAGCAACTTACCTAATTCTTTTATAGCACTTCATAGGTCATACTGAATCGCTCAACCAGGGATCAAGAATGTACACGCTTACGCGAAACCTAGGATTGTTTGTGACGTACATGATATCATTGAGCCAATAATAAGTTCGACAAACGAATAGAATTACCTACGCGCACAGATAAATAATCCAATAACCAATCACATTGCGGCGTATGAATTTCGTATTTTCTATGATATCTATAGTTTTATCCGAAAATTCAAGTAAAAACAAATAAATATAAAAGATCCTCATATTTTTACAGCAAGATTAATAGTTCACTAGTAAAATTACTTTTAAAGTGCACTAAATACCCCAAAAAAATGTCAGTTTTACGCTTTTTAAGTAAATTTTGAGAGTAAATACAAAATTGTACATGTTTTTTTTTCCTGTATTTTCCTTTTGAATTTTTGTTACATCTTAAACTTACATGAAAAAGCTATAAATTTTACCGAAATTTCTTTTTCCATGTTAAATATCCTAGAAAAAACATGTTAAACAAAATTTACATGATTTATTGTGGTAAATTCACAACGTTATTACATGTAATATTCCTGATTTACCATGGCAAAATTACTGTAATTTTTTACAGTGTATAAGCAGCGTCCCAGTCTTTACATGGAATATAATAAACGATATTGGAATTCCAAAGGGAAGGTTTTTTTTTCCTTTAATTAATAGTTTGAATGTTGTAAGGAACGATTTTAGTATGATAATTATGGAAATGATTTGCCATCTTTGAAGTGAGGTGTTTTATTGAAGGAATTTTACAAAATCGAATTTCAATTGGTGGATGTATTCACATTATCATTATGAATGATCTGATTGTTGGCAGGTATGTCCTTGTTTATATATGTGTCTATATAGTTATTGAGCTCTGTATTGAAGGTACACGCACATTTAGGGTGTATCTCTACTGGATAATATAAATTCATCATTTATTTCAATTTATATTTACCAATCGATGCTTTTATTCGGTTCGCCGGATATTTTAATTTGCTTTGAATTAACGTTAAAATGTCGATTCAGAAAGAATCATTTAACTCTCAACTGTGTCGAAGAATATAACACCGCCAAATAATTAAATCCCTTCCCATTCATCCTGACCGCAGTACACATCCTATTTAAATTAACCCGGAACATTTTCTTTTCGATGCCGGCACAGATATCGTTATAAGAACCTATGGGAATTAAATATTAACCAAGAAAATCGGTGGGTTTTATATCTTATTCAATTTGGGCCGTTATAGAGGGGAAAAAATCGATTTTAAAAGCTACCCCCAAGTGTGAGCGATGAAATTATGCTAATCAGTACCCATTATAGGAGAATGAATAAAAAATAAAAGCGTAATCTGTGTATAATAATAGTGGAGCCTTCTTTCTGTAGTGTTATATTTAATAACTAAATTAGTTGTTATTCCAGTCGCGATTACTATTTTGCCTGCTTGTGGGCCACATTTTAAGGACTGTAATTATGGGGTAAGATTAAAATGGTACATATTACCATATCAGGCACACTAGAAACGGCTGACCCTATATAATACATATATATATTTAATACCACCTCGCCACATTGATTACAAACACAAAATACAAGAAAAATGATGCAGAATACAGTATTATATAATGTAATAATAATACTTGCCTATTTAGAAAGCAGTATGGAATTATGAATCAGCTGTATCTAATAGAAAAGGGTTTGGTAACTCGCCAGTTACCCAACTTGTAATTTAATTGGTCGAAAATGTAATTAGAGAGAAATAGCTGAACGGTTAAATTATGTTATTGTTAGCGTTTCAGGTTTTAGTTATTGCTTAAGGGAAAATTGAAAGTAATTTTGCATACCTTGTGCGGATCAGAACAAAAGGTATTCACGATTGGCGAAATTCACACTTCCCCTGTTCACGACTGCCGTCATCAATTCGAGAACAAAAACGCAGCGTCAGTAAATGAAAACCACCGCCAAACAAACAGACCCCCGCATGAATTAGAGAGAGAGTATGTGGCACATGACATCCAAGGGCCCTTTCGCCGAGGCGGGAGGACTCGTCTCTTCTCCCTCATGCGGCAAGCAAATCAATCGGGGTAGATAATTAGCCTTGTGAAAGCCCCGGCTAAAGTTCTTCAGGATTAATTACGATTTAAAGATCTTTATCAATTTATATGAAAGAGATTGCGAGATTATCATCCAACCCCTTAACCGCAGAATACTGATTTTAATTACGTAGAAACTCTAAGGTCAATAGCAGTATACTAATTGCGAGGGAAAGGATTGTTTACACGGTGGTAATTATGCAAAACAATAATTAAACGCATTTAATTATATTATTCTTTTTCATTAAATTTTGTTTTTGCCCCTAAAGAAACAATTTCTTTTATTTCGTATATGATATAAAAAAATAAATAATATTTATCAATATTGAACACTAACCTGCACATATTTTTTTTTTTATCTGAGCGGAGATGGCTGAAAAGTTCATAACAATGACTGACATAAATTCATCGACGTTTTAATGATATCCATGAATTTCTTGGGCACAACACACGTCTATTGTGGTATTGTGCAACCTGGTGTGTTCTGGTCTCCCTTCTCGTACTGCCGCAGCGGCCGGTCCGAATGTAGCCTCAAAGAACTCACCTATATTGTAATGGTTGGCAGAACAAAGAGCCATATACATATAGAGTACGGCCGTATTAGACCTTGAGCCTAGAAGCGGCAATAATATAAAACAAGTTTCGCAACTCTATACAATGTTTAAATTTAAATGGTATACAAGTATAAAGAAGTATTAGCGGCGCATTCTCTAATTATTTCAATACAGGGTTTTATTAGTGGAAATTGCAATGAAATCATTCAGTCAATGAGGCGTTTCACTTAAGCTAATTGATTGTTGATCAATCATTTTTTTTAAATGTAATATGAGAATATATTTTCACGATAAAAAGAATGGAAAAAAGCAAATATTTCGCTCTGGATGAAACCCATCTCGTATACATGACTACCAGTGGCGACTCGTGAGAATTTTACGTGGGAGGCTCTTAGCTTTTAACATACTATGAGATTTAAAATGATTGTCGTAAGAAAAAAAACTGTTTTCCGGAAAAAAATATCTATACTTATTACCAATTTAATGAGCGAAGTTAGCTACATACAAATTTCATACATTAAATGAATTTTCTTGACATTTAGCGACATTGGCGTTCGTGTTGTAGTAATTTTTCGATTATTTATCTTATAATTGTTTTCAAACCGTTTATATTTACATCTAATATCACCAACAATAGTATTTCTGAATACTGTAAGAAAATAAGGGAATTTATCTGTGGTAATTAGCTCAACAAACAGGTAAAAAATCAATATTAACATTAAGTGAAATAGTTTATTACATTTTATAATTTTATAGGTTTATCATACCCTTCAGCGCAAGGAGCTGTCAAAAGAAAGTTACATTTTCATCCCTATAAAGTTTCTACGGTACAGGAATTATTACCATTAGATCACGATAAGCGATTGGAATATTGTCATTGGTTTAATAACTATTTAAGGGGCGATGACTTGCTAAACAAATCATTTTTCTCGGATGAGGCCTAGTTTTATCTAACAGGCGATATCAATTCACAAAACTATCGTATCTGATCTGCAGAAAATCCACACGAATTTCGAGAAACGCAATTGCATCCCATAAAAGTTGGAGTTTGGTTAGCTATGTCCAGGCAACGAATAATAGGGCCAATTTTCTTCGAGGAAACTGTAACAGCCCAACGTTACCAACAGATGTTGGAATTGTTTATTGCAGAGTTACAAGAAAATGAGCTTGAAGCAGTTATTTTCAGCACGATAATGCTCCAGCACATACTGCTCGACAAACCTGCCAATATCTTCAACAGTTTTTTTGCTGACAGGGTCGTTAGAGCACAAAGATGGCCACCAAGATCGCCTGATCTAACCCCATTAGATTACTACTATGTTTGGCTGTCTAAAAAATAGGATCTATAGAAACCGCATGCATACCATAGAAGAACTGAGAGATGCAGTTTTGTCACTTAATAATTATACTAATGGTATGTTATAATTTAAAGTAATAAATAAATTTAGTTAAACACCAGTTAGTACTGAATTATAAAATCATAATTTAGTAAAGTTAAATTAATTACATTTCATTTTTACAAGCAGAAACACCAATCCATAGTCGTTTATATAATGCGAGATCAAATATAAGTTACGTTTTCCTTTTTTATGGCAGATCCGTTTACTTTCTTGTGATCCAACACTGACTTAGTTCTAACCTTCATTACAAATACGCGGCATATATCTATACCCTGTTACTATCTATAGGAGCGGAATTGACAATCTTTTTGAATCTCATAGTATCTAAACATGCGTAAATAGTCGCTGACATAAATAAAAAAATAAATTACCATTAAAATACAAAACCCACTTACATTAGTTGCTATTTAAATCCAAGAGAAACGATGTATTCTGTCAGCTATAATATTGGAGTACGCGAGATTAACAAAAAAAAAAAAAAAAAACAAGCAATAAAATACACAAAGCGGAATATTTCTTAACTATTACCATTTGATAGTGATTTGAAATATCTGTTGATTCATTTAAAAGCTGATGCACTGCTCAAATGTTTTCTTCAAAGTTACTGCCAATCCTGCAGAAAAGTGTACTAGTTTACGAAAAATCATTTAAAAACCGCTTAAATGCTTTAAATCCGCAAAACGTTGTGATTCTTTTAGTGGTAAAGCACTAGTATGACGTTGAATAGGAAGCAAGCGTTTAATATACGTCAACAGTTAAAATGAAGCATATCACATATATAGTAGATTTATTTATGGTTTTTCGGAGTTGGGGGCTCCAGCCGTATAACACGAGCCGCCACTGGTGACTATTATAAATATAAATGTACTATGCTATAAAATAAAATTTTAACGACATCTTAAACATTCATATTTTTTTCTTTTGTGTAACACGCATCTCCAACTCCTTATGAATCTATCTGTTAGTCAATGTTAACAGAATTTTTCTTTCCGTTCTTGTGAAAGGGTATATATAACAAGTGGGGAATCCCCGTTCACTCTTTTCCGCTTTCCCCAGGGCTTTGTTAATTGGATGTCATTCATTCATATCATTTTAAATTTAAAACCTTTTCATTTCCTAAATATCCTAAGTTTCTGATCACCTTTATCTGCAACCCTGCAGTATGGTGCAACGTAAAATGATAATACTGTTTATGAATTGCAGAGACGAAAAAATATATACCTACAATTGTAAGCATATTGGATAAAGCTGGTATTGATCTGTAAAGAAGATAAATATCCCATTTATATACATACATAGCTATACAATATTATTTCCCTAATATAGCCAATGAATTTCGAACGTTTCAGCTGAAGTAAGCTGTTTGAATATCAAAAGCGTGCACTTACTTGCCTTTGATGTGATATATTTTACTTTTTATTTTCGATGTTTTAGGAATGTTTCTATATTTGCTTAAAATGAAAGCATTATTCGTTTAAGAAATCGGATTTATGTATATGGGACAAATATCTTTTGTAAAAAAAAAAAAACCTGCTTTTTGTGCTTATATATTGTCCACTTTTGCTTTTGTGCTATTGTATATGCGTATTTCAAGCAATAGTTCTAGATGCATCGCCATTTGTGACCAATTTTACTCCCGAAAATGCAAGAATCTGTTTACACGTGTATCGATAAAATCTATTAGATCTCTTTTGTTCCCGTTTCGCAGTTGTTTCCTTCTCGAGGTATAATTAGGGAACAACCATATCGTTTCTTTCCCGTCTTATTCCTCCACCTGGTTATATCTCGATAGCGTCTCAGAATTGGTGCGCCGCGGTATTGAAATTTTATAGCGTTTTGTAATTCTCGTTCGCTTTTATAGGCTGCAGATAAGACATTTCGGCCTGTCGTATTGTATTGGATTGAGCAGTTCCGTTGTTATGGCGATGCCAAACATCGTTTTTCCCCGCTCATATCGCTAATATACAGGGCGGTAAACGCTTATGTATAGAAAAATTCGATTCGCGTCGATTCTAAGCGGTGTTACATATAATTAATTTTAAATTTTCGAAACGGGTCGTCTCATTAATGGAAGGGAGAAGGATGACTGCGCGAAGTTTCTCTTCTGCTGCCGTCAATGAAACTAAATCCGAGATGGGGCGAGAATTGGGACAAGCGAATAAGTAAACTTAATCCCTTATGGCATTCAAGAACGGCGCAGAGGAAAATTGGGAATTACAATAAAGGGGAAGGGGATTTCCTTGACGCGAAATCTCTTGCGACGGAGATGGTTAAATAATAAATGGGTGAATAAACAAATACGCAATGTGAGATTCGAAAAATCCGTCGATCGGTTTCTTAAAACTTTTTTTTTTGAAAGTCCTATCAAAATTTTGCCACGAAATTTGTTTGGGTTGTTTAATACTTTCCTTAACTTTGCCCCTATATTCCTTATAAGCAGTTTTAATCTAAAACATGTTTATTATATTAAAAATTGCACATTTTTACTGTAGGCATCTTTTAATTGTTGTTTTATTAATTGTATATTACGTATACTCGACTCAAAAAAAAAGATGACGCAGGGATAATAAGCTATAAGGAAAGACTTATCTGCGGATAATAAGAATTTTTTTTTTTATTGAATTCTTCAGCATATACAGTAAGCGAAGTTTCTATAGTTCCACATAATTTTGTAGTTCCTGTATAAACATTTAGCAACACTAATAGTTGGAAACTACCTAGATTTTCATTATAGAACATAATCAAATGGCAGAGATATTATTTTATCTGTATTACAATTTCTAGAAAAATAGAGCAAGTAGCGTAAAATTGACGTATAAGTATGAGCGAAATTTCTATAGTTCCATCGAGCTAGATAGATAGCGCATGAAGTTAGGCATTGTTTGCTAGTGTAAACATCTTCCAAACACTTTAAAAACTGTATTTAGTGCTAAATACATACATATAACATTAAAGTATATCAGTTAATAACAATGCCGAGAGGTAAATTGCTAACTGATGCCGAAAAAACAAAAATAAATTATTATAAAGAAATGGGCTTGTCAAACCGAGCAATAGGTAAGAAAATAGGACGATTCCATCACCTTATCAATAATTTTCTAAGGTTGGATAATTTCTACGGCAAAAATCGGGCTAAAGGAGGGAATAAAAAACTAACGCGCAGACAGCACTCGTCGATATTTCGGTTAGCTTCTTCTGGTAATGTAACTGCACAACAAATAAAATGTGATTTAAATTTACCAGTAACTAAGAGACGTGTACAACAAATTTTGTCCGGAAGTAAACGTTTTCGATGGGTAAAAAAGGCTTCAAAACCACGCTTAAAAGAGACACACAAACAAGCAAGACTGAAATTTGCGCAAGATCATATGAATTGAGATCGTGAATGGAAGAACGTCATATTTTCGGACGAGAAAAAAATTAATTTGGACGGGCCTGATGGTTTCAAATATTATTGGCACGATTTCCATAAAAAGAACACTGAAGTTGCGATGAGTAGAAATTTTGGTGGCGGTAGTGTAATGGTTTGGGCAACTTTTACCCATAACAATAAAACTCCTATATGTTTTATAACATTAATGAATTCGGGTTCTTATATAGAACTTCTAGAAATGGTTCTAATAGACTGTGGTGAACAAATGCCGCCGCAAGACTGGATATTTCAGCAAGAGAACGCACCTATCCATTCTTCCAGACGAACAAAGGAGTGGTTCCACCAAAAGAAAATCAACTTAATGCAATGGCCCGGTCGCTCACCTGACCTGAACCCCATCGAGAATCTTTGGAGAATATTGGCTAGGAAGGTATATGAGAATAATAAACAATACAATAGCGTTAAAGAACTGAAATCTGCGATAACGAAGTGTTGGAATGAGATTCCTGTGTCAATATTGATGAAGTTGATAGACCAGGTTTTTTCAGGTTATTTTGAATAAAGGATCTAACACTAAGTACTAATTTTAGCAAAAATTATAATTTTTTTATTTCATTTATCCATTTTGTTAGTGGACCTATAGAAATTTCGCTGTTTTAAATTATCATTATTCTAAGTATTTTCTGTAGAAAGTGCAATAAATTTTTTCATTGATATCTCGTCTTGCGTTGGCCTTTCAGTGCAATTAAGCATTAACTTCAATGCATAGTTTGCCGAAGATTTTAAGAAAAACCACATATTCTGTTCAACAGTTCTTGTGGAACTATAGAAATTTCGCTTACTGTATGTCTTTCTTGCCCAATAAATTATAATTTATGTTTTGAATATTATTTTAACAATATAACTTGAGAAACTGTCTTTCAATTGTAATAAAACTTTAAGGTGTCGATACTAGAGGACTTTCCTCTACATCTCCCTTGGCGGTAATTACAACGGTCTAATTCTGCGAAAAGTTGCAACATCTTTGTGGCGTACCTTAAATGGTATTATCTTTCGAGACGATAGTCCACTCCGTCGCGTATTACAATGGCATTGCATTTAAAGTAGATTTGTTAAAATTAAATTTACGAGTTCGTTTTTAGATACCTAGGTTATAATTTTTTGATTTGATTGTACATACTGCGTCGATTCTAGTTTGCCAATCGAAAACGAGGTGCGCCCCGATTAAACGCGCCATTTTCGACAGTCTATGTATGTGTACGTCGACTGTATGTTGTAAAATTCATTACGAAAGTTGCGAAACTAATTTAAATGAAATTAATAACGACTGCCGAAGCCCCGGGAAAGCGGAAAGAGTTAACGGGGATTCCCCACTTGTTATATATACCCTCTCGAGCCCGGAAGCGGTTTGGCGATGTGGCGGAGGGGGGAGGAGGGTTTATTTATTTTCGCTCCGGATCAAATAAGCGATTTTCTGCAAGGTGCAGTTTTCTGATGTAACACACAGTCCTTGCGGTAGACTGAAGGAAACCCTCGGCAAGTTATCACGGAAAATCAATAGAGACCCCACTACGCTCTGTTGGGTTATTGTAAGCCTGGAGCCAAGGCGAGTAGTGGTGCGTTTACCTGCAGAGGGAAGCGTATATCTGTCCTATCTGTAGTGTCTCCCCTCTGTTGTGCCGCGTATTTTGGCGTTGCAGGCTGCAACGCTACCAACCTGACCGATAGAATGTTCCCCTGTTCCTCCGGACAACCTGGTGTCGCCGTTAGAATTCAAAAGTTTCGCGAAATTATATCTGAATAAAGAACGTGAGGAAAATTTTTAACAAGCGTTGTTCTCGTTATATATATATATATACATTTTTTTTAAATACACATTTGGCGCTCACGCTCATATTGCTATCCTTCTCCCTCGCACCCGATATACACCGTCGTTTACGACTTCACGAACCGCGCCACGGTAAAGTTAATGTAAATCTCCCGCTGTTTAATTTTAAATAAAAACATGTTAGTACTATGCGTCGCCGTTTTGCTTTTTCTATATATCTATGTACGTACGTGCCCCTGGACGAGTCCTCCTGGCACAAAAGAGCGGAATAAATTAAGATATAAAAGGGGGAAATGAATTTAGCGATGCAGACTTCTTTTGCCGCACTCAAAACGACCGAAATCGAATAAGCGGCATCTGTTATTCAATTTTTGAAATTAGCAATACGCGGGGAATTTTCAAGTAAGTAGAATTCATCAATACGGAAAATATAGGCCGTGGTGCTATGCCAGTAAGGAATAATTAATCCTGAAAAGTTGAGTCATTTAAGCGGTTGGTGAGGAGTTTGAGAGGAGATGAATGGGTCCATCCGGATCCTGTTCCTCACAAAATCTACATTCAGATTCCTTTGCAAATCCAAGCTTATTCACATGTCCTTTCAGTTTACAATGGCGTGAAAATATTCCTGTTAATATGCGAGCATTGTTCTTACTCAGGTTGATGCATGGTTATAGGTTCCCAGAAGAATTTTACTTTGCCTCATTTCCTGGAGATTCTCCCAGTAATTAGATTTTCTCTGTTCCATTTCCTTTTCAGTTTCTTCAGTATCTTCTTCAGGTCCTGCAAAAGGTATTCCGACGCTTTTATTGCAAGGTTATCCGTTATTTCGTTTCCTTCACACTCCTGTGTGATCCGGAACCCACAGGAGGGTTATTTTATTCCTTTTGCCTAGGCATTCCCAGACCATCTTAGAACTGATTGGGTATGATCTCAGCGCCTTGATTATCAAACATTGTGATAATCTCCAGCTTTCGATAATTTCTCTCAACATTGAACTGGACGCGTCTTCCAATAGCGTGTATTTCCGCTTGGTATTTTCCCAACCTTTCGAAATACTTGGTTCTAGACCCACATATTCATATCCCAGTTCCCTCTGCCGTTTTCGAGCCATCATTTTACCATTAGCTGGCATTTCTATTCAATTTCAAGATGGTGTAATGATCCCATTCGCTCTTGTGATGATGGATTCCTTCGCAAAGCTGAAATCTGGAGTTACATTAAGGTTATATATATGTCTTATGATGCTTGCTCTGGTACAATGAAAGATTGTGTGCTTTGACGTATCAGGCTGTCCACAATGGATGCATTTGTTGTCTTTAATTTTGCCTAATATCCGGTTTAAATAGATTCTAAAAGGCCCGTGTCCTTTGAAAGTCTGGGGGTAAAGTATAATCGACCTGTCTATGATTACATTTGATCCACTCCCTCTTCGTCCATTGACCTTATGAGAATGTTTGTCCCAGCGTTCGTGCCAACAGTACAAGATACGTTCTTTTGTCTCTTTAAGTCTGTGTTTGTATCTCCTTTTTTCGAACATTAGCGTTCTCTCCTCTATTAAAAGGTCTATTGGGGAGTGCCCACAAGGACCTGTAGGACCACAGTAGACGCCGTCCTCTAGGTTGATGCTACCCGAATCAGGACTTTGCGTTGTATTTGTTCCAACAGCATGAGGTTTCTCTTTACCCTGTTGCTTGGGCTCACACTGGAGCTGCATAAACGCTTGCTGGTCCTCCGATATCAGGCATCAACCTCATTATTTTACCTGCCCTGTCATCTGCTTTCTCTGTGGCCTTTATTATATGCTGTCTAAAGCTGCCCTAAGGTGTCAAAATGGACTCGAAGATATTTAATACATTTTATAACATTAAGGAACACGTGCCTCAATTTTTGAAACATATTTTCATATTTTTTCAAACTTGATGTATCTCAATAAATGCCTTAACGATATTTATTTGTCAGTGCTTTGGTCATTAATGTGGTAAATAAAACCAGCCTAAAAAAATGGCCTTTTCTAGCCCAATATTTAAACACAAAATGATTCCGGCTAAATAGAAACGTTTGCGGCGCAGGTGATTAGTATGATTATTCTATTTTGACGCCACGCTTCTCTCTGACCCATGACGCGTTTGCCATGTTATTTATCACTTGAATCGCATTCATCGAGCATTCCGACACCCCGGCAGAAGCAAACACTGCGTAATTTATTTAAACAAGCTCGGATAAATCTCGCTATTGGCGGTGTTTGCGTTGGCAAAAACAAAAACAAAAAACATTTAGCGAATACATCGTGTCAAATTTTCGCTTTCTTTTTTTTTTACACCTGGTAATCTACGATCTACGCCCTACGCATATTATGATGGAATTTTACGCGACATTATAATGTAATGGGCGCGGCGGAGGGGGAAGGAAGTGTTAAGTTAATCCTTTAGGGAACTTAACCTCGTCTACTCATCACCATGAATAAATAATTTTTTAATTGCCGGAACGAATACGCCAGCCTCCTAAAGTGGGAGAGCGCCGTTCGCTTAATGATTCGCCCTGTGTAAAAGATCGTTCCAACCTCCGTACGCAGTACGCATCTTACACATCAATTCGATTCGCGCTTGCTAAATCGGCCACCAATCAGCTGTACAATTATTATTTCCGTATTTTAAGCGCTCATATCATAAGCTTTATTTGCTTTTTTTTTTGACAGTTAAAATGCGTAAATGACAGTAAAGAAATGTCTTTCATAAGCTTCAAATTTTATTTAATTTGATTTATTGAAAGCAGTAAAATATAGATACCATGTATTTGAGAGTTAGTCAAAAAGAGACATTATTTATTTTATTATTAGCATGAATACTTCGCTGCGTTCCAGCCTTTAGACTTTTTTTCATACCATCCACGATTAGTGCTACCTATGGAGGGGGCACAGCAACAAGCGCAACATTTTTTTTTTTATTATGATTGATTTTGTTTCGGTTTAACCCCCATCCCGCTATTCTGTCATCGACTGCTATCGCTTGATTTATTTGTTGTGTCATGTCCGTTTGTGTTGTCTTTGAGCTGTTGCAGTTTTACTTTAAAACAGTGAGTGCGCCTTCATATACCCAATTGCTATTTTGTTTTGGTTGTCGCAAGCTTTTGTCAAGGTTTGTACACGCCTTCTCTGAAGGCGTGTACAAACTCTCTTGGCTCAACATTGTCATTCTAGCCTTGCCACATGCTTGTGAAAACCTTGTCCTGTGTCAACTAGAAACCTTGCTCATACCTTCATCAATAACAAGCTTTTCGCTTGTCGCGACAACTTTAAACAGAGCGTGTGGAAACCTTAAATTGTTATTTGGGACACGACTGTTGGAGTAATGATTGGGGAGGCTGTTGAATTCTTCGATGTCACTTTACAAATTATCTGCTATCCACATATACTTTTCCTTATTCCTGATAATCTCGATTGACGACTAAATAAATTGTACCATAGTAACCGGAAGTAAAGATAACGTTATTGGCAGGCATCTAAGATTGGTAAGAGACACACAGTTCATATTAAATTTCATACAGTGTACGGAGGTCGGGACGATCTTCAGTATGTAGCGTGTCTGCGTGTTTGCGCGCGCACTTAAAACCGCTCTCTCAGACCGGGCGGGATATAAAAACGTCTAAAATATGAGGTACTAAAAGCGAGGAAAGAATTGTATTTTAAGCGCGGCTTAAATTTAAAATTACCCGGTGAATGCACAAAAAGCCGTAAATTATATGCAAATTGTGCGTATGATGTCATTCGCTTCAATGAAATAATACCGGGAACCGATCATAAAATGCGCATTTACAAGTCGCATAACTTCGTTATCGACCGTCCTCCTTCAAATTCATGGTCCATAAAAATTTATTAATCATTGTTGCTAACATTGTGCGCCTACCAATTTATTTTACACACTCCGAGTTCCCGCGTAGACACGGTCGATTATATTTGTAATAGCAAAAATAATAAATAAGCACTTCTTAACTTGAGGAAACCCTTTTCAAACTGAGTGTTCAGTGCCGACCGTCCTGCATTGTTCAGATTTAAATATAAATGGTATACTCGTCGCGCAAAATGTTTCGAATAAGCGGATTGTGACTGAAAGTTCTTACTGTTATCTTGTAAAACGTATTTTGTACATACATATATCAACGGCGGTTTGTTTGTTCATTGCTACATCAGATTTGAAAATATTTTCAATGTAAAGAATATCAGTTTTTCTTATACAAAAAATAAGTTGGATTAAAATGTAATCTTCATTCATTTGACTCCATTCAAGTTTGAATTGAATTAAACGTTTGTACAGTCCTGGTTTATACCTCATATAATAAATGATAACTAAATATTAGTAACTACAGAACTATAACAAAATGATGAGTATAATGGCTAAATTATATGATTGAAAGTGTATTGTGGAAGGAAAATGTCATAATGCAGCAAATAAGGAGCAACACAGCGATTTTTAGGCCATATAGGAGCATTAGGATGGTCCTCATTTTTTTTTTAAATCTCATCTAATGTTTTTACGAATGACCTAAACCTGACCCCAGCAAAAAATCAGATCAATCGAATAATTGTAAGTGGTACCCCAGAGGCCCTAAATATGGTGAATTATATAAAAATTAGTATTTTCCCATCCAATTAAATTAAAAATTTAAACAAATGTAATATTTCATATAAAAAACTATGTATACGAATAATAATAAATACATTAAAATAATGTTTTAAAACAGCGTTTAATAACACATTTAAATCACAATAGAAGGCGCAATTGGGACAGAGTGCGCATGACGATGAGAGTTTTGATTGTATCTATCTCGTTTTAGGTTAACTTTGAGTGTCTAATCTTCGCAATAATATATATTAGATAGGAAACGAAACAAGTTAAACATTAGGTAGCAAATTGCCTTCCAACAAACAAGTACTTCAAGTGTTGTTTTATAATACGAAGTGTTTGGAAACCAAATATTATATCAGTATACTACAGAACTGGCGCACTATAGATGACACCACCAGTATTTTCTATTGTTGTGCATTTGAAGTGGTAATACATTTCCATTAGAGGATACTTGGGGTGCCGTCTATAGTACGCTAATGGAGCATTTCTTTAACCATATGTATACTGGTAGGGGAAGGCGGGGCAAGATGGGAACATTAAGCTTTAGAACACTGCATCAGGATTGCAAATTGATATGCAAGGTTCTAAGTACGCTTATTGTAATCTTTAAACATTTATCTGCTGATGGATGAATTTACAATTTTTCGATGGGCACTCTTGATGTTGTGAGAAAATTTTGAGAAGAAATGTATGCACCATCTTGCCCCACCATGGGGGCAAGATGGGGTTCCAGGTGAGTTAAGAATGGGTCGTACCATAAATTTAGGTAATAGATAAAAAAAAATTCGTAAAATTCTTAAAATATGCAGGAACAAAGCTCTAAACTCTATAAGCGAACTATTTTAAATAAAAAAAAATCAATAACGATAAGAATATTAAACTTAATCTTCACAATTGAGACAATAAGAAGACGAACTCATCCACGTTATTCCGCACAGCCTCCATGTACCGAACCTCGCCATCCATGGCATTGTATCAATACTTCCCCTTACAATACTAACATTGAGCGTCATCTTCCTCAACAGAAGAACTTGATTATTTCTTTGATATTTTCTAAAAATCTATCTCTTTGCTTTCCTTACAAAATTCGGCTTC
Organism: Protaetia brevitarsis; assembly: GCA_004143645.1. Taxonomy (NCBI): domain Eukaryota; kingdom Metazoa; phylum Arthropoda; class Insecta; order Coleoptera; family Scarabaeidae; genus Protaetia; species Protaetia brevitarsis. Next base: position 3,639,195 of record RXPK01000153.1, on the reverse strand, counting down.
TTGATCTCTTCTGTTTTCTTCTTCTGGCATTTTTTTCCTTTAAACTCCCCTCAGACTTCTAGTTGCCTTAGGGATTCTCCAGACTTCTATTTCTTGTAGCAGATTTTATACGTAGTGCTTGTAAGGATTGTTGTCTTTCTTTGTACGCTTTGATTGAATCTGTACTTTATTCCTAACACGAGAAATAGGCATTATGTCTTCGAGAAAGCATAATGGCATATCCAGACATAACGGACCAGACTGAAGAGTGATGTAATGATGCCCCCATGTTGCCCCATACCAATAGTCCCATCTTGCCTCTTTGGGACATTTTCTGGTTATTGTTATAATAACATATTAAATATTTGAAATAAACAAATACACTATAGAAAATACATGCAATACATGTCAATTAATAAGCACAAAACAGTGTAGTTGTATATAATTTACTTATGCTTCCGATACTGGTCGTTGAACTCACTATCAAAATAAAACGAAATTTCTGGGAAATTGCAAAGTTCACGCACAAACAACAACTACTTTGTTTTACCACTAGTAAGTTTCCTACATTACAACAAACATAAAACAGCACTTGGTCAATATTTAGGACTGCTATTATTTGACAGATGCTTACTGCCGTTTTGTATATAAGACGATATCCCCATCATGCCTCGTGGCCCCATCTTGCCCCACCCTCCCCTATAATATTTCGTGAAACTAAATCTCTGCGAATGTGCTCGTTTAGTGGTATCTGAAACAGTAATTTTCTGGTAGAAGGGCTCATATACCCTTTAGAGATCCTCAACACTGCACTACCAAAACGGAAGCGTTGCATAATGAATGGATAAGCTTTCCAGAACATTCTAAACGAAGGAATGGAATACAGGAGGGCAAATGAGTACGCTATTTGATACAGCTCACGCTATGGACATTATCAAAATTGAAGAACACAGACAATATCCCAAAGACAGTAAGGAAAAATTGGCATTTTTTTGGGGTATTGATAAAAAAAAAGAGCTGCAGAAAAGGAAGTATGGGTTTTAGAACGCTTATGTTTTTGGATGAACTTGAATTCGACTCTGTCGGAATTGCAAGGATTGAAAATATTTGTATATTTATCGTAAAGATATACATAAACCCGTGGTACAATGCTCCTTTAGCTTGCAAAGCACCCTTCTAGGATTTGATATTTTTGAAGAACCTTATTTGTTCTTATAACAATATAAATGGAAAAAATAACCAGAGCAACAACAAACACATTTTGTAGCCATTTATGATATCTCATCTCTGAAAGTTAAAAAACTGTAAAAGTATTTAAAGAAAAAGAAATAAATAATTTCTATTCTCAACACTTTTCTTGCTGATTAAAAAAAATTACTACTTGCTGTAGAGAGAATTGAAAGACCTTTTGAATGAGGTCACAAGACCCTTCTTTTTTCAATTTTCTGTAATTAAAGACACTGGTATTATAGCATTGAAGTTACTGTTAAGGCTTTTTTTACAACAGAATAGGTGTTTATTCCAAATTTAACACCTTAGCGACGTTTCAGGTCCTGATTTCATGCTTCTTCGAACTTCTAAATATAAATCATAATGGGCGAACAAATATTTGGTTAATTTAACCAAATTATGGGTTCATTTAACTCTTTGTTTATTTGAAATAACGAAATATTTTGTTGGATTAATTAAATTTTCATGATAAAATTTGTTTGAAATTGTTTTGTGGTCCTGAACAAATTGGTTTTTTCGCGTACATACAAATTTGGCATATTTATTAAAACTTTCTAATACGTCCCACAATGGCATATAGTTAGTTATATCTTTATATATATTGTAATGTGACTCTCTCTCTCTTTCAGGGTTTATTAAATTTTTTTGTGGATCCGGTTGTCTAAACATACATTTGATTTCACACTGATCAATATGAAATGATAATAACAAAAAAAAAAAATTAATTGATATTAAATATTTAAATTTATATATACTTTATATTATTTTATTTACAATTACGTACAAAAACCTATATTAATCCCTACTAGCTCAAAATATATCAATAATGTGTGTGTGTGTATGTATAACAAATTTTGCAATTAAATTAAAAATAAAACATTAAAGTCCGACCTTTAATCCAAAACTTCTTTTAGCTCTTCTTCAATTTCTAACTCAACTCCGAATCCACCTCCTGTATCTCCCAAAACACCCTTTCTATGCCTCCTCTTCAGTAACTCTTCCACAATATTTTCACCTTAGCAGTAAATCAATGCTGTTTGAATTATATCTCGGGGTCTACAATATTTCTACTGAATAATACTTCCACCACAATTGCCTTTACTACTTTTTACTTTATATCTTCTTAATTTCCAGAACTTTACTTTTAATCTTTTCATGTCAATCTATCATTTTTTGCCACTAATCAATAATAATCTTTTTTTTTATATCACCATGTGGACCATGACCCATATGTCATAAATTGCCCAGAGCCTCCCAAACATCATATTTATATTTTGACAATTTTTAAATGACTTTGCAATTTTGAAATCAATATCTATAAAGTGTTATATGTTTGTTTATGTTAAATTAAACATTAATTTCGATTATAAAATAATATAAATTATATATTTTGAGTTTATGCAAATACTAAAATCTCACTCTAAGCAAATACACAACGAATACCAATCTAATATTACATTACATTACAATATATTTTTTCAGTTCTCGTTACCCACTGCCCTTAAGCGAATGAAATAATTTCCTGGGTTTTCCAAAGCTTTCGCAAAATGTTGTCAATCCTATCAAATCGAATCAACAAAAAAAAAAGAAGGAAACATGAATATTCACAACTTCATCCTGACGCTTAAAATAAATCGCAATTTTGACCCCTCAAATTCCTTGCGTCCAGTTCAGAAACCTCGTGGGCACATGACATACGTATAAAGACAAACACGGGGGAGGGGGAGGAAAAAAAAACGAACGAGACAAAAACGCGGATTAATTTATGTACCTTCCCGGAATTATTTCGGCTAATTCGCAGATTTCCTTTTTATCCGTCAATTTCAGCGCGACAGTCAAGTGGTACGCAATTTGTTTACGCCCTCATATGCCGTTTCGCACGGTGGTGGGGATATTGTCGGAAAATGACCGGGAAAACCTCGGGGCGTGTTGTCCTGAAAACGTTGACGTTTCAATTAAGTCGCAGCCGGCTAAAAATGACACGCGTATTTTCGGTTTATAAAAATTTTCTTTGCATTCTCGGATGCTCCAATTATCGTCTATAACTATTAGGGGATTACCTTGTCGTTTTGTGTATCGATTTTGCGATGATATATATAAAAAAAAAAAATTATGCAGATATTGTGATCGCGGATGAATTTATTCGTTTACAAAATAGGTCCTTTGAGGAGACGACTTTATTGTTCCGTCATCTTACCAATATAAACGCCAAATTGTGTTCGAAACGTGTTGGCTGTCGTTTGTTTTATTCCCTTTTCGGGCCTTTGTTTTTTCTTTCCTTTGTTGTAGACAACAAGCTGGCGTGTGTTCCGCGATATCCCTCAAATACTAAAAGCTCCTGACCTCTCCACCACCTTTTTCGGAGAATGTTAGCACTTCCTTTTAACAGGAGACCATTTATTACAGTTTGTCTCGGGAGTGTGCGTTAGTATAGATAAGGGTTAAATAACGCTAAAGCTTCGGGAATAGCGCGAATGGTAGACGAAATTAATTGAAATAAATAACAATGGATCCGAGTTAGGTTAGGCCGGCCGGCTTGTAGGTATTTCCCGATAATCAACGTATAATACAAAAACCTCTAACAATCGCTAATGTTCTATAAATTAGGAAGAATAATGGTAATTCTTCACTAAGCCAAATAGTACCGACCCTCGTGGAACTGCCCTAATTAAATTACACCGGATCAAATTGTTATTGGGTATAAAAAATTCACCGCGTTAATATTTGATTTCGTTCCCAACCGAATTATCGTATTAATTTCCGCCCACGGTAAATTAATATCCATGAATAATTAAATATATTTTCACGCGCGCGTGAGGATGATGAAAAACCGCAGGCTAATGTAGAAGGTTTTCTTCATTCTAAACAATACGCTGAAATGAATATTTAAATACAGATATATTTCCTTTATCACTATACACCAAGAATTTATTTTAATCAGAATATCCTCAAAGGAAATTTAATAATAATAGTAATATACTTTCATCCTTCCAATGCAGTGCGCAAACCTTTAAAAATAGAAATGATAATGAAGTTATAAATCGAGCTCCGGTCAAGTTCAAGTATTTCCTTGATTTTGTTATGATTGTGGGTGAAGCATTCTTTCGCATGCAGATTTTGTCAATACTAACGCGGTTAATACTAAAAATAAAATAAAATGTTGCTCTGAGAATCATCCTTGGATTTATATATATATATATATATATAATCACATGCCTCTTTTACCTTTCGGTGTAGAGGTAATAATAATAAAATTAAATTATATTCTGTTGCTACATGTGTGTTTGATTTTAAGTCAAATGTACAAAGTCCTTCCATTCTTTTCTATTTCCCGCTAGTTTTCTTGCGTTTATCACCGTTTGTCCTCTTCTCAGTATTGCCCCTGCTACCACTTTATCCCACGTTATCCTTGGTCTTCCTGGTCCCCTTTTGATCATAATCCTCGCTTCCATTACTTTTCTCGCTTGCCTGTCTGCCTCCATTCTCTGTACATGCCCCCACCAATTTAATTGTTTCTCTTCTATATATTTGTAAGATGGGCTCTACATCTAGTTCTTCTCTTATGTCCTGTTCCTGATTCTGTCTACGTGTTATTCCCATATGCCTCTCAAATATTTCATTTCCATGCCTTGTATTTGCTTTTGAGTCTATCTATGAGAACCCATGTTTCACTTCCATAGGTGAGTATAGGTCTGTATATTGTTCTGTATACCGTCATCTTAGTTTTGTAGCTTATTTCTTTTTTAAATATAAATGTTTTCTTCATTGAATGGTATAATTTGGCAGTTTTATTAATTCGTTCGGTAATATCTATGTTTTGGTTTCCATTTCTTTCAATCGTTGTAATTCCCAGATATTTATATTCAGAAACTTGTTGTATCTTTTCCCATCAATATATATCTTATCTTTTCTTCATTCCCTGCTGTTATCATCATTACTTTCGTTTTTTCGTGTTAATTTTCATTTGTATTTTTTCGAACTGCATTCCATTCATTTATATTTTTCTGAAGTTTTCTTCGCTACTAGCCATGATAACCAAATCGTCAGCAAATATGCATTCTGTAATGTCTACTGGTGCCAAGTGTCTATATCATATATTCAACTTTGTTAATTTCGACTTACATTCTTTCAATACTCCGTCAATAAATACGTTAAATAGCTGTGGGCTTAATACACCTCCTTGTCTTAGTCCTCCTTTAGTGTTAAACATTTCGGACTTTCTATTTTTACTTATGAACATAGTAAATGTTGTCATTGTACAATATTTTGATATTTCTAATCAATTTATTATTCACCTTCTTTGTTGTAATATTTCCAAACTGTTCCTCAGGAATTCTATCGAACGCCTTTTCTAGGTCTAGGAAGCCAAAACATGCTTTTGTTCGACTCAGTATAACTTTTTCTATTATCTGCTTTATTGTGAATATATGATTGTTTACACTTCTGCCTTTTCTAAATGCGCTTTGTGATTCCTCCGTTGTAGCTTCTGTATATTTTCTTAATCTGTTTTCCAAAATCCTTTCATATGTTTTTGTTACTGGACTCAATAGTATTAGTCCTATGTAGTTATTGCAATCACGTGTATTTCCGTTTTTGTGTATTGGTACTATTAATCCTATATTCCAATCATTTGGTACTTGTCCACTTTCCCATGACGTCTTGAATATTTTCAATATCAGTGCTATGCCATTTTCTCCTAGCGCTTTTAACATTTCTGAGGTTATCATGTCATATCCTGGAGCTTTTCCATTTTTTAAAATCCTTATAGCGTCAATTACTTCCTTTTCTGTTATAAGTTCCATGTGATCAACTTAATTTATTTCAGTAGTTCCAACGTTTTCAATAGGTGTATCATCATCATTCGTACCATCCAATAACTCTTTGAAATATTGTCGCCACCTGTTCATTATCTCTCCGTCGTCTACAAGAAGCTCCCCTTGTTTGTCTAGTATGTTTCCTTGTCTCGTCCCTGGTTCATTCCTAGCATTTTTTAATACTTTATAAAATAACTTTTGATTATCTTTTCTATTAAGTTCCATTTTTTCGCCAAACTTCTCCCAACTTCTCTGTTTCGCTTCTTTCACCATTTTTTTAACTTTGTTGTTGTCCTTGGATTTATATGAAACATAAATGTATGTATTTATAAAAAAAATCCTTTGTAGGAGTATTGCACACAGAATATACTAAAATTCCTTAACTAATGTTTAGCTGAGTTAAGAACGTAATCATTTCCTAGGGTCAAGGTTGCTGAGACAGTGAGAGAGGTTTGGTGTACCTCGTCTTGGGACTAAAATATAATCTCTTCAGTGATTACATCTATCAAATATAGGAAGAGAGAACGGCGCACCGTTCCTCTGTCTCCGTCTCTGCCCAAAGCACTAATTACTCAGAGAATTTTAAGCCCTAATTCTTAATTTAAGTTCCCGTGTAACGGAATTAAAATTTAGGTGGAATAAATTCATTCGCTCCCCTAGATTCTAGGAGATATTTTCGTATCGGCGAAGATACGCGCGGACGTGCGATTGTCGTCAATTTTTAATGACGAGAAAAACATTCCTGTAATTCTCCGGCATTCCATATTTCCGAACGCCCAGGACAACTCGATATCATCTCCAGGAGGAGCGGAGATAACCAAGTTCCCGTAAATTTATAATTAGTGAATATCAGTATTGCGGCAAAATCTGCTCCGTACGCCCGAATCGTTTGATTCCTTTTAATTAAACGCGATTCAGTTATGTCCCTCCTGCCCGTTTTTCCACCTAAATTTCCGGATTCGATTGGGACGAAGTGTTGTCTCTCTTTGATGGCGCGGAACTTTTAATCCTTTTGACGCGAACGGGTTAAAAAGAGTGGTATTAAAAAACCCCGAGGTGAGCGATTGAAGTATTTACTTGTAGCTTGTAACTCTAACTTTGGGCGTTACAAAGCCGGGGGAAAAAAAAGATAAAAGCAGGGGGGCGAACCGCCCCCCGACGCGCAAAATAACAGGCGTCGCGTGTGGTCACAATTAATGCAGTTTAAGCGTTAAGCTTGTTTTTTTTTTTTTGACGCTTAAAACTTCAGATTTAAATGGAACTTTAATTTATCTACTAGCTGCCCAATCGTCCGTATCACAAAAGCTATAAAATATATTAGAAAAATGTTACTAAAGCACATTTGCAGCCAGTGTTGGGCAAGTTAGGGGAAGTGAATAAATTTCTACAGCGATTATACGTACTCGTGTTTAGTCGGCTCTCAGTAAATCACTAGTTAAAAACACGAGTGTGTCTAGTCGCTGTAGAAATTTATTCACTTCTCCTATCTTGCCCAACGCTGATTTGCACTGGCACAGTGAACTTGGTTTTACTTTAAGTGATACTTTAGAAGTGATATTTCATATTTAATTCTCACACGTAGCGAATACCAAATCATAATAAGATAAGCTTAACAGCTTATCTCCATTCATAGCTAACCTCTTTATGGGAAAATTTGAAACCGATCTTCAGAATACTTTGGCATATTTTCCACGGGTTTGGGTTAGATACGTCGATGATATTTTTTGTATTTTTGATACTAGTAAGTGCTCAATTAGAGATTTCTTGAATAGCTAAATTCAAATTTCCTTCTATTAAGTTTTACCCATGAAGAGAAACAAACAATAGGATTGCTTCTCTCGATATGTTAGTAATAAGAAATAAAAATAAATTAGAAATAGACATATATAGAAAGCCCACTACTAATAAGATTCAAACCATTCATGGAAAAACAAACTACCAGCTATTAACTTTTTGGTACATCGCTTACTTAATTTTCCTCTATCTACAGAACGATATTATAAAGAACTTAATAGTAATTAATAATGATTAAAATCGCTGCATTTAATGGGTTCTCCGAAGACTTGTATATAATACCTTTAGAAAACATAAAAACAAAATAAGAATTAAAAATGCGAGTACTTTAGAAATTAGTGACAAGAAAAATAAGAAATATGTTAAATTTACCATTTTATCCAAGTTACACGAAAGGTTTACAAAACATTTTCTTTAAATTCAATCTTGACATAGTTACTACTTCAAATAATAGTCTTAAAAATATTTTAGAGTGACCCTAAATCAGAGTAGATAATTTGGACAAATCAGGTGTTTATAAAATATCTTGTAAGATGTATCATGTATATATTGGCAAACTAACAGATCAATTAAAACACGTTACAAGGAGCATTGGCTCATCTAAATTTAGAAGGTTTGACAAATCTAGTGTAGCCCTACATATGCTTGAAGAAAACCATAAAGTTGACAATATAAAGTTAGTTAAAAACGTAAACAACTATGTGCAATTAAATTGTTATGAGGGTATGGAAATATATAAAAACAAACATATTTTAATGAATTCAGATTTAGGAGCCATTAAATTCTTGTCTTTACGTTTATTAAGTAGTAGATTAGACGGAGTAGGATTAGTGACTAGTTTACATATGAGCAGTCAGCCATGACCGTGATCATTGTACCATGACCGTTCTTAGGTATAAATTAGGGTAGTTTTCAGTGTTTATTTAGTTCAGTGTTTTGGCTGATGATGATAGCTTTGCTATCGAAACGTACGTCCAGTTTAGTGCAGTTTGTGGTGAGGGGTTTAGGTGAAGTTTAAAGCTTAACTAGTTGATGCAAATGGGCGTAAGATAAATATTTAACCCTTTTTTAATAGTGTTAAAGCATACCAGCAATAACTCTTACTTCTCTCTACTTTAAATGGAGGGTGAACTAGGTAATTTATTGGTAGGATTAAAACATATTTGTGTAGGATTGGGAGGGTTAGTGATTCGCATTGTGAATGTGATGAGATGGGTAGATGCAACGGAGTATGTTTTATTTGGATGTCCATTATTTGATGTACGGAAGTTAGGGCATTAGCTAAAGGAGGGGTTAAATGGGCCGCGACTCGAAACAGATATAAGAGATAATTGAACCACAAATAATGGTCGGAATTTTTTAGTGATGTTGCTACAGAATTAGATAGGTTACGGCATAATATTTAGATAGTTAGTAGGATAGTGCGTATTTATAAATGCTTTTAGCATAGTTGGGGTTGTAGTGGAATTATACTTGATGGAGATGGTCTGTTGCTTTCTTCATCTATGGCAGTATTGATGGCTTCTTTTAAAGTTTTGCAATTTCTTGATTTAAGGATGGTTTTTAATTCTTGATTTCATACTCCACTAGCAAAGCATTTCTGGCTTCTGCGTGCATCGTCGCCAAATGAAATATATCAACACTACGAAGATGGTCACTACGCAAAGAATGTCTCCAATTTCCAAGATGTTAAATGAAATTCCAATTGTTCCTGTTGTAGTACTATCGCTATTTCCTGTCTGAGCAACAATAAATAATCTTTTCTTCTACGCTGCTGTTGCTACCACCCATGATTTCGGCATTTTTACTTTTACACTTCTAATTTACACGTTCAACACAATTCTTTTATCTCTTTATTTATTTGGTTGTTTTTAAATAAAAGCTGGGTGATATTGTTATTCTTATTAACAATCACAAAGAAATTATTTAGTTAGATTTAGGAATATTTCAATTGTTATGGAATCCATATAGTATTTAGAATAGGTACCCAAAGGTTGGGATGTTTTCTAATTATTTAGCTTTGCATAAATAAAGTGTTTGGAAAGCGTAAAGGTAATTTCTCTCAATGTTTTGGATTTAAAGAACGCATGTATACATCTTGTTTCTGGACTGTGTGCAGAAATCCATTAAGTCAGCGGTGTAAAAATATTTTTTTTAAATTCCCTGCTCTCAGTTGATATATTATAGCGAAGCGAGGTTGTGATCGCGGTTGTGTGCGGCATCCCGCAGTTTGGAAACCCCGAAAAGAAAAACCGGTTATACGTCATGCACGCTACATAGTACATACATACCTACATAGCCGCTTGTTCAATACGTTTATGCATGTAAATTCTTACGTGGTACATATAATTTAGGGATAATCTATTAATGGTCGGCCTGGATACGCTTGACATTCGTATTTAAAGTAATTTATCTGTCAGGGCAGTCGGAGTTAATGATAGCCGCGATACAGGGACGGGGTAATATATTTCCACTTGAAAACTTCAATTATTGTATTAATATTTTCCGTTCGGAGGTGTCGGCCGTGTCTTGAGCGAATTTCCGAGCGCCGGCGATGTCTATTAAATCGTACCACCATCAATATCCTACGATTCCCTCTAAATATAGCCTCGGAATCGTAGAATCGGAAAAAATCGAAACCGGCGCGCATCGGGATGCCTTAAGGGGCTGGCCCGCACTTATCTCATTACTTCGTGGAAGTTTCGCCTCACCTCGGCTCAAATTAACAGCACGGCTACTTACTTGCGTAATCTAATTAAGAAGGAAAGTTGATTTTTCTCCGAAAATCTGTTATTTCATTCATTTGAAAATGACCATATTCGTAGATTCTGCAATAGACTGATAGAAGACTCATGGCTTGTGTCTGTTCGGTTATAAATTTAATAAAAAAATTCCCGAATCCACTGATTCATTATAGGTGGTAATTAAAGCTAAAGCCTCCTTGGTACATCTCGCCATTATTGCGCCCGAAGAGCAAATCCCATTAAAATTCTTCCCAACACGGGCAAGCAACCACCATCCGGTTGGCTATAGGGTAGGCGGGAGGGGGGAAACTAAGCGAGATTTTTGATCGGACGTCTTGCAGATTATTATATTACACATTTTTGCGTCTGCTTCGGGCAAAAATATTATACTAGAAATTTTCACGTTAATCAGAGACGCTACAGAATTTAGGTAATTTTATTATTACGAGATGACCGCAGTTGATTTCATCTAGAAAAGCTGATGCGACTGATCCTTCATCAGGAGAGAGCATTGAGGAATTGCTCAAGCGACATAGCATAGCCCCAAAGCTCAATCGCACATGTTTAGCCCCAAAAAACAACGCAACTTAAACAAAGAATATTGCGAATAAAATGGATAATTTAGAAGAAAAAAGAACTAATATTTAAATTCATTGAGATCCTAAAATAACCTTTTGAGCACAAATTTGCAGTTTACATTAGAATGACTATCAATAACTTTAAAATTAAACTTGAATTGAGAAGAATAAGATGTAAAAAATCGAAACGATTCGGTTGCACTAGGCTAGTTTCGCTGCGGTAATGGAAAAATTTAATTCTCTGCGTGTGCGCATAAGCGCTTAATGCAAGTGTTCGTATAGTTGTAAAGTGACAGCTAATAGATGACGCTAGGAAAGTTAAAAGGTTAATATTCGCATTCGCATTCGCGAATGTGTAAAATCACGTATTCGTTACATCGTCAGTAAGAATATATAAAATTAAAATAATCTAAATGAACTGACTTTTAAAGAAAAAGTTGGATGCAGGAAGAAATATTTAACCATGGAAGACCATATATGACTTCTAACCGTACTGGTTATGGATAAAGTGGATCTAGAAGTTAAGGAATGTCGGTAATATTTTTTTTAATCAAGCTTAGATTTTCAAAACCTATTGTAATCAAACGTTGAAATTATCTTTCTTTGAAAACAAATATAATCCATATTTTTTTTATGATGGTTGTATTTTGTATATACAACGTGTGTATAAATTGTCGCAAAAGCTACACGTAGCGACATGCTTCGTTCGTTTCTGCATCGAAGATCTAAATGGTAAAATATTGTACTATGCTTCATAAGTCTTCACGAGGTTCTTGAAGTTCGGTTTTTTTAGTTCCTTAATAAGCGTTTGTGTTCGTTATTTGTCGGTATAGATAGCTGCAATTTTGAATTTAGACGATTTCTTATTCCTGTTTTTTCGTAAACAGTTTCTTTTTGATTTTAGAGCCTGGTTTCAACATTTCTTCATAAGCATCCTCTCATGAAAAACACATTTAACATTGTAGGACAATGGGCTTTGTATTCTAATTTGATTTCAATCAACCATTACTGTCAATTTTGACATTAATCTGATGTGTTCAATTTATGCAAGCTCTGCTCTTTTTCCTAATTACTCGTATTCTCTTGATTAGTTTTTTCTGTTTCAGTGTTTTTATCGTTCTTGTATATTGTTTTTTGTTTATTAACACATGGTTTTTACATTTAATGATATGCCGATATGTATATGGTATACGGTTTTGTAATGGAAAACAGGAACAGTTACTGGAAACGCTGGTCGACCTAGACAACGGCGTACATTACAACTGGAAGAGGAAATTCTAGACTCAGTACACGAAGATCCCTCCGTCAGTAACTCGACAGTTGGCGTCCACATTCAATATCGCAATAATAAGACCGTTCATTTGTTTCTACGTGAAAACCTTCTTTATCCATACCATATAACTAAGGTGCAGTCGCTCTATGAAAAACGATAACATACACCTTTTTAACTTTTGTCATAGTATCTTAAATATGGATTCAAGAGAATGGCGACTTTTAAGAGGTGTTCTTTGGACCGACGAGTCTATGTTTACCAGAGATGGTGTACTCAATACCCATAATTTTCACCATTGGGCCAGATGAAAATCCTCATGCGTTTCGGGAATACGGTCACCAAAGAAAGTTTTCAGTTAATGTTTGGCTGGGTATAATAAATCACGTGTCGTTGGGCCAATCTATCTGCCAAATCGACTTGATGCCAACGGGTATTTAAATGTATTAGAACAAGTTATTGACGAGATGCCATTGAATATACGTCGTAACATGTTTTACATGCATGATGGAGCTTCGGCACATTTTTCTCGCAATGTGAGAGAGTGTTGGATGAACACTTCCTAACAGGTGGATTGTCGCGGTGGTCCTATCTTATGGCCTGCCAAGGTCTCCCGACCTAAATCCTTTAGACTTATTTGTTTGGGGTTTCATAAAGGTGAAAGTTTACGCAACACCTCCACAAGACGCTGACGAAGTTATAGGACGAATTAAAGCGGCGGTATTAGAAATTACACCGGAAGGGCTTGAACAAGTAATACAGACAATACCTCGTAGATTGCAAATGTGTTTACAAACAGAGGGATATCAATTTGAACATATGCTAGGTAATAGTGCCGCTAATTTATTGCAAGAGATGCGTTCGAAAAATCAAAACTGCTTTAATAAAGTTTTCTTATTGCTTTTCCCTATGTATCATTTGTGTTATCCAATTTGTCATTTGTAATTCTGGTCTGTCAATTTTGACAAGTATTGTAACTACCATTACGGTAGTATGCGACTACGGTGTTGCCAAATGTATGTTACTTTCAAGTGGCTCCTGAAGACGCATGCTTACTACTTACTTACACCTGGGTGGCAGTAGTTTTGTCTTTAAATTAATGAGTTTTCCCACGGCTTTTTCAATGCATAAAACAACTCCCCGACCCAGGAGACACCAGAAGCAACCGACTATCCGATATTTATTTCGTTTACGCGTACCAATTTTTAATTTCGATTCCCGTTCCGCTTGGCGCCGCTTCAAATTCAAAAATAATTATTACACATAAGGATGCGCCTCCACCTACGTCAGAATGGAGGTAGGAAAGAAGGAAAAACGCGGGGAATGATATACCGCCACTAGCGCACCCCCTTATGCAAGGGCGGCTCGCCCCCGGCTCATAATATTAATATTAGAGTGGAACGTGTAAGTTGTTGGGAGCCGTTTCTGAAATTACGATGCAAACCATTTTTGTAAATGTGCCGTCATAAACATGAACGTTGTGTTGTTGCCTTTTTGCATCGTCCCTCTCTCTCTACCTCGCCGTACCATTGTCCGCGGCGGCGTCGTCTCCTGCCCCACCATCCATCCTTGCCGAAGTCAGACGCAATAAAATGGATCGTGCCGTCGTCCTTAAACCGGCTCTGTATGCAGTCGTGGATTAATATTAAAAAGTACGTAGCGAGCGGCGAGAGAGAGAGAGAGGAAATTTAGTTATGTGTACGTATCAGCGGCGCTTATTAATAAACAGGGATGGTCGGCCGAGGAGAGAGATCATGTGTTATGTGTAAATATAACGACGTCCCATTGTTATGCATTCCTTGTCCGGTCCCTGTTATCCTGCTGATGAATTTACTGAATATTTGCCTTTTCGGTTAGATATACGGTAATATTTAGACTCTAATTTATTTCCGCGCTAACTCACTTGCCTTATTCAACCGAGATAAACGTTATTTCGAATATTACAATGTGATTCTTAACGGGACACGGACGCCGTGGCTGCGGTTTTGTGTTAATTTATTAGTTATTTACGCTAGTTGTGCCGATGTGTTAATAACTTAGGAATATTCTAATTATGTTCACCACAACTCATCGTAACATAATTTCATTTTGATATTTATACCTAACAGCACGCATTATTTGCATTCCTTAACAACTAATTAATTACCATATTATCCGGTTTTAGACAAGGCAAATCGATATCAGCTGAAACAAAATTTGTTTTACATTTAGCATATCTCTTTTTTTCTTTGGACTTTGTAATAGAACAAACTTTAAATTGCGTCATGAATAAACCCATAATCGTTCTAAACCATCATTAAATTTAAGTACCTAGTGGTAATACTAAGCATTTTCAAGGAATTTCCTAAAGCTGCCCACTTGGTGATTGTATGGATCACCTTCTAATACCGCATACAAAAACCTAAAATATCAACCTCGTTAAAAGAACCCAGGTTTCGTTTGGCCCGAATGCAAAACAATATGGTTTTAACGGCCTCTACCTAGAGTTACAAATAGATTAATCGAACGGAACCAGATCACAAAGAAAGGGAAAAAGATATACTCAAGGTGGGAGACGTAAGCCAAATTACTAAGAGTTGAAAAAAACCTAGCGAATGAAAGTTTTGGCGAGGTAGCGTCAGGATTAGAGATCAGGCAATAGGCAAGCGTTATCTGGAAGAAGCAATGAATCAAGATTAGATGATTCTGATTCAAAAATGACCTCGCATTAGCGCTGTACAATTGCTCCAAATGGGAACATTAATTTCATGCAATTCGTTGGAAGAGCTTTATAAATGATCTTCCACAGCCAAGACGCAAGAACCTAGTTCAAGGCAAAGACATCCATATCGAATTTTTGAAAGGGCAAGGATTTATCTACAGTTGAATCCAAGAACATTCCAAATAGGCCAAAGATACTAGTCCTTCAGGGCAATAAGAACAAGAACTACAACTTTTTCATGCACTCGGCCTGAAATACGGCAAATTGCTGAAAAAACCATTAATAATTTACTTCCGGAGAAATCGTACACTATGTATCAAAAGCTATACAAAAATTTTGAAAAATGGTGCAAAGAAAAGGAAATTCTTCATTTCTGAGAACGTCTTACTTGCTTATTTTGAAATGCTACGTAAAGAGTATAAATCGTCATCATTATGGTCGATTTATTCGATGTTAAGATCGTGTTTAAATGTACATAGAAATGTGGATATATCAAAATATATGAAACTTCAAGCATTATTAAAACGGCTATCTAAAGGTTATCAAAAAAAAAATCTAAAATTTTAGAAGAAGAAGATATTCATAGATTTTTGAAACAAGCCGATGATAAAGTATACTTAGCTATGAAGGTTAGTGTTGATTTTATTTCGTTACTTTTTTGTAAATTCTTTATATTCTAGGTTATTTTGATAATAGGATATAATGGAGCCTGTAGGCGAGAAGAATTAATTAATATATGTGTGGAAGTTCTTCAATACAATTCCGATTCCATTATAGTCCACATACCTAAAACAAAAAACAATGTACCCAGAATGTTCGCAGTGACTGATGTAAACTGCATCGAACTTATAAAAAAATATAATAATCTGCGGCCTAAAACAGTTACTCACAAACGTTTTTTTCTAACTTATCGTCATGGCTGCTTAATTAATAGCCCTATCACCATGGGAAATGTTCCTAAACAAATTGCCAGTTTTCTTCACTTACCAGATCCTCATCTTTATACAGGACATTGTTTTAGAAGATCCAGTGCGACACATATAGCAAATACTGGAGGTGATATTTTAACTATAAAACGATTAGGTGGCTGGAAAAGCACGGCTATTGCTGAAGGTTACGTTGCCTCTTCTATGAAAAATAAACTTGATGTTGGAAATATGTTTGCACAGGAAAATAATGTGAATCTACCTGGAACTTCTGGGAATGGTTCACAGTTTGAGTACTCCAACAGAAGCAATATCACTATCGCAGAGAACGATAATTTTCAACAGAATGTTTCTACTGCACACGGTATCACTATCACTTCGAAAGATAATTCAAACGTTAATATAAATGTTTATAATAGTTGTACTATTTCAAAGATTAATTAAAAATATCAAATCTTACAATGAATTTTAATATAATAACCTCAAACTTGCTTACAAAATGTCATATTGACATCTCCATTTCTGTTGCAATGTGACCAACTTAAAATAAATCTGCTTAAATGTTCCATTTCTATTACGCAACTAGTGCTGTAATAGACCCTATTACGGCACTAGTGGAATAAATGGTATGGTTACGGCACTAATTGCAAAAATATATATATTTTACTTTAGATAAAAGTGTAAAATTTATTGATCATCAGTCCTCGTTAAAGGTACAGCCTCAGTGGTTAGAGTCATTTATATAATAAAGCTATTAGGCCTTCAGATGTTACTATTATTGGAATTTGGACGAAATTATTAATTACTGATAACTTTGATGATACTTTTGATATGTGTGTGTGTATTTTATATCTTTGCACTTTATAGAATACCTTTTCCAAATCCGTAAAGTTGCTCACTCCCTCTCTCATGCTTTTGACTTGCTAGTTAACTCCTTTTCTACAATCTGTTTAAATGAAAATACGTGGTTTTGCGCCTCTTCTTAAGTGTTACTGTGTTTAGTAATATTTTTGACCATTTTGCGCACCACCTTGAATATAAACGGAATTTTTTATACCTAATCTCTTTAAAAAATTAAAAATAAACGTAAAAGGTGAATAATACAAACCCCTGGGGAACGTAATTTAATCCGGATATAACATTTTTGTTTTTTTTTGATACCTTTGATGCCAAGATTCCGAGATCGGAAATCTACTTACGTAGTACTCGAAAGGTTAAAGAACTCCCCTATTGTTTTTGTTTTGCTCAGACGGTGGGCCCGCGTTAAGGGCTATTTTCGCCACGCCGGCAAATTAAATGCCTACCAGTTCCGCCACGGGAGCGCCAATGAGGAGACTCAAAACATCCATTGTGAAGTAAACCTCTCACAATCAGTTATTGTTTGTGAACGTGATATTATTATCCTGGCGAAAAATAAATATTTTATCGGATATCCGCTTCGGCGTTTCTACGGCGATCGTCTCGTTTCAAAGGATCAAAACAGGATTCAGGATTAGGGAGGCGGTGCTGATTGTACGTAAAGATAGAATTTCCTGGACGGCTCCTATTTTCCCTGGGGATAAAATTAGGAAGGTATTGATAAGAAAATAGTTTTAAAAAAGTTTGAGATTTGACCACACGCTGGCAGACGAAGGCAACGTCTCTGACGTCCACCTATAAATGTCTAGAATTGCACTCTAGAATTGAACGTTGGCCACCTAGATCACTTGATCTTTTACCGCTTAATTTTTTTTTTTATTTGGTCATCTAAAAAATAAAATTTGTCGGAACTGAGAACTGAAATAGAAGACATTACCAATGAGCAATTAATAAATATTTATGAAAACATATGCTTGCATAAATGATGCTGGTTCTTACTTTGAACACAGCGCGTAGGCAGTGCAGGTATGTTAAAGAAATATGTCTTAACAAATTTTTAATTATATTATATTCTATTTTTGTTGCAGAATAGCTTATGGGTACGAAAAGTATCCATCCATTTAGTATCTCATATAAATTATGAAGAATGTCTGATATAAGTTAGATGTGTATTTTTCTAGTATATACTATGAGATTCACAATGATTGTCGTAATAAAAAAAATGTTTTCCGGAAAAAATTATCTATACTTATTACCAATTTAATGAGCGAAGTTAGCTACATACAAATTTCATACGTTAAATGAATTTTCTTGACATTTAGCGACATTGGCGTTCGTGTTGTAGTATCTTTCGATTATTTATCTTATATTTTTTTTAAGCTGTTTATATTTACATCTAATATCGCCAACAATAGTATTTCTCAATACTGTAAGAAAATAAGGGAATTTATCTGTGGTAATTAGCTCAACAAACAGGTAAAAAATCAATATTAACATTAAGTGAAATAGTTTATTACATTTTATAATTTTATAGGCTTATCATACACTTCAGCACAATGAGCTGTCAAAAGAAAGTTACATTTTCATCCCTATAAAGTTTCTACGGTACAGGAATTATTACCATTAGATCACGATAGGCGATTGGAATATCGTCATTGCTTTAATAACAATTTAAGGGACGATGACTTGCTAAACAAATCATTTTTCTCGGATGAAGCCTGGTTTTATTTAACAGGCTATATCAATTCACAAAACTATCGTATCTGGTCTGCAGAAAATCCACACGAATTTCGAGAAACGCAATTGCATCCCATAAAAGTTGGAGTTTGGTTAGCTATGTCCAGGCAACGAATAATAGGGCCAATTTTCTTCGAGGAAACTGTAACAGCCCAACGTTACCAACAGATGTTGGAATTGTTTATTGCAGAGTTAGAAGAAAATGAGGTTGAAGCAGGTTATTTTCAGCACGATAATGCTCCAGCACATACTGCTCGACAAACCTGCCAATATCCTCAACAGTTTTTTGCTGGCAGGGTCGTTAGAGCACAAAGATGGCCACCAAGATCGCCTGATCTAACCCCATTAGATTACTTCATGTTTGGCTATCTAAAAAATAGGATCTATAGAAACCGCATGCATTCCATAGAAGAACTGAAAAATGCAGTTTTGTCACTTAACAATTATACTAATTGTATGTTGTAATTTAAAGTAATAAATAAATTTAGTTAAACACCAGTTAGTACTGAATTATAAAATCATAATTTAGTAAAGTTAAATTATTTACATTGCATTTTTACAAGCAGAAACACCAATCCATAGTCGTTTATATAATGCGAGTTCAAATATAGGTTATGTTTTCCTTATTTATGACAGATCCGTTTACTTTCTTGTGTTCCAACCATAGACAAGAATATAACTATTAGAAAGAGCTTAGACCATTGCGCATTTGCGAACTTTCAGATTGTGTAGAAGCCGCCATTTTGATGTGTAGATCAGCTGTTGTTGAAGTAGTTTTGTTTGAGAGGTTTATAAAACGCATTGTTTTTAAGGTTATTCGTGTTTATATTTTCGTATTATTTAAGCATTTCATATTTATACTATTATTTCGATTAAAGTTGTTTAGTAATTAGTAGTTTATTAAAGTGTAGTTGAATTATTGAATAATACGTTGTTAGTAAATAATTTATTTCGTTGGACCATTTTTTAAAATATTTTAAGAGAGTTTAAGTGTTAAGAGAACCAAAAACATTTAGTGAAGGGTGTTGGTATTATTACTGTGATAATTAGATGTGAATTGCGTTTATGTTGTAGAAATGTCTTGCTCGTGTAACCGAGGATGTAAAAGCATCAATAGATTGGTATCCCCTGATGACAACATCAGTTTCCATCAGTAAGAGCCAACTATAATCTACTTGTTATGGGTATGTGTGTATACTTTATTGCATTCTCCTTTGTGAAGGAGTTGCGTTAACGTCTGCTGCAAAGAATCTGAGAGAAAATAAATATACACTGTCGCAATGAAAGAATAAAGGTATTTCTGCACTGTTGACACAAAACATAGAAATGACATGTACTCTATTTCAGATGGAGTAATAGTCAGCTGATCCGAGAGATTAAGAATATGTATTGGTAATTTTAGCATATCGCAGACAGTTCCTTGAAGAACATCCGATCTTATTAACAAAAGTGATCATTGAGTGTTATTGTAAAATACGCTTCATAGTTTGGTGAAATTAACGCAAGAACTGCAAGTCGAATTAGTAAGAAAAAAAATTAAACGAGCTTATATTGTTTACCCACCAATAAAGAAATGTCATATGACATAATGTGTATTTACTATACCCCAGAAATATGAAATGAGGGGCGTTTTTTCAAAACTGGACATATCCAATGAAACTCATTGGGAGAAAAACATAAAAAACCTAACAGCAGTCTGACCGTAAGGTTTTCGAATCCCAGTTTTTTTTTTGCATAAAGTAGTATACATTGTTACAACATTATATCCAAAATAATTATTTTTATTTAAAAAAAAGTAGACCGACCTTAACTCTTTTTTCCAAATTTTGGATATGTCCGGTTTTGAAAAAACGCTCCTCAAATAACCTAAAAACTTCAAATTCCAAGTATTAGTGTATTGGCTTATACATTTAAATAAATAAAAATGAATTAAATATCAATGTAATGTCTTTCTAGCAGTAAAAAATACAATTTCCTGTACGTATATAGTATAATATAGTGTCAAAGGAAGTATGAGCAGTTTATTATTTTTTTTATTTTTAAAATATTTACCATTATGTCCTTGTTTTATCTTTAAATTGTTTTTTCACGACCCTGTCATACATCAAAATGGCGGCCTCCATGTGATCTGAACACTGCGCATCTCTAAGCTCTATCTATATATTTATCCTTGTCTATGGTTCCAACACTGACTTAGTTCAAACCTTCATTACAAACACGCGGCATATACCTACACCCTGTTACTATCTATAGGAGCGGAATTGACAATCTTTTTGAATCTCATAGTATATTGTTTAAACCTTCTATACCTGGTTGTATTTGTTATCAGAAATATACTGTTTTTAAAAATGTGTAGTACTGCGTTATTTTTGTGTGGGAGTTATTTGAATGCACTCATACCTTAAATGCAATTCTGATGCGCCACAACAGTGTATTTTTAAGTTCCATACGCACAATTAAACAAAAACCGTGTGCTTTATTAACTAACTTCCTTTGAAACAGTGGATGTAAATATTGATATAATTTTCGTAGAACATAGAGGAACGATCAGGACACTCCTATGCGTTCTCACGTTATTTCGAGGATACAGAATTGGAATATTCTTCGGATAAACGAACGGTAGTAGAGAATTGGGTCCCGAACTAAAACACATCGACTGTAAATAAATTCTGTTTTTAATACCAAAGCGCTGTTTTAAAGTTTTCGACGAAATCATTGTCTGTAAAGTTTCGAATATCGGGTATGTATATACACAGTCGGTTCTCAAAAGATCGTCTAACTTCTTCGCTAAGAGGATTGTCTTTTTTTTTTATTAGATTTGTTATCGTTAAAAATAAGAGTTTGTAAAAACTTGAAAGGTTCGATTCGAGGAGTTGGGTACCTCTTGGTTTTGTCCGTCGCACCAGTGGCGTGCGGTTGCCGGATTTTCGCGAGGGATTGATCGGCATTTAACGCCCCGTAGTTATTTTAGAGTCTAATTTTAATATGTTGGGGTATATTTCTCACACGATTACGCACGAATACTCGCATTATTCCAATCAAAGCCGGGGCCTTTCGTGTCCGCCTATTCTCTATGCGGTGTTATCGTAATATTTCTACTCCGAATTACCACGGAGAGCGTGAGAGATGTGCTACGAGACCGCCGCGCTTCGGTAAGGGGGAGTGGGACGTGTTGCGGGGTGGTAGAGGGAGAGAGAGGAAAAGGGAGAGAGGGAGAGAGAGGATCCAGCAAGGCGAATTGATTCCGAGAATGGCCGATCCGGCATTTAGCCGGTGCAGAATGGTAGTAGTACAAGCACACTACAAGCTGTTATGTTGTGTTGGTAGACGTTGTATGTATGGCACACAGGGCAATTTTGCGACACGCCATTCGGCGGGAATTTCTTTAGTTTTTATTTAGTGGCAGATATTAAGTCGAAAACGAGAAATTGCAACCGCCATATTACAATAAAATAACACCACTCGTCCTCATACAGCCGCAATTACCTGCACGATATCCGCTATAATTGACAGCACGCCAAAACGACTACGGGGCGTGTTGGGAGACCGTCCGGCCTGTGCGGCGTGCCGTGCCGCGGTGTGCTATGAACGTCTCGGACCCACAAGATGCTCTCTCCCGCCTGAATAATTTATTTATTATTGTAGATATTTTTTCCGCGTAATTGCTAAAATCTTTTTATGCATCGCCCGTACCCGAATATACTTTCGCAGATAACGAGCAAATGTCTTTTTTTTTTCTTCTTTTCTTTCCTTCGGTCCGGCTCTCTCAGTCTTTTCTCTCTCGCTATGTGTGTGTCTGTGTCTTCCTCTTTTTTTTCCCTCGCCAATCCTTTTTATTTCCCTTTTCGTCCTTTTTGCCATCGGGTCGCTGTTGCCTTTTCGCGTGGTACCATTAGCTAATGGCCGCGGTGTAATCTTCTTATTTTAAAAATTCCACTAAAACCGCTTAAAATGATATGCCGCTACAAGTGTTCTAGGCAAGGAAGACGTCAAATTGCCAGAATCATTTAGGATGTTTCATTGTGAAGCCGATAAAAAAATATCATAGGATTCGTTATACCGATCCCAACTAATGAAGCGAACATAGGGAACTATTATTATTTTCGCTGAGTTTCCGTGTATTACTACACAACTTCATTACAGCCATTTTGCAAACTCTGGATGCGACTATTGTTTTATTAAGTATGTGCTTTGATGCGCTGACATTCTGGAGAAACAAAAGTTTATCATTGCAACAATGTACATACAACAACTCTTAATATTTCTTTTAACGCTAATAAAAAAAATCATGATATGGGGTATTCGCGGAATTTTTCCTTGTTAAGCCAGCACATCGGCATAGAAAATGAATTGGGGTTTTTATCTGGGTAGAATCTGTAGCCTCTGGGCTTATATGGTGTGCGTATTTATTTAATGTAATGGTGATACCTCCAACCATAGATGCTGGTGTAAAATTCGAAGTTATCGTGAAGTCTTTGATCAAACTGTACCCCCCAGGTATATTTCGTTGCTTTAACGCTAGGAATTTTAGATAAGAATTTAGAATCTGGAGTGCATACCCGCGCTTACTTATTGCTTTTATTCAAATACTACTTTTGTATAAATAATAATTCTCCTGAAAATTAGCTTGGGTAATTGATTTTGGCATTCCTTCAGGTGAATAATTCCTTTAGAATTTCATCGACAGCACGATGGAAGCCTCCGAGCAGCGATTTGCCATAAAATTGAATTCTTAGATCTTTTGCTTTTAAGGAGAGCTCCTCCCCCCGCCTCCCAAACCTCTCAACCTCAACTTATCGATTTCACACACAAGGCGAGGGACCATATATACTTAGACAGAGGCACTTGCATCAAGCGGTAAGGAAATTATTTATTGGATCAGAGGAAAGATAATGCAATAACGTTTTATTATAACTAATAAAAGTGTACGAAATTGTTTCCTCTATAGCGACGCTCGCCCGAGATTTACGCGTTCGCGTTTGGTATTAATCCGGTGGTTTGAGATAAAATCCCCCCCCCCCTCCCTAAACCTCCTACCCCCACCTCGGCGATGTTTACGTTCGGAGAAGTAAGTGCATAGCTGTGAGAGGTCTCAATTTACTAGTTGCGTAATTTTATTATCCAAAATAAACAGTCTCTCGAGTATTACTTGGTACGGACGGAATTATGGGACCCTAAAAAAGAGAAATATAACAGTACCTGGGGGTTGCGCCGATCGACTTGGCGCCCGTGGACGATAAACTGGGGTTTCGCAACAACCAAAGTATAAAGTTTATTATTAACAACATTCCCCCTGCTTTCTTAGCAATTATCGAATGCCAATATAAATTCCACTAAAAGTTCCTATCGGAAGAATGAAGCGGCAGGGATCAGGTGGAGGGGCAGGGGGTTGCAACGCGGGGCTAGCTGTAGTAGGGTTAAATGTCTCCATTTCATTCTAATTTCGCCCAACGTGTTTATCGATTGTTTGGGTCTCTTATATAAAGGCCTTGCGACCGCACAGTACTACTAGAAACTACTACAACTGAATCGTCGGTTTGTGTCCGCGTTTAAAAGGGTGCAACTCTAAATAATTTAACACGTGGGCGGGGTTATAATGATTTCGACGATATACAGCGTAAATGCCGGAAAAATTACGTCCCTATGGTCTTTGCTACGCGCGACAGTATATGCAGTTCCTGAACAGAATAAAGAAAAAACAATAAAAACAAGCTACAGAATTATGGTGAATCCTAGAACCGTTGTTCATCATCAATCTCAATTAGGAATGACATTTTTAGAAATTTGTAAACATAAATTAATTGTTTATACTCTATTGTAGCCAGTCAATTACTAGTTAGCAAATCTTTACAATCTTATTTGCATATCTAAATTGAATAAAATGCTTATAAAATGATAGGGGTTAAACAGTAGTAACCGAAAGAACGTAGTTATCTATAAATCCGATCGAAATTACCTACACAAATTAAATATAAAGGCCTATTACTTGAAGTGGGAGTAGATCCCATGTTGGCATGATATAATAACGTTTATAAGGACATCGACGTACTATCAACCGTTCTGCAATGACGTCACTCAGAGAGTTTTATTTGAATAAATACATACAGAAAAAACAGGAAACGACTGTAGGCCCTCTTAGCTCCAAGCCACAGAATTAATTGCTTCTTAATGAGTCTGGATAAATGCGGAGAGAATTTGGAGGTTGCAATACGCTAAATGATAAACATAAGGATATTTCCATAATAAATTTGAAGAATGCGTAATATAAATAACTGCAGAGAAACCCAAAGGGAATCAGAAGCGTACATTCTTGGCTTAAAGGTGGTACGTACAGAGAAGGAATGAAATCAAACGAAATACCAAAAACGTTATGTGGCAGCGTATAATTTTTGAAAAATTAGCAGCCATTCCAGAGGATGAAAGCCTCATTTTCAATTTCTGGAGGAGGCCTACGATATCATCTCTAATAATCGTTTGTAAATCTTATTTCTCAAACGAGATATTTGATGAAATATTCGTTTTGATAAACGAATCCAGAAATTCCCCGAAAGGCCTCCCAAAAATAACAATTCCATTCCAAATTCTTCGGAGGAATTGCGCACAACATTTCGAAGCCGTCCGATTTTTCTAAAATCCGAAATAATTCAGGCAGTCGAAGAATTTCATTTTCGCCGTAGGAAATATGCGTTATAATCGCCGAAGGACGGAATGGAAAATTAACGGTAAATAAATAACTCTTTAACGCGATTTTTAACCGGCTCGCTCTCCGGGCGCTACATCCCCTAATCTTTCCGCAAAAGTCTTTCGACAAACAGCTTCTTTACTCCCTTACTTATCGTCTCTCTCTTTCTCCCTTTAATTTTTCCGGAAAATTATTAAGAGGTGAAATTCTAAACTAATTCACGATGAGTAACCGATCGTCGCAAGTAAACTAGGAAGAAGCCGAAAGATGTAAGGACAAAATAAGGTTTTTTAACTAACTCGGTCGGTAGATGTGAGGTTGCGAAGAAGTTTGGGTCAATCGAAAAGTTTGTTTCGCCCCAAGTTGCGACGCGTGTTTTGTTTAGAGTCTAATCCTTGTAGAATATGTTTGTCCATACTGGATTTGGGAATTTGTATAAAAATTTTATCGAATCTCTTTTTTTTTTTCACCGGATGAAACAAAAGCGGCTTTATGAAATGCTAAGAGGAACAAATACATTAAAGCATACATGCTGCTTCGTCTTAATCAAACAAGATGTTCTTAAAAAGTCGAAAATATTTGGTAGAGAACTTTTCTATGGATTGTTTTACTGAAGCGAGTGCGTATGCTAAGCATATACGAATGTTTGCTTTTATGATTGTTCGTATTAAAAAAAATATATGCTGAATTGTTGATTTAAAACTGTATACATGGAAGAAGTTAAATTTCACATCCGTTCAGGATGTGAAATTTAATATAAAACTTAATCGCGAAAAACTGCACATATGCTTAAATATAGAAAGCGTGTTGATATATTTAATATTATAAGGTAAAGTCAGGTAAGTGTGTAGTAAAAATTGCGTAGTGTGAAGAAAATGTGTCACTGCTCACATAATAAGACATTTTGATAAATTTTACACAAAGAAGTACGTAATATATGCCTAGTTGTAAGCCTTCAATAGATACGCCTTTTATAATTATCAACGGTTTACTAGAAAAAAAAAAGTGATTTTAAACAGTGTCAATACTACACACTTACCCAGCAAAATGGGGTGAGTGTGTAACCGTTCCGCATTTTATATATTAATAGCATTATCCTTTAGTTCAGCCAAGTGTGTAATACTATACTGATGCATTTTTAATAAGGTGTGATAAATTTACAAGATATCTATTTGTAAAACTAGTATGAAATTTAGTACATTAGTAATATAACAGAGGACATCCTTATTTTAATTTTAAAAATAAATGTAGCCAATCTACACATTTGCCCCGGTTACACACTTACCTGACTTTACCTTATATAGATTGTGTATAAAATAGTGGAAGGATTATATATAGTGATGTTGCTTTGTCGATTTCTTAATTTTATATTCTACCTCTCTTGCGTTCGCAGAACTGATTTGAAAAAAAAAAAAAAAACTACAATTATTGATAAGTCAAAGCCTTACATTTTTGCCTCTAGAATCGTTTGGAGTCGCAGTATTATTCTTTGAGACGGCAGTTTTTTCATTTAAAGTCAATTGCATTTTAATTTTTTTGATTATTGGCGTTTTTTTTATCCACATTTTGCGATAATAATAGCCAAAATGCGCACCTCTAGTATATTAGAAATGTGAAAGAACTGTCGTTCTAAATATAAATAATTAAATCATGCGATGATATGCGTATTTGTGTTTTAATGATGTCACGATGTTTATTATTCCAGGAATTAAAATTCGCAAGTTATTTCTGTTGTTATTTTTTTTTTTAACAAATGGATTTTCCCGATACATATTTATTTATTAGTCATAAATATTATATGAAGATATGATATATGTGTATAATATATTAAACACGACTTCCTGTGGAGTAATAAAACGGAACGATGTGCCATATCAAATTAAATATTATACATTCCACGTTGTTCGAGTGACATAAGTAATATCGTATTAAAAATAGCGTTACGCACGACTTCCGCTTATATAAATAAAGAAGAACGCCTGAATGTTGAGTTATAGACAATTGGGTGACACACATTTCAAATAGAATTAAATACGAAACATCTCCCGCAACAACATGTGTTTTAAAGGAATCGCCATGGATATGAATTTAAAACTTCCGTTTTAAAACTGCTAATTAGCCATTATTCTTCCGTAATTAGTACCCTCTTACGTGAATTTCAAACCGCCCACAGGCTTTAAAAAAAATACAATAAACTGCAGCATTAAAAGTACCACCATTAAATCCATTAAACTTTAGTCACGGGGTAATATTAAAAATTTAAAAGGGAGACATCTCTCATTCCGCGGTAATGATTGCGGAAATTAATTGAAAAAAGAAAATGTAATTAAGGCAAATATTCCATTAAAAGCTGGATAACAACCTAAAAATTTAAAATCCCGCGATGTTGCTAATGTTCACGCGTTAATAAAGAAAGTTTCGTTTTTTTTTTTTTTAAATACATAGCGAAGAATAACTCCGAGTCGTATAAATTTTTATTACCGAATATCCTAAATTGAAATTGTAGAAAATTGTAATTAACTTTGTGATGCCCTCTTTAATGATTTCGCAGCGTGTAGAACACATTGTGTGTTTTCCTGACGTTAATATTTCCATAACAAAGCGAAATATGATAACAAGCTCGCGAAAATATGAAAGGGATATCTATATATATATATATTTTTCGACATTAAAGGGCGAAAAAGAGACGGCAGTACAGTTTTGCAACAGTTTTAATTGGACAGTGCGAGTGCTATGTAAAAAAAAAGAAAAATCCCTAAAAAAGGGAGATAAATTGCAATATATAACTGTGTTGGTACATATGTATAATAATAACAGCCAGGGGTGCCATTTCCCGCAAATTACACCCACCCTTACAAGCAGGGAGGTAGGGATTTTTTTTTCTTCCTCAGCAATGGGAAAAAGATTAGAAGAGAGGAGACATGACACGATGACATGCTTTTTACTTCCAGCTCATCCAAAGCCAGCGCACTTGTGTTGTATGTCGTATAACCGTCGTTCTCTTTATTTTCATTTTCTGTGCACCAAACCAACAAAAACCTGTCAAAAACATATACCTTGACCGCGCCAATAACAACGTCACCGGGATCGGACAATTACACGAATTTCGCTTTGTGCGAGCTTGTCGCAATTAAAAAAAAATCTAAACGTATACACATGAATGTAAATTCGCCGGTCAGTGCGGGAAAATAAAGCACTGTCCGGGCATTTCATTGGAAAATGAACTGTCTGAAAGAAATGTAAATTATCATGATTTCTTTACGTTGTTAAATCATCTGTTTTCCTAAGCACTTGTTATGGGACATACTAACTAAATGCATATATAAAAATGCTTGATCGACAGTTCTGGCTCGGACGATTAGTGTAATTATTTATTTATTTATTGAAAACTTTGTCAATCTTTTTCACTGTTTCTGTTGTAATATCTTTTTCCCTTTTGTCTTCTCCCTTTAAAAAAATGTTGTGTGAGATTGGCTCTGTAAATTATTTCTTTTATTCTAATAGCATATTATCTCTTCGCTTCTTTTATAGTGTCATTCCTAACTGCCCAAAAAAAAATTACAAAAGACTCAGCACACGCCCTTGCGTAACCCCTATTTCGGTTGTAAACTTTGTGGACTTTTCATTTATTTATTTTTGTGTTTTTAATTCATTTGTATTTATTGATATTTATTACTGGGTTTTCTTTGCTATTAGTGGTGATGTATTTTTTTTATAACATAATTTATAAAATCTATTAATAAATTCTCCTCCTAACGAGTGAAATTCGTATAATTTAAAATATTCTGTTACGTTTACTGAATTAATGGCAGTTAGGTGGATATTTTGCCGAATGTGAGTAAAAGGACAGAAACATATAACTTTACTGATTTGATAAAATATTGATGACATCATATCTGTCGCTTCTAAAGCTGCAAAAATCCTTCGCTCGTTTTATATAAATTAAAATTTCCACGTTTTTTTTTTAAATTCAATTAAATGCGCTCTCAAATTGTCCCGATAAATTATAACCATCCATCTGCCCTCCCAAGATCAATGTAAAAAAAAAATAATGTAGTAAAAAAATACTGTAAAAGTGTAACGAAAAAGACGAGACGAATTTACATACACGAACAATTTACCAAACGAAATTTAATCTGGACGAAATTAAATATCTCTGAAATTTAATGGCATCTGTTATGTAGCCTTTGAAAAAGGTTTCTTCAGAGATCTATTGACTACTGCTGAATATTTGAATAATCTAATAATTATATATTAGAATACAAGATATTAATATGGAGTTATTAATACCACAATGTTTACTGATTGTAAGCACACGAGAAATATACATCTTCTTGAATTAAACTCTGTTATTGTTACGGATAATGCTCCTGACCACTCAGTCAGAACAGAGAAGTTATGTATTCCCACTTGAAAGTAGCAACAATTCATTAAGTGGCGTCTTACAAAAGGAATTATTGCTGGCAAAAATCGAATTAGTTGAATTTGCAAACCTCTTTATCACTACGATTTTATTGAGCTTGTATTAGTACAAGTAAAACATCATGTTATTATAACGAAAATACTTTTCAATTTACTTAATTAAATAAATTAATTTATATGTGAATAAATCCTAACTTATCTCAGACAGAATCATTATAGATTGCTTAAAAAAATGTATCATATTTGTCATCCTTAAGTATAATGAATAGCTATAAACTATACTTCTTTCTATCAATTAGATGTTTCGTATCAAATCGTGTTATATAAAGTATTATTAGTTTTTAGATTCAAAATGAAAGAATCGTTTTTTTTTTATATATAATAGAAATACATATTTAACATTAAAATAATTAAGTGTGGTATAGTCTGTCCATAGAATTTGACTTCATAAATGTGTTTACTCAATCCTTCGAGCACCAGTAGTTCACAGGGATGTATTTACAATTAAACACTTACATTTTTAAGGTAAATACATATTTTACATTAAATTTAACTTAAATTAATTTGATTAGTGAATTTCTAATTATAATTGTATCTTATCGGTTAAAAGTACTCGTCTTGTATACATTATAGTAGTACTATTTTATTTTCCAACAGGTGATATATCCAAGTACAGGAAAACATAGATTCATATCAAGTAAAAATAAGAATGAAAACGTTTAAAAATTTAAATTGACTAAATATATATCAAATTAAGAAAATGAGAATAATATAAGCAAAGAAAAAAACTAGCTAAATACAGTCGCGAGCAAATGTTATAGGCACCCTAAATTTTGGGCGAATATCACAGTAAGAAATGACAAAATAAAAACTTGTAGGTAATACATTATAAATATGTAGTATTTTAAGAGATCTTATTAATTTGTTGCATATTAGAGTGTTTTTAGTACAGCTATAATACTTTTTAGATGGGAAGGGGAAAGTGACATCTCGAAACTTGAAAATATATAAAAAAAAATAATACATTTACAAAAGGTATCTATAAAGACTATTGTAACCATAAAGACGATTATATAAACGTTGAAATAACTGTCACAAAAAAAAAAAATGCAAGAAACATGAAACCCATTACTTTTGTCAAAGGTGCCTATAACATTTGCTCGCGACTGTATATAACTATACAGATTATCATATAGCTGTATAACCTTAAAACTGCTTCAGTCATCAAAATCACTACTTTCCTTCGCTTATCAACTGTATAATATTTAAAATAGGTTTCCTTTATATCGCGCGACAACATAGTGATGCAACACTACAATAATCTATTATTTTCTTTAAGGGAATTGCACAAACTTAGCACAATATAGGAATTACATTTCTTTTGTAGAACTTCTTACAATATCGAAGTCACACATACTAATTTTTAAATACACCATGTTGAACGATTTTTTGCACTGTTTCTGTTAATTTCGATGTTCTAACAATTATCTCTCCGTTTTAGTCCCATAATTTTCACTCTTCAAATGATTGTAAACATTCAAGATTATCTGCTATTAACATTATCTTCTTTCACTTGCTACCCGTGAATACATCGTTTCTTGAATGTTCATCGGTAGTCAACGGTTTTCACATATTTTTATTTTACAAACAACACCTACACTTTGCCAGAACTGTCTTTCAACTATGTTTTCTTATTTATTAAGAAATAAATAATTTAAATGATTACTTTAGAATATAGCTGGATTATATTAAATGAACCATAATTATTGTATACTTAAGAAAAGCCAAAATATCTCCTAAATACGGCCCATTACCTCATGTGCATAATTTTCCAGTAAACATCATTAGTCAAATCGTTATACGTATGGACAGACTATATAATCCTATTGTGCAAACTTTGAAAATCACTATAAAAAATTATAAGATAATATAATATTCAACGTATTAAATATCTCTACCACACAGATATAAATATATATATTGTATACATTTATTGGACCATGTTCAGTTTCCAATATCCAATATAAAACCGTATACAATGAAGAAAGAGAGCGAGAAAGATATAAAAGCTTAAGGATTTGTTAAGATATTGACCTGAAAGGCAGATAAATACTATTAGGGAGGTTGAAATTCGTTCGAAAAATCTTACCTGCACTTTTGGCCATTATTTCTGATAAGAAGAGAGCTTGAAATAGAAGCAGACCAGGCAAGGCCGCTCTATCCCAGGCCATGGCACAGTTACCCTGGAAAAAGAGAAAAGAAAATACGATAAGAAAAAAAAAAAAAAGGAACGAACTACGTATCCTTAATATGCCACCTATAAGTAGGATTCGAATATTTGGAATTACTCGGGGAGATAAGTGGAATAGGTGAATTAAGTAGATATCCGTGTTCTTTTCCTTTTTAAAAATTTTAATTAAGGTAATTGTGTATATGTTAAAACTATAATGATAAACAATCAATTAAAATTAAAAAAGGACCAACCGGTCGCGACAGCAGAAGCAGCAGCTTCCATTAAGGTATGATAAATGGGAGTCTCCTTTCTTTTTTTTTTGTTCTCCGCGTATAAACAGGGTTTCACAAATATCTCCGAGTAACGTAAATTTTGATAAATTTTAATGGATTGCAGTTGTATGCCGTAGGTACAGGCGCATACGAACGCAAATGACAGAATCGTAGATAGCTTAAATGTAGAAAATGTGGACGAGTGGCAACGACTAGATATGACAAAGACAAACGTCTCTTGGCAGTCGCGACGGCATTTGGCCCGAAGGTCCGTTGGTATGTTCGACACAACTACGGACCATTCCGTGCCATAATGGACAGGAACGGAGTGGAATGGAATCCATTCTGTCCTTGTCCTCGTGTATTACAATATTTATTTATCTGTTTTATAGCTTTATGTATAACACAATTAACACATTAGTAATTCAGTACGTGTAGATCGCGACGCACATTTGCCGTTTGTTATTGACATATGTAGTCGTCAATCTTCGTTCACCAACTTATATACTTTTAAGAGCGCACTTCAAGTGTTAAAACCTGAATCATTCATTTAAATATATAATTGCAAAGTGAATAAGCGCGTTTACCCCATTTGGAATTGGATTGCGCATAGGAATTGTTAATAGCACCAAAAATGTAACAAATTTCGATTATATCAATGTGTTACCCCAGCAATTGTTGTGTCAATTTCTTTACTCATATGTAGTATATTTGTTTCCTTTATTCCTTCTAAGGTGTGACATTACTAATGTCACTGATTGTGAGTATATTTATATTTAATTCTCAGATCCGCATATTCAAAAATTAATATGGGTGCCGCTCACAGCAGATAACAATAGGAAGCAGTAAGAATCCCTGTTCGTTATTAATTTACCATTTCGCGCTGTTTGAATTAGCTATAAAGCACGGCTTCAGTACTTATTTTTTTCGTATTTACGCCTACATTTTCGCCGAAAATTTAATATTTCGCTTAAACTTGTTTGTCCGGATCAAACGAAAGATTATTAAAAGATGTTGTGCAGTAGTATCTATAATATGTTTACATTGCTCCAAAATACACCCTGCTCCCGGTGTTTACTTCGTTCTTGCGAGGGATTGAACATTTTTAATAACTTTTTACCAACTCGTTGGCAATCACAATTAATCTTTGAGGCTTCCGATAAATAATTAATCCGTGTGCACCTTGCTCATTCGCGAGCAAATTATAAAGTAGATACTATTGCTGTGCGCACTGTGCACCTCTCACAAAGAAACGCTGAACATTTAAACTCAACCAACGACAAAGTGATTAATCTTGGTTAAATTTAACTTATTAAGTTTGGTACAATGCGGTGTATGGTGTATGTGAAGCTGAATGCCCATCTCCCATTTACGTAATGGCGTTCGATAAATACGCTTGTGTTGTATGTTATATATGTAATAGATAACGCGATATACGCATGCACGCAGACAAACAATTAAGTTGGGTGGATGAAGGTGGGTGCGTTGCCCAACTTGGCAGGTATAAAACAACAAATCGTGGTTTCCTTCGTTATCGCAAAACTACGCGAAACTGATTTTAATTAAAACAAAAAAAAAAAGAAAGGCCAGACAGGCCGAAATGGTAAAATTTCAAATGAAATCAACTCTTCCCGATCCCTTTTCGACATTGGCGGGATTCCGACGGATCGGGAACTTTCCAAATAATTGAATTGATTACGGGTCAGTAGATGAAAATAAAACCGATGCCGACGCATATAGGGCACTAAATTGAGAAATTCGAGTGTCACTTTGTCATGAGGAACGCCGAACGAAATGAATATTATCAGGCCATGTGAGCGCTTCGAAACGGTTTCAAAGCTAATGAAACCGTCGATAATATCTGAGATTCCGTGCAATACTATAGCGTTTGTGAGATTTTCTGTAAGAGCTGTAAACCTCTGTAACTCGTATGGCTATTCTGTACACTCTCGTAGCTTATAGAATTTCATAAAATGTGGAATAAAATTGTATGGACATCCGATAAAATGGAGTAGGAAATCTACCTATGTGCAACAAAATAAAAGAAGGTAACATATTCCACATATACTTATTGTAACGAGCGCCAACTTTTCAACTGGCGGTTCCGATAGGCGTCCCTAGATGGCGCTAGCATAGCGGAAGAAGGACTACCTACGACGAATAACAGAGGGCAGCACCGGGTCGAAGATTCGAGAATTTCTCCTTGAATCTTCGAGGACGTTCTAGAAGGCCCCCGAACAATCTGGAAGTTCGCGCCAGCTATAAATAACGCGTCGGGTTGGCCAGGAGGCAGTCAATCGATACGAGTTCGATAGTGCGGTCGCGATTGAATTAGTACATGTAATATAAATATCGTTTACATAAATAAAGACATTAGTGGTTAAGTGATATAGTTAATAAGCATTTTTAATAGAATTTAATTACCGTAATTGTGTTAATAGAATAAGTGAATTAAATATATCGCCTGTGTGTTTTTCTAAACCCCGACAACGTTTTAAAGACGAGAAAAACGTAACATTATTAATATTATGTGGGTTAAACTTGTACTATGTGGGCTTATGGTCCCATTTCTATTATTATTATTATTATTTATCGCTGTTTGAATGTAAGAACTAGGTAACTATATTGTCAGACATAATTTTGACGATTTGAGATGTGTCAAATTTTGCCCAGTAAGTGAACTTATGCGCGACAGAGATATATACCATGTGATTCAAAATGATTGTCGTAAGAAAAAAACTGTTTTCCGGAAAAAAATATCTATACTTATTACCAATTTAATGAGCGAAGTTAGCTACATACAAATTTCATACATTAAATAAATTTTCTTGACATTTAACGACATTAGCGTGCGTGTTGTAGTATCTAAGCATGTGTTATGGATGCTTATAGATTAGATTAGGGTTTCAGATATATTGTGATCTCCTTTTCCTAGAAGAGGCTCTCTAATTTTGCCGTATTAATTAATCCTATCATCCTGGAGAGTGGCTTCTTTGTGTAGCTGCTAGCTGTGAAGTTCTCCACGTCCATCACTAGAATAGCATAGCACATGAACTGGTGTTTCTTCCTCCTCTTGCCAGAATCTATAACTATGTTGTACACATGCCTATTTAGTCTACAGTGACCAGTTAGCAGACCTACTACCATTTTGACAGCCTTCCCATCTTTACTCTGTAGATATTTAGCAAATTCAGGCCCCTATCCCTTTAGGAACTTTTTGCCTTTTTGCAACCACTGTCTTCTGGACTGATTATGTTTCCACCCATTCATGGATTTTTTAATTTGAGATTTGGTAATGCCAAAAGAGTGGTCAGCTCCAATGAATGACCTTGACAAACTTCGCCTGCCCAGCTTCTTCCGACGCCTCATTCCCCTCACGCTAGAGTGGTTAGGAATCCAGGTTAATTCCCTATCAGTACCCACCTTATTTAGAGTACTTATGCAGTCCTAAATCCGCTTAGAGGTCACACGTATAGAACTGCAGCAACCTCAGCTTGAAACACCATTGCGTCTTTGTTGAAGCCTAGCGAAACCGCCTTTTCAGGCTTCTTTACGTACATTCCAGCTTCGACGCCGTAGTCCATCTATATACCAGCTTGAGTCCGCCATTACTAGAGTGCCTGCCTTCTAGTATCTTTCGATTAATTATTTATCTTATAATTTTTTCAAATCGTTTACATTTACATCTAATATCACCAACAATAGTATTTCTGAATACTGTAAGAAAATAAGGAAATTTATCTGTGGTAATAGCTCAACAAACAGGTAAAAATCAATATTAACATTAAGTGAAATAGTTTATTACATTTTATAATTTTATGGGTTTATCATACACTTCAGCGCAATGAGCTGTCAAAAGAAAGTGACATCTTCATCCCTATAAAGTTTCTACAGTACAGGAATTATTACCATTAGATCACGATAGGCGATTGGAATATTGTTATTGGTTTAATAACAATTTAAGGGACGATGACTTGCTAAATAAATCATTTTTCTCGGATGAAGCCTGGTTTTATCTAACAGACTATATCAATTTACAAAACTATTGCATCTGGTCGGCAGAAAATCCACACGAATTTCGAGAAACGCAATTGCATCCCATAAAAGTTGGAATTTGGTTAGCTATGTCCAGGCAACGAATAATAGGACCAATTTTCTTCGAGGAAACTGTAACAGCCCAACGTTACCAACAGATGTTGGAATTGTTTATTGTAGAGTTACAAGAAAATGAGCTTGAACCAGGTTATTTTCAGCACAATAATGCTCCAGTACATACTGCTCGACAAACCAGCCAATATCTTCAACAGTTTATTGCTGACAGGGTCGTTAGAGCACAAAGATGGCCACCAAGATCGTCTGATCTAACCCCATTAGATTACTTCATGTTTGGCTATCTAAAAAATAGGATCAAAAGAAACCGCATGCATACCATAGAAGAACTGAGAGATGCAGTTTTGTCACTTAATAATTATACTAATTGTATGTTATAATTTAAAGTAATAAATAAATTTAGTTAAACAGCAGGTAGTACTGAATTGTAAAATCATACTTAAGTAAAGTTAAATTAATTACATTTCATTTTTACAAGCAGAAACACCAATCCATAGTCGTTTATATAATGCGAGTTCAAATATAGGTTACGTTTTCCTTATTTATGACAGATCCGTTTACTTTCTTGTGTTCCAACACTGACTTAGTTCAAACCTTTATTACAAACACGTGGCATATACCTACACCCTGTTACTATCTATAGGAGCGGAATTGACAATCATTTTGAATCTCTGTGTATATTTGTTTTTGTTTGGAAATGTTGGGATTATGTCGATAAAAGCAGATTGGAGTCCGGCCAAGATTTTTAATTAATAAAGCATAATATAACACTATAGTATGTATGTTAATTATTAAATTTTCAACAGTATACAATGAACTAAGAGTGGCGGGTTCGCCTTTACCCGAAAAGCGTGATACTTCGCCATTATCCCGCACAGCTTTCGGATATTTGTTACGATCATTGCCGTGTCTAGTAATTTCCTAAAGAAAAATCTAGGCAATTATTATATCAGGCTATCAGCTACCCCATGCGAATAGCTGAAAGTGTAATATATCAATGGCTACGTATCAGTACCGCATTTAATACTTCCCTGTGTATTACATGCTTTTATAAGGTTAAATGGTTTAATTATGAAAATGCACACATGTTCTAACACTGATCACGTGATGTTTTCCATTAAAAAAAAAAACAGAAAGAATTCCCCTTCAGCCTGTTTTCCATACATATATTTATACATACAGTTCGCTCGGATATTTTGATAGGATGTAATTTTTTAAAATTTGTAAGTTTTCGCGTAAGTAAGTAGGGTTTCCCTTTTGGAATTCGGTAATTTTTATCGGTATCGACTTAATCTGCACATATACAAATATTAATAACAAAAGTTTTCCTGAAATAATATATATTACGAAATCTAAAATGAAAGAAGTATCGACCTGATCACCCCCCGTCACTTTCACCGCAAAAAACTCTCGAAGCGCAGCAAACGAACACGAGATATACTCCTGACGAGTGGGCCCTTTAGAAACTTGGGGTAAGGTGAAATGAATCTCTCCGAGCATTAAAACTCCTCCTGGGTAGGCTATGCTCATTGTCAAAAGCGTCCATAAAAATAATCGATTTTTAAAATAACCCTCCTCGCTTGTACACAACGGCCACGCAAAACACGAGCTCCTACTCACCACACACACACACACATCCAGAGAAGGAAAGAGAAGCGAAAAAAAAAAATATCAGACCTCGGCTATCGAGGAGAATGACTTGCGAACGCCGCTACTGCTTCCCTGAAAAGTGTAGCTTCTAATTTCTCACTCTCTAGTTGGGGAAAAGCGAGTGCTGACTGTCTAAGTCCCTTCCCCCTTCCACCGCGTTTACTCGACGCTGCGGCAATTGAAATCCGTTTAAGAGGAATGGACGGGCGGTATGGAAATGGCTTTTTGATTCCTAACATAAGTGCTACTTGGATGTTTGTAACGTACAGAGAACGCAGTCGGTATTATTGTTAACAAAAGGACCCGCATTTATGTAAAATCCTTTCCAGTCCTCAATCTCCCAAAAATGGGAACGATGTATGTATTTGATTCGCGCAGAATATCAGAGAACCGGCGCAGAACGGATACATATTTTCCTTCGTCGGCCACATCCTAATCAAGATTCGGGAGGCAATATGTAGCAAATTAACCGGTCCAGAATCAATACGATTGTTTGCCTAGCAAATCCCCACTAATTTTCAATCGATTTAACCCATCTGAGATTACATTTACGATAATCCTAAACTCCTGATTGATTAAAACAATCCTAAATTACCATATATCTTGCCATCTTGCAATCTCTCCAATTCCAATTTGAGTTAGTTTCGGAGGTGGATTACCCCTGCGTATAGATACATACGGGGAAATGGTAGATTTATGAACCCACCCTTAACCAATCTGAAAACGTTCGTGCTCTAAAAAGTGGAGAAGAGAGACGTTGATATATGTTTGTGTAATTACAGAAACCCTGCCAGCTGTGTGCGTCTTGTCTACAACTTTACGAAAGATTATTTTATCAGAAACTCACTTTTGAAGCACGCACATTAACTACGTACTGCTGTGGACGAACACCTTGTATTCGCGAGAGTTTTTTTTAAGATGCACAGATGTGCATATTTTTGTCCGATTTCCCTTTGTTGATGCTTCGTGGGAGTTCCCACAGATTCAATTATTTTATTTTGTATAAGAGTTAGTTATTGTTTTAATTGTTTAATTTATTTATTTCAATGTTCAGTTGTTTAATTTGTTTTCATTTTTTAAATTGACAGTGTTAGCTCATGTCCTTCTTAAATGTAGTTGTTTTCTATGATCTTTGTGCGTTGCAGCGCACGCAGTTGTAGTATTTTATATATATGCGATTGTTTTACACTGAGGGGCCAGTTCTTTGAAAGATGCCGTGTAATACATGTAATTTTATTTTCATTGCTGCCATTTTGGTATTTCATTTATATTTAAAGATTTGTTTCGTTAATTCTGATTTATATCGTCCCTCAAGGAACTCACTCTATAATAATTGGTATTATATTATTGTGTACACAAATTAGATATAGGATCATTTATTATTTCAGTTCTGGAAGGTATATTTTAAGTTTAAAGAGTTAATTTTTCGTTTTTTTTTTAATTTTGCTGATTTGTATTTTATTAATTAATCACCTCGGGTTGGGTGAATTGAAGCTTTGTGCTTGTAATTAAGTTTTTCTATTTTTAAATTTACATGTATTGTCCACGTTTAATTTAGTTTGTATTAATTTTTGAAACCACGTAGATTTTTGTGTAAAAAAAGGATTATCTTCCCGAACTGTTTTGTCTTTTGTTTGTTAAAGGATTTGCATTGTCCTTTTGTAATTTTGAGTCTAACGCAGTTTTTGATTTCGGCCAGAGCCCTAAGCTCATGGCTTTTTTTTCTCTGCAATTTCTAACAAATATATTTTTTTTTAATATAATAAAATTTCTGATTGTTAACGTCATTCAAAATTTCTGTTCTTTTATTTTTGATTAAACCTTTTCAATTTTTGGAGTCATTAAAGAAAGTCAGTTTTCTTTCACCCACAATTTACTTTTCATGATTAAATTCAAGTTTTAATTTGCGAGGGTAACTCTGAGTTTGATTGTTCTTTTGCGCCCTTAATTTTTATCCGCTGAGCTAGTCAATTTAATTTTTCATTTTTGTAAATTCATTTTGCATTTTCTTTTGTACCTTCAGTACACAGCAGTACGTATATATAATATTTACAAACATATCGTTTTATTGAGATATTGCATACCGGAAAGAGATCCAGTTACGTATGAGGTATCTTCAAAGTTAAATTCGATTTGAAATCGTTGAATTTAAACCATTTCGATTTGCATAAGCGTCATTTGTTTTTACTTTTTTTATTCTTTGTAAATATTTTTTTTTTTTTAGCAAAAAAGCTATTTGCGTCATTTCTCTGGTTGAAGTCCTTTTAACTTTTTAATCAGAAACGTGTAGTACTTTTTAGGGGGATCTCGTTTGCTGTGATTCCTTTATATTGATTTATACACATAATTTAATTTTGGAAATTATAAGATATTTAAACGTGTCTAGAAGTTATATGTTGATGTTGTGATGTATAAGAATGATTAAAATTGGTGAATTTTAATATATTTTGCATTTTATAAAAATATTGATAGAGGCTGC
Organism: Protaetia brevitarsis; assembly: GCA_004143645.1. Taxonomy (NCBI): domain Eukaryota; kingdom Metazoa; phylum Arthropoda; class Insecta; order Coleoptera; family Scarabaeidae; genus Protaetia; species Protaetia brevitarsis. The sequence continues at coordinate 3,598,716 of RXPK01000153.1, read as the reverse complement.
ACGAAGATGGCGCACAAATTTCCATGTATTACATTATGTAATGTTACAAAATGCTTTCTTTCAGTATAGGGGTCATCGAAAATGTTTTACTCCAAAGGCCCTTATGACTTAGAACCAACCCAATGATGTACAACAGTAGATACTGCAGTACAGCGTTTAGGGACAGATGTTGCAGGGCACTGAATGCATCACAATATTTTAACACAATAGTATCTTTTGAAAAGTGTGAAATGCGTTTCCATTCAACGCTGATGTGGACTCAAGCGGTGTTATGGTCCCGTCCTAATAGTAATTGTCGGGGCAACTTTTATGTATATATGTATATACATGTTAGAAGCTTTCAGGTACTCTTGCTTTATTTTCCTGCTTATAACATTATTATTAAAGGTTGTTTGACGTTCGCATCTCTGTCGTCACAATCCCAAGGAGAAAAAGCGTCTCAGAATTATGAAATTTGAATTTAAAATTTTGCATTTTACGAGGGAGAGATGAATCTTGAGAAGAAAAAAATAAAATAAAACGAATTACGCGAATACTGGACACTTAAAAATCACTCTGATATAGCAAAAATTAAAACATTTCCTAATCTCATGCATATTCATTTAGGAAATCTGCGAAAATATGTTAAATAGAAGCCAATCGATAATGTGGGATACCTATATAGGAGTTCCCCCCTTTTATCTTCCGGGTTAGGCTTCTCCTTGCGTTTTTTTCGGCGCCTTTGCGTTCGGCATCCCCACCTTATCAATTCCTTTGTCTTCTCCCTTCTCCTTTTTTTTTTGTGTCCCCGTCCCTTTCACGCTCCAATCCGTGCCCGATTCCCTAAATTTTCTATTCATGGATGGATATTCCTCTTTAATGTTTATCAAGTCTCGAAATTAAAATATTTTATTATGTAAATTCGAGATCATCCGTCTGCTAGCTAGCTGGCTCGCCTGCCCTTGCCTCTGGGGTTCATCCGATTCTCTAGATTAAGGGCGGTTATTATTATAATGCATTTATTAGGGGCCGTTCAAAAGGTCTATAGAGCAAACAGGAGACAAATTGTATGTAAAAAAGGGCGGAAATTTTCGATCTAGAGGCGCGTTTAACGCCCACACATAAATTCGGGCTTATATTAATTACGTTAATCGCCCGGGAATCTCGGATAACGTCTTAAACCCTTTAGCCTACCATTGTGTATTTGGATTTTGTGTATATCTAGATCATCATCTAGACCTTTAAGGTTTTGCAATTTGCTAGAGGTAAGGTAAACTGAGATTTGGGGTTGGAATTTCACGCCATTTCGTTAACCCATTCCCCTCGAACCGCACCCTTTAATACAATTAATACATTATACCTATTCATTTCTCATTAGTATTTAATTTCATAACGAACTAAAGTCAATTTTCTGTCAATATTCAGGTATGTTACACATCGTTGAGAAGTTATTTTTTTAAATAGTAAGTAAAGAACGATGACAAAGGAATTCTGGTGACATTCTAAACAACTTTGACTTAAGGGGAGGTTTACATATATATATCGGAAAAGTCCAAAAACTTTGAGCTTTTTTTTTCGGACAAAGGAAAAGATATACGAAATACGGCTTTTTCTTAATAAATATATTAAAACTTGAACATTAAAAAAATATCTTTTTTTTATGACAAGACCACTATAACGTTCGCTATTTGTATCTAGGTAGCAATGTGCACAGAAAACACGGTCAAACTGCGTAAACTCTAGCATACGCAAAAGTGATCTGAAATTGAAAATAAAAAGAAGAGTTAGAAATATATAAAATTTGTTGGAGATTATACCTAAATTTAACCAAATAAGTCGAAAGCAAACAATGTGGCAGATACCTGGACTTTGATTTGATTATTTTCTATTTCTTTTCTGTGTGTATGACTGGATATAAAGAAGTGGAATATTGCAATTTTTGGTATATTATAGGTATAACCTCCAATAAAAACTGTTTACATTAAGAATATGCGCTGACGATCAGAATTGATGACGAAATTTTTGGCATCAAGTACTACTGCAATTCCCACCGCATTCATTATTTGTAATACAGAAAAGTAACCTTCATTGAATAAATTTGCGGCAATGTAGGTAGCAGGTTGAATTGTTTGTGGGTCGCAATGTAAATCTTTTGGAGCTAGTTTCTACACATATGAACTAAACGAGTCGTTTCAGTTTTAACAAATTTTTTCCAATGCATCTTTGCAATAAATCACTCTAGAAAAAACTTCATAAATCGGCCTAATAGCATCTTGATTTTTTTTTTTTGCAAAATAGGGTTATGTATGAATGAAGCAAGCTCAACCTTGGCTTCTGCAACGCGCCACTTACACAGGCTGTCTACACGTTTTGGACAATAAATGTGTCGTGGATCCGCGTCCGTTGAACATTTATATTGAAATGTAGCCCAAATAGCTGCCTTCATTTTTTATGCAGAATCTGGTTGTTGTCTAATTGCCAGTCCATAGTACACTATTGTTAAATTATCAATAACTTTGTCAGTGAGTTTACCAGCGCCCTTCCTTCAAAGTCCACTATTCTTTTTTGTACATCTCCAACGCATTCTCTTTTTTTCTTGGACAGTAACATCTTCGTACGGCTAAAAATCACAAATTGCTTAAAAAATTGTCTTGTCTCAGTCGCCTATCTGAAATCGTGCGAAAATTCATTTTATGGCATCGCATCGACTTCCATTTTTCCTGTGCTACTCTGATGATCCGTAGTGCGGTTACCTTTACCATCATATTCCGCCGTACCTTGCTTTAGTTTCCAATTGGCGCAGTTTTGACAAAGTGCTCACAAAACCATAGTAAATAGAGTTACTGGAGAACTTACTCGAACACTTTTTCTTAAATAAATTGGGCAACTTAATTAGAGGTTATCTATATTTTTTTCCAACGTCATACCAAACACTGAATTAGAAAAAGTCATCGCGGAAATATACAATGCGACAAATACAGCCCCCGCCATAAATGGAGAACCCTTTAGTAATTCTAGGAAATACGGTTCCACGAAACTGTATTTAATTGTTACCTTTAATGGCTTTTCTAAGAAATTTAGTGTAAGTGCATCTGCAATAAATTGATACATTTTATGGTAAGCAGTTTTCTAAAGCGTGGGAAAGTGTGTTTTAAGTAAAAGAAATATTGTTAGATCAGTTTCTTCAAATGTGCGTTTTATTTCGGATCTAATTGCTTCCTATTATTGTAATATAAATAGCTACTCTGTCGTTTATTTGTGATCCCGACTGTAGTGGCATTTCTAATCATTAAAGACAACTATACATACACTAACAAATTGCATCTAATATGCTCCGTTTGTGTTCGATACACCCGCTCTTTTAATAAGCCGTAGGGGCTTAAACAATGCGAATATTACGAAACCGCTTTAACCATGTATGTTATATATTTGAAACTTTCAAAAGATGCAAAAAGCCAAAAATCGATTTTTCCAGTCAAATACATGTAAACCTCCCCTTAAGCTATTCCTAATTTACTCTTAAATAATGGCTATATAAGAGAGATATATATAAAGAACAAAAGACAAGAGATATTAACAGATGAATTAGATGTTATGCATAGATGGAAAGAATATTTTCAAGAATTATTAGAACATAAAATACAAACTAGTGAAGGCAACGAGACCAAAGGAGTACCCGAGAAGCAAGATCAAGAGGGAGAACCAAAAATTGAAAAACTAAACATGGAGGAGTTGATGCACGTAATAAAAAGAATGAAAAATGGAAAGGCACCCGAAATGACAAATCACGGCAGAAATGATAAAGAACTTAGGAGGAGCAGGTATGACAGCACTGTTGGAAATACTCAATAAGGCGTGGTGCGAAGAAAAAATACCAGAGGAATGGGGAGCAGCACTGATAACTCCCATATATAAAAAAGGAGATAAGAAAAACTGTAACAACTACAGAGGCATAACTTTACTGAACACAATTGTAAAGATATACGAACAACTGATCAATAATAGACTAACGCCGATAATTGAACCTCAATTATCAGAAGCACAAAGTGGATTTAGAGCTGGAAGGAGTACCCAAGATCACATTTTCACATTGAAACAACTAATAGAAAAACAACATCAACGAAACATAAAACTTCTACTTAGCTTTCATTGATCTAGAGAAAGCATTTGATACAGTTGCGAGAACAAAAGTATGGTCAGGATTAAAAGAAAAGGGGGTACACAACAAACTAATAAGAATTATAAAAAACTTATACGACACTAACATAAATTATGTGATCAAAAACAACATGAAATCAAAAGGGTGCAAGACTGACATGGGACTAAGACAAGGAGGTGGACTAAGTCCAACGTTATTCAATATACACATGGATACCATCATAAAAACATGCGAACAAAAAGTCAATAAAGTGTTTGTGGGCATATGAACTTACAGAGGATTGAATAGCAAATGGAATCTTTGCAGACGATGTAGTAATAATGGCCGATAGTGAAAACAAACTACAAGAAATTTGAATATATGGAAAAAAAAACATGGAAGAGGAGGGCATGACAATAAACACAGAAAAAACTAAAATATTGGTGATCGGAAACCATAATGTTAAAACTAAAATTGAAATAAATAATACTAAAATAGAACAAGTTAAGGAATTTAAATATCTGGGAGTACCATTGGAAGAAACAGGAAAACAAGAAGCAGAAATACATGAGAGAATTGACAAAACAATCAAGTTATACTATGCAATGAACCAAAAATTTATTAATAAAAAAGAAATTTCTTGGCAAACAAAAATAAAGATTTTAACACAATATATCGGCCAGTTCTAACTTATGGATGTGAGTCTTGGACCCTTACAAACAAACAAAAAAGTAAAATACAAGCTGCCGAAATGAAATATTTGAGACGAGTGGTAGGCGTAACCCGGAAAGATAGAATTAGAAACATACAAATACGGGCAGAATTAGGGATACAATCAGTTCTGGAATTTATTGAAGAAAGACAACTGAGTTGGTGGGGACATATACAACGAATGGACAGTAACAGACAAGTGAAGAAAGTGTACGAAGCAAGAATACAAGTCAAAAAAAAAAGAGGAAGACCGAAGCAGACCTGGAATGACGCAATTGGAAGAATACTACGAGCTAGGGGAAAAACATGGCAAGAAGCAACGATCTTAGCAAAAGATAGGAAGAAATGGAAGCAATTTGTATTTGAAAAATAAATGTAGACCCGACACCTTAATGGTATAAGGGAATATGATTATATATATATATAATGGCTTTATAACACATCTTCACCTTTTTCTTAATTTTCATCCATTCTGTAAGTTTAACTACATTTTTATTATTACAAAAAACTTACCAAAGTAAGCAAAACTTCTTGTAAGGAATAATTTTTTTTTTTTGTAAAATGAAAATTAGATAATTTTCAGTTAGGTTCTATGGAAATTATCTCTACATTAGAAAGTTTACTTGTGATTATTCCAGATTACATGAAATATCTTGGAATTTCGAAATTTTCACTATGGATATTCCAGGCTACATAAAAAAAGTAAAATACCTTTTAGGAGCACAAAAGTACGAAAATTCGCACAAGAATTTTATCAACAAAAAAAATGTAGTATACACTGAATTGCACGTCTATCGAATTATTGATTTCCAAATCGGACCTCCTAACGTAATAGACTACACATTGTTGCCAATTTACACAAATCTGATCGCATGTTCTGACTATATTAATCACGGGTACCTTGACATACCCTCACCTCACCATAATATCCCCCACGCTTGATTGGCCACCCCTTCGTCCGCTTGAAACAATTTTAAGCTTCCCCCGCGCTTTCGGCCAATTTCAGACTCCACATGAAAAGCCCCCGAACGCCCCCCCTGCCGCCCGCGCGCCCCCCCACGCGCGCCGCTCCCATTCCAGCGAGCCGAAGCCCTAGTGAGAACGCTTTTTAAGATCATTGATCACCTAAAATTTGAAATAACCAGCGGAGGAGAAACGGCGGACGCCCGCCCGCCCCTCCTTCCGGAACTAGATGAGAATATTTTGGGGGGAGCGAAGTTATGTAACCGTAATTTAAACATATGAAATGAATCACGGAAAGATACATATTATAAATAATGGCAACCCAATAACGCCGTGGTAGAAGATAATCCATCAATCTGTGCTGTACGTCGGTCCTGTTTGAGAACGTATACTTCATTCTGAATGGATGAACTTTCTGTAATATAAATTTCGAAATATTGGAAGTAAGGAAGTAAAGTAAAAAGGGGCCCCCTTTGAGAATCAAAACGTAATAAATCTATGGAAATTTTCTATATCACACACGGGTTTAATAGTAAATCATTACGTCTGGCTTGGCATTGAGAAGGCCTTCCTTGAACTAATTCAGTGAAACGGCTGTAAATCTTGTATTGAATGAGCCAACACTTCTATACGGAGATTAATAGCGTGCATAGAATATTCCAATATATATGTATATCTATAACATGCCCGTACTCCCGGTTCGATTAGAAGTGTAAAAATAGAGACAAAATAACGAAAATATACAAGAAAACTGGAAACGACAGTATTCAACAACCACAGCTAACGAACAGTTAAAAGATTACCTCTGGAATAATGACGCAATTGAGGGGGAAATATCAGGGATGAGCGGGTATTACCCCATTCCGCTTTCCGCCAATCAGATTTGATAATTTTAATTTCACATACTGATAGACCCGGAATGGCTGCATCCATGTTATAGGGGGATTTAGGAAAACCAGCGAGTAGAAATAACAAAATAAGTTAAGTAGGGATAACGGCGCATTGTTCCTTGTTTCTTTTTATTATCATTAGAGACCGGATTATATGCAAAGTGCATATATTTTATTTTTTGCATATCTTTAATTATAGTCTATATGTAGGCGTATTACACTAATTGAAGTTAATTAGCGCTAATTAGTGATTGCATATTTAGGCATTTCTATGCATATTTTTACAAAAGTTGCATATATTGCATATTTAAGCTTTTTCTTATCCTTTCTATCAGTAAAAATTCCTAATGTAGATCGACAACCGACAATTCTCAGAACGATAAATCTTTTACATTCGGTTCTCTAATACTTTTTTTCAAGAACTGCACGTGTTTAATTTCGCCTAGCAGAAGGGATGTGGTAAATACGTTTTATTATTATTAATTCCCAAATAAACTATTCATTCATTGAATATCTTTGAGCGAAACAGCATGTAATTGTGTTACGTTTTTAAATACTGTGCGTACATACAATGAGTATAGCGAACAAAATTCTTTATGGATTAAGCCATATCCTGAACTGGTAAAGGATGGCGACAAAAATTTTGTCGAGCCTGCAGTAAACTGGTAAGTTTAATTTTACTAAAAGCTTTATAATTGTTTTTAAATTCTTTAACTTTTGATATAAAATGACAATTGTTGTTGTAGGTGTCTTCTGAGAGAAAATATCTGACTGATCAACACGCTAAAACTCCATCACATATTGGAAAATGTGAAAAACTAAAGCGATCCGCATGTGTGCAGCAATCTTTACGTCAATGTGTAGCATCAACTTCACGAAACTCAGAACAAGAATAATATAATACGGATCTGTGTAACGCATTAATTTCGTCTAACATACCATTAGCAAGATTAAACAATGTTAATTTGAAATCATTTCTGCAAAAATATTGCAAACATAATATACCTGACGAAAGTACCTTACGAAAAAATTATGTCACATCTTGTTACCAGCAAACAATTGGTAGAGAATAATTTTATTTATATCATGGTAGATGAAAGTACGGATAAGTGTGGCTGTTATATTGTCCATTTGTTAATAGGAATTCTTCATGAAGATATTGTAGGTAAATCATATTTAATTTATTGTAAAGAACTACAAAAAACAAATAATGTGACAATTGCCCAATTCGTTCAAGAAGGTTTATCAAATTTCTTTTTACCTGGAAGTATACCTTGTGAAAAAATTTTACTAATGTTGTCCGACTCTGCACCATACGTGATAAAAGCCGCGCAAAATTTAATTTTTTTTATAGTAACATTATTCATACCACTTGTTTAGCTCATGGGTTCAATCGTGTAGCCGAAGACATTAGGAATCAATTCCCTTTGATTAATGATTTAATTAGCAATGTCAAGAAAGTATTTTTAAAAGCAATTTTACGAATCCAAGTTTATAAGGAGCGACTTCCCGGTGTTAAGTTGCCTCCTGAACCGATTATTACGAGATGGGGTACATGGTTAGAGGCTGCAATTTTTTTCGCCGATACTTTTGAAGGAATAAAAAATGTAATTCTTGAAATCACTGCTGACTGCATTGCTCTAGAAAACTGTAAAAAGATAGTGACACGAACAGAATTGCTACAAAACCTTTTATGTATTAAGTCAAATTATAGCTTTGTTTCAAGTTCCATTCGTAAACTAGAAACGCAAGGGATGTCGCTCTCGGAATCAGTCGAAATAGTAGACTAATTTGATATGCTATGTAAGAAGGTTAAGGGTACAATAGGTAATTCTATATACGATAAATTTAAAAAAGTGATAAATAAAAATGCGGGGTATTTGAAATTGAAGAAAGTTAAGAAAATTTTGGAAGGTGAAACAGAAAACGATTTCGACTTTAATTTTAGAATGTATTGCAAAGTGAAAAAAATGCATCAATTACATCTGTGGATGTTGAAAGAAGCTTTTCTATTTCGAAACATATGTATTCTGATAGAAGACAAAACTTTCTTTTACACAATTTTGAAAAACATTTAATTATAAATTGTTTTAGAAATATGTTGTGAAAAAATTTTGTGCAATGAAGTTAATGTTTAAATTTCTGCTCTTATTTATTTTATGTAAAAATTTTGCATATTGTCGCAATTTTTTTGCATATATGCCCCAGGTTGATGCATATTTTCTCAAATATCGATGCATATATATTTGAATATATTCCAGTTTTTCTTTGCATATAATCCGGTCTCTAATTTTCACTATTATTTTGAAAACGGTCTTGAGGGATCCGAGTTGTTTTTGTGGAAATTATATATGAACAAGCTGAGCGTGCGTGATCCTAATTTTTTTTTTGACATTAATGTTTTCCGTTAATAATAAGCCCCCATAGCGCTCTCTTCACATCGTTATTTATTTAACATCCTGCCGCAAGTTAGACCTCGTTTTGTTGATCTTTCTTGAGTAATTTCTAAATTACGTTTACATTTCACCCTATTTGAATATACTAATTATTTCATTAACTCCTGCGACTGTATTGATTTAGCTAATTTCGCGTGCAGAAACGTACATTGCAGCAGTACACCCGACATCCAATGACAAACAGGAACCATATTGGTTGGTAGGTCCTGTTTGCGTTTTACTCGATTTTACGTATATCAGCGATACCGCACAATATATTTTATCCCGATATTTACACTATCCCTGTATATATATATATATATACTTCAATAAGAGAAGGGAATTCGAAACTCCTTACAACTAAATTAGCTTGTTACTGGGTGTTTACCATAACTCAAACACAATGTATATTTCTTGAGTTTATAATTAAAGCGACGACCCGGTTCTACCATATTCGAATGCACTAGAATCTTAACGAGCAACACAAATAATAAAAGATTTTCTATTCCGATGGAAAAATTTCTTTCGTTGGAGTAGCATATTTTGCCTCAGTGGTAATTTTCAATAAAACCGAATAAATATTTTTTATCCGAACAACGAAATGTGTCTCTTATTACAGCGTTGAAGATTTCTAAAATAAAGTGTTGCTGTAAGGAAATATCTTCCAATTAAAACATAAATTGGTCTTCTTAAAAATAAATAATTCCGCGATGAAAAGTTTGCTTCATTCAAAGGGAAAGCGTGATGAGTTTTATACAAATTTTTACAGAAATTAGAGATCTTCTAGCGAGAGAAATTCGATTTTCCATTGTTGCATGTTAATTATTTATATTATTGAACTCAGAGTAATAGTAAAATGTTGGTTGTTTTTAATTTATTTTGTTGTTAACAATTTCAAATTTATCAACTTCGACAATCCAACAGTTTTATTGACGCAAGGGCCGTAAGAGACGACTTTCTGGCTATTTGTTAACTTTCTATAGTTGGACAATTTGTGGCGATTTTTCCTCCTAATGTTGGCGAGCCTTTAAATTTAAAATTGGCAACTCTGTTTGGACCGGGTTGTTGGACTTAATGGTAGATTAGTGTCAGATAAAGGCTGCTTATTATACCTTTGAAAGAATCATCACTGCTTGTATATTATATGCAAACGTATTTGTAGTAAAAGAAAAAAAATTGAAACTGACGATGTGGTTTTAAATAATCCTGACGAAATTATTTTTTTTTTTTAATAAACATGCTGTATAAAACCTTGAAGATTCTTCAGTGTATGATATTATGCAAATATTAGAATGTCAGTTTTTCAAATGATGAATCACTTGAAGTTTTATGAGATTATGACAAAAATAAAATGAACTGTCGAAGCTATTCTGGTTACATTAAAAAAATATATCAACCCCATTTAAGAACATCTACATCCCTTCTCATTCTCAAGGAGTGAAGATATCTTACGATGGTGTTCTTGAGAGCGGGAACTGTCAGGATGTAAGTGATATAGGTCCTTGTACAGGTTTATAACGGATTTATAAGATGGAGAAATCCGATTTTTCTGTGCGTGATTCGATTTGTTAATTATCTACACCTACAGGATTTTTCTCTTTTTTTTTTTTTAATTCCAATTTACGCTTAAGGTGTTGAGGGTAAAAATACGCTTTAACTCGTGTAGTTTTTTTTTTCCTTCCCCGCTATAATATATGGTAGGTAGAAGTACATATGTACATACCTTCTTATCGATTTCTTATCCGTTTTATGTAAAAATTGTGCTAAACAAGGGAGGCGATCGTTCCCCAAGATAGCTGGAACATACTCGCACAATATTACCTGGTAAATTAGCGTTGTTTTATTATTGCGTCGGGGCCGTTTCGATTTAGAACGTTGGTAATAATAAGTGGCTGCCACCGACATTATTTCGATATGGATTTTCTCAGTTGTGCCGTTTTGCGTCGTATGTACACCACCGACTGGCAATCGAAACGGGGACACCGGCCCCGTGTATAATCCAATATGACCAAACTCATAATAACTTGTAATAGATTAATTGATTAGATACAAATTAGGAAGGAATTAGTTTATGCCCCCTTTTGCGTTATTAGATAACTTGAGCACTAAGTTAGGTGACGTCCTACATTTACTACATTAACGAGTTAAGTTCGGTTTAATTGCTTTTGGGGGGGCGGCAGGTGGGGTATAAGTTATTATTATGGAAGCGTCTGAAAATCCAAAACGTTTTGAATGATAGAATGTGTACGTATATCCGTAGCGTCGTTGGCAAATGTCTGGGAACACCCAAATACTTATCTCTTGTTCAGTAATTTGCCGTCAACTGGTGAAAATATCGCTTGATCGATTTTACTGGGATTATCTTCAACTTATATAGTAAATTAGTATATTTTTTTTATTTACTGTTTTAGTAGTCAATACAAACGTATTGCTGTGGCTTGGCACCCCGGTTGTCGTAAATTCAGTGTTTGTTTTTTGTTTATTTCTATAAGCCTTTGTCAATGTTGCGAGAAATTTCAAATTATTTTATTTTGTATAAGATTTAGTTAATGTTTTGGATTGTTTAATTTATTTATTTATATGTTCAGTTTGTTTAAATTAATTTCACTCTTTAATATATTTTTATTTGCTCATGTTGTTGAATGTCCTTTTTTGTAGTTATCTTCTGTGATCTTTGTGCGTTGCAACGCACGCAGCTGTTGTATATACCTATTTGTATGCGATTATTTAACCTTGTAAGAATTAGTTTCTCCATAGACGTTAAAGAATAAGTAGATGTAAATTTGTATTTCATTGCTGCCATTTTGTTAATACTTATGATTTAAAGATTTGAATTCGCGTATTTTGATTTATTTCGTCCATCTAGAAACTCGTATAATAATAATTGTTGTTATATTGTTGTGTACACAATTTAGGTATAAGATCAGTTATTATTTTTGTTCGGGAAGATATATTTTAAGTTACAAGAGTTTAATTTTTCGTTTTTTTTTTTAAATTTTGCTGATTTGTAATTATTTGTTAATCACCTCGGGTTAGGTGAATAGAAGCTTTGTGCTTGCTTTTAGTTTTCATTTATGTAAATTTACTTGAATTGTCCACGTTTAATTTAGTTTGTTTAAATTTGGAACCACGTGGATTGATTGATATAAAAGCACTATCTTCCTGAACTGTTTTACCTTTTTGCTGTGTTAAAGGATTTAGCATTGTCCTTTTGTAAATTAGAATCTCAAGCAGTTTTTTAATTTAAGCCAGGACTCTCAGTCCAGGGTTTTTGTTTTCTGCATGATTGTAATTAACAATTTTTTTTTTCTATTTTTAAAATAATAAATTATTGATTGTTATTAACGTCATTCTAAATTCTGTTTTTTTATTTTGTTTAAACCTTTTCAATTTTTGGAGTAATAAAGAAAGTTAGATTTCTTTCACCCACATTTTACTTTTCGTGATTAGTTTAATTAGCGAGGGTAACCCTGAGTTTAATTGTTCTTTTGCGCCCTTTTTATTTTTATCCCCTGAGCTAGTTAATTGAATTTTTATTTTGCATTTTCTTTTGTACCGTCAGTACACAGCAGTATATAAAATTATAAAAAGAATGATAGAAATATGGTGCATTGGTAAGTGAATTTTATGTAAAAGAATTTAATAAATAACATACTCTAATCTTAATTGGATACAATTATTACAACGAACTTGCAACGCCCCATCTAGACCTTTCAAAAAGAAATTTCTATCTTGCTCTGCAAACCAGGCCTCACCAGCTTCTATCAGCTCTTGGTTGGAAGAAAATTTAGCACTTTTTAAACTTCTTTTCAGTTGAGGAAAGACATGATAATCGGTGTTCCTGTAGTTCAAACCCTAAATCACTAATTCTTTGCAGGGCAACATCTGATTTGTGTGCAAGGGCGTTGTAGAAACAAAACACCTTTGGACAACTTCTCTTTGCCAAATTTATGCAATGGCCGATTTAACCAGCTTATTTCGCTATAGCCTTTACAATTATATTATTATTACACCACCATTTTTTTGCAAATATTTGCCGAAAAACGAAAAAAATTGGTTTCATAAATAAGGTGTCACAGTACCGAATTTGTATGAAATAAATATTTTTTTTTAAGAAAATCCAAACAAATATTTTTTGCTGTTAATCTAATTTGTTTTAATAAAAGATATTATTTTAAAGAAATAGTTTGCCAGCATCAAAGAAAGCAGTACCATTAATCTTATTAAGTTACTACTGGAATTAAAATAAAATTTCTTTATGTGAAATATTTTTTGTATTTCTTCGCGGAAAAGGATCTATTTTTCCCAATGTACTGTCTACCTGAGTCTGACGGGCAAGCAATAAAATTACTGGCGAAATGAATGTATGTATTCATAAATATTTTATATAATGAATGCGACTGCTAGGTATATTCGCCCCACAGTAACTATGAATGAATACGAGTTGTGGTTGCTTTTATTTCTATTGCAGTTTGAAATCAACTATTATCTACATCATCACATTGATGTATGAGCGCTTTTTTTTAATAGAATTGTGCTGGTTTCTGGTGAAGGTGTATTTTGCTAAAATCGGTTGGAAAATTTAAATTACGAATATAAATTTGCTTTCCTTTAAAAAAAAAAAAAATAAGTACATAACGAAGATGTGACGTTATACGATTGTGCTTGAATATTACATAATCCTGATGTAATTTTAAAAGTTAATGTGAATTAAGTTCTCGACGATACCTAGGATAAAACAGCATTTCACTTAAAACGCGAATTTTCGACATATCAATGCGAAATCGGGGCGTAATCCATTCACCTTCAGTCGCGGGGTATGCAAACGCGAACAACGTAAAACATTAAGAGATAAATGCACCAACAACAATACCATAAATCTCTGCCTCTAATTCCATTTTCTTAAGCAACGGCATTAAATCGTTTTAAAGTAAAAGGAACGAGGTATCTGTAAGGTTCATTATCTGCTCCTTCGAGTTAAATATTTCTCTTATTCGGCCGGGCGGCGGCGCTAACCTTCAACCGCCGCCAGTGGCTCCATTCATTCATCCGTCCATCCATTCTCCGTCACAGAGGAAGAAAGTGGCGTCTTGGCCGAAATCCAGACGCAGACAGCAGTTCCGTGGGCGAGGAGGATAGCGGGACAAAAAAAAAAGCAGTCCCACACGCAGCTCCGGAAAAAAAAAGGAGATGCTAGGGAGGGTAGGGAGGGGGGATTGTAACGATACAATGGAAAAACAATCGTTAATGTATTTTATTCCCGCTATTTAGAAGCGGCGTATCTATTTTTGCATCGGAATAAAGCGGTATGGATGGATGCAGCAGTGCTTCCTATCAAAACATCGATCCGTTGAAACTTAATCAGTCTATACGTGATGAGAGGGTGAGGGTTCAACATTTTACATGACTGGGCATACAAACTAGAGGAGAGGCTTTAGAGGTATCCACCGGCTGGTTAGTTGAATAGGACACGCTCATAATACTAATGCCATTTGCTCACCGTTTCCGATTTCCGTATTCATAAATCCCGTATCCCGAATGAGATATTAATTAATATTACAAATGTACTAATCCACATATCCACCATGGACTATCATAATACATTATATTATTATTATTATACAAGGAATAAATAAAGAAAAATGATTTTTTTTCTTATCGGAAGACCCTACTTATTATTACTCAAACTCTGCGGAAATACGTGCCAAAAAAATTGCAACACCTCAAAAGAGATCAGTCATAAAGCAGAAATATTAACAACAAAACAACTGACTGTGTGTATATGCTGATAATCAAAAAGAGCGACCCAAACTGCCTTTTCTAAACTACACGATTCATTGATGAATGAAATGCTGCTAGCTTATTTTAAAAAATATTATCTTTTCACTAGTTACCATCAGCATGGTTTCCTTCCTAATAGCTCTGTTAACACTGCCTTGTATGTCCTTATTAATCAGATTCAAATCGTGCTATGTTTATTGATTTATCTCTGGTTTTCCATAATGTTGATCATACTATCTTACCTCAAAAATTAAATACTTACGGTATGAGAGGCAATTCTTTGAGTTGGTCTCATAGCTTATTGTCAAATCGTAAACAAAAAGTAGTGATTAATGAATACTCATCTAATATACGCATTGTAGATAGAGGAGTACTCCAGCGCTCTGTTCTAGGCCCTTCACTTTTCGTAATCTATATAAGTGATTTACGTTTATCACTAAACTTAATCATATTGCTGATGTTCTAACAATTGTCTCTGTTCTAGTCCCATAATTCTCACTATTCAAGTTATTGTTTACATTCATGATTATCTGCAACGTTTCAGTGCTCCAATGATTTATTAGTTATAATTAAACTATTAGAAAATATAACATTCATTTAATGAATTAATAAATTAAATATAAAGAGTTAAAATGCTGTTATAATTTCTAATTTCTTATAATTGCTTTACATTCTTTTATCGGCTTCTTATATGCTTGTGCAAACGTTTCAAATCCATGCTATTCATTTCATTTATAGCTATTATTCGTAACTGTTTTTCAATTTAAACATAGAATCATAAAAATAAAGGAAACAAAGGTATTTTCTAAAATGTAACATTATATGAACAATTGTGCGCCGTAATTATGCACTTTTATTTTGAAACATTAAATATACAATATACGCGATTTGCGTTGAGAAAGAACGCATTTGAATCGAATATTGCTTATAATGGCTTAGAATCAATTTTAAGGAAATAAACGGTAATTTGATTAATATCAAAGAGAATTAAAGGAAATGCAGTTAAATGTTATTATTTACTGATATTATTATTCAATTGATATTATGTAATATTTCACGTTTAGGTGGGTAATACAAATGTTCAGTCTCATATTCTTCTTCTCAATCAGTTGCACATCCACATGCCCGAATATAAAAACAGGAAAATGTTATTTTCCGAACTTAAAAACAAAATTAATTACAGCTTTATCATTTTTAGCCAATAACTGTTTGGTTTTCAGATAGGTGCTTCCCAATCGTCACTATTATATTATGACCTTAGCACAAACAATAACTTTAATGAGTTTTTTAACTTCATCCAATACGTTCATTTGTATGCGAATACCACTGCTGCTGCATTGTAACAATCTTACAATGCGAAAATATCGACCAGTAAAATAATAAAGAATAAATAACATTGCCATTTTAATCAGGTTTATTATTCACCAATGTTAAATGCACTGTATTATTTACAATGTAATTATTTAAACAAGTATCGAAACGTAATTAAAACATAAAAGAACCAATCATCAAGTTTATTTGACGCGAATATTGTATAAACACTGAAATTGTAAAGTTAGTTAATGAATATTTCGACTTGAAGTATATTTTTTTATGTTCTCAAACTAACAAACATCAAAGCAATGAGAGGTTTGAAGGGGAGTTTTATCAAAAAAATATTATCATTTCATCCTTAGTCCCGATCGTCGTAATTGGCTGAAACCCCAAAGAGATTTAAGTTATTAAAACGAAATAACAGCTGATCGATACGAACGGCGGGCGCTGCAACGACAAGAAGTCATCCAACCAGACAACCGAACAAAGCAACGCACACGTCCCGGCGAAATAGGAAGCTCAGACAGTAAAATTTGAATCAATCAAAATCACATTGTTCATTAGATTACCTGTAAATCCGTTAACAATATTAAACACGCCGGCGCTACTCATGTGCTCCGGTTTATAATTTAATTAAAATCAACATCTTGCAAAGAAACAGTCACATTGACAGCTGTAACCCAGCGTCGTTCCCAGTTACCAATTCCGTTGCCGGCAACCCCACGAGTACTAACCACCGTCAACGCATAACATATACTCAGAACGAAGCGGAACAGAGGGAAACAGGCACATAATACACAAAAGTGCAATTATAAATCGTGACAAACGTACCAGCGCACCCGGAATATAAGAGGTAATGGAGAAAAATCGCGGGAGATTATGTAATTTCGCTCGGATAAAACTGTCCGGATATTGCATATAGATGAATTATCAACGCGATAATCACGTAGGGATAATTAATCTCGAATGGGAAAAAAAAGTTTTCATCGGTAGAAACAAAACCTGTGCCAGTAGTATTCCACTGACAGGAAGGAAATGCTTCATTCGAGAGTTTATTCATTTAAGTATATAATTAGGCATTTATTTATTTATAAAATCCTTGCTTTAGTACTTATGAAAATGTCTTAAAAATTAGAAATGATCTATATAAAAAAATTCTATAAATGACAGAACTGATACTGTGGGATTGACCAAACTACTTCTTAAGATTTGTTTTTTAATTTAGCATCAGGGGAAAAGCGCTGTTTTTATTATATTTAATTCATATTTTTGCAACACCTGCAGGGGCTGATGCTAGAACAGAAATTTAATGTTTTTGAAGTGATTAATTCACGTTGTTTAATTATACAACCCCGTGATAAGAAAAAGTTCATAATAATCTTTAAAGTTTGCTTATTTTAAGAATGATGAAGCACTGCTTTAGTGGTACCTGACTTAAAACATTTTTTTTTCATTTTCTGTTACTAATCTCAGACAGGATAATAATGGATTTTTTTTTACAAAAACTTATCGATTTAACATTGCCTTTCCCTTGGTGTTAAATTACCTTAGAGAGGCCTCTTATATAATTGTTTAATCAAAATGGAATGAGTGTTCAGGAATTTTTGTTTAATTATAAACGAGACTCCGGTACTGTATTGCAGATTATTAAAAGGATAAAAAGCGAAAGAAAAGGTAACAATTTTAATTAAAAGATCCTCTCCCTATTTTCCAAATCCTTCTTTTTGCGAGGATCAGTAAAGAGGTATTTATATAAAAAAAAATTGTTCAGCTTGTTATTGTTTCTCATCCCTTTTATTTTTTAATATTTGATTCATCCTTATGTACCGCCCACTTCATTTACAGATTTATTTTTAGAAAGAGGATAAATGAAATCAAAGTAAACGGAGTAAGGCAAAAAAAAGAGTGAATGAAATTTTAATTAATAAAAAGGAATACCACCGGCCAACGCACCGCGTTGAAGCGATAATTAATCATCAGAGCCGATGGATCCTACTAGGAGAAGAGGGGGTGGCAGGCCTTTCGGTTATAGAATAAAAAATAAAGGGCAAAACTAAAAGGAACATAATAAATTATGCGGATACAATATGCTACATTGCATCATATATGGTAGAGAGCTGGCGTTATAAGAAATAAAATGGGAAACGTCAAAAAGGGAAATATCCAAAGGTATGGGATAATATAAAATATTGTCCCCTGCATCTCACATGCGCCACGCTCCCAAAAAAAAAGAAAATCTTCCGTACATTTCGCATTATGAAATGGAATGAAATGATAGGACCTCGTCTAAAGGGAAAAAAAATGGAATGAATCGAGGAGCACGGCCATGCGCATGACTTATGAATGGTCTATTTACGTAAAAACGTTGGTGACGTCGTATACATACATTGAAAACTATATACCATGTGCGCGATACAAGTATAGTCAGCCGATGACATAGATCTGGCGCAATAGATATACCATGTGATTCAAAATGATTGTCGTAAGAAAAAAACTGTTTTCCGGAAAAATTTATCTATACTTATTACCAATTTAACGAGCGAAGTTAGCTACATACAAATTTCATACATTAAATGAATTTTCTTGACATTTAGCTACATTGGCGTGCGTGTTGTAGTATCTTTCGATTATTTATCTTATAATTTTAATTTATCTGTGGTAATAGCTCAACAAACAGGTAAAAAATCAATATTAACATTAAGTGAAATAGTTTATTACATTTTATAATTTTATAGGCTTATCATACACTTCAGCGCAATGAGCTGTCAAAAGAAAGTTACATTTTCATCCCTATAAAGTTTCTACGGTACAGGAATTATTACCATTAAATCACGATAGGCGATTGGAATATTGTCATTGGTTTAATAACAATTTAAGGGACGATGACTTGCTAAACAAATCATTTTTCTCGGATGAAGCCTGGTTTTATCTAACAGACTATATCAATTTACAAAACTATTGTATCTGGTCTGCAGAAAATGCACACGAATTTTGAGAAACGCAATTGCATCCCGTAAAAGTTGGAGTTTGGTTAGCAATGTCCAGGCAACGAATAATAGGGCCAATTTTCTTCGAGGAAACTGTAACAGCCACACTTACCAACAGATGGTGGAATTGTTATTGCAGAGTTACAAGAAAATGAGCTTGAAGCAGTTATTTTCAGCACGATAATGCTCCAGCACACACTGCTCGACAAACCTGCCAATATCTTCAACAGTTTTTTGCTTACAGGTTCGTTAGAACACAAAGATGGCCACCAAGATCGCCTGATCTAACCCCATTAGATTACTTCATGTTCGACTATCTAAAAAATAGGATCTATAGAAACCGCATGCATACCATAGAAGAACTGAGAGATGCAGTTTTGTCACTTAATAATTATACTAATTGTATGTTATAATTTAAAGTAATAAATAAATTTAGTTGAACACCAGTTAGTACTGAATTGTAAAATCATAATTTAGTAAAGCTAAATTAATTACATTTCATTTTTACAAGCAGAAACACCAATCCATAGTCGTTTATATAATGCGAGTTCAAATATAGGTTATGTTTTCCTTATTTATGACAGATCCGTTTACTTTCTTGTGTTCCAACACTGACTTAGTTCGAACCTTCATTACAAACACGCGGCATATACCTACACCCTGTTACTATCTATAGGAGCGGAATTGACAATCATTTTGAATCTCTGTGTATAGTCTGGTTCATGTTGAGAAAGGAAGTATTATTTCTCTTGCCAAAATGTGAAATCTATTTAATTTTTTGTATGTTGTCGCTTAATATTGTTTGTATTTATATTCCGTTAGTATGAAAATTCATAGAATAATATTGATTTTAGTATTAATTTATAGCACATCAAGATACATAACAGAGATAGACTGCTGTATTTTTTTGTTTTTGCATTTATTTTCAGGAAAATATACATGGATTTATATGTGGTAATATATTTACACAGGTGAAATTAAAACCATTTTGTTAAATTCTACGTTATATAATTATTATTACACTTTTGTAAATAAGTAGTAATATCTCCATTCCCCTTGTGATGTTATTTTAATCCTTAAGAGGTAGGATATTTTTTTATGAGTTTAACTTCCTCAATATTTCAAAATCTTACCCCCATAATGTTTATGTGAATATCAGCGTGCAGTAAATGTGTATACACTTTTAAAGTACGAGGTTGTGTGGTATATATCTTTGGGAGAGCGGCAATATGTTTTTAAAGATGCCTATAAATCAAGTGTTTCCACAATTTCTTGTCATGAGGCACCATCTGCTATTATTCCCTCTATTAACCCTCTTGCTCCGGAAAGGTGATTTTTTCCGAGTTGAACGTGATGTTCGCGGCGCTGTGTGCAAAAATCAAACCTCACCCAGCGGCGTCCAGCAGAAATACACAGGCACATAAAATATTTATTCACGTATAAGGCTGAATCGGATCGATAGTATTATCAATTATTCTGTGAAAATTTCCATGTAATGGTAACACAACAAATAATCGATTTCCTCATTCTAATTCCAAATAATCCTATCGTCTGATCCACGTGTCGTAATTCTTGCGATATTTCACTAATCTTACCGTTTGTATTATCTCGAAAGTCTTGTCGATTATTTTAATGTCGGTACCGTTGATAATGGTTTAATATTTATTTTGTTTTTAAGGTAAAAACTTATATAGACGTTTTAAATTGTGTAATTTCATTGCCTCATCGGCGTAAAACGAATTTATACAAGATAATCCGGGGAGTAACGCATGAAAGGCAATCGTGCCGTCATACATTCTCGATAAAACTTCACACACACACACAATCATTTCTTGATACAAACTGTTTATATTTTGGTTGTTGTCCCGATTAGTTAAAATAAATACGCTCAGCTTACTTTTATGATATTCCGATTTTGTTATCGCACACATTAAACGAAACATTTGAGACGATTTTTATTTATACAATATTCCGACAAAAGACGAGATATTTTAAGAGCGCATTTGCGCATCCAACTGAATTTTCTTGCGGAATAAAGCTGTGGAAAGATAACTCCATCTTACACAGGCGGAAGAGCTTTCAGTAATTTCAACCTAGCAACCTTTCTATAATTCAATACCTTTCCCCTTTACGGGCCACTGAATTTCTTTGTTGTTATAGAGAGAATAACTCCCGAGATTGTGGCCGCGGTATAGATTTTAAAATGCCTTTATAAATATTTACTTAATTGATAAGCGAGTTCCCCTTATTATTAGACGATAAGGGATTTCAATTTTCAGTCTAGATGGTCATATTTTTCGGTGTTTTGTATGCTTGTGTGTGAATGTAGTTAATTTATAACCGTCATTATTGTGTAAGATAAATTTTATCTTATTTACGTTCGTATTTATTGATAAAAATACGTTTTTTTTTCCTTATCATACTATTGAGGGGGCGGCGTACAGTTTAGACCTATACGTATATAGAAAATTATTTCCCTATATACATCGAATGTTCTCAAAACTGTTTATAATTTTTTTTTTTCGAAAAATTAATATTAAAAATTACTCCGAGTTTTTAGGCAATTTTATGCAAATGTATTTTATATGTATATTTAATAAACTATCAAAACAAAAACAGGCATACCAAAAATGTTTTCACTTTAGAATGATTCACTAGATATACACTGGTGTACAAAAAAATAGGTGCAAGATTTATTTTTGGGAAAACAAACTCATAATATAGATTTTAGTGGGTGTAATAATTAAATATCGAATGCATATAGTAAAATTTGTTTATTAAAACATATCTATAAATAAAAAGAATGGTAACCTCATTCATATTCATTAAAAAATAAGAAATCTATAAAACACTACGCAAAAAAATAGGTGCAACATGTATTACTATTACATGTACAAAATAAAAGAATAATTCTATGAGTAATCAATATTAAGTAGAATAACCACGATTTCCTAAAACTGCCACACAGCGATGGGACATAAAATCGACTAACTGGCGACAGGTTTCTAAAGAAATCGAATGCGAAGCTCTCTGTGCTTCTAGCCAAAGTCCTTCTTTGTTAGACAGTTTCGCTAGAGCAAGTCGTTTTTTTTACTTCACCATAATTATGATACGTGCACCTATTATTTTTTTTGCACACCAGTGCAAATCAATTCAAATCAAATCTTTCCAGGAGCGAGTGCTACGAATCGCTACATTTTCTTCCCCAAGTAACTTTTTCGGCGGCCGAACAAGACGATTTCGTTTCTAAATTCTAGTGTTTCGTTTCTCTTCGATTTAAGGGTGGACCATCAACTGTAAACCTGTCCCGGCATTTATTATATTGTCTATTACATGCTTGTCTTGACTATTTACTAAAATAGTGTATTGTCAAAAACGATCGAGTAGGATAGATTGGTATATAACAAATAATAATGGGCCAAGAATAGATCCTTGTGGCGCACCAAGTTTCACTTTTAAATTTGAACTCAATTTACCGTTAATTATCACCTGTTGATCTGATGTAAGATCTCATAGCAGCTGATGCACTTCCGGGAAGCCTACAACGCTTCAACTTTTCTAAAAGAATATCATGTGACACACAACCAAAAGCCTTAGTGACATCACACGTAGGTAATTTCGTAACTTCTATTAATATTTCTTGCTATTATACAGTCTAGATCAAGTTTTAAAAGAAGTGTTGTTTTTACGGACTTTTTCTGTAGAGAATTGGTAAAAACTACATTGAATATAAATATAAATAAAATGATTTAAAACTATGCAGATATACAGACACATTTTTAAAGATGTGACTGGTAATTATACCGTGGAGTTTTCGGGAAAAACATATCTAGTTTGCTTTGATTTCGGGTGCTTTTGGTACTAGGCTTAATGTATTAATTAATTATTTAATAGAAACCTAGGAACATAATTAAGGTTTATAAAAGAATATTAGAATCTAATTGTGCTACCCACTTCGGCAACTCGGTTGGATTTAACGCTTAGTATAATTAATTAAATTTCATCATGTTGTCATTATTATAATTATCGCGCCTATGAATTGATTATTTAGAAAAGGTGTTTAGGTGTTCTTGGAAATTAGGAATGATCAAACCGCCTTTAATAATCGAGGTGTTGAACATATATACAAGGTATTAAATCTAATTTATCTGTTCTAGACAATTGTTTCCGAAACTCTTTGATATCTATTTCCAGACCGAGTGAGACATATTAGCTCATGAAATATGCAATTAAGAATGTTGAGCGCGGTTCGCGTTATTATTTTTGTTTTTATGTGTATATATACGGGTTGTTAGGAAAGTTTTTAGCAATTTTTTTCGTTTAAATTACCCTCTCAACTTTCATATTGTGCGAAGGGAAGAGGCGTCATTTGTCGGTTAATTATAAAAGTTCCACTATGTGAAATGCATACTTGAAAACGTGGCTGTACTACCTGCTGCACAGTACAGGATCGGATATAATGTTGTATGTATACATATAACAGTTGTTCGGGCTCGGCTCCGAACGAACGTGGCCGATGCAAAAGCCGAATAAGTTTGATCGAGAATATGGTCGACCTCTAAAGGTGGTCCCTTCAGGTAAGCTGCCTTTAGAGAGAAGGTATTCGGATATACGCTCTGATAGAATATTATTGATATACCGACGGCATAAATTCTGCGTCTCGTATTTTGGAGCTGCATAAAATGGGATTCGATTTGCTTATCTCCAGTATTTTTGGAATGCCTTTTTGTTTGGGATTAATGCACTTAAAAATATTCACCGTCGTTCAAGATGCGAGACAAAGAAATCGACACCGCAAGCTAACACCGTACAAAAAAAATACTTGGACCCATTACTACATAACATTATCTTGAAGTTCCATATCACTTTAATACTCCAGAGATAATGCTATCATACAAACTGTAACTCTAGTTATATATAATAACGAGAAAAGGAATTGCATTTCTAAGGAGTTAACTGTAGGAATAATTTTGACTATTTAGTCTTAACAGTCTGGATTTTATTTTATGTTTAATAATATTTCTTTGTTTTATGCAAAAACATATATTTGCGTATTAAGATATCATTGCAGAATACTTCAAAAAGAGAACAAACAAATGGTGTGTACATTAGCCTATTTCTATAAAAGCAACCCGCTATCAAAGAAACTCAATGTGGATAAGTTTTTAGCAAAAAAAGAGAAGGCAAAGCATTTGAAAATTTCAATAATGATTAACTATATAAAGGTTAATTCCACTAGTCCAAAATGCTTCCAACAGACAAAGCAAGAACAATACTGCAGTGTAACGAAAAAAAAAAAACTTGGAATGGATATCGCGAATGACCTTTTTTTCGACAGTAGTTCCAATGAAGTGCGAAAATGACATGGCAAAATAAAGATTTAAAGTTGAAGTCGATTTTTTTAACAACTTTTTACAAATAAATGTATGTATAACCCATTAGAAACAAGGAATTTCAAAAAAAACAATTGCAGTCAATGCTAGTCTTTGTTGCAAATATTCTGGCATTATTATTAAAGAAGGTAACAACATTATCATCTCTAATGTATATTATTAACTCTTGTCTTTGTAGGTGGGAAATGGGCAGGAGAGAAATATTCTAAAAAATATTTGAAAGGATTTTCAAAGTTTGAGTTTCCATTGTGTGTTTCCAAGACTATTTACTAAACACAGCAAAAAAATATTGTGATATTACAACAAAACATCGTTTTTAAAGTAGGCTTGCTGTAGGAGCATAAATTTACAAACATCAATGTAATCGGTAAATTTATTTGGCAATATGAATATTACTGTTAAAACTACAATTTTAACACGATAGTAGTTAGAAAGGAGAATTCGTTCCATGATCTGTCACAGGTACATTAAACTGTAATTGTAATTGTATAATTGTAAATTTACAGCTTGATGTAAATTTCCTTAACGACTTGCAAAATTACAGTAATATTACTGGCGTAAATTACCAGGAATGTTACTGTAATCTTTTTTTTTTTTTGTGTATATAGATAGCAACTTTGATTTATATTAAACAAATTCTATGTACTGTGTAAACTTACATATGAAAATGTAATAAGTATACTGATACTTGAAGAAAATAATACCCGAACGATTCAAGCCTGAGCGAGCAAGAGAGAAAATATTGGTTCCTATAGTAATGGGAGGGGCCCAATATCTTCTCTCTCGCTTGCTTGAGCTCGCATCGTTAAGATACTTTTTTTTCTTCAAGCATACATTACGAATATACATAACAATATAACACAATAACAGCTAATAGATATTTACCAAAATTACAACGGAATGTAAAATTACTTTTCGTCTTGAAAAATACATAATAGTAATGTAATGTATAAACATATTAAACTGTAAATTTACGTTCCAGTTTGAATATTAGAAATCCCATCTTAGTTCACGTTTCCAAGTAAAATTACATTTTATTTCTACGATGGAGCAGTGGCGTTTAAGCAATTCCTACACCAAATTCAGGGGTTTTTACACACCTCTAGATTGAAGACATTTTGATGCAATGTTAATTACGTAAAGGGAGGCCCTTTTATATGTGATTAGTTGCACCCCAAAAATCTAATAATGCCAGGAGAAGATTAATGATAAACTCTGAGTAATCTTGGCATATTTTACAACTCTAATAAATATACATTAACAATCACTGGGTGACGAATTGTCAGGAATTGTCGAATTGCAACTATCTCAAAAGATTTAAAGATTAATAGGATGTTCTAATAATTTTTCTTTTTTTTATTTATTACTATTTATGTTATATTTAAGCTTATATTATGCGTTTAAGTGTTAGAGTAAAACAGTAACATTTTATTACTCTATTGCTATCTGCTGTGTTTTATTTCTTATTTTCTTTCTTTACCTTTTGTCTTAACTATGTAGCGTGCTGTGTATTGAAATGAAATAAATTTGTTTATCCTCATACAAATAATTAGAGCCAGTGAGAGTAAAATATGGAATAGCTAATGTCAAATCTACTACTAAAGTAGAGTGCTTATTATTAACAATAAATAAAAAAGAGGAAATTGTACTCTGGTGACATAATGTTATTATGTAATATTTAAGAATTACAGTGATATGCGATTTGGTGGGTGTGCACGGCTGTTGACTATTAAAATCTTTTTGTCAGATATATCTTGTAAAGAATATTGGTATTTTTATGTTGCCATGGAAACTTTCAGCATAAATGAAATTATTTGCAGTATTACTGACAGTCATAGTTTCCGTATACTAAAATTCATTATTCATTATGGGCGAACTAACAGAGCGTTAACGAATTAGTTTGTTAACGATGGTTGGTTTTGGAGACAGGCCCTTCATGGTGCATGCTATATTTCCTGATGAAAGTATTTCAAAATCAACAGTCTCAAGGGTGTTGCAAACGTTTAAGTGTCAAAAATCGGTCGACATAAAATTGCCACAAATGAAGATACTTCTTCGGATGTTCTTATTAATCTTCAAGAACAACCAAAAACGTCACTAATAAAATGTCCTTATATTACTTTACTGATGCTTTTTTCTTGTCTAAGATTAAGTTCATCCCAGTAAAAGAATTAAATGAACATGATCCTCATAGAGAATGATGCAGTTTTATCAGGAAATAGTGGATAAAATTGATCGTAATGGAACTAAAGATGTTAATAGCCAACGCTTTTATTTTCATATTCCAAGCCGTATATCATTGTAATTCTTGGAAAAATGTCTATTCGAAAATGTGACAAAATAGAGGGTGATTCATTTAAAAAAAGTATATATCTCGAAATATACGATAGCATGTTACAGACTAGAATAAAAATACTACAAAAACTTTTCTTAAAAGCTATTTTTGAATAGAACCCATAATTTAGCCCAAAAATGTTCCCACACATTTGCCCGACCCTGTATATTTTACTTGAACGTTCTTGTAACGATATGATTTGATAAAGAGGTGTTAAACACCCACAAAAGAAACGTTCTCCAAGATTTAAAAAGTAATCCAGAACTTCGGATACACAATTCGTTATGGGGTAAAGTTTTGCTGTACTTGTTTTCGAGGAATTACCAATTTCAACTGGGGTAATAGCAGCGGAAAACTGCTAAATCCGCGGATTGTGTCTGTGCATGATAAAGGGGTTGTTATTCTGAGTAAATCTTGCACTTAATTTCCTGTTAGATTTAAGCGTTATCTCTCTAATTTTTTTAATTTCATGGTTAAAGTGTTTTTAATAAGAATCTTAGGTGTAATCACGTTTGATAGCGAATCAAAAAGTTAGGAGAAAGTTTTCCGGCGGTAACACATAGACAGCAATGTTTTGTTCACATCAACGCTTCTTCTCGATTAATGCGTTGTGTTTGGATGTGCATATAGGTTGTCTTTTTTATATTCAAGAGTGTAATGACGAAATGGTAAAAGTAGCAATACGCATTTTTTTTATGAATGAGGGGAGATAAAATATACATATATATAAAATACATAAAAGAAAACAAAAAAAAACAATCATAATGATAAAACTTATAGGTTTAAAAAATATTTATAAAATAGATACCTGGTGAGACGGGTCCTTTGCTTTGAGTTTTTAGGGTTCATAAAAGCATATGGCAAAAGTAAGAAAAGCGGGAGAGAAAGAAAGAGAACAGGGAAGATGTAAATTCAAATTAAAGCCGAAAAATATGAGAGTAAAACACAGTAATACAGAGAGAGGAAATGGAGGTAAGAAGAAGGCAAAGAGAGAGACAGCGTCTTTTTTTTTTTTTTTGAGGATGGTTTAAGAAAAGAAGGTATTATGCATCGGTTCTTTCGCGTCCTCGTGTAAAATATGAACGCTGGTCGTTTTGGTATTCGACTTCCCTTGTATTTTGCACTTATTACTGGCTAACGGTACTCTTTCTACAGGCATAGTTAAAAATCCGAACTCTCCGGGTACCTTTCCTCTCACATCATAAACAAAAACATAATCAACAACGCCACATTAATAGTAAAATACGTACGCCGGCCTTATGCTGCGAGCTATAAAATGAATTCAATCGTCCAGAGTTTACTATACCACTACTAGCGCACGACAATTCTTTTTGGTTTTGCGAAGCCGAATTGTCGCTTTTATTTTAACTATCGAGATGTCGCGGTGTCGTCAGGATTCGGTTCAGTTCTGGTTTCGTGGGTCTCTTTTCGTTTTTATTATTTTTTTTTTCACTGCCTATCGGAGCAGACGTAACAAACGGCACACACTGTATGACACATTTTGAATGCGTTCCCGCCACACCGGTCTCGTCGACAACGTTTAGTAAACTAACTGGATATACTAGAATTGTTGGTGCATATCTGAGTTCCGCGCTCGACGCATGCGCCCCTGGGAAACTTGTACATTTAGTAGTTGGTTAAATTTCACCCAGGGACAGATTCTTAACTGCATTACATACATAGGCAGGTAGTTAATATATAACCTTTTGTTTAATGCGGCTAAGAGCCTAACCATGTGTTGTGTTTATATCTGTACGTACGATTTCTTTAACAGTGAAGACGTGTTTATTTTGAACAGCGACAATGACGGCCACAAAAATATCTTTTACCAAACAATACCTCTGTTTTAATATACAAAATATGCAACGCGAGTAAAAAAGGAACAAATACACATTCGTTTGCTATTTGGAAGATTGTGTAAGCTAATCTATCTTGTCCCGTATTTAATTGGTTTTAAATAAATCTATGAATATACTTGTAACATGAATCAGGAGTGTTCCAGAACACATCCCAGGTGACATAATGACATGAATGACGTGCAACAGACGTCAATATCATAGATGCCATATTGACGTCCATCAAACGTCATTTTACGCGTCACCATGTTACCTGGGATTTGAAGCAAAGCGAGGAGTAATCAAAACGAAAAAGTAAATCAGAGAGATGAATTGACAGCAATTTAATGAAGGGAAGATTTATCCAAAAGGAATTAAGAAGCATTGCGAGGGAAGAACGAAGTCAAAACTACAAAAAAAAAATTATAATTAACTGAGAAATTTACGAATAGGATAAGGAGGCAATAGAAGTCATAGTAAAACAAAACAAATAACAACAAAAAAAGACATTAACAGAAAAATTAGACAACGAATAATGACAAAAACTTAAACCAATGGGATAAAAAATTAAATTACCAGATAATAAAAGAGAACTAAAGTTAAGGACATAGAGGTACATTTTGTCCTCGCTGAACACACATAAAAGGTGGCAAAAGCTAAATAATTACAAAACATCCCAATCTTAGGGTACCTATTATAAGTAGGGGAAGGTGGGGCAAGATGGGAACATTAAGCTTTAGAACACTGCATCAGGATTGCAAATTGATATACAAGGTTCTAAGTACGCTTGCTGTAATCTTTAAACATTTATCTGCTGATGGATGAATTTACAATTTTTCGATGTGTACTCTTGACGTTGTGAGAAAATTTTGAAAAGAAATGTGTAAATACACCATCTTGCCCCACCATGGGGGAAAGATGGGGTTCCAGGTGAGTTAAGAATGGATCCTACCATAATTCTAGGTAATAGGTAAAGAGAAGTAGATTTTTAAAATATTCTTAAAAACATGCAGGAACAAAGCTTAAACTCTTTAAAGCGGAACTACTTACAATAAAAAAAATGCAATAACGATAAGAATATTAAACTTAATCTTCACAATTGAGACAATAGAAGACGAACTCATCCAAGTTATTCGCACAGCCTCCATGTGCCCAACCTCGCCATCGATGGCATTGTATCAATACTTCCTCTTACAATACTAACATTGAGCGTCATCTTCCTCAACAGAAGAACTTGATTATTTCCTTGACGTTTTCTCAAAATCTATCTCTTTGCTTTCCTTAAAAAATTCGGCTTCTTGATCTCTTCTGTTTTCTTCTTTGTCATTTTTTTTCTTTAACTCTCCCTCAGTACTTCTAGTTGCCTTAGGGATTCTCCAGACTTCTATTTTCTTGCAGCAGATTTTTATACGTAGTGCTTGTAAGGATTGTTGTCTTTCCCTTGTTACGCTTTGATTGAACCTGTACTTTATTCCTAACATGAGAAATAGGCATTATGTCTTCAAGAAAGCATAATGCCATATCCAGGCATAACGATCAGACTGAAGAGTGAGATAATGATGTCCCATGTGTCCATACTAATAGCCCATCTTGCCCTTTGGGACATTTTCTGGTTATGTTAACATATTAAATATTTGAAATAAACAAATAACACACTATATAAAACATGCAATACATGTCAATTAATAAGCACAAAAAAGTGTAGTTCTAAATAATTTACTTATGCTTCCGATACTGGCCGTTGAACTCACTATCAAAATAATAACGAAATTCTGGAAATTGCAAAGTTCACGCACAAACAGCAATAACTTTGTTATTACGACTAGTAAAGTTTTCTACATTACACAAACATAAAACAGCACTTGTCAATATTAGGACTGCTATTATTTGACAGATGCTTACTGCCGTTTTGTAGATAAGACGATGTCCCCATCATGCCTCGTGGCCCCATCTTGCCCCACTCCCTACTATATGGATTCCATAACAATTGAAATGTTTCTACCCTAATTAAATAAATTTATGATTGTTAGTACAACAATGTAATGCAGTAGCCTCGCAATTATGTGAAACGCTCTAAATTGATCAGCTACCAGTTGTTATTATATTTTGCACCCATAGAACGACTTCAGTTTTGTCTGACTTTGTTTGTTGCAATTTTAATAACTTAGCGAATAATTTGCTTCGATGCTCCGAACGATATACTTTTTTCTCTCACAATCAGTATAGTTTCGTTATTATTTTTCCATGAAATGGTCTTACCTTATCCTCTTCCTTTCCGGGTAGATACATGTTTACCGAGCTTATTACATTTTTATGTATCTTAAGTTACGTAGCTCTACTAATTTGTCATGTAGGCTGTTTATATTTGTGAAACAGTACGCTGTTTCCAGCTTGCACCCGATGACAAATTGCTATTAGTGCAGCTTTAGTTTCTATTGCTTTTATTATAGCTCCAAGGTACTTGAATGTTTGAACACTTTCAAATTGATACCTCCTGTTTCATCGTCTGATCGTTGCTCCGAACATAGAAATTAATCTCGATAAAATTCGAAGCGATTCAGTCGTTGTATAGCACTATTGTGTTTATTCTTCTATTGTCCACTGTCTTTTGGTATTTATCTGTGAACGTTATTTCGTGTTTAATAATTTCAAATATCATTATTATTATTATTATTATAACGCATTGTAATGGTAGATTATAAATATGAAAGCGAATTAATAATCTAAATATATATATTAATATTAACGCATTGAGGCAACAAAGAGCAAAATGATATAAAATCGAGGGCACAATTGTGCGTAAGCCAAACACAACAAATATAACGCATGACATGTTGGATGTGTGTAATTAAAACTGGCAAATCCACGCATAATATCAAGATGAGAAATGTTTTGCGGTAATGGCATAATTAATCGCGACAATATTTACCCATCTGAGTCAGTTTGTGTCATTTACCGTCGCTTAGAATCTAGAGAAAAGGCAGTCCACGGATATTATTCTATGTAGCATAATGTACGTAGAACATACAGTAGATCATCGATTAATCGATTTAATTGGTAGTGGTTGAAATGGACGATTTTTCTTTTACTCAAATATGGTTATTATAGCTTTAAAATAATTTTCCACGACCAAACAGAAATAAATGTGTGGAATTAATATTTAATAATCTAAAAGCTGCTCCGATGTATTGTATTACTCGTAACAAAAAGCTACGCATTAAAAATGGTAGACACAGCTGGGTGAAGTAGAAAGATCATTAGTAGGCATGCTGCTGGTGCTATGCTAGGTAGGTAACATTAGTCGAACGTTATTCATCGAAATTTCCTAGTATGCAGTAATTTCACTTAGTCAGTTGGCTTATCAGCATCTGGGGTCAGGTTATCAGGAAAGGCATTACGTGTAAATTAATAATATCCCTCGGAATTCGGTTAAGAAATACCCAATTATAGGGCAATTAAGGCAAGAAAACACGAAATTCATTAATTAGTAATATTTTCTAATTGTGCTGTAGTTGGAGAAAAGTATTGTTTTTAGGAGAGATTTATTATCTAGGTTGTATTTTACATTCGATTCGATTTCAAGGGTAATTCTCGAAAAAAATTGTCGCGATAAGGCACGTAGGCATACGTTAAATATTACTAAATAAATACCCAGTTTATTGAGCGTCGGGGCGGGCCTGTCAGTAATCAAAAATTTTATAGGAAAAAATTCGAATGTGCTACATCAAAGCGGCAAATATTCGCCAATCCATTGAACGTTGGTGTAAAAAGGGTGTAAATTAAATCAAAATCCGGCATATGTGCGTGCCAGTAGGCAACGGCAAAATTGCGCGGGCACGCGTATAAGTTAACAAAATTGATTTAATGGTTTTATCGAATATATATTATTGGTTTAAGCGAATGTATCGAAGGCATTACACTTTAATAATTTTAATTAGATATTGGATGAAATTATACGAAGAAATTTTCAAATGAGCGAGTAAAAAAATATGATAAAGGTAGTTGGAGAAATGCAAGAATAATATAATAAGGTATACCCACCATTAAGCAGATAGTTGGGGAAATAATCAATGAACAAAAGGGAAATGTCACAAAGCCTTTGTAGACCTGCTGTAATATGAAAATAAAAAATGAAGTAAATAGTAAAATTAATAAAGTAATTCTATGTTTGTGTGTTGTCGTGAAAATACCCAGAAGTCAAGAAGTGTAGAGACAAGGTGAGGAAATATTCCTCTTAAAAGAGCCCTGAAGAAGCCACCTATTGCGTAAAAGCGCTTGCAATCATATTTAGAACATTAAAACGCATCTTTATCTGTTAACGCGAATTAGTTGGCATTTCCGAGGTGGTAAAAATAAAGATATCAAAGGAAAATGGGAATGTTGAATGCACGAAAAAGGTCTATCTTAATTGTCCTGTGAATGGGTGTAGCAATTAAATTGTTGTGTAATTACTTTTTTTTTACACGCCTTCATTCGTAATTCACAATTTTACAAATATGGACGCGTTTTAGGTTAGAAGTACGCACGATTTATGCATGAAGCGACATTGACGTATCAATACGATATCAACAAAAAATTACATGTAGAATTAAATCTAGGGAAACAATATCTTTTTTTTTTATGATAAGTTAACAAAATTGATTTAATGGTTTTATCGAATATATATGATTGGTTTAAGCGAATGTATCGAAGGCATTACACTTTAATAATTTTAATTAGATATTGGATGAAATTGTACGAAGAAATTTTCAAATGAGCGAGTAAAAAAATATGATAAAGGTGGTTTGAGAAATCCAAGAATAATATAATAAGGTATATCCACCATTAAGCAGATAGTTGGAGAAATAATCAATGAACAAAAGGGAAATGTTACAAAGCCTTTGTAGACCTGCTGTAATATGAAAATAAAAAATGAAGTAAATAGTACAATTAATAAAGTAATTCTATGTTTGTGTGTTGACGTGAAAATACCCAGAAGTCAAGAAGTGTAGAGACAAGGTGAGGAAATGTTCCTCTTAAAAGAGCCCTGAAGAAGCCACCTATTGCGTAAAAGCGCTTGCAATCATATTTAGAACATTAAAACGCATCTTTATCTGTTAACGCGAATTAGTTGGCATTTCCGAGGTGGTAAAAATAAAAATATCAAAGGAAAATGTGAATGTTGAATGCACGAAAAAGGTCTATCTTAATTGTCCTGTGAATGGGTGTAGCAATTAAATTGTTGTGTAATTACTTTTTTTTTACACGCCTTCACTGGTAATTCACAATTTTACAAATATGGGCGCGTTTTAGATTAGAAGTACGCACGATTTATGCATGAAGCGACATTGACGTATCAATACGATATCAAGCAAAAATTACATGTAGAATTAAATCTAGGGAAACAATATCTTTTTTTGTGATGTTATCTGTTATCTTCCCCACCGGGGGAAATGGGGCTCAAAAGTTGACGAACATTAACTGACAATCTCACGAAATTAAACAATCTACAGGAGTACGGTAAAATGTAATATCGCATATATCTAAAATATCGAAAACTTTCTCTTTCCGGTTTTCTTACGAAAGTTCAACATTTGTCTAAGTTAAATTACAATTTCACTTAATGGGAATGCTCGAAAATAGGGAGAGGTACAGTACAGACTTTGAGAAGGGATTAAGCAGTCCCTTGTAAATACCTCGCCTACACATGATGTGATACTTTCAAGGAGAAAATTTGTGGGTATATGACGATCATACTGGAAGTAAATGTTTATTCATATATAATTGCTTTTAAATTACATCGTTCCCAAATAGCCCATAGCTAGTCGATATGATGTGTTTGTGGGTAATTTTTCTTTGTTATTATTATTATTTTTTTTAACTGGAAAAGTGTGTTATAATAAGCCATAATCTCGACCGATATTCTGACGCGCCCTGTCGAACGGTGGTCCTCTCCGCGGCGGTGCCCCGAACTTATAATAGAATCTAATAGGAGATGGCTTGGAAATTATCAATTTTCTTGATTTCGCATTCTGATCACGTACAAAAATGCCAGTCAATTAATGTTAAAACCTCTTCAAGCCCGGAGCCGATTCCCCTCGCTTCCTGTCTTTGTAATAATTTTATGGATTAAATTTAGGAAAAAATCGATTTGAATATTTGAGATTGTGCGAGGGAGTCCGCGGATCCGGCTCGCCGGTGGAAATGTACTTACAACGTCGACGCATCGGAAATTATAATATTCCTCGCGAAAATAATACATTCTGCAAACGAGAAAGGCGCTGGAATAAATTTCCTTCGCAACGGCACAATCGAAGGCGCAGGATATATACATAAGATGTAACTGGGATGAAATGGGCCCGTTCAGAAACACTTTTTTTTTCTTCTTTATTCTATGTTATTTTCATTTGTGGGAACGTTGAAGACAACTATTGTATACGGAGAATTTACCCAATTGCGCCGAGTTATTAAAAAAAATCGCTTAAGGGATTGAGAATAAAATCACAATTTTCCCCAAAGCTACACAGTAATAAAAAATCTTGCCAAATTCGACAAAAATTTAACAAATCTTATTGTTCGAAAAGGTCCTAAGGACTAAAAAGTTGTTACATTATTTATTTTAGCACTTCCATTCATCAGAAATACTAGGATTTATTTTAAAACATGCCTAATAGGTAGTAAAATGTATTCTTTTTGAAAGAGTAAAAAAAATGAGTTTTTTTTTTTCGATTTTGAGATTAGGTGTCTCTTTAATGTAAATTTCAATCAATAATTGCAGGAAATATTTGCAAAATTGGTCAAAGATTTGAACGATCTATAAAATAATATTATTATAACAGAAATATTATTAGTATTAACAAAAACACATCTCTATTCATGGTACAGTTTGTTAAATCAACCATTTTTCTATATTGCTTCAAAATAAAAATTATAACTACTAAATTTTTCTTAGTCTAGAAGAAGCTTCAGTTTTTGATTTTAACGTTTTTGATTAATTTATCTTTTGAAAGTAGGAGAATATCCGGAAAAGCTAAAAATCGCACGTGTGATACCATTGCACAAAAAAGGTTCAAAGTCAAATATAGCTAATTATCGTCCTTTAACAATCGGACCGAGTTTCTCTAAGGCGGCTTTCACACCAAAGTGGCATGCTACTTGCGACTTGCTGTCTGGAAGCAGAAAGCACGTCGCATCGTACGTCATCTAAATTCGCTTTCATACCAAAGTCGCACAGTCTGCTAGATGCTACATGCACATTTCTCTCAATGTGTGGAGTTTAATTGATTTCGTAATGTCGTCTGGAGAAGACGATACCATTGCCTTAATTGCAGCGGTTATATTAAGGAGAAAAAGGAAAAGAAGAAGGAGATTATGGGTTCATCCGTATTTACGAGACAATGCTGATACACATAGTGCGTTTATTGTTTCCCGACAGCTGCAAATGCATCCACAGAAATTCCAGAACTTCTATAGGACAACAATAAGTAGCATTATTGGTGATACTGCTGAGAAATTGTGCACTGTACTGCAACCCAAGTATATGGCATTATCTGCAATAGAGCAATGGAAAGAGATTTCTGACAGGTACTATGAACTGTGGAATATGCCAAACTGTTTGGGCTCCTTAGACGGCGAACATATCAGAATTAAATGTCCCATAAAATCAGGTTCTGCCTATTACAACTACAAAGGCTATTTTTCCATAGTTTTAATGGCAAGTTCTGATGCAGATGGTTTATTCACTTTTATAAGTGTTGGTGATTAAGAGTAAGAATATGGTGATGGTCGCGTAGTTAAATCATCCGGATTTTTCCACGCACTTACCGAAAATCAGCTTAACATTCCACCGCCTGCTGTTTTACCTAATGATGAGAGTAATTCCACCTTTTCAATGTTCTTTGTAGGAAATGAAGCATTCCTCCTTCATAAGCATATTATCGACCTTATGCCAGAAGAACATTAACAAACCCTAAAAGGATATTCAACCACAGACTTTCTAGAGCTCGCCAGAGTGTTGAGTGTGCATTTGGAATGCTTGTTTCAAAATTAAAAATTTTTGAGACACAAATAGGTTGTAGGCCAGAAAAAGTTGTCGAGATTGTCAAAGCCGGGTGTATTTTACACAACTTTATTCGGAAACACGATGGTCGGTTTTCAAATCCCAACGATCAAGATATTGGCTCAGCTTACAATGTGTTACCAGCCCTACAACAAGAGCTTCATGGACGTCAACAAACAGAAGCAGACGATTTACAAGATAGGCTATGTGCCTATTTTACGAAACCTGCAAATGCATTACCATGGCAAAACAATGTTTGTACATAAATAAAGGAGATTGAAGGGAAATAAAGGAGAATTGAAAAATAAAAATGCTAAATTTTGTAAACGTTTTCTCTTTGCTGATTCCTTTTCCTTCCAGAACGTGATTTTGATTGTCTGTACGTATGGTATGTGATTAATAAAAAGTACGGCCGCTATAGAAACTCACTTACTCGTTGAAAAGTACAACCCAGCAACTTGTTCCAGATTTTGTCTTGTCATTTTCTGTTGCTGTATGCCTTCAATGTATTATCGTAGAGGCAAGGGTATTTCTCAATCTCCTGCACAAAATATATGTTAAATTGTTCGTCGTCCGGTAAGCATTTGTTGGACATCACGTAATTAATTAAAAACTTTGGAAACACAAATTAACTCACAACTATGCACCCAGAGGTAAAGTCGCCAAACTAGCAAAATATAGGGACCTGCTCTATGAATCTCGTTGCACGCCGCACGTTGCCCCGTCGCATTCATGATTCGCGACTTCGGTGAGAAGGTATATTTAGTAATATACGTTTCAAAACAAGCAGCATATTTTCTGCTGCCAGGCAGCAAGTCGCACGAAGCATGCTACTTTGGTGTGAAAGCCCACTAAGGTGTTCGAATACGCTATGCTTGACGGATTATTGACACATTTGAACAAACACAACCTTTTGACAAACCAGCAACATGGATACAGAATAAATCATTCTACCATAACCGCGATGCATGCACTATATGAATACGTAGTTAGAAACCTTGATTCGGGCGTACTTACAGTCGGCATATTTTGCGATTTAAGTCGCGCCTTCGACTGCGTCGATCATAATATTTTTCTTGCTAAATTAAACAGCTACGGAATTCGCGAAGTTGTAGCACAATGGTTCGAATCGTATTTGCGTGACAGGGTTCAATTTGTCGAAATACAATGCAGTAATAGTAAGTTTGTCAATAAAGTAAGATCTCCTGTGTTGCCAATGGAAAGGGTGTAGGCCAAGGTTGTGTTTTGGGCCCTCTAGTCTTTCTCCTCTTCATAAATGATATTGCGGATTTTCTAGCTGATTACAACAATAATATGTATGCTGATGACATTAGCGGGTTTAGTTATCTACATCTACCACTCACCAGACAGAAAATAGATCAAATGCTTTTTGTGCTTGATATGGCTACAATGGTTTTCTAATAGCAAGTTATATTTAAACAACGAAAAAACAAATTACATGATTTTTCATACAATTCAGAATAAGAAGCAATATGACTTACACATTCACGTACAAAATGAGGAGATAAGTCGTGTCCGAGAAATAAATTTTTTAGGTTTGTATATGACGAAACACTCTTTGGAACTTGCATTGTGAAAAGACCGCAATAGATTGAAATAGTTACTGTTACCAGATACGCAACTTAAAAACTATAATTGAATATAGTTCTCTGCTTCATTGTATTATGCAAACGTGCACACCAGAGTGTCATACTGCAGGGGCGGTTCCACGGGGGGGGGGGGGAATTAGGGAATTCCCCTCCCAAATTCGGAAACTAAGAAAACTTATGATACAAACAATATGATATGCTCGTCTCAAGGATGAAAATTGCTAAGTTTGTCCCCCCCATTTGGCTCTCTGGATCCGCCCCTGCATCACGGCATCATGGTTTGGGAGCATCGCCTGCTAGCAGGACTGTATTTTTGGCTCAGAAACGCATAAATCCGATGTATGGCTGGAGTTCCTGCACAGAGTCTTGCAGGCCTTATTTCAAAAGGTGGACATTTTACCTATGCCTGCTATACACATATCGAACTCTTAAATTACGTCTATTGCGACAGAGGTTATTTTCAACGCAATGAGCAATTTCACGCACCGTTAACTAGGTCAAAGCAAAATTTCCGTGTCCCTAAAACATTCTCTTGAATATTACCAAAATTCCCCCAATGTTTTTGGGTTTGGAAAACTTTTTAATTGCCTGCCTCAGAAATATCAAAAATATAATATCAATTAACATCTTTAAACGCATATTTAAAAGCTTTTTACTGTCATCTTGTATTTATTCCACATCGAGGAGTACTTTGAGTTATGTACTATATGTAGACAAACCTAATGTAGATTGTGTGTAACCTATTTTTATTTTTGTTATTTGACTTATTCTTTAGACATTTTTTGTTAATGTACACAGGATTAAATATATATTATTATTATTATTTTTCACTTTTTTTTGAGTATATATTCATAATAGAAGGTTGCCTGCGCAACAAGCACTATGAAGTAGTATTGGATCTTGCCCCCTCCACATTGTAGTGGAGGGCGTGGCGAAAAGAACCGCACTAAGAATGGTCAAGGAAGGAATGATTAGGCATAGGCTCAATCTCCGGACGGTGATCAAACCTGGGATATGCCCCGGGATGACAATGGTTAAAGAAATTTAGCTTTGTGAGGAATTCACCACAAAGCTAAGTAATAGGAGCGAGTGGGTCATAACACCATCTTGAATTTTAATAAAAATGCCATCAAATGGTATACTGATGGCTCCAAAACGGCAGAAGGAACTGGAATAGGAATATACGGGCCTAGAACTACATATTCCGAAAGCTTGGGAAAATACCCAAGTATATTTCAGGCGGAAATACCACGCTATTGGAAGATGTGTTCAGTTCAATATGGATAGGAACTATCGAACAGGAGATTATCATCATGTCTGATAGTCAAGCAGCCATCAAGGCGCTGAGCTCATATGAAATCAGCTCCAAGATGGTCTGGGAATGCCTAGGGAAACTAAATAAGCTAGGCAAAAGAAATAAAGTAACCCTCCTGTGGGTTCCGGGTCACACAGGAGTGGAAGGAAACGAAATAACGGATAACCTCGCAAAAAAAGGGGCTGGAATGCCTTTCGTAGGGCCTGAACCCTTTTGCGGGTTAAGTAGCAGTACAATACTGAAGAAACTAAAAATAGAAATGGAGCAGAGAAAATCCAGTTACTGGAAAAAATCTCCAGGGAATGATGCAGAGTAAATTTCTTCTGGGAACTTATAACCAGAAGAGGTCTACAGAATGCATCAACCTGAGTAAGAACAATGTTCGCATATTAACAGAATACTTTCAGGCCATTGTAGACTGAAAGGACACCTGACTAAGCTTGGATTGGAAAAAGATCCTGAATGCAGATTTTGTGGGGAACAGGATGAACCCATCCACCTCCTCTCAAACTGCGCAGCACTGTGCAACCCGAGGGCATTGTACCTGGGAGCATGTGAAATCGAAGAGGGAGACTTACCTAAACTGGGGCCCTCATATCCTACACTTTTTAAAAGGAATAGGATTGGAGGCCAACTGTAAGCAGAAGAATGGGGACACAATAGATCCTTTAGGTCGCAGCGTTACACCACCCTTCACCTACATACATACATACATACATAATAGAAGGTTTGAAAGTTTTTGAGAAAACTAGAAAATTATCTTGCGCTGATATCTTTGCATTATAATAACTTCGCATATTTAACTTGTGTTGATATACGGAATGACCGAGCATTCGGCTGAGATCCTAGCGTTCCAAATGCATGCGAATTATATATGTAGATATGTGCATATGTTAAACAAACGAAGATGGAGGATGCTCTTTCAGGAGCATGCTATCGAAACGTACGTCCAGTTTAGTGCAGTTTGAGGTGAGGGGTCTAGAAGGGAGCATGTACCATCGGAGACAAATATTTTGGCTCAAAGTTAAAGAGAGAAATACTGAAGCAACTCCAATGATTCTTCTCTATTCATGTCAAACTTGAGTCAAGACTTTTGTCTTTGATGGTACATATATAGTTCTAGGTTGTTCATCCGTACGCATTGGAAATCATCCAAATTTATCCATCAAGTGAAAAATAAATATCTTGAATTAGCAGACGATTACATGTATATGACCGACTTTTAGAATTTCCGTGTTGAAAATCCGGCTAGATCGTTAGCGCGCAAAAAGGGCCCCGAAGTAAGGCCCTCGCTGATGTTGCCTCGCCCATGTAACTATGTAGAATCGCTGTGCGACACCGCGTTATGTTTAAACTAGAAATTTATAGGGAAGTTTAGTTAATTTTATGCGATAATGACGAAATATCTCAATTTACACCACCGATGAGGTTATCAACTGGGGTGCCGAAGGAGACCGCAGCTCGGGGACGCTGTCGAGTGTACCGTAATGTAAATATCATTTTAATCAGTTCACTTTTCTGGTGTTCGTTATATAAGGGGGTAAATAAATAAACTTTCGTGTTTCTAATCGGCCAATTTTACGTCCATTTGTTTGTGCGAGTGTTTCGATAACTGAAAATTCCTACATCAAAACATCAAAAGCCTGGTTGCATACATTTAGTTTTATTCCACATCGGTGCGGGTCGGAGTACAATAAATTCTGCGCTATTAAGATTAAGGGCTGTTTCGGTATACCACGTGAAACTTGTGCCTTCATATTTTATTAAATAGCGGATAGAAGCATAAATTTAATAGCACTTATCGTTTTGTTTTAATTATAAACCCGGTCTGAGGATGGCGACGTAATCGTGCACTAAAAATATCGTAAAATTTTCAACACGTATATACCCGACACAGAATAATCATTTCGGTAAACAGAGGATCAAATATTGAAGTTCTCCGGATATATTTACACGAAAAATATAGTCTTCACGGGACGTCTAGTGTGTCTAGTATACATCTAGAGCTCGGTCTGGGAACTTGAAACGCGGCCGGCGACATTGGAAATAATAAATTTTTCACTGGCATTTGTTTATTTTAACGGCAGAATTAAGGTAAATATAATTTAGCCGTGTTTATTAGTGTTTATGGTAAATCTGGACGCACTAATTAAACGTTCCAGCGAGATTGGCCACTACGGCTTTCAACTAGTCGACGTACCAAATTGTAAAATCATAAAATATGCATTATAAAACCACATCCTTCATAAAAGAAGATAGAAGAAGTTGTATAAATATTTAAAATATAAAATTTGAGAGGAGTAAATTAACACATTTCTATTTACAATCTACGTCCTTTTATAATGATTTAAAACATAATAATGCAACGTTGAGAGAAATAATATGGTTAACTTTGTTAATATTAACTTTTGAATGAAAAGATCTTGCAGTGGTCTAAAGATTTTAATTAAATGATTATTTTTATACTGGATTTCGATTTGAACGCTATCAAAATTAATTTATTATTATCAGAATAAACTGGTTACCCAATAAAATAAATCCTATTTATTGGTGTCAGAAGAAATCAATACAATAAATATTATTTACTTGATTCAAAAAAATGAGAAACAGAGAATTGAAGTGATATTTGGTTATGGCAACAGAGTTAAACCACATCTAAAGATGTGTCAATATTTTTGAGAAAAGCCAGTTAGTATAGAAGAAACAAAAGCTAATTTATTTTTAAAAACTCTTCCTGAATAGTCATCCCGTGATATTTATGGGAGAAATGTCACGAATGTGACAATTCTTGAATGGGGAAATAGAATTTTCTCTAATCCACGTTTTTTGCAGTTTAGTTTTTACAAAGGTGGTCTTACAAATTTAAGCGCATTAAAAGTGACATATTAGCAGACTAATTTCCTGGGTGACGAAATAATAGATTCTTAATACATCAACCAACGCTGAAAACTTATATATGAAATACTACTGCAATATCTGGGTAATATATTCCCTTCCAAGAAGCAGGGATAGAAAATTCTCGAATATGCTCAAGGTACTTTGATATAGTTCAGATTACAATAATCATTATTTAAAGGTGTACCATCTTTCTCAAATTAAATGCGACCCTAAGCTCTACAAGCACAACCGAACCTACAAGTACTCTATACTTAGCGATATATAATTCAGAATACCTTCTCCAATCATTTTTAATTAACATTTAACTATTTTCGGTTGCATAAATAATTAAGAATTTATTGGGCTAAGATTCGCATTTAATTTGGGGAAGATTGTACCTTAAGTGTGATACTATTTTTGTGCAATCTCTTTAATAATGTTAGTGATGAGATAAATTCTAATTATCACCTACTTTTTAATAATAATTTACTTTCTTCAAAAGTAAATAGCAACGATTTAATTTCGACGAATTGATATCTTTTACCAATTTATCATGATTATTATTTAAAAATCAAAATTCTTAGAAGTAATTAATGAACGATTAAAAAAAAAACTTGTCGAATTCAAAAGACATCTCTCCCCTAAATAAAGATGTACTATTAAACATTGAAAATAATCCACATCCAGCTAGCAGGTCTTTGAACGAATAAATTATTGATTAAACGATTTTATAAAACTTTACCACACACGCAGTAAAAAAAAATTATTAATAATCTATTAGTCTATTTATCATCGGCGTGGAGACATGGATATTTAAAACAAATAACAGCGACATTGTGACCAGTATTTTCCGCCAAATACTTTTATATGTGGTACAGTAAATATAGTAAAAATATCAATGATGTCAGCCATCATTAGCACTAACGCACCATTCATTAATTAATTTTTATATTCCGACCGTTTTATTTATACAGCTATTAATAATTGGTGT
This sequence comes from Protaetia brevitarsis, assembly GCA_004143645.1. NCBI lineage: Eukaryota > Metazoa > Arthropoda > Insecta > Coleoptera > Scarabaeidae > Protaetia > Protaetia brevitarsis. The sequence goes on along the minus strand of RXPK01000153.1, from coordinate 3,555,124 downwards.
CTTGAATTTGATATGTGTGTGTATGTTATTATGTGCGCCAAAGGGGTTCAACGTCCGTCATTTCTGACTCACATTTTACTCCAAATGAAAATATATAAAATGCATCAGCGTTTGTGTGCGCCTATATTTGTGTGAGTGCATGTGTAAAGCATGTTGCGCCGCGCTTAAGGGACTAATTGAATTAAAAACAACGAAACCTTTTTAATGTGAGCGTTAGGTTTAAATTACAAGCGTTGTTATATTAGTTTCTTTGTATGCCTATATGACTATCTAGTATTTTCCTTTCTATTTTTACCGAGTATCGAATTAAGATTAAAAAAATATTTTGCGATATAAAGACGATTAAGAATGTGTGGATGTTCACTAACAAATAATAGTTATTTGTATCACTAGGCCAGAAACTACAGTTTTCCGCGTATGAGTACGGTTACTCGAAAAAGAGTTTCTGGCCGTGTGATAAAAGAAATTTTGACACTAGAGTGTTGACAGTACAAGTTGGCACCTTGGTATTTTGACGTTTCCGAGAATAATTTTTTTTCTGTAATTTTCCTTCTAGTTTAATATCTATTTATCAATAATAAGTGCAATGAAGACACCAGTTCATCTTAGCATGGTTGGAACAGTAGCTTAATGACAATTTATTATACATCTGTCATCTGTGAATCTAGTGTGGCTAACCTTTAGTGACATTAGCGACAGGAAAATAAATAGTTTTCCTGCCGCTTTTAAGTACTGCAAAATGAGTGTTTCTGGACGGAGATGCAAAAACTATTTTGTTTTATCTGCTTAATTTTTAAGAAAGAGGTCAGTGCGTGGAATAAAAAGGGTTAAATGATTTAAAGCATATCGCAGAGAGTGCAAAGAAACACGAAAATTCCGTTTCTCATATGAATGCATGCGTGGATTTTAATGTTCTAGGCAAAGTGGATATACGTGAGTAGTTAGACAGTGCTTATTTGCGACATAAAATTAAGTACAGGGAAGATGTGGAAAAAAATCTTTATATTTTGCGTCGGTTAATTATGTGTATAAAAAAATGTGAAATCTTATCCCATGTTGGACAGCGTAAAATTGAAAAGTGAACTTTCAGTAATTTATGAGCGCGAGGACATGTGTGACGTAGATGTAGGTGGTGTTTTGCCACTTTTAGTGTTCATAACACACAACAACTTAAAAAAAAAATTTTGACGGAAACATATAAACTGTTGGATATTATTTGTACAACCCCCATGTCGACAGTAGAATGTGAACGATGTTTTTACACCCTCAAACGCATTAAGACTTTTCTGAGAAGCACAATGTCAGAAGATCGACTGAACGCATTTTTATAACCAAGTCATAGACATCTTTTCCAGCATGAAAAATAGGAGAATGGATTTTATGTACAAAGAATAGACAAGTTCTTATTTTGTGCCCACCCTCTTTCATAACTCAGGAGCCGCTACTGGCCTCAAGTACTAAAATATATTAACAGACATTAATATTTCTTGCTCAAATTACAAAACATATCTGTAACTAATAAACGCAGTTATTTGAGACACTATTAATTACTGTAAATAATAAGTTTTAATCGTGTAACGGAACGGGTTTTCTTGTCTGGAAACTTTTGGGAATGGCCAGCCCAAATTCAAATTAAGACAAAGCCAAATTCAGTCTCACAGACAACCCCTCCTGCTCTTTTGACCGGCAAGCCACTGCTGAGAAACAAACCTTTTGTACGGTAGCGAATGGTTTTAGTAATTTTAGCCAAAGATGTTTCCCAACGGTGTTTTCCTCCGTCAGTCGAAGCAGGGCCGTTAGTTAGCCTAAAGATTGCTGATTTACCCACCTCGTCGGCTTTCTCTTGCCGATATTAACTTCCTCTCCAACCCCTTACTATGGGTACCAAATAAACTTCTTTCGAGTTTGGTATGGTGAAATAATAGAATGTTTACTTTTTACACTAATATATTGAATAAATTTTTATGACAATAGAGTTAAACTAATAATCTACAAATTAATAAAAAGACAAGCAGAAGACAAAACGAAAACAACTTTTTAATGAATTTTAGGCTTTTCTTGATAATGTTGATTAACTTAAATTCTAGTAATTCTTACTTACAAGATTATTTATTAAGGGAGAGAGAGAGAGAGAGAGAGAGAGAGCGAACGAGTTACGGTTTTTACGTCATTGCAATGGTTAGTTTTAAGCAGAAATTTTGAACATCTTACCGGCAAATGTGGGTAATTAATTCTTCCCGTATCCAAATTTTAGGGCACAAAACTTACACAACACTCACAAAATTTAATCGAATTTAAACGGATTTAGCACAAAATCACTAGTCACCTCTCGAGGAAAGCTTTTGCTTCCTGTTTTCGAATTTTTAGGCTTATTTTAAATGCAAAATTTTAAGAAGAGAAGTTCAATTTTACCTTTAAGTTATGGAAACGCCCGACAACGAAAGGGGGTATCGCGTGCTATTGAAGCTAAAAGAGGTCCACGAATTAATTAATTTAAAACAGCAATGTTAAGGGTTTTTATAAACTTTGATTGTGACATCATTTCGCACCGATAACTAGTTACGCTTCTCTTTACAGGAGGGCGCAAGTATGACCGAAGGCGTTATTTTTCTGATCTTCAAACCCCCTACTTGAGAGTAACGTGGGATCTGCTGGTCAGCATTTGTAACATTAGACAGTAAACAAAGAAGCAGATAATATACAAAGTAATACCATATTATCTTAATTACGCGAGTCTTTAAACGAAAATAGATTATTATTTCCTGTGAAGTAGACGCTGCTTCAGCAAATGCCACGGTACTTATCATCAACGTATTAATAAAATGAATTTAAATACTTTGTATTATACAGGATGGAATTTCGAATTCTTACAATCGGTATGAATAAAAATTAACTAAAGAATGCTAGTTAGAGTGAGTTAGGGTAACTACAACAAAAATTTTGAATCTTTGGTGTCCGGATGCAATCGATTAGAATCGACAGCACTTCTAGCGCATATACTTATAAATATAAATACACATGTTTGTGAAAAGTTTTAATTAAAAATAATGTTATTCCAAAAATGTGATACTGTCATTCCAAATGTAAATTTAATTTCTCGTTAATATATTCCATTCAGTTTCTGATGTGAATTTGTATTATGCTGAAATATTATAGATATTGTTATAGTGTATATTTGTTTTATTAAAATATAGATTGTAAGGCCTCTAATTTGGGAATATTAATAACGATTATCGTACAACAGACAGGTATTGACGCAGTTTATCAAGGCATACTTTTGATTACCCTCGAAAGTAAATTTACTTAAGCAATAATTTCGCCTTCCCAGCGCCTCTCATTTACTTATATAAAAGATAATGCCCGGAGAGTGAGGCACACTGAGTGCCTATTGTGTAACATCGCCGCTCTTAATGGGTATTCATCGCTCTTCCCGGCTATCTAATTTTGATAACTAATATATTATTTTCCAAGCGGGGACACGTCCGAGCGGCCGAAGATGTCCACCGCATAAGTATATATCATTTCAATTATTTGACTCTGAAAGTTGTTTTTCATGTTATCGCGTAATGCACTCGATCGAAATATTGATTTGAATACCTGTCCGCAGATGGTGTGGGTGTCATCTGTGTCCGTCCTTTCTCTTCTTCTGGTAGTACGATTTCTTTTTTTTATCTCGAGTCGTTCCTTCTCGCGCCTGTATGTGCGTATAGATAGATACGTATTTAGGTACTCGCATTGTTAAGCGCCGCTGTATTCGTTCACATTTTGAACCGACCTAATTCGAAACGTGGAAGAAGTAACCTTTTTAACGTCGCACCACGCATATGTATCTTTGTTTTATTAATAAATTAAAGCGGCTATGAGTCAGTGTTTCTTTTTTGTCTCTCGTGTTCTTCCGTTCTTCTCCAGCGAGAAAATATCTGCCACTTTATAAATTATTAAGTCACGCGTCGAACGCGACTACGGTGGACAGAGGGACAGAATGAGAGCGTGCCAGCGATCCCGAAACGTAAGTTACACTTTGAAATAAGATGACGATCTTTTTTTAGCAAGCCACCTAGATGATTTTCAATCAATTCGTACCTAAATCGAATCGTTACACTAAAAATAAAAACCGATTCGTCAATTGCATCGATTTTATACGGTTTGTAAGAACTGTTAGGCGTTATAATGGGATCAGTACATACCATGTGATTCAAAATGATTGTCGTAAGAAAAAAACTGTTTTCCGGAAAAAAATTATCTATACTTATTACCAATTTAATGAGCCGAAGTTAGCTACATACAAATTTCATACATTAATGAATATTCTTGACATTTAGCACATTGGCGTGCGTGTTGTAGTATCTTTTCAATTATTATCTTATATTTTTTTTTCAAATCGTTTATATTTACATCTAATATCACCAACAATAGTATTGCTAAATACTGTAAGAAAATAAGGGAATTTATCTGTGGTAATAGCTCAACAAACAGGTAAAAAATCAATATTAACATTAAGTGAAATAGTTTATTACATTTTATAATTTTATAGGCTTATCATACACTTCGGCGCAATGAGCTGTAAAAAAAGTTGCATTTTCATCCTATAAGTTTTCTACGGTATAGGAATTATTACATTAGATCACGATAGGCCGACTGGAATATTGTCATTGGTTTAAAACAACTTAAGGGACGATGACTTGCTAAGCAAATCATTTTCTTCGCGATGAAGCCGGTTTTATCTAACAGACTAAATCAATTTACAAAACTATTGTATCTAGTCTGCAGAAAATCCACACGAATTTCGAGAAACGCAATTGCATTCCGTAAAAGTTGGAGTTTGGTTAGCTATCAGGTAACGAATAATAGGGCCAATTTTCTTCGAGGAAACTGTAACAACCCAACGTTACCAACAGATGTTGGAATTGTTTATTGCAGAGTAGCAAGAAATGAGCTTGAAAGGCAGGTTTTTTCAGCACGATAATGCTCCAGCACATACTGCTCCGAAAAACCTGCCAATATCTTCAACAGTTTTTGCTGGCAGGTTCGTTAGAGCAGAAAGTGGCCACAAGATCGCCTGATCTAACCCCATTAGATTACTTCATGTTTGGCTATCTAAAAAATAGGATCTATAGAAACCGTATGCGTACCATAGAAGAACTGAGAGATGCAGGTTTGTCACTTAATAATTGTACTATTTGTATGGTATAATTTAAAGTAATAAATAAATTTAGTTAAACATCAGTTAGTACTGAATTGTAAAATATAATATTAGTAAAGTTAAATTAATTCATTTCATTTTTACAAGCAGAAACACCAATCCATAGTCGTTTATATAATGCGAGTTCAAATATAGGTTACGTTTTCCTTATTTATGACAGATCCGTTACTTTCTTATGTTCCAACACCTGACTTAGTTCAAACCTCCATTACAAACCACGGCATATACCTACACCCTGTTACTATCTATAGGAGCGGAATTGACAATCATTTTGAATCCCTGTGTATATATATTTCATGTCAGAAAAATTGATCCTTGCTTATTAGTGATTCTAAAAAGGTACGTAAAGGTTGCAGGATGTGAAAAGAGCATTGGGAAAGCTACGCCAAAAAATTGATAAGACTTATTTGTTCTTTAACTTTTCTACTTGGATGTCGTGACCGTCATGTCATTCCTAAGAGCTGGTTGACATGAAGCTAGTGTCCGATGCGTAAAGGCTTCTACTACAGCACAGAAATCCATTCACTGATGTTATTTATTCAACTTACTCCAGCTAAACCCAATTTACCCACCATTATTCAATGAGAATTAACCAATAGAAACTAAACTCTTTTCCCTGTAACATCGTTTTTCTTTTTTTTTTTTCCAAAATGAAAATCACCGCACTACACGCGAAATTATTGCAACCCCTATTACGTTAACATTTTTCCCACTATAATTCCATTTTAACGCGACCCACCAAACGACTACCTTTCCCCTTCGATCTCGTAAATTTCAATCGTGTAAGTTTAAATTTTACGTTTACACTGGTTTTAACGGCCCCAAAAAAAAAATGTATAAATTTTAATTTTCTCCTACGTGCCGCGTTTTTTTCCTCGCTCGAAAAAAAAAGCACGATACACGGTAGAAATCAAAAACATGTAATGTTTGTGTACCTTTTTTTTTCTTCGGTGGGGGTGCATATTCATTACACTCGGTTTTTCCCAGTTCTGTTTACTTACGGATATACGCATATAGAGAAGACACCGTGGAAAATTCACGTAGAAAATTATAATTTGCCAATAAATAAAATATTTATGAGTATGGTTCGTCATAAGCAGTTTGATGGCGACTTCATGTGCACTCCTATTTGCCTAATTCAGGTTGTCTGAGACCCTCGGTGTAAGGTTTATTCGATCTGTTTCTATTAATGTAATACCCGACTGTTTCTTTTTGGTATATTTCGAAATATTATTAAAAATCATAATAACATAGGATGATTCAAAAATAATAAACGAAAATATAATACTACAAAAAGAAAATCTTTTTTAAATTCTTCTTCTCTTGGTTTTTAGGTCATAAATAGAGACCGGATTATATGCAAAGTGCATATATTTTATTTTTTGCATATCTTTAATTATAGTCTATAAGTCTATATGGTGACGTATTACACACACAATTGAAATTAATTATCGCTAATTACTGATTCCATATATTGCATATTTAGGCATTTCTATCTATGCATATTTTTATAAAAGTTGCGTATATTGCATATTTTAAGCTCTTTCTTACCTTTTCTATTAGTAAAAATTCCTAGTAATTCCTAATGTAGATCGACAACCGACAATTCTCAGAACGATAAATCTTTTACATTGGTTTCTCTAATACTTTTTTCCCAAGAATTGCACGTGTTTAATTTCGCTTAGCAGAAGGGATGTGATAAATACGTTTTATTATTATTAATTGCCCAATAAACTATTCATTCATTGAATATCTTTGAGCGAAACAGCATGTATTGTGTTACGTTTTTAAATACTGTGCGTACATACAGAGAGTATAGCGAACAAAAATTTCTTTATGGATTAACCATATCCTGAACTGGTAAAGGATGGCGACAAAATATTTTGTCGAGCCTTGCAGTAAACTGGTAAGTTTAATTTTACTAAAAGCCTTTACAATTGTTTTTAAATTCTTGAACTATTTGAATAACTGACAATTGTTGTTGTAGGTGTCTTTCTGAGAGAAAATACGGACTGATAAATAAACACGGCTAAAACTCCATCACATATTGGAAAATGTGAAAAAACTAAAGCGATCCGCATGTGTGCAGCAACTATACGTCAATGTGTAGCATCAACTTCACGAAACTCAGAACAAGAATAATATAAATAGGACTTGTGTAACGCATTAATTTCGTCTAACATAACCATTAGCAAGATTAAACAATGTTGTGAAAAAATTACTCAATGTTGGTCCGACGCTGCACCATACATGATAAAAGCCGCGCAAAATTTAAATTTTTTTTATAGTAACATTATTCATACCACTTGTTTAGCTCATGGGTTCAATCGTGTAGCCGAAGACATTAGGAATCAATTCCCTTTGATTAATGATTTAATTAGCATTGTCAAGAAAGTATTTTTAAAAGCAACTTTACGAATCCAATTTTATAAGGAGCGACTTCCCGGTGTTAAGTTGCCTCCTGAACCGATTATTACGAGATGGGGTACATGGTTAGAGGCTGCAATTTTTTTCGCCGATAATTTTGAAGGAATAAAAAATGTAATTCTTGGAACCACTGCTGACTGCATTGCTCTAGAAAACTGTAAAAAGATAGTGACATCAACAGAATTGCTACAAAACCTTTGTATATTAATCGAATTATAGCTTTGTTTCAAGTTCCATTCATAAGCTAGAAACGCAAGGGATTTCGGAATCAGTCGAAATAGTAGACGAATTTGATATGCTATGTAAGAAGGTTAAGGGTACAATAGGTAATTCCATATACGATAAATTAAAAAAAGTGATAAATAAAACTGCGGGGTATTTGAAATTGAAGAAAGTTAAGAAAATGTTGGAAGGTGAAACAGCAAACGATTTCGACTTTAATTTTAGTTTAGAATCTATTGCAAAGTTAAAAAATGCACCAATTACATCTGTGGATGTTGAAAGAAGCTTTTCTGTTTCTAAACATATGTATTCTGATAGAAGACAAAACTTTCTTTTACACAATTTTGAAAAACATTTAATTATAAATCGTTTTAGAAATATGTTGTGAAAAAATTTTAATAAAGTTAATGTTTAAATTTCTGCTCTTATTTATTTTATGTAAAAATTTTGCATATTGTCGCAATTTTTTTGCATATATGCCCCAGGTTTATGCATATTTTCTCAAAAATCGATGCATATATGTGCATATATTCCAGTTTTTCTTTACATATAATCCGGTCTCTAGTCATAAATATTGAAAACATAAATGACTACTACAACGTTTGGCTTTTTTATTTCAAAGCTTTTTCAAGTATAAAAATATAAAATGTAAATTATAAATAAAATGTGTTTGTTTAATAAATGACAAAATTGTTTTGTTTACTGGTATTTTAAATTTATCATTTGTTTATTTAAAGATTGCGTTTTAAAATAGGATGTTTTGATTATTAGTTTTTGAATTTTGTAATTAAATAGATCTTTAAAAATATTGTATTTAGATATAAAATTAAGTTATATAATTTTGTGAAATGTCGGTTTTATCATTAATTTCATTTTTATATTCATAAATCTGAATTATTTCAAGTATGTTACGAATTTTTAAATTTTGTTCTCTGTCTAAAATTGTTATGTTGTTGAAATCAAAGGTGTGATTTTTAGTTATTTCATATTTTTTTAAAGCTGTGAGATTTTTTATTATATTTGTGTCCTTTTATTCTATTTTCAAACATCATCCATTTTCCATTCCAATTTCATCAAAACACAAACAAACTACAAAACCAAATCTATTCAAAATTAAAATCAAAAATTGAAAAAGTAAAACATTACACGTAGCTTATAAAATAAACTGTCAAAATTGTAATGGTGTATATATTGGTGAAACCAGGCAATGTTTGGAAAATAGAATAAAAGGACTCAAATATAATAAAAATCTCACAGCTTTAAAAAAATATGAAATAACTCAAAATGTAATGATAAAACCGATATTTTACAAAATTATATAACTTAATTTTATAGCTAAATACAATATTTTTAAAGATCTATTTAATTACAAAATTCAAAAACAAATACTCAAAACATCCTATTTTAAAACGCAATCTTTAAATAAAACATAATGATAAATTTAAAATCCTAGTAAACAAAACAAATTTTGTCATTTATTAAACAAATTTATTTATAATTTACACTTTTTACATTTTATATTTGGGTACTTGAAAAACTTTGAAATAAAGCGAAACGTTGTAATAGTCATTCATGTTTTGAATATTTATGGTCTAAAAACCAAGAGAAGAAGAAATTAAGAAATATATGCATGGTCAAGGAATGAAGCTTTAAAAAGAAAATCCCTCCTATACATAACAAATAAATAAAAAAAAATATAACAAAACAAACAATAACTTAATACTTCTCTCCCTCTCTCCCTGTGAAACATCGATTTTATCCTTACCCGTCGAAAAAGTCCCAATTCACGGAGGTGACAATTTTTGCGCGATATCTAATAAATAAATAACCACGAAAATTCGATGGGGAGATTAATACATCGGCACCGTTGACAGATAAAAAGATCTGACGTCCGAAAATTCTGACGCCAGAAGTAATAAATTAGAATTAAAAGGGCGGCACGTCAATACGCGAGAGATCGAAACGTATCTCAAAAATGCAGGAAATAAAACGCGGAGCCGGTCTATGCGATGCGGCGGCACCCCATAAATCCCTATAAAATGTATGCTAAAAGGGATCGGCACCAAATTGTACTACCACCACATCGTATAGCACCTACACCTCTATGTAGGAAACAAAATGTCCCTGCTCTCGAGGTTTATCAATGCGAAACAGCAGCCGCGGCACAAGAAGAGGAGGCAGCCGGGGGTGGAGGGATTTTGTGAAATGAGAATGCATCCATGGGGTGGCCGGGGTGGTTATTATTCGCGTAACAATGTTAGACGGTGCTACCCAGTGTTCGTCTGCCGCTAGGAAAGGCGACAATTTAGGCAAAAATTACGAGTAGTCTGTTAGCAGTAGGTGCTGCGGAGATATGAACCTTCCACCCCTCTTAGAGCACATAGCTGGCGACGTATTCGAAATTATTAAACTACATATCATTGTGTTAGTCATGCTACCGTTCGCCCACACGAGGAGGAATATAAGAGGGTTGGATGATGTGTTTATTCGGTCATTGTCTGTAGACCACCGTATTGGACATATGGAACCGATATCTAAAAGTTCTCGGTCAATATTGCGAGGGAAATCTATTCCTCTAGAATAATCAGAACGAAATGGCGAGATGGATGCGTATTCTATTATGCAATGTAGCAGACCTTCCCTCAGCCTTGCTGATCCATACGCCAAAATCTGAGAGGCATAGCTGTCATTACGCCACTTTTTGTTGTGCAACCAGAAACCAGGTTTTGAGCATCGAAGTGCAACAGTTCTTCACGCGAGAATATCCGCTTCTTCAGTTCCATGAGTGAGCTTGCAAATATGTTACAAAAAAGTTTTAGGCATTTATCCAATACACTGAGAAAAGGATTTCTTTCTCGTTAATCCAAATAAATTATTCTTTTAAATAGCGCCTCGTATCATATACAGACTCTAGCTGTTGTCCATGGTAAGGTTTCACCTTCATAGATTTTTTCCATGAATATGAAATTACAAATTTTAACAAATTGATCAGAAAATATATCCAAACAGTAATTTTTTTTTTGATAAGCTAATTTACTTGAATAAAAACTATTATTTTGAAGAAATAGTTTAGTCTCTTCAAAGAAAACAGTAACATTATTCCTAATATTTAATTCGAATAATGTTTCTTTACGTAAAATATTTTTTCCACAAAGAAATACGTATTCTTTGAGGAATCTTTTTTCTCAGTGTAGATTTATTGTGTGTTCTTCTTAATTTCTAATTTTACTAGCGTTTCTTATATATCTTTGTCTATTTGAAGCCAATAAAAAGCATATCCGGGCTGAAATATTTTGCATGCTGTGCGTGAAGGTTTAATTTATTTGTAATTTTAGCATTACGTTTCTTGTAAATATTGCAAATAAGTGCCCCATTCCAACCTTTAAGCCTTGTTTTTTCCTTCCACATTCGTTGTATCAATTAAGTTATTTTTGTATTGTGTTGTAATTTCTGCCGTCCTTGTTTTAGTACTTCAACAAGAATCTTTATACACACTTTATATGTATCATCTATAATCTACACGTTCTGTTGTGTGTGTTTATTTATTTGTAAGTTGTTTTGTTTATAATATGCTAAAGTGATATTTTGATTAATTGCACATTGTACGCATGAAACGTAAACATAACTACATTGTTATTATTATGAGAATATTACATTCGGTAGCTCAACACAATATAGCATTAAAAACAGTAAAACTACGCAACCAAAAGAAGAATGCAAAACAAAAGCGCAAAAACAAAACATTAAAGAAATAATATACCTACAGATAATATAAATAACATACAGATAGAGAAAACCATAACATCTTATTCGAGAAATCATTTAATAAAGGAAAACAATAAAACGTACTACGGAAAATAATATACTAGAATTCGTTGCGCCCAATAAATGAAGATGGATCGTATTTAGAGACGATTTGGGATCGGGTTTTCTATCATTTAGAAGGAGCTGAGACTCTAAGAGATAAATTTGTGAACATAGTATAGTAATTTACATAAAAACACGATTCAAAAATTCGATAAGGGTTTTACATAATGTTTATAGTGCATAATTTTAAATCCTACAAAATAGATTTGCTCAAAAGCATTTTTTTTCCTAAAACGAAAACTATTCAGATATTCCCTCTTCGATATTATTTACACTCGGTTTAATGAAATTTTTACTAAAAGAAAACATATGCCAGAGTATTGCCAAATCATAAAAAAAACCTCCGTTCTACCCAAAGAATAAAAACAAACATTTTCGAAAGATGGGGAAAAATGGTAGGGTAATTAAGTCCCCCCGCGGGTCCAGCTTTTTGCATAGTGGCCCCCCCTATACGCGTAACCAGCAAAAAAAAAGTGGGCGTTAAAACCCGGAAAAACAGAAGAGGGTCGGATTTTTAAAATATTACGCTAACACAAAGGATACTTTTTTCCTCGATAACTAGACGTCCTTGTAATCTCCTCGTATTGTTTTGTAAAAAACCTCAGAAGCCGTATTAAATCACATCCTTTTTTTTTCAAAAAAAAAAAGAGCAGTATCATTTGAACAAGAGGAATATATTAAAAGATATTTCCTATCTACAACTAGTTGCCATCTTTTGGTGTGGTAATGGTGGTAAGTTTTTTTCTGCCCCGCAATATCATCTTGGATATTACGTCTTTTTTTCTTGCTTCTTCCTAGCCCCAGGGCAGACTTTACTTCTTTCGTCGACATTCCAGAAGTTAATTCTCTTTACTTCCTAACATATTAAATTTATTATTAAAAGTATGCCCGGGCAGAAACCCCTTTCTGAAAATCACTTGAGGTTCGACATTTGACAGGTAAAAAGAAATTTTGAACCAGAAATTCCGCCCAAGGGTATACAAGATAAGTGAGTCTAGTGTAGGACTAAATACTGGAGCGCTATTGATTTAAGCTTCTGTTTAAAACATGATCCCGTGGCAAATTGTTTAGGAACGATGTTAATGAATTAATACAACGTGTATATCGTCTAAAGGAGTGACGCTTTCAATGATAACGGAGCTCGCGATACAAGTGTAAATGAAACAAGTCGTGTTACGTAGGTACCTTGGTGTATTTTTTTTTGTTCCCTATCGACCATAATAGTTTTAATGCAATAATTTAATGGCGCAGCATTCTGCTTCTATGGATACAATAGTGGCGATACGAATTCGGGGAAAATTGCAATTTATATTTGTTGAAAGTTAAATTAAATGGACAGCGGAGTAACTGAATATACACTGTTAACAATTACGTAATTTTACTAGTGTGTCAGCTTGTGGTAGTAATTATTTTAACCGTTTGATAATTGGAATATCTTTACTCAAAAATATACGTTTATTATGAAACAAAAATCTTTTTTTTTAAATTGCATTGCAAATAATAAACAGATAGTTTATCAATACATATATTAGTGCTGCAAATCCAAACCGATTTTGTGTGTTCATGGTGTGATCCTTCAAAATCAATATGGTTTAAAGTTAGGTGTACTTAAAACTAATGTTCTTTTATATAACAATGCGTAATTGTTCTCACTATACTGATAACTTCTTGATATATAAGTTAATTTTGGAAAAAGAATGAAAGGCATAACTTTTAAAAAAATTCTAGTATTATAGCTTTGTTTCTGGACCTTATAAAACATGTAAAATATTTTCAGCTTGAATAATATTTTCGTTAGTTTAGTTAGTAAAATATCAAAATAAATGGATTGCATTGTGTCAAAAATCTCTTCATAGCAGCTTCTAAAGACTACCAAAGGGTTTGCAAAGGGTGAAGCATTTTAAAAGTGAATGAGGTCACATTTCGGTTGATATTTGCATACATATGTTTCACCTTACCAAAGACCTTCAGTGCTACTGGTCAACCCAATGTTGACCATTTGACCAGTAGTAATGAAGAGTCTTTGGTATAGTGGCTTAAGTCGTCTACAATTATTGTTACCCTTTATAGATACATGTTGTAGTTTCAGATCGACAATTTAGCAAAATATCTTCATATTAATAATGAGATTTCCATCTTAAATTCTCATTCAATTATTCTTCCAAAACTGGAATAATTTAGAAATTCGGTTATAAGAATATTCAATGCTTAACTTCAGATCAAGAGATTTCAAGAATTCATGGAAATATACTCCTCTTTAATATATTTTAGTGTTAATTTTTTTATTGTGATGGTAGTTGTTCTTGCGCCTGCAACAATTTCACCTTTGGGAAAGCTGTAAAACCACCAGTAGGTTCCTCCTGAAAGAAAAGTGATAATTGTGTAAGATTCTATATATTTTTGTATTGTAACGTTACTATTTATTATTTTTGGTAAATATTTTTTTAATTTATAAAATTCTTGAAGCAATTAAGTTCGCAAAGAAATTATTTATTTTATTAACCCTGCGTTTATTGTATATTCAAGAAACATATTGCAGCTATGGTCTGTGTAATCCAATGTCGTTCTATTTTCTTCAAATATGGCCAACGCTTGGTCTGTTTACAAAGTGACTTTATGTAACACAGGTTTATTAACAATTATTTACAATATCATTGCATTTACATACATAACAAACATCGTAAAAAGCATATTGTTCGTGAATCTCAGTTAGTGCTAAAATATTTGTTTTTGGATTTGATTCATTTGTTTTTAATATTTTCAGACAAAAGTGTTTCAATAAAATAGAATAAAAATATTGGATTACAAAGGCGATAACTAAGATACTTTTCTTGAAAATACAATAAACGGAGAGTTAATACAAAAAAAGTAATTTCTTTGCGAACTTAATTGTTTTAAATCTTAAAACTGTTTTTGGTGTTTTTTTTAATAGACGAAAACATTAAAGTAATACAATATTTAAGAATACTAAACAACAATAATAATTTAAGAATACTAAACAATAATAGTGTAAGCAATAAATCTGTAAAAATTACATTGTCCCAAAAGTCAGGAGGCTGATTGACATATTGTTCATTGTTAACGTAAGTAACTAATATCAAAATAGCACTAACAAGTAATATAATTTTAAAACCCATTAACCATTCTTTTCCTAAAAAACAATTATCTCTGCAATATGCATCAAACAAGTTAAATACATATACTATATTTCTAAATGAAGCCGCCTATTTAAGAGGCCTTTTTGTTGTTATGAATCTTTTTTTTTGCATGAATATTTCCGTATTCGGTATTTCTAAAGAAACGCGCCACCGAAAACTCCGATTTGTTTATCTACATATAACCTTTTCTCTCTATATACTTATGCGATTATGGCTTTGATAAGTGAATATATCCTCTAAAAACTGCATTTACACCCAAGAAATTTTAAAATTGACGATTGCTGGTGTCCCGATTTTTCCTGCGAGAAGTGTACATGTACATTTTGCACAGATATTTTTTACAGTGTATTTACGTCATATTTGCTCGGCTGAATTAAATGATGGCAACTTCCGTTGCAATTCTGTGTTTTTGTTATGAAAATGGGATTTTGGTTAAAAAAAAAATTGCATATATGCAGTTTTCATCATGTCCACATATGAAAATAGCTACAGATCATTAAATCATTTACATACCATCCTTTAATCTTTTGCTTTAAGTCCTGGGGTGGATTTTGGGTGTCGCGTATTTTGAAAATTTAACGCCATAGACGTCGGCGCGCATTGGCAAAGGGTTTTGTAATAAGCCGAAACGTTACAAATGTACGCTTATTCCCCATAAATGGATGTGAAATTCAAATCTTCCAGCCTCCTATTTACTACAAAATTAATCGCGCGTTATAGCCCGCCAGGTTTGCACATAAATACGTAAATATGCACACTCGCCGACTGGGGCCCCGCTCTTTTGATAAAAAATTCAAAATCCCAGCGTCGCGTCGTTTAATATTTATCGAGTTTTTGAATGACTAATCACTAATTACGAGGCCGAGGCATTAATAGGGTCTATTTGCATCTTCAACGGCTGTACGCGCACGTACGGGGATTCTATAATTTTTTCAACGTTCAATTCAATTAAAACACCAATTTAAAACAAAAAAGAGCGCCAACGGGCCACAGTGTAACCTCACTGACCATATATTTATTGTGCGTCTGTGTCTCTCTCTGTGTGTGTGTGTGTGCACCGTGCACCGCTGAACTAGAATCCGCGTCCCTAATCGATAATTCTTTATTTACAGCCGCCCTGATGTATTTTCGTAAAAATCTCACGCCCGTTTCTAGTAAATTTTCACCGTAATTTTTGCCGATATTATTATAATGAATCCGCCCCCACCGTCCCGTCGCACTCGACACCGCTGCCGGGTTGAACGTTTTGTGTCCGCAAAAATCGCTAGACCGTTTTGTGGGCGCTTCTGTGCAATTGAAAAATGGTGCAGATGCATTAAATGCTCGACACGTGCTCGCATAAGGAAAGCTGACTCATGTTTAGTTATCGGGACTTGACAAAATTGCTTGCGGTAGTTTTTGAACTGAGGCCATACATACAGCGCGCCCTGCCGAATCTCGCCTATTGTTTGGCGCATGCATTCGAACGCGTATATACGCTGTAAAAAAAAAAAACTAATGAAATTGCTTGTAAAATCGTTGGTAACAAAGTCACCTACGATTTTACAGGTAAATAAGCTTCATGAAATAAAATTTCCACCATTATATATGTAATTTGATATTTGACAAATGTCGGCTTTTACAAATTATGATAGATTGGACGGTTACCGCTATCCAAGGTTACTATTTGTTTAAGGAATACTTAAACGAGTCTGATTGGTAGTTCTTGAGTACTTATTTAAAATATTTTATTTAAATGTGTCAAACGATAATCTTAGGCAGGGTTCACACCGGAGTGATACGACCACAATACGACAAGCGACACAACTAGCCACACGACACGTACCGTGTAAAAATCCTGACTGACAAGGGAACCTCGCGAACTGTAAATCGCAGATTTTAATGAAACTTTGTCAGTTTGTAGACTCCATGGAGTGTTACTCAAGGACGCTTTCCATTGCTGCGGAACTTCAACTTTAGGAATAGGGATAATATAATCTTACATACATCCAAACGCGTATAACTCGAAAACTATCACATATAACCATCTAGTGCCTGGTATAAGTTTACACTGATTTTCGATATACAATGCAGCCACATAACAGTATACAGAGTATCTCCTTAGAATAAGGAAATATGCTAAAATTTATATTTTTGTAGACACCCTGTATAACTTTTTAAATTACCTTTCTATAGACTATTTGATCAAAAAAAGGCCATTATAACCGATTTCTGAAATTCGATAAAATAAGCACAACATACGTCAATTTCCACGGTTTTATTGGAACACCCTGCATATAAATATCTATACCAATCGAAAGGACTGACTAAACGGTACAAGTCCGCCAATGAAAACTTTTTTTCTATCTCTTACGTTTAAAAGTTTATTCAGAAAAAAAACCAAATTGGGACAAATTGCAAGGGTAATTAGCACCCCCTAAAGTTGAAGTCCGCAGCAATGAAAAGCGACCTGAGTAACACTCCATGGAGTCTACCAAACTGACAAGTTTCATTCAAATCTGCGATTACAGTTCGCGAGGTTCCCTTTGAAGTATGTTGTATGTAATTCTTTTTCAAGCATGTTATGCGTTACTTAACTTACGTAGGTCTTGCAGGATTGGTGTCCCCTAACAACCTTTTATTTTCCCCATTTCTATTCTAGATTTAAATATGGGCTTATTCACTGGGGTAATTCTGCCAATGCTCAACGCGTGTTTGTTCTTCAAGAAGGGAGCAATTCTTGTCGCTTGATATTTAAAAACAATGAAGTTTTATCATCACACTTTTACTATCACCCTCAGAGAGTTCTACATTTTTTTTTCCAAAAGAAATTGAGTTTTATGGGCTGCAAGCTATACTTTAATAAACTTCCAATTGAAATTAAATCTATTTCCAACCATTCTATTTATAGATTGCTAGTCAAGAGTGATTTGCTAAGTTTAAGTTGCTATTCTCTTATTTCCTGATTTTTTTTTGTAATTATATTCAGTTAAATTTCTTAAAAATAAAATCTATTTTTTTTCGTAATTTAAGCATTAGTAAACTAATTACTAATTGTTTTGTAGTTCTAATATTTCCGAAAACAATGAAACGTCAATGAATGTATAGTTAAGTTGAAATAATAATTTTATTTCAAAAATCCGCAAAACCAACACGATATCTCTTTATTTTCTTTTACTAATTTTTTCTAATCATGTCTCATGTTATACGAACATGTATTGAAAATAATTTTATATTATTCTTAGTTGTTTGACGTAAAAAAAAATATTGCGATGTGCATTTATAAATGTAACTTACCTAAAAAGATAAACAAAAGAATCAACACGCCAATCTCACTAACTTGCGATTGTTTGTGATTCACCGCAGCTACATAACCGCGTGATATAATCACGTTTTAGCGTATGAGTTTTAAGGGTAGTTCTGTTAGAAAATTCAAATAAAAATAACATTCGTTAGCAAAATTATATTCAATGTTTAATAGTAAGTACCTACCCGAAAAGTTTGTTCATACAAATTTTAGTAATTTACATGCAAAACTATAAATTTTACCGAATCCTCTTTCACCATGTTAAATTTTCTCGAAAAAAAAAGGGGTAAAGTAAAGTTTACATTGTTTTATTCTAGTAAATTCATAATGTTATTATATATAGTTATTATATTTACCAAATGGTAAAATTGCTATAATTTTTTACAAAGTATGTAACGTATTGCTGTGGACTGGCGCCCGGTTTTGCAAATTCAAATGTTTATTTTTGTATAAGATTTAGTTAATGAATTGTTTGTTTAATTTATTTATTTAAATGGTCAGTTGTTTTAAATTAGTTTCATTCATTGTATATTTTGCGTTCGCTGGGTATTGTTTATGTTATTATATTCTGAGATTTCGTCCGTTGGCGGACTGATCTCTGTGCGACTTCGCTGTATGCAGCGGTCGAGATTGTCACTCAGTTCCGAGATAGACGCAAGCGTGAGTAGTTGCAATTTTATATTGTTTGCTGCCATTTTGTTATTTGATTTGATTTTGAGATTTGAATTCGCGTTTATTGATTTTATTTCGTTCATCAAGGAACTCGCTTGATAATAATTGTTATTATGCTGTTGTGTACACAATTTAGATATAAGATCATTTATTATTTTTGTTCGGGAAGATATTTTAGTTAAAAGAGTTAATTTTTCGTTTTTAATTTTGCTGATTTGTATTTAATTATTAACACCTCGGGTTGGGTGAATAGAAGCATGTGCTTGTATTTAAATTTTCTTTTGTAAATTTATTTAATTGTCCACGATTCATTTAGTTTGTTTTAATTTTGAACCACGTGGATTGATTTGTTATAAAAAGGATTATCTTCTTGAACAAATTTGTTTTTTGCTTTGATATAGGATTTAGCATTGTCCTATTGTAATTTAGAATCTATAGCAGTTTTTTGATTTAAGTTTTGTAATTAACTTTTTCTTTTCTTTTTGTTTTGGAAACAATCGTTGCAAACTTAATTTTTAAGTGAAAGAGCTCTAAAGGAACAATTACATTCGAATGACGCTCCATGTTAGTATCGTGTAACTTTTATATCCTTTTGCTTGCAGATGAAGTGTGAAAGAAAACAACAAGACAAATTTGTAAAATTGCGACGGTGGTGGTTTTAAATATCGCTTTCGAGTTATTTCACATTTAATTAATTAAAATTGCACACTTTTTATGCTAATAACCTAGGATAAGTCTCCTTGTTTTGTTTTTTTATTACTTCTACTTAATGATGGAGATATACAGGTTGAGACCATTTGTATCTACTGCAGATAAAACAGGACATCATGATAGGTATTCTTTTGGTTTGGTATAGTTTAGAAATTATCATATCGTCTCTGTAGAGCAGAATTATCTAATGTTGATTATGGACATATGGACTGTCTAATTATATATATATCATTTTATATCCAGTAAATCTAGTATATTATTGACAATTTCATTTAAATGTAGCCCATAATTCCATTTTAGATTCGCTAATAATATTCCCTTCAACCTAGTTTTGATAATTGACATATTCGAGGGTAGACACTTCGTATAGTGATGGAATTTAGTTAGGCCGATTCCCTGCGCTAATGGTTTAAATCAAAATTAATATAGTGTATAGAATGCAAAACGAAAAAAAAAGTAAAAGGAAGTAACCATTTGGTCAAATACTAACTGCAATCAATTTTAATTGCCCCAGACTCATAAAAAATAAGTTTTACTCGGTAAGAAAAATCTTCCTCGTTTCAATTAGTTAATTATTTTTCTCCTTGCCCAACAAAGATATTATTATCGTTCGGGTAAGGTTTTACAAGAAAAAAAAAATTATCAAACCGCCCCAGGAATACACACGCTGGCGATGCGGAAGATAAGTTCGAGTTGCGCGTAAATATTTTTATATGATGTAACTCGCAATATTACATATAAATTGCAAACACCAACGTGATATTCGTGTTATAGCGTGTCTATACAGCGAAGGGGGTGCTATGTAATATAAATCTAGCGAGTTACTGGGGGGTGGAGTTAGAGGGGTGTATGGAGGGTGAGCGAGGTCGTTCCTTCCTTTTATTTTCCCGACTGTGGTGGGTGCACTCTTTTCCTTTGCCCTTTTTTTTTGGGACATACGAGAAGGTGGCGGCAGCGTTGAGGAGGGGGAGGGGGACGGAGGGACCGAGAGGAGATAGGTTTTGCGCATTCACGATTACCTATGTAAACAGTTTGAACCCAGCGCGCATAATGCTCCCGCCAATAAATTTATGCACCTCTACACTCCTATTTTGGAGTAGTTTCTTCCCTACCTAATGGCGAAATGAAGGGGGGTTCGAGCCGCACACAGTTAGCCTGAACGGCTCGGGAGAGATTTCTACTACGAGGGATAAATCAATACCTAACGCATCACTTTACAGATGGTAGCCAGTGTACATCGGCGTTAGTTGTCGCGGTAGCTGGAGCAATAAGGTAACGGTTCAATTATTCTTTCCCCATCGCAACGCCCGACTTAAAACTCATAAACACGATTAAGCGTTGTAAATTTAGCACGGCAATTCGCATTATTAACGCCCGAATGGTTCTAAAAATTATTAATGTGATTCTCCAGCGGGAGATTCGATTTTTTTTTAAAACCGCCCGGGTGTTTGGTGTAGTTACATTTTCGCAAAATATCGTAATATAATCAAGGACCACCGTACGCAATCGGGCAACTGTTGTGATGATAACAGTTCTTAAGAAATATTTATCTGGCAAGCAATAGACAAATATTTGATAACTGTGTCTGCCAAGTCGAAAACTTATATCAAATATGGAAAGTCGCGTAGTGAAATAGGAGAACCGCCATCTTCACGTCAATTTCCGTACTTGTAGAATATGTTTAATGTATTTGCTACTATAGGCCAGAAAACTTTCCTATTATATGTTTAGAACATCGTGATGTGATGATTTACAGTTTTGTAATACAATTTTGACATAAATCTATTACTACTTTATCTGTAACTGTACCGACTTTGTATAAAATAAATAGTTTATTTAAGAAAATTGTACACTGAGAGAAATGAAAATGTTGGCACAATAAAAATTATTATTTTGAACTTTTTGCATTCACTCAACCAGTTTTCGTTTAAATCAGCACACTTAAATTTTATTGCAAAACAGTAACCTCATTGAAAGAAAACGTATATTTTAGGTGAATTATATATGTTAATTCAAACTAAGGATTGCATACCGGTTTACCGGTAAACGGTTAACGGGTAAATTGATCAAAAAACGTTCGGTAAATTTAATTTGGTAAATGAAAAATCCATACCAGAAATTTTTATCTGCGAAATATTGTGTTTATAGATATGTATTTAAAGGTCTAAAGGGACATTGAAAATAAAAAAGAAACAGGTAAGTGTAAGTAACAATATATATATACCCACTTATTAATTTTATGGGAGATGTTTTTTATTTAATGTTAATTTAAACTTTCTTGAGATTGAGAACCGCTGTGATGCCCTAGAATAGAGAATATAGAAAAGAAACTGACAAAAACTTTTGATTAGAAACGTATAACCTCCATTTCACCGAGTTAGTCAGAAAGAGAAGGAATCAAAAAATTCTCAACCAAAAAAGCAAAAAATTGAAAAAAAGGTCATGTAGAAATTAAAAGAAAATAAGAATGGAAACAAGATGGATAATGAAAAACAACGCAAAGAAAAGCAAGATTAATGTTCATTCGTTGCTAGGACGGTAGGAAGCAAAACATCCCACTTTGCCTACCTGCTTTTATCAACAAGTGCAATTTCAATCCTCTTATTTTATGGTTTTTTGTGTAGATTTTATTTATCTCTCGAAAAAAGTTGAGTTAGCATATGTGATTTGTGCTCTGGAGCATTTTAAGATTTTTAAAAGTTTAAAATCGTTTTTTTTAAAGAGTAAGTAAATGTCTCATTTTTTAATATTTAAAAATAATAATATATAAGAACAACATTTCACGTATTTTAATTAATAGCAATTTTGAATACACCAAATTATGAGAGAACATTAATGCAACATTGTTGTAAAATAACATTAAAATTTGAACCTTAAATATTTTGTTTTACTTCTTACAACTGTTTAAATTACTAAATACAAATATTTGTTACAAAATTCTAATATTATGCCTTAAGATTGTGTAAAATATGTATTATTCTAGCCTAACTTCTAACCCTATTTTCTTGGGGAATCCCCATTAATGTCACACATGAAAAAAAAAAATTACGGGATATTTACCCGTAAACCGGTATTTTTCATTTTCGTTTACCGACTAACGGTAAACGAAAAAATCGGCAAATTTACAATCACTAATTCAAACAATTATTTGCTTTAACCGTCAGTGGAACAACAAAATTAGTTAACTGAATGCATTGTGCGTTTATTTTATTCAGCATTAAGATTATTGGTTGAACCACAATTGTAGATTGATTCAAAACATTAGTGCAACTAATTTTGCGTAATTGATTTAAACATTCCGGTGGTTTGAGCATATTTAACTACAAAAATTTGTTGAGTGAACCAATTATTGGTTGAATCATCACATCTTTTTTTCTCGGTGTAAGTACTTGATATGATATATCCAACAAATATTTTTTTGCTGTTAAGGTAATTTATTCGAACAAAAGATATTACTTTTCACTTTAAAGTTTTATTTTTTAATTACATTTAACTGGTTTTGTTTGATTTCCAATTTGTTTGTGTTCTTTTCGTATGAGATAAAATTATTTTTTATTGGCAATACCCTACACTGTAAAAAAATATTAAAGTAATTTTGCCATGGTAAATCAGGTAAATTATGTTTTACATGTTTTTTTCTAGGATATTTAACATGGAAAAAGAAATTTCGGTAAAATTTATAGCTTTTTCATGTAAGTTTAAGATGTAACAAAAATTCAAAAGGAAAATACAGAAAAAAACCTGTACAATTTTGTATTTACTCTCAAAATTTACTTAAAAGTGTTACTTAAAAGTGTAATTGACATTTTTTTGGGGTATTTAGTGCACTTTAAAAGTAATTTTACTAGTGAACTATTAATTTTGCTGTGAAAATATGAGGATCTTTTATATTTATTTGTTTTTACTTGAATTTTCGGGTAAAACTATAGATATCATGGAAAATACGAAATTCATACGCCGCAATGTGATTGGTTATTTTATTATTTACCTGTGCGCGTAGGTAATTCTATTCGTTTGTCGAACTTATTATTGGCTCAATGATATCATGTACTTCGCAAACAATCGTAGGTTTCGCGTAAGCGTGTTCATTCTTGATCCCTGATTGAGCGATTCAGTATGACCTATTAGGTGCTATAAAAGAATTAGGTAAGTTGCTTGCTCTCTTTATAAAAATACATATGAAAATTATTTCAGTGTTCGGTAAATATAGAGTTCATATAAATATTGCATACGAATTTTACAGTACAATCTTTGAAAAACCCATCCTTATGAAGCAAATTTACCTGTAAAATTGTAGGCAACTTTGTTACCAACGATTTTTACTGCAACTTTTTTTTACAGTGTATAACGTTTGCCTTTAATAATACACAACTAGCTATTTAATTATTTGATATGTATGTATGATACGAAATAAACCAAAGGTGAAACTTTAATAGGTAATTTCACATTTTCATTTGTATGGCCACTAACGAAAACCGTTCTCCGAGACATTGTTGTTAATTTTTATGATGATGTTCCAGGGATATTTAGCCCTGCTCGTTAACTGTGTATCTTATATTATACATATATCTAAGTACATTATAGTTAACAAGCATAACACAATGTTTTAATGTCCAGTTTCACTTTAGTCAACCGGACAGGCCGCACCTGCGTTTCGGATGTCCGATAAAATTAGTGTCAATATAAGGTCTACTAGCAGTAAAACCCACCCCTTAATAATCTGACGTTCACTCCTCCATGATTTATGATAAATTTTCAATTAACTGCTGTCAGCCGACGACGGAATTACGGGTTGCAATTTTTATCAATTTCGACAACGACCTCCAAAAAAAAAAAAAAAAAAAAAGGAACATGCCGCATATACAGACGTGAAAATTTCGAAAAATTAACGCCTGCCCGAAGTGCTCCCGTACAACAACGACTATAATAACCCCGTGTTGCTACGGTTTTAAAGCCGGCCCGAATAATATATATATCCCGGGTCTTCAATTATTAAATGAATTTTACCACTGCATGACATGGCTTTAGTGTCTCGTTTCCATTATTTATGGAAGTGCGGATGAGGTGAACTCTTGGAACGGAAACGTTATGGTCTGCCTAAGTTGGTAATATTTGCGGGTGAAATTTTCAGTAAATTTCACGATGTTTCTGAGGTGATTGTTATTATTATTTTTTTTTTTTTTTGAACTATAACTAACTCTACATCTAATTATATTAATCTAAAATTTTTCTGGGCGCTATGAATGCCCAAAAACACTCTTCGGACATAAGTTACACATTGAATCTATCACTGAAATGACTATAGATCAAAGTTTTGAAATTTTGTACGCTAAATATTAGATATTTTCCTGAACATTTCTGTTAGAAAGATATGTCGAAATCATGTGGTCTCATCTCATATCCTAAAGGTGGTTCTTGCCATTTGAAATACCCCATTCTTGCTTCGCCCATTATCACCAAATGTGTGAGTAGTCCTCATTGCTCCAATTATTTCTTAACACGCAAGCCTCTGTATCTTGCTAAGGACAGTTGTGGCAGTTTGGTGGTGCGGATGCATAACTGATCATAGTTCTAATGTATCAGAACAACCATTACTTATGCATCTCTGGCATGGTGGGGTGGGGGTTAAAAATGATTGTTCTGATTTGGAAATACAATTATCATATACTTTATTTATGAAAACTAAATTATTACAAATCATCCTATCCCCGTGCTCCACCTGAAAAGGTACTACACGAGGCTACCTATTCTAAGTACTATATGGGTTCCATAACAATTGAAAAGATCCTACTCTAACTGAATAACTTCCCTATGATTTTTAATAACAAAAATATAATACAGTAGCCTCGCGACCATACGAATATTACTTTTGAAAAATGATAAAAAATGTAAAATGTGATTAGTTCACATAATCGCGAGTCTACTGTAAATCAGTCAGCTATCAGTTATTATTAAATGCGCCCATGGAACGACTTTCGTTATCTCCCAGCATTCGCCAAGGACACTGATTATATATAATATACTTATATAAAATCAATGGCCACGGAGTAAGGGAAAACCATGGCAAAAACCTTACTCTGGGAGGATCTGGGAAGAAGTCCCAGACCTTATTACTGATAGCCACAAATTATTATTATCCTTCTGAGTGCCGAAGAAGCAGCCTCCACGTCTCCTCAAATTCCGACAGCCTTGCCGTTCTCGCGTAGCTGCTCCCTTTTCCACGCATTCAGAAGTTGAACAGGAAAGATAATGACCTAAAAAACAAACAAAACAACAGCAGTACCTATTCTAATACTTAATAATAACTTAATCCTAATTATTCTAACCAAGAGTGATTAAATAAATATTTATATTTTAAATATTTATAGTTTAACACCAATTCCGACCACTAAAGATCATAGAATATTCATTTATAAGCGTGCTACCCTACTAACTATCTAAATATCATGCCGTAGCCTATCTAGTTCTTTAGCAACGTTACTAAAAAATTCCCACCATTCGATCGACTCATTATCTCTAATATCTGTTTCGCGTCGCGACCAATTTAACCCCCTAGCTATTGCCCTAACCTCCGTACGCGACCGCCACTCATTAGTGAGTGGACATTCAAATAAGACATGCCCCGCTGTATCTACCCCACCACACTCACAAAGCGAATCATTAACCCTACCAATTCTACATAAAAATGATTTAAAATTACCGTGACCTGTTATTAATTCTACCGCCTGATACGATAAATTAACCCTCATTTCCCTAAAACGTGTAACGCTACCGATAAATTTCCTAGTCCACCTCCCATTTAAGGTATTATCCCACCTACTCTGCCAATCATTATCAAGTTTATCCCTAAACGCTTTTTTAACTACACTAGCCGAAATTAGCCCAAATCTAATAATCAAGCTATCTCCCCTAGATACCGCCTCTTTCGCTAATTGATCCGCCCTCTCATTACACAGGTAAAAATTTGAGGGAGTGAAATAGGGAGTCTCCGTTTTGGAAATATTTTGTTCCAAAAAGGAGTTGCCATAGCTAAAAACAGAAAGTATTTCCTCGGTTTTGTACAAAATCTCCACCAAAACGGAGAGATTGAATTTACTCCGCTTTCTAACACGATTTTATTTTTTTATTTAAGCCCTAAATGTGAACAAATATCCCTAACATTGCATTATATTTTCTCCTTCACGGAGGTGATAATTTGTTTACTTAACAGATGTTTCTATTTCTAATACCTCAACGCCAAAAAGGGAAAGGATACCTCCGATTGGGAACATTTGTTCTCCAAATCGTAACTGTTTCCCTAAACATTTGAAAATTGCAAGTTTGCATAGGGCATGCGCATTTATTAAAGTGATATTAGTGCAGCGCATGTGCAACAAGTCTGGACGTAGTCACTTTGCAATAGTTCGAGAATGGAGAAGGATATGGCGAAATGCACTGTACCTGAAATTTATAAAATACACATCAGAGTAAAGTACGAAAACCGTAAAAGATGGGTAAGAGTTATGGGAGCAAACATCACCAGGGCAGATGTAGATAAAGCAGGTAAGAAACTTGTGCATCCTTATTTAATTTTCAATCTACGATGTACCAATTTTTAATTGGCCCCCACTACATTCTAGGTGTTAGCTCCTGAATAAAAGCACGTTTATCTTAGCTGAATCCGTGGTGTTGCAACTGTGCCGTGCCTTCAACCCACGGTCGGTACCAAACTCGAAGAAGCGACTATATTATGGATAAATTAAAGCAATTCCAATGACGGCTACTCTGTGACCGCAGAAGAGGACGTGCTTAGTGTGTCTATCCTAGTAATCATTAGAAATATATCAAAAATAATTCAAGAACTTGAGGTTCGACGACATTTTTGATGCATTTTTAATGATAAATAATAGGATAAATGCACTGAGCAAGGGTGCTTCTGTCCACAGCCCTCATTGATTAATTCCAATATGATGTTAAACTTAGCTACTATGGAGCTAGGTAACATAAAAATAGAGTTAAAAACCTTCTCACTAGAGAGATATTTTCTTCTCTCTCTGTGGCAGGTACCTTCTTAACGGAAATAAATTCATGTGTAAAGGATGGAATACATTCCGAAACGGAGTTAACATTTGTTTATTGCGGATGTAATTATTTCCAAGTGGAGTTACTTGCATTAGCAACGGAGATAATTTTATCTGATACGATAGTAGTATTGCATACATATGGGGGAAACAACATCCGTTATTCATTTTAATAACAGCAGTAGGAGTTAAAATTTCTCCATTTCGGAAACTTTTACATTTATTGTAAAATAATAAAACTGCATAAGAGAGACAAATTGGTCCTTAACGGATTAGGTTGCCTCGGTTAAAGATGTTTTTTCCCCTATGAAAAGCAAAATTACCTCTGTCTTCCATCCGTTTAGTAGCAAAACATTTAACTCCGAAATGGAGGCTCCTTGAACGGATGGTCGCGAGGAAACACCGGAAAAGAGTTAAAACGGTATTAGATTCAACTCCGTATTTTTATCTGTGTCCGATTGTTAATGAGCCCTAGTCCAAAAAAGTTTTATACCCCCCTCGCGCACCATATCCCAAGTATCTAACAACAAATCGGTCGGATTTTTTAAATTCCCTAACGCCTCTTATCATATACTGCTAGCGAAAATTTGCCAGAAATTTTCTTTATTTTTGAAAACTGCTTGCAAATTAATTGACGGCAGCAAATAATCGTCTTTACCACGGCAGATACGGGTATGGATGGAATACGGATGAAGTTACAGTTCACTAGTCTAAATAAATTAATCTTTAAGACTCTCCTCTCGTGTCTGGTGCATGTTAAATAAATAAAAAGATGGCCCGAGATGGATGAGATAAAATTTTCTTTTAAAAATTTCCCAGTCATATTTTAACGCCATTCGAAGGGGGTAATATATTTAAAAAAGTACTTTTTTTCGCTCTTTCTCGCCGCCGCAGCGCAGCGCCTCTTCCTGCCCGGGCTAAAAATACGGCCGAAATTGTAGAAATGCCGCAAAAGTTGCGTAAATTATGGTGGTTTTCTTTTTATTCGTTTGACGGTGACAATTACACGCGTATACAGATGATCACACACACACACACCACACACACACACACACACACACATGCGCGCGTAGCGTGAGTGAGAGAGAAAGAGTGAGACATGGTGCGCACACCATGGCGTCTTTATTCATTGTTCCGCGAAAACTGAGATAAAACAGAACAGGATGCATAAATTTTAAAAGGGGGGTATCCTTGATCGAAGGAAACGCATCGCCATCACAAAGAAATATTTGCAAATTTGCGCGATAAATAAGGTGGGTACGCTACTCAGATATTTTGCTCCGCATCTCGCGCTCTCCTATGTATTATGGAGCGTTGCCGGGCGGGAGGGCATACGGGCGCGTCGCTGCACGCTTTCAATCTGGCTAAAACCTAGATATTCGCACCTGCCTTCTTTATAAAGGTATGCAGTTGCTTGACCTCGCAGGCTAAATATCTTTTTCAGTGGTGTTAATTATTGCAGTTATATAAATATAAACTAGCCGAGCTAACACACAAAGGGGCTGTAAATTATCTCTCGGCCTCTTGTATAACATATATATATCCAGTGGCGTAGATATATTTTTTATACTTTATACAAAAACATAACTTTGATATGTAACTATGTTAACATGATCTAACAGATATATATATTACTATTTCTAGGATAATTCTCGACGATCCTAGTTTTAATCAGCGGCTGCTAATGACGATGATGATCTAATTTCTTCGTATAAGTTCGTAACATGTTCGTATTTCGGACAATAGTACACGAATTTCAATCATCGTATTGGCCCCGCCTGTGACGTATGCACCAACCATCACTGGTTTTAATTTGCTATAAAGGTCTTCTGAAACGAGTTCGCACTTTCCCATTAACGACGCACTGATATAGACCTTTTTTTTGACTAGGGCTCACGTGGGTACAATGGCCAATGAGAGGGCGGATCAGTTAGCGAATGAGGCGGCGTCTAACGGGGATAGCGCGATAATTAGGTACGGGTTAATTTCGGCTAGCGTATTTAAAAAAGTGTTCAGGGATTAACTCGATAATAATTGGCTGCATAGATGGGATATTACTTTAAATGGGAAGCGGACTAGGAAATTTATCGATAACCTGACACGGTTTAGGGAAGTGAGGGTTAATTTGTGGTATCACGAAGTAGAAATTAATAATTAACGACCCACGGTAATTTTAAATTATATTTATGTAGAATTGGGAGGGTTAATGACTCGCATTG
Source organism: Protaetia brevitarsis (assembly GCA_004143645.1). NCBI lineage: Eukaryota > Metazoa > Arthropoda > Insecta > Coleoptera > Scarabaeidae > Protaetia > Protaetia brevitarsis. The sequence continues at coordinate 3,525,299 of RXPK01000153.1, read as the reverse complement.
TGAATGTGGTGGGGTGCATATAGCGAGGAATGTTTTATTCGAATGTCCACTCACTGATCAGTGGCGGTCGCTTACTGAAGTTAGGGTTATTAACTAAAGGGTTAAGCTGGCGAGGGCGCGACACGTGATTGGGGTATATAAATAAATATTTAAAATGTAAATTTCTATTTTAATTACTAAGTTATTGTTGATTATTAGAACACAGATACTGCTATTGTTTTGTTTGTTTTTAGATGATTACGCTGGTCTATCTTGTTTCAATTACAAATTGTGCCACCTGAAGAGGGCAAGTCTGTCGTAAGCTGGGGATGTGAAGCTACCTCTTGATAATATTTTGCCATCTATCAGTAACAAGGTGTGGGATATTTCCAGGTCCTGTTCCTAGTTTTCTCTTACTCCTTGGCGAATTCCAGGAGATAATTAAAGTCTTTCACTGGGCGCAAATATAATAACAAGTGATAGCTGACCGATTTACAGTAGACTCGCGATTATGTGAACTAATCACATTTTTGGTTTAGCGTGGTTTAGATAAGGCAGTATTCACATAGTCTATTGTATTGTATTTTTGTTGTTATTATTATTAACAATCGTAGGGAAATTACTTAGTTAGAGTAGGAAAATTTAATTGTTATGGAATCGATATAATTAAGTAAGTAATTTATTCGTCCGTTAAACAAAAAGTTTATGGACCCGTCAATACAATAAATGACATAAATACACAAATACAATAATTCACAGTACACATTAAAATTGTCAGCTCTGCGATTGCCTGCACGTTGCTAGATCACAAATATTCTCCTCAAACTCATCAATGCTGTATAAGCACATATCTATTAAAATTTCTTTTAATTCGGTTTTAAATTTGGGACTCGGCAAATTCACTAAACTTTGGGGCATGGCATTATATAGTGCTATACCTATAACCCCGATTTATTTGTACGATATCTATGTTCCATTATCTTGTCTTTACCTCTTGTGTTGTTATCATGGATGTCTCGATGTAGCGACAGCTTATGGATATTATCTCTAATGTATATTAAGTTTTCATAAACTATTAAAGAAAACAGTGTCATAATTTTAAGATTACGAAATATAGGCTTACAGTGATCGTCAAATCTCGCCTGAAATATGCTACGTACTGCTGCTTTTTGTATTGTAAATACCCTTTGCAGTTGCTAGTGAGAAGCATTTCCCCATGCTAGTATCCCATATGAAAGGACAGAATGAAATAAACCAAAATATACTTTATACGCCACATTATTGTCAACAAAAGCTGCTGTTTTTCGAATTGCATAAACTATACTACTTAGCCGAGAACAAATGTTATCAATCTGTGGAATCCAAGAAAGTTTAGTATCAAGATAGATACCTAAAAATTTTATATTACTAAAATTAGTTTCTCTCTAAGGGAAAATGTACATATTTTGGTTTTGTCTGTGTTGATAAAAAGATCGTTAGCATTAAACCAAGATTGAGAATGGGAAATAATTTGATTGCCGATAGTTTTATCACTATTATGATTAATGCTAGTACGAAGGGTGAAGTTTGTGTCATCAGCATACATTGTTGTTAGTATCATGTTATTTAAAGTACTCATATGTATTGGTAGATCGTTAACATATAGTATGAACAAAAAAGGGCTCAATATGGATCCCTGTGGAACCCGACGTTTAATTACTAAGGGATTACTTACTCGATTACACAGAGATACAATTTGTGTTCTATTAGATAGATATGATTTTATTAAATTACTAGCTACTCCTCTGACTCCATAAGATTCAAGTTTAGATATTAGTTTTTTTGGACAGACGCAGTCAAATGCTTTAGATAAGTCTGTGAATATACCAATGCAATTTTCACGGCTTTCAAACGCGTCTGGGATATTGTCCACTAGAGTCATGATGGCATCAAATGTTCGTCTACCTTTCCTAAATCCATATTAGTTCATATTGAGAATATTATGAGTTTCAATGTAGTGATTAAATTGACTTAAAATCGCGTACTCTATTATTTTTGAAAAACTGGGATGTATATGTATTTGTCTATAATTTTCGGGCAAATTTTCGTCACCTGCTTTATGAATAGGGCAAACTCTAGCCGCCTTAAAAACGTCCGGAAAACTTCCCCCACAAAACACGTATTAATAATGTCAGCAAACGGTTTACAAATGTTTATAGCACATCCGTTTATAAGATTTGTGGATATATCATAAATATCTAGGGTTTTCTTGTTTTTTAGTTTTTGTATAATTCGAAGTATATCCCCATCAGAAATTGGTTGAAGAAATATAGTGCATTCATATTTATCAACCTTATTATCTGTACTTCTATTAATTGGAAGTTTACTAACAATTTCTTCAGCAAAGTTTACAAAAAAATTATTCATTTCGTTGACATTAATTTCAGAGTGACGTTTTGTTGTGGTTCGACCTGTCTCGTTATTAACAATATCCCAGACTGCTTTATTTAAGTTATTGGAATTAATTATGTGTTGACGATTATATTCACGTTAACTCTCAATTAATAGAGAATTATATTTTAGTTTTTGAGTATTGTAGCTAAGTTTATTAAAATCGGTGGGATTGTTTCTCAGATCACTATGTAATTGTAATAGAATTTGTTTTTCAATTTTCAATTTTGGCGATGACCAGAATTTGTCCTTTGGTTGTTTTTCCGTTTTTGCTGTTATTGGTATGCAGTTATTTAAGTGATACATGAAAGTTGAATGGAAAGCATTAGCCTTCGCATTAGCTGTGCCAGCGGAGAAAACATCTGCCCACGTCTCTTCACTTAAAGCGCGATTTAATAAATCTATATTGCGGTCACAAAACTGACGACAAGTTACTGTATGCCTATTTTCCGAATTTACATTCTCTGAAAATTTAAGAATTTGTGCATCATGATCGGAAACCCCTAGAGGTATTATTTCAGAACTATGATAATCTAATTGGACAATATGTTGTCAGGACAAGATTTTGAAAATGGAGTTTGCCTTGTAAAACCATTAATGGTCATTTATAGTACTTACTTAGAGCATTTATGATTTAATTTTTCACATATTGTAACATCAAATTAGGAAAAATGTTTTTCTATGTGAATGCAGCATTACAGCATTCCTCATCGCAAAATAATAATAATTAGAAAGTGTTAATTAAAGTGTTAATCTGCCAAATCACTCAAGTCATATACGTATTTCGTTTTTATAGTGCGTTATCACCTAGTTCAGGATTGGTAGCATGTTGGAATGCCTCTTCAGGTTATGGCAAAACGTTACACAGAGGCAACTGGGACCAATAAAATGTTATTGCTTTATTGAGTTATCGTAAAAGGACCATAGCGATTATACTGTTTCAGTTTGGCATCCCTTAGATTTTAAGATTAGTTACACCCTGTCAATTTCCTCTTTCTCGGACTTTTTACACGCAGATTAGGGCGGATATTTCTCCAGCGCTTCTCCTCTTTTTTTGTGTTACGGCCTGCCCCCCTACCTCCGCCGACACACAGCTCGTTTCACTTTCGCGCCGCGAATTTCGACTTTATTCGGGCGCTGGGGTCGTCAGCGGGCGGGCGGGCGGATAGGCAGGCGGGGGGCGGGGAAGAGGCGATTTACGGTAACCGTATAATGAAAGGGCCATTTTTATTCGCCCCAGAGGTACAATAATGCATTTCGTGTTGCGTAATTAACAATAAATATTTATAAAAACGAATGAATCAATGTATCCGGTGGATGTAAATAATATCTTTATGAATGTATGGTATGTAAATACGGCTTGCGTTTCAACACAGTTCGTGTAAAGAAATCCAGAAAGGGGCTAATACGAAGACGGCGACAATGCTTGCGAGAAATCGCGTCGAGTCAAGTAACTCGTAACAATTCCATAAAGTATCTTATAGAACTAGTGGAAAACTGGGCAACTTTAAAAATACGGAGAAATTTCCAAGCGACACCACACGAAGTTATTCTAAATGGATAATTTTAAGCAGTTTTCGTAAAAATGCAAAAAGGTAATAAACTTAGTGCGCGATACTTTACGCGATGAAAGCGGTATTAACCTAGTAAAAACACACTCACACACACATAAACACAAAACACACAATGGCGTACTGTTAATATGTAACTTTTCCGCCCCGAGTTGAAAGCCTCTTAAAAAGGATAATGTAGAACGCAATAAATTGTAGTTTATACCCAACATGTGTATAGTTTTAATGCAGTTTTCTATTCTAATTTGTCCGCGCATAGTGAAATCGTTAAGTTAGTGTTTTTAAAAGCAGCATTTTAAGTAAGCATCGTAATAAGCTCGCGGAGTGTAATATTATTTCTTTCATCGGCCTTAAACACTGTATCCCTCTTGGAGTGTGTATATTACCGTTAAAAGGGCATAAAAAGATGTTGCATCATGGCGCCCGGTGTTTAGTTCATTCATTTAGTTGTTTAGCTTAACTCTGAAAGCTTTATAATATACCTAAACACGCGCGACGTGTATATATTTGTTAAACAGCAGCAGATTCAGTTGTTACTTTAAGGTGCACAAATACTGAGAATTGTCAAAAACAACACTACAGAACGCCATATCCAATCATAGAGAAACGAATTTACTACATCTTTGTTCATTTTTTTGCTTTCTTTTCTCATTATTAGGTACTTTGTTTTACCCTCACTAGGAGGTTTGAAGTATTTTAAATGATTTTAATAGTATTTTATGTCGCTTCTGCGGCCCATAAAATGTAGAAACTACGTATTACAATTTATTAGAAAATTAGACAACTTGCTTAATTAAAGATGCTTTAATATCTTGTGATTCAGCTAATCACAAAGCTTGCTGCTGCTTTCGTTTCGAAGTTATGTTGAGAAAACGAAAATAAAACACCCGCTTCTTGGGTGCCCTTTTTAAGTAAATTTTGATCGAAAATTTTAGCAAAAATCGGTAAAAATCGTTAAATTTCCTTATTTTTCGACCCTAACACCTCAATTTGCAGGCCAACTACAGCTCCGATTCGGTTCTACCCGGCCCAAAATGTTCCCCTGGTCGCGCCGGATCTATTGAGACCAAGCAGAACCCTCTAGCTGCTTTCGTTCCGGAGTTATGTTGGAAAAACGGAAAAAAGTCGCGTTTCTTGACGAGCCTTATTTTTCGACCTTAAATCCTCAATTTGTGGGCGAACTACAGCTCCGATTCGGTTCTATCGCAGCCCAAAATGTTCCCCTGGTCGCGCCGGATCTATTGAGATCAAGCAGAACCCTCTAACTGCTTTCGTTCCGGAGTTATGTTGGAAAAACGGAAAAAAGTCGCATTTCTTGAGCGCTTTTCTTATTTTCGCACAAGAAAGACCGCTCTGGGCCGCCAGCAAGCGCCGTTCCCCTAATGTATTATATACTGTCGGACGCGTCTTTCGACGAGGATTCCATTGCTGGCAGCGCTGATGCGCTATCGGTAACCGTTTCGGAAATATCGGCAGAAAAACGTAAATTTTGATCGAAAATTTTAGCAAAAATCGGTAAAAAATCACCTAGACTTTGAGATCATCCCAACGTATTACACATCAAAATACGCGTCTTCTCGCGGGGAATCGAATGCCACCGCGCGCGTCCTCCTAGCACTTACCGTTCTCGAGATATGGACGTTTAAAATTTGAAAATTAAAATCGACGCTACGAATTCTATCAGGTGACCTTTAGAAGAATAAAATGTACACTTAATATTCCCAATGTAATGCAAGAACTGGAATCAAGGAAATAAGATACTTCCATCACGTACAATTACATTTTGTGTAATTTCAACTTGTACCTGAAGGAAAAGAATGCTTCATTCGGGAGTAAATCAAAGTTAACTTAGGGCTCGTTTTGGTACTAAATTTCCACCTAAAATGAGCAGTTTTAGTATGAGGAATTTTTAATTTAACATTTTCTTTCGCATTCATTCCACCATTTAATTCACATTCCATCGGACTCTGCGGAGTGTCTTAAAATCGGTAACGCAGCTCTTCGAGATTCCCCTCATTGATATCTTTTTTTTTTCTTTTATTAGAGTTGGTGATTTTAATTTACCTAATTTATTTACGCCTCGTGAACAACATTGTAATAAAGCAAAATTTTCCTTCAAAACTTTCCGGACTTAATTAGCGCTAAACAATTGGGCGACGTTAGAATTTTGTGATTCTTTTGTAATTTTGAATTATTAGCAGAGATAGAGAGAGAGAGTTTAGATTTCAAATATTCAAATGATTTAAATCTATCAAGTTCGCATATATACTCAGTGTCCTTAGAAGTTGAGAAATATTATTGAACTTAAACAAATTTATTCCTTCTAGGTGGGTGTAACATTTCTAATGTCGCTGGGTATACATACAAAAAATGTACACGTAGAGAAAGAAAAATGTTGAATTAATCAAAATCACTTTGTTAAGCTCAAATGCGTTGATGTAACAATATTTTTGTTTGGCTTTACATAAATTAATTGTTACAGTAAGAATTTCTTTTAGTTAACATAATTTTGTTGAACTAAAGAAACATTTTAGTTGTTTGATGAATGAAACTAATTTTCTGTTTATATTAACTCAAATAATTCTCTTCAAATTACTAAAATGTCATGATCAAAACTAAGCTTCTTGGTAGTTGTTTCAACAAAAAATTATGGTTAATCAAACACATACAATACATTAAATTAAGATTAAGGCAACCATATCGTTTTATTAATTTAACAAAGCCAATGGGCTCACGTGTATAACAGTTTTCTTCTACATAGTAGCAAATACGTCAAATATAGGTAGATATGTATTTCAGAAATCGCAGTGAAGATGGCATTCCTTCCATTTCACACCAGTAAATGACACATAAGGGCCATAAAGCACAACAGTCAGAGTTAACAAAATATTAATCTACACTGTTGAAAATTTTAACGCTTTTTTGACTAATTTAATAGTCAGGAGAGATCCACACTCCTTTCGTGTTATTTTGTCGAGAACTATAGAAGTTTAAATTTGACGAGCAAAGATAGTCAAGTATTTGTCTATTGCTAAGGGGTTATTTCGTCCAACTGACACGTGGATTATAAAATACTTCTAGTCACATTTTATTTGATCTAGACTAGACAAATTTACTAGCTGTTTAACTAAATGAATACGATATCTATGGGTGTTTTAACACCATTTTCTAAAACAAACGTCTTTTTAATATGCAACTCCTATTTCTTAGTGCTATAATATTCTCCTTTAAGACGTTTTCTCATTATAAATATGCAAAACCACTCATTCACAAGTTTTGGTTTCAACTAAACGTACACTTTTAAAATGAGTTTTTGAGAACCATTATAAATTAAGTGAATGTTTATGCTATTTGATTAAGTCTAAACTAATTGCGTAATAGATGTTCCAATACATTTTAAGATGTTGAAATTTTTTATGCCCACTGGAATTAACGTTTAATAACACGAGGTTACACTTTGCAAGTCAGTCACATTTGGTGGTTTGTTTGGATATGTTAATACGGGGAATCAAACACGAAAACAGATACACGTGCAATGCAGGTGGTGGGTATAATGCAATACTGTATTAGAATAGGTGGGGTTTCTATATTTCTATCCGAGGGAAAAATTCTGATTGGTTGACGCTTCTGAATGTCTAGAAAAATAGTCAATCCTCATATCTAAACACAGATTTTTTCAATTTACACGAAATTCTAGTCATTTCTGTTCTATTAAATACGCGTAGTCAACTCGTCTGGCAAAGTTTGGAAAAATCAACACTAAAATATTTACAAGCGCAAATTAACGCTAACACCGTAATATTTTCAACAGTGTAGTGCATTTGCCAGTCAAACATTCAATAGGAGTTGCGACCATTAAAGCAGTGATTGGTGATGGTGTGCAATGGCAGTGATGTCAATCAAACTGTTATTTTTTTGAGGGTTTAAAATATATCCAGCCTTTATAGATATTTTACACTTCATGTTGTGAATGAGATGATAAATGTACAATATCAAGATACTTGAGCATTTCCCCTTGTAAAGCGAATCAAAAAATGCCCGATAGGCTGCTGTAGCAATAAAATATTATTAACTAAACAGCAATTCTGTTTTGGCTCAACATAATTTTCTTTTTAACACAACAAAAATTGTTATTTTGACATAACAGATAACATTTTATTCAGTTTAACTTAAAATGTGTATTTAACTTAGCAACCTCTGCCTTTCATTTTAATGAATTCCTTTGGTTAATTTAACATGAAATAGTTGTTTATTTTACCCGAACACTTATTACCCTAACAATATTGAATCTTTAAAATAAAATTATCTTGATTGTTAAAACAATGCTAAAAATATTATCAAATCTACACAATTATTTTAACATTCGCATTTTGTTACTTTAACAATGATTTTTGTTTGACTGTATTTAACCCAAATTTCGCAGTTAAATGCCGCGTTTTTTGTTAGATTAACACATGTCCTTCTTTACGTGTACTAAATTTATGCTGTGAACTGATGGTCCAAGCATATAAGTTTAAAGAAATTAAAAATGACAAAATTAATTTAGCTAGCTCAGCAAAAATGAAATTAAAAGGGCGCCAGAGATTCTTAAATCTCAGAGTAAATTTTATTAAAAATTAATAGTGGGCGTGCAAAATTACTTTCTTTAAAATCCCCAAAAATTGAAATGGCTGATTCAGAAATAAAAGAACTATTTAAGATGATATTTACAATCATTTAATTTATTATTGTAAAAAAAAAAAAAAAAAAAACATTTGAAACAATTTACAGGATAAATGAAAACCGTGAATATAAGATTCTGGCAAAAAACAAACCTGCATAAGATTCTACAATTTAAAAAGGACAATGCAATACCTTTAGCAAACAAATGAAGATTTGTTCCAGAAGATAAATCTCAATCCCACAAAAATATCCACGCGGTCACGAAATTTAACCAAACTAAATTTTACACGTGGAGAAACAAATATAATTTAAATTGAAATTTAATTTTAACAGCACAAAAGCTTCACTTCACCTTAACACGGGGTGATTAACAATACAATACAAATCAGCAAAAGAAAAACGGAAAATTTAAACTTTTTAAACTAAAAACACGAAATCTTCTAGAACATTTTACAATAATTACTGATCTAATATTCAAAATGCGTACACAATTAAACAAAACAGCAATAATTAAATAAAGAGTTCTTTGATGGATGAATTAATATCAAAATACCCGAACAAAGATTTAAAATTAAATGAAATTACCTACATGGTAGCAAACAAAAATGAAAAACATGTACTTACACGGCCATCATTCAAAGAACTGAGGGCCTCCAAGGGATAACATCGTACATATAACAAATTTACAATCTGCGTGCGATGACCGCAACGCATCGCAAAGAAAAACTAGCAAAAAACTATACAATACTGGTACACGCAAAATGTACAAATAAATGAAATTAACTATACACAACTGACAAATAAAATGATACTAACAATTATAAGACTTGTGGAAACTCTATCATTGTTTTGACAAGGCTGATTTGGAATAAATAAAATTACAGATTTAAATTTCCGAAACCCGGGGTGCCATTCCATAGCAGTATATTGCGATATTTTCAGATCGTCTCAAATAGATGTACAATTGTAAGGGAACTCTAAATGCAGCAGCGATTTTAGGTGATTCGAACTTAAGAGAGGTGCGGTGCTGAGAATTCCCACATTGAGGGTGGCTGCTGTGAATGAAGCAACGGGACCTTTAAGATGGAATTGCACGCGTCGTAATATAAAAAAAGAGCCTTAGCTTTGCCAATATTCGATTCTCCACTAGAAACAGTTAGCGAGACATCGGAAGATTCTCCAGAAGGATTCAGGCGTATTTTTAAGATGACTAATTGCCGATTCAGAAAATGGAAATTGGCCCACGTAAATGCGGGATAGATAAAACTTAATCTATGCCGAACATCGCGTAGTAGAGGCTTTATATATCACGCCGTAAATAAAACAAATATTAAAAATAGCACAACCAGGACATATCACCTTGTTCCGCTGTGGTACATTTAATTGATTTTCCCTGCTTGTTTTCTGTTTTCCGTTGCTTTTTTCCACCGGCTTCGTCACATGTCCAAATGAATCATTCTGCCTCTATCTGTTTTTTTTTCTTCCATGCTGTTGCAATCCCAATTATAATAATAATAAAATGATTCAGGCAAATCCCCACTAAATTCAATATAAAAAAATAGGTTCTATATACGGTTTCCTTATTATTATTTTTTTTTTAGCAATTATTAGTGCTTATAAATCCAATAATTACTAGGAAGAATTATCAAGAAGGATCTGAAACACCTTGTGCACTGTAGAAAACGTAATCGCTATGTCATTATACTGCTATTCCGAATGGTGTTCAAGGTTTCCGCGATGACACAAATGAAAGATATTTATTATGCGTATGCGTTTGAACAGCCTATGGGGTTATTGAAAATGTTATTTTAGTGCTAGGAGCTATGTGAAAGTATTAATTTATGAGTTATCTAAGCGTCTAATTTGCTTTTGCAGTTATATTCGAATTGTAATGTTTTCTTCAGTAATTGTATTAAATAGAACAAAACCATTACGCAATGAACACTGTTTGAGATTATTTAAACAGAAGACAAACAAATTTGTTTATATTGAATTTGATGGGGCATACGTTATGAATAGAAGAACCAATTTATATTTTACGTTGAATCCCAAAAGTCGTCTCATTTAAATTAATTAGGATCGAAAAACGCAACGAACTGAAAATCGTCTTTAATTGAATTCGAAAAATTGATTAATGGCTCTTATACGATTCATCATATCGCTTGGATCATTCTTGTAAAAATAATAAATCAAACATCGATGTGCCGATTTGACTACATTAACGTAATGGTTAATTAAATGTTATAAACCGATCCTTTGTAAGAGTTCGTATATTATAACATACCTGCGATATTTCCATTTCAATGTTGCATGTCTATACTATAACATGCATGTAAATATACGAGATATGTATGTATGTTGTACATACACGCATTGATTGCCTCGCGTTGCGACAATGCGAAATGAAAGTTTGAAGCATAGATTGGATAGGAAAAAAAACAACACAAGGTCGTTTTGTCGTATTATTGTGTAACAAAAATCGTGAATATTCACCATTACAAATCATTTGCGTATGAGGGATTTAACATTACTTATGCAAGATCACACCACACCTGTAACTACCGTTATGGTCACAATAAACGGTTTGCAACATACATAAATAGAATTGAAACTATCGTAGACGATTGTATCAGTGGTACGCCATTCTGACATCCACCGAAATGGACGCAATCTGCTACAAAAATCTTTCTTTCGATCATTAATTGTACCTCCCGCGAATCAAGCAGCCAATACAGTGGCGCATCTGAAATTTTCAACGCCTTAGGACATCTGAAGATCTAGCGTACCCTTCTGTTTGCCCAAATGCGCAGTGGAAAACATGTAATTCTGTCATTTCTAGCACCAATTTGGACACAGATGCGGATTTCTTTCAGAAAGTGCGAGATATGAGAAGGCCCAAGGTTAGATAAGTGTCCATCTTGGATTTCACATGCTCCTAGGTGCAACGCCCATAAATTTGAGAGGAGATGGATGCATGTTTCATCCCATTCTCCACAAAATCTACATCCAGATTCCTTTGCTAATCTGAGCTTAGTCAGATGTCCTTTCCGTTTACAATGGCTAATATGCGAATATTGTTCTTACTCAGGTTGATGCATTTTGTAAAGCTCTTCTGATTATAGGTTCCCAGAAGGGTTTTTGCTTGCCTAAAAAAAATATTAGATTTTCTCTGCTCCATTTGCTTTTTCATTTCATCAGTGTTGCTATTGCTACTTATCCCGCAAAAGGGTTCAGGGTATTCCAGTAAGATTCTTCGTTATTTCCTCACCTTCCACTCCCTTGTTTAATTTTCCTAAGCGTTCCCAGGCCATCTTGGAGTTGAAACATGTGAGCTCAGCACCTTGATAGCTGCTTGACTATCAGACATAATGATAATGTCCTGCTTTAGGTAATTACTGTCAATATTGAACTAGACGTACCTTTCAATAGTGTGCATTTCCGCGTGGAAAAGACACTCAGATATTTCCCCAAGCTTTGGAAGTACTGGATTCTAAGCCCACATATTCCTATTTCAGTTCTCTCTGCCGTTTTGGAGCCATCGGTGTACCATTTGATGGTATTTCTATTTAATTAATTAAGTGGTGTTTTTATCTCACTTGATCTTGTCACTATGCTTTTTGGTGAGTTCTTTTAGAGAGCTGAATTTTTTGACATGTCATTCAGGGGCACCGTCAGGAGATGAGGCCTATGTCTAAAGTGGGGTGTTTTTTTTTTTTGGCAAACTCTCTACCACAATGTGGAGAGGGGTAAGATCCGATACTATCTCAATAGCTGCTGTTGGATAGGTTCTCATAGCCCCTATTAGTGTTAGAGAACTAGTAAGAAATATGGAAGAAGTGTTAGGCTACACTTTGGCAAGTGGTTAGCTACACCTATAGCATTGAGTACTAGATAATCCAAGTAATGCATATGACATAATGTAATCATACAACAAGGAATTTTCACATAAATTATTGGGTACTACCAAATATAATACTAGTATACATATGGTCAAAGACGTATAGTTCCGCTGGCATACTTTAGAGCGCTACGCTGTAGCTTATTCGCGGAGGCAGTTAAAAAGCGGCGGGGCAAGAAACGTACGAAAATAAACAGTGGACCAAGCGAACTATGTACTTGATATGGAAGCACTTGAGTAATCCAGAAATCTATCCTATGGCAGTAACTGTAAATATGAATTCCACCCCCTGGCATATAAATAAGTGGATGGTCTGAGGATCGGTTGCTAGGTGTTAGTTCTGCGGTTTATATTTATCCAAGTTATTTTACAGAATGAATGTATGTTTGGAGAGTTGTTCTTTATGAATCCATCTATTTATATTTTATCGCTATTTAATTAACGTACTAAACAGAGATACACTATAATCGATGATTCATAAAAATTGCAATTTTATGATTTATTATAAAAAATTTGCATTTGCACTTGGTTGCATACCTATAAAATTTTCTAGTATTATGTGTCATTTCCAAAAGCAATCTGAGATTTCCTAAAAGCAGCGAACAACGAAAAAAAATCTTTCCTAGAAATAAATGCCGGACATTTGAATTCTGCTAATTCTCTCCTTTTTTCTATTATTTATCATTTTTTTTTTGTTACAAATATATAGTTTGACAGTTCTAACCATTATAAGATAATAATAATATAATGTTCAACAATTAAATTTTCTATATTGATTCTACAAACAACGAAACAGAAAAAGTTCAAGAGCGACAAAAGCTTATGTCTGATGCTAGCGCGCTTGTACTTGTACACTTTGATAAAAACAAAATTGAGGAAAATACCTTAAAAGTGCAACCAGATAATAATAATGTTGCATATTTTTTTTTTTGTAAAGACCCCTCCTAGTAAACCAAATTCAAATTTCGCGCAGTTATTTTCAGTAACTTCAACATTAAAGCATGAAGCTACCTACAATTTTGTATTCCATTAATGGTTATTTGAATACTTTTAAGTTGAAGTTACTGAATATAATTGCGGAAGATTTGAATTTTGTTTACTGAGCTGCGATTGAAACTTATACTGTAATGTTTTAAATTACATTTTCAGCAAAATGATAAAAAAAAAATTCTTACGCTTAACAGTAAACAATAATTTTGGAAACAAATATGAGCTCATGTTTTTTAAACATCATGGTATTTGTGAGAGTGAATTTTCAAAAAAATTATAGATTTTCGAGATACACTTTTTTAATGTTTTCTGATATTTTGATTTCAGTTTTTAGCAAGATAATATTCTTTCGCTGTTAACTGCAGATATATTGACAAGAATTAGCAAATAAAAAAAACATAAATTTATATATCAAGAAACAAAGATTATTTTAAATGTCCACTAGTCAGTCAATTAAAAGCAAAAATATTTTATCACCGCAAATAAATCAATAGTGGTAAATAAGATATAATATGTGCAATGAAAAAGTTAATAGGCATTTGACGAAATAAATAAAAGCAAATATTCCGTGTGTAGCTTCGCTTTAACACAAAAATGTTTTAGTTTCATTATAAAACGAATATTAATCTATTGAGCCGATATGTGTGTTTTGGTTTTTGTTTTATTTACTAAACTGTTACTTCTTTTAACTCCTTTAATATTCATTTCATAATAATTTTGCGAAATGACTATTCGTTTATGAATGCTCTACCACTTCGCTGCGCGCGCATTTAAACCACTTTCATTCGTCTCGCACTGACCCTTCGGTTATCTTATATTTTTACGTGTTTGTGCAACGGAAAATTCCACTTACGTTTAATCACGTCAAATCACGTTTAATGTTTGTTTGGTCGTACACTTTTCTAAAATCAGCCTAGCTGGGACATCTATAGTACGCCAGCGGAACTATTCTTTGCCCGTATTGTATTGGTACTACTTATTTGTGTATAATTTACTGCTGTGGCCTGGCACCCCGGTTTTGTAAATTCTGTGTTCATATTTTATTACGATCTGTTTTTCTCAATGCTTTGAGAAATTGGTCTCAGAATTTAATTGTTTATTTTTACATAAGAGTTAGTTATTGAATGAATTGATTGGTTATTTATTTATTTATATGTCCAGTTGAAATTGTTTTCACTCTTTAGTATATTTTTATTTGTTCAGGTTAGCTCATGTCTATTCTTGTAGTTTGTTTTCTATGATAATTGTGCGTTAAGTGCGACGCACGCAGTTGTTATTTTATATATATATGCCCCTGTTTATCCTTCAAGGGCAGTTCTTTGACGAGATGCCGAGTGAGTACATGTAAATTTATTTTGTTAGCTGCCATTTTGTCCTTACATTTTGATTTTAGTTTTGATTTCGTGTTTTTGAATTTATCTCATCCATCAAAGAACTCATTTTTATAATAATTGGTATTATATTTTTGTGTACACAAATTGGATATAAGATCTTTTATTATTTTACGTGCAGGAAGATATTTTTAAGTTTAAAGAGTTAATTTTTCGTTTTTCTTATATTTTGCTGTTTTATAATTATTTTTTAATCACCTCGGGTAAGGTGAATAGAAGCATTGTGCTTGTAATTAAGCTTTCCTATTTTTAGTTCACTTGTTTTCTCCACGATTAATTTAGTTTGTATTAATTTTTGAAACCACGTGGATTTTTGTTGTAATAAGGATTATCTTCCTGGACTGTTTTTCTTTTTGTTTGCATTGTCCTTTTGTAAATATTACATTACTCTCAGTCCAAGGTTTGATTTTTCCTGCGTAATTTGTAATTAAATGTTTTTTTTTTTTAATAATAAAAATTTCTGATTATTAACGTCAAAATTTCTGTTCTTTTATTTTTGAATCAACCATTTCATTTTTCGAAGTAATTAAAGAAAGTCAAATTTTTCAAACGCCCACATTTTACTTTTCATGATAGGTTTAATTGTGAGGGTAACCCTGAGGTTAAGTCTTCTTTTGCTTCTTTATTTTTATCCGCTGAGCTAGTTAATTTTTACTTTTCATTTTGCTTTTTCTTTGGCACCATCAGTACACAGCATAAATGCAATGCATGTTGTGTTTAAAATAAATTGTTATTTTAGAGTACAACGTAAGAAATATTTATTGTGATTTCAAAAAAAAATGGCCGCGTTGAGATACGAATTTCGCGCGCGTTTTTGGCATTCGCAGTGGATCTCTCCCGCGCTAAATATTCTCAGATATTTGGTAAGCTGATGCAGACTTAATTCAATAAATTTAAATTACTCGCCCGAGTGGGTCCTCGGAGTCGTTAACGTGTTGAATCGATTCTAAACTGCTCCCCCCACCCCCCTTCACCCCTCTCCCGCGTCCCTCACCCCCTGCTGAAACCGTCCTTACGGAAACCCCAAAATTGTTTACTAAAATATTTAATTTCGCGATATTTTGATTACTACGGCACAACACACGACGAAATTGAAAGGTATACACGTCGCCCTTTGCGCGGGGGATCGGAATGAATTTAAACGAATAAAGTTTTATGCAAAAACTTCCCCCGGCCGACGCACTCGCGCCCACCCATCTCGAAATTCAATCTCAAGAAGTTTAATTAAATTTAAAATATCAGGTCCTCGAATTATGTCGAGGGCTAGCATAATGATATTATTAATAAGGTCGTGTATGCGCGGGTATACGATGAAAGAGATGAATCGAAAGGGAAGCCCGATTAGGCAACCGATACTTTATGGGATGTTGTCCCAATATTCTAATATTACACACACGTATGTAAATATTAATGCCGAAAAGGGAACTTCTGTTGGTCTAAATTGAAAGATTTCAGGAAACGATATATATATTGCTATGTTATATGTACAGAGGAAGTCTTGAATGTTTGTAGTTACGTCATTAACAGGTCGGTAAAGTAAAGACAAGCGTAGTTTCAAAAAATTGGAAGCATTCATATAGACAAGCGAGATAGAAGTATATAACATAAGTTGTAGCTACTTAAGCTATACGTCCATATTTTATTAAGTATCAACAAACTAGTTGAAGTGAGATAGAATACGGTCGAGTAATGCGTAAATAAGACCTTTCATAATGTTCACTTCAGGGCATGCAACCACGCCATTTTAACCCATTTTACCGCTCCGTTGACATTTGACATCTGCTTTTTACTGTTTATTGACCCTTCTTTAGGTTTGAATTTTTACTTACTTCTATTATTTCTTTTACCAAAAGTTCTTTTCAGAGCTATAGTGAAGTAAATCGTTTAGTTTGTGGTAAGTTTAGAGGTGTTAAAGAAACATACAAAGACTTAAAACATTTTTTTAGGTTACAGTTCAAGATGCCTGGTAAACGACTTAGTTTTTGTTGCCAAGAGTTGGTCAGTCGTTTACTAGTGTATTTCGAGGAGGAAAAGCGAATTGGAAGTCCTCTAATATCCGTTGATGCGGTCCATGAGGTAAATTGTAATTGGTTATTATTAAATTAAAACTTACATACAAATTGTAGAGAGTTGCGAATGCTTTGGGCATTTCTATGGGTATCATCTACAACACAAAGCGCAAGAAGGAAGCTATATCTCCTGTTCCTTCATCGAGTGCTTCAACAGCCCTGTACAAGCCCACGATTGATGCCCAAAACATGTGATGTGTCAGAGAGAAATAAAATGGATGTTCGTAAAGTAATTTATGGTTAAGGTTTATGTTATTGATGAATTACTTCGAGCACATGGGCATAAAGTTTCAAGACTTCCTCTGTATCACTGCGATTTCAATGCTATCGAATTTATATGGGCACATCCGAAAGGATATTATAATAACCATATTGGTCGGGATTGTTATGGCGATAAACAAGTATTGGGAATGTAGCAGGAAAGTTTGGACAGCTGTACACCAGACTCCTGGCAAAATTGCATAAATCACACAGGGAAAATAATTAAAGAGTGGTACGAATGTGAAGCAAACATGACTTTGTTCTGACAGTTAATTGCGGATCAGAAGATGAGAGCGAAGACACAAATTAAATATATTTTTAATTTCACTATTCTTTTCTTTCAATATTGACATATTTTAATTTAATTTACTGCAATATTATGTTTTGTATATACCATTGTATAGAAATTATGTTTGCTACTTAAAATAAAAACATCTTTCGTTTAATTAATCATTGGTAACGTATATTAAACTAAATACTTTTATGCTGCTTGAATATTTTCTACATTTTAATTTGCAAATAGGTTTTTGATATGAGAACTACATTATTGTGGTAATACATTATTTAATTAAGAACACATTTAATAATAAGCTTAGCCTGATCACGAAAGCATTGTCAATAGAAAAGTTCACTATTTAGAATCCTATTTAGTTGCATTACTCATGATTGTTGTTAAAACGCAACGTTGATTAAAAACTGAACCAATCCTTTCAGTTATAAAAGAAAATCTATTAAAACTGCGTATAAACTCATTAAATTTGACAATTGTCATTTCGTACAGTTCATTGTAAACAATGTTGGTGTGCCTGAATTTGTTTCAGACGCTGCATACGTCATAAGCAAATATGACGTAACTACAAACATTCATGATCTGGCCTGTATGTATCATAACAGGTTCTATGTTAGCTACCTAAAACCCGTGCCTGGGGTAAGCCCCCTAGATAAATTCATCATTATTAATGCGTTCCCAAGGTGAGAGGTACCAGACTTTATATATTTTTTCCAAAACACCACCGGCGCATCCAAAGGGCGCCCAGGTGATATCGTAAAAAGTGCTCGCGGAGAAAATCGTTCAGTTTAATATCAATCTTTATTTATCACGAAGACAGAAGTAAATTAAATATATCTTAACCGAGCACATAAAAAAAAGTTAATAGATCATAAAAAATATCTCGGGCGTATAAAAAATACGACGCCATTACTTATATAGATCAATATTTATTATGTCCCATAGAAAACATGCGGCCGAATTACCAGTTTCTGCTCTCAGAGATTCGGCGGGGTTCGAGTTTACATTCGCAAGAAATCGCCGAAAATGTGGCGCAATTTGAAAACAGTAGCCGTACATCAAGTCGCCCGTGTTAGTGACATGCCGGCGTGTACGAGATTGAAAGGTCAAGGGTTGAGGTGGATGAGACGGACTGCGAGGTATAATACAGAACCGAACACCGATGGTGGGGGGCACACAGTCGCGGTTACAATTAAGAGGCGTCCGTTAATATTGTGGACGCTAATGGAAATGAGCTATCGCAAATCTATTTAAGGTATTCTTACAGTTAAATGTTTTATACAATATTTTTTTACAATAAACAATATAGCTTAGAATAAAGCTAATATTTCTTTAAATATAATATATTTTATATCATTATCATCTTTTATATCGGTGTAAACAACACGGATTTACTAAGAAAAATTCCATGTTTTCGTGGAACTGTTTCAGAGCTTAGAAATCATATATGGATCAAATAAATACGCAACTGGCATATTTTTTTGATTTAACGCGCGCATAGATATGTTGGGTGAAAAACTGTATTCTATCAGCTTTAGCGGCATGCAGCTGCATTCGTTGACATATTTTTCTATCACTGTTGAAGTAGGCAACATGCATTCGCGGGAGTATGCGTGTGGTATGGGGGTACACTGTAAAAAAAGTTGCAGTAAAATTACATGTAAATTCGTTGATAACAAAGTTGCCTACAATTTTACAGGTAAATTTGCTTCATAAGGTGAAATTTCTACCATCTAGTAAATTTCACATGCTGATGTGTTTTTCAAAGATTGTACTGTAAAATTCGTATGTAATATTTATATGAACTCTATATTTACCGAACACTGAAGTAATTTTCATATGTATTTTTATAAAGAGAACAAGCAACTTACCTAATTCTTTTATAGCACCTAATAGGTCATACTGAATCGCTCAACCAGGGATCAAGAATGAACACGCTTACGCGAAACCTACGATTGTTTGTGACGTACATGAATACCATTGAGCCAATAATTAAGTTCGACAAACGAATAGAATACCTACGCGCACAGATAAATAATCAATAACCAATCACATTGCGGCGTATGAATTTCGTATTTCCATGATATCTATAGTTTTACCCGAAAATTCAAGTAAAAACAAATAAATATAAAAGATCCTCATATTTTTACAGCAAAATTAATAGTTCACTAGTAAAATTACTTTTAAAGTGCACTAAATACCCCAAAAAAATGACAATTTTACACTTTTAAGTACATTTTGAGAGTAAATACAAAATTGTACATGTTTTTCCTGTATTTTCCTTTTGAATTTTTGCTACATCCTAAACTTACATGAAAAAGCTATAAATTTTACCGAAATTCTTTTCCATGTTAAATATCCTAGAAAAAAACATGTAAAACAAAATTTACATGATTTATTGTGGTAAATTCACAACGTTATTACATGTGATATTCCTGATTTACCATGGCAAAATTACTGTAATTTTTTACAGTGTTGCTCAAGGGTCGGTGTTAGGACCCCTATTATTTTATTATTAATAAATAATCTACTGCAATACTTTAATTGTGGTACACACATAACTCTGTATAGGATTGTCAAATAGAAATTCTAGCCTATTAGAACAGCAGTGAATAATTTATTTAAATAAAGCAAGAATAGTTACAAACGCAATCTTTTTTTTGATAGTTTTTAAACCTATCCGTTTTATAATTGCGTAAGAGGCTGTATTACGGGTCTACGCGTGTATCGGCAAAGAAGAATACGCGGCTTAAGGAGGAGAGGAGGACGCAGAGAGAGAGAGGTGGATAAATGAGACGAGCAAGATCGCAAATTCTAGGTGCATCGAAAATTCAAAAGAACTCGAGAAGTATCGGGCTCGCCAGATACTTTCCGTTCTCCATGGTGGTAGTTAAAGCGTTCAGACCGGTTTAGTCACTTCAATAAAATGAAAACATAACGATAGACCCGGCTCAGAATTCCTGATTGCGAGAGTAAGACGGATAGCGCATGGTGCCGTCATTGTCTCCGGGGCCGTAACTGATTTTTATATGACCCATCGGTATTTATTCTATTGCTGTTGAACATTTTAGTGTTATTTCACGAAAAATTCGTGCATTTCACACACACACGCACTGGCAAACACGGACACACAAGGAGGGGAAATATGCATCACATTATATGGAAACCTTACGATAAGCCAGTGGCGTGCTGATGTAATTATGAAACTTGTTTTTAATACACGCTCAATGGTTACAAGAGAAAATGTATGTTAAATTAAGGGATTTATATTATTTTACACCGATTTACGCAAAAAAGGAATTAAAGAGGTGTTTTTTTTTTTTAATTATAAAAACGTGTACATAATGTTTATCTGTAGCTACATCTGTAATCACCTGCCTTATGGATTCTTTTTTGTAAGGTATAAATTTATAAATTTCTGAATTTACAACTTTAAATAAATCATCATCATGTATGAGTATAAATGAAATTTGCAAAATTACAACGGAAATTTTCATGTGATACTGCACGCAACTTTCCCCTATATATATATTTAAAAATAAGTGTATCTCCCTTCCAGTGATATTCAATCAAAACACCATTTGAAGACGTACAAGGCGTACACACGTAGGAAGCGAAGTATATAGTCGTCCGTGAAAAGCGCATTAAGTTATTGAAAAAGCAAACATAACGAGTCGACTTATAAAAGTAATGTTTTGATAACGAGAAAGGCAGTCCTACGCTCTGGTATTTTCGATAGGTCGACACACATCTTCTGCATCCCCTGCCTCCGCGCGTATCACGTATGGACGTACAGGGTGTAGTGAGAACATTGAATATTCGGCTAGAAATACCTTTTCTGAAATCAACAATTTAAAATCTTATGTTTTAAAATAAGCTACGTGCCAAAAAATTGCGACACCTTGCAAGAGCTGAGTCACAAAGCTGGTAGATTTGGCAAGTTGAAGTAGTAAATCATGACTACTAGTTTTCAGTAGTAAATCATAACAATTGGAGGAAAAAATACCAACAATCAGAAAAAGGATTGTTTATGCACTGTCTAACTCTGCGAGGCAGCTCTGAATGAGGTGATCAATAGCATTTTGTGGGATCTCATCCCAGGCTTGCTGTAGATGACGAAGGAGTTCCTGCAAGATGTTTGCTGCTCCCACACACGCTCGATTGGATTTAAATCCGGAGAGCGAGCAAGCTAGGAGGAACTTTCTACTTCCGCTTCGTGTATGAAGTTCTGACAGATGATGTTTTATTAAGGTTTCATTTTTGCGACTGTCCTTCTTCAAGGTGCTGCATTTTTTTTTTTGGCTTTTAGTTTAGTATACATACAATCTTCATCGAAAACTATACCAGTATCATATTAAACGCATCCAAACAGTACAATTACGTATGGAAAATCTACTGAAACCACAGTACAAAATCTGGTAAAGACTACGGAAGAGATCTTCAGCAATGAGGGGGTGCAATGCACTTGTCTAACTACAGTTTTGGAGGTGATATTAGATATTACTCTTCGTTATCTGTAAGTACAAAGACTTGCTATTGTTTTAATAGGATATACAGACAATATTATTAATATCAAACACACACCAGCTCTTTGCTTTCAGTGTGATCCTCCGGTATAGTGAAGTCCTTGGTGAGGTGTTTAAAGTATCTGGTAATTTTGCTTTAAAGTTTATAATTAATTAAATGTTAGATTTATGCTATATACTTTTACCGCACCCTGTGCATTAGTAACGATAGAAATCCCACAGCAATATGTTTATAAGAACATTACATTTTACTTTCGCATTATACCTATATCAATATTTAGCTGAGCGCGATGCACAATCGAAACAGTTATTCTCGCTTTAAATGCCGAAATGTCACCATTCTCACCCCACAGAACATCGGATCAATTCCGGTACGACGCTTGAAATATTCAGTGATTCATTATTGAGTCATTCATGCCTGGTTACTTACTGCATTATATATTCGAATGAGATCGATAGAATCTAGTGTTGATGAAACAGAAATATGCTGAGTTATATATATATGTATATATGTATATATATATTGCACACGAGGGCGAATAGGTACGGCAACTAGCTCTATAGCGGGTCGGTAATATGCCTCCAATGGCGTACTGCGGTATTATTGTGAGGTGCATGGTTTGCATAATTGAAATATTTAAATGATCAGAATGCATGGCATCTTATCAATCACGCAGAATTCAAGACGTAGGATGTGTTCCCAAATAGCTATTGATGTGTACATACATGCCATCTAATTACAGAGGTGTTCGAAACTAAAGCATACCGATACAATGTAGGTAGTCAAATTGTGAAAGAAAAATTATACTTTTTGAAAGATCCAAGCAGCATTGTTTTGTTTGCAAATTTACTTGTTATGTAGCCCTATTTTTTCCGGCCTTTCTTTTTTCAAGCAAACTCGATTCTATTATTATAAGAAATAGGTTTTTCCAAAAGACGTTTCTAATGATTCCATCAACGCCTATATCTTGAGAACTGTTAAAGCTTATACACTGTAAAAAAGTTGCAGTAAAATTACATGTAAAATCGTTGGTAACAAAGTTGCTTACAATTTTACAGGTAATTTTGCTTCATACGGTAAAATTTCTACCATCTAATAAATTTCACATGCTGATGTGTTTTTCAAAGATTGTACTATAAAATTCGTATGTAATATTTATATGAACTCTACACTGTTGAAAATATTACGGTGTTGGCGTTAATTTTGCGCTAATCAAATATTTTAGTGTTGATTTTTCCAAACTTTGCCAGACGAGTTGACTACGCGTATTTAATAGAACAGAAATGACTAGAATTTCGTGTGAATTCTTGGTTAGATATGAGGATTGACTATTTTTCTAGACATTCAGAAGCGTCAACCAATCAGAATTTTTCCCTCGGATGAAATATAGAACCCCAACCTATTCTAATACAGTATTGCATTATACGCACCACCTGCATTGCACGTGTATCTGTTTTCGTGTTTGATTTCCGTATTAACATATCCAAACAAACACCAAATGTGACTGACTTGCAAAGTGTAACCTCGTGTTATTAAACGTTAATTCCAGTGGGCATAAAAAATTTCAACATCTTAAAGATGTATTGGGAACATCTATTTACGCAATTAGTTTAGACTTGAATCAAATAGCATAAACATTCACTTAATTTGTCTAGTCTAGATTAAATAAAATGTGACTAGAAGTATTTTATAATTCCACGTGTCAGTTGGACAAAATAACCCCTTAGCAATAGACAATACTTGACTATCTTTGCTCGTCAAATTTAAACTTCTATAGTTCTCGACAAAATAACACGAAAAGAGTGTGGACCTCTCCTGACTATTAAATTAGTCAAAAAAGTGTTAAAATTTTTAACAGTGTATATTTACCGAACACTGAAGTAATTTTCATATGTATTTTCATAAAGGGAGCAAGCAACTCACCTAATTCTTTTATAGCACCTAATAGGTCATACTGAATCGCTCAACCAGGGATCAAGAATGAACACGCTTACGCGAAACCTACGATTGTTTGTGACGTACATGATATCATTGAGCCAATAATAAGTTCGACAAACGAATATAATTACCTACGCGCACAGATAAATAATCCAATAACCAATCACATTGCGGCGTATGAATTTTCGTATTTTCCATGAATCTATAGTTTTACCCGAAAATTCAAGTAAAAACAAATTAATATAAAAGATCCTCATATTTTTACAGCAAAATTAATAGTTCACCTAGTAAAATTACTTTTAAAGTGCACTAAATACCCCAAAAAAATGTCAATTTTACACTTTTAAGTAAATTTTGAGAGTAAATACAAAATTGTACATGTTTTTTTTCCTGTATTTTCCTTTTGAATTTTTGTTACATCTTAAACTTACATGAAAAAGCTATAAATTTTACCGAAATTTCTTTTCCCATGTTAAATATCCTAGAAAAAAAAACATGTAAAACAAAATTTACATGATTTATTGTGATAAATTCACAATGTTATTACATGTAATATTCCTGATTTACCATGGCAAAATTACTGTATTTTTTTACAGTGTAGGAGACGATCCCTCTAAAAGGGTTACGAATGGCTCTTCAAACCTCTGATTGCTTTGATATTTACACCGCAAGTGTAATGGTGGGATTCTGAGCAAAACGTTGTAAATAAATAACCTTTTTCAACCAAACAGTGAAATAAGCGTGTAAGACGTTAATAGTTTCTGTCGCATGCCTAGTTTTCTTAAGGGGAGGTTTACATATATATATCGGAAAAGTCCAAAAACTTTGAACTTTTTTTTTTTCAGACAAAGGAAAAGATATACGAAATACGGCTTTTTCTTAATAAATATATTAAAACTTGAACATTAAAAAAAATATATTTTTTTTAAAGACAAGACCACTATAACGTTCGCTATTTGTATCTAGGTAGCAATGTGTACAGAAAACACGGTCAAACTGCGTAAACTCTAGCGTACGCAAAAGTGATCCGAAATTGAAAATAAAAAGAAGAGTTAGAAATATATTAAATTTGTTGGAGGTTATACCTAAATTTAACCAAATAAGTCGAAAGCAAACAATGTGGCAGATACCTGGACTTTGATTTGATTATTTTCTATTTCTTTTTTGTGTGTATGTGGATACAAAAATGTGGAATATTGCAATTTTTAGTATATTATAGGTATAACCTCCAATAAAAACTGTTTACATTAAGAAACCAAAAGAATTAAGTTGATATATTGAACACTTGAAGAACTAGAACTTACGCAGATATGAAAAATCATGTTTCGAGAAAAACGCGTTCAAAGTTTCTCAGCAAAAATTTTTACAAATAGTTCAACATACACTTAGTCAGCTATTCTAGCACCATACATTAATCCTTCTTCTTCTTCATACTTCTGCATTTGCAAAATTTGTTGCTTCCCTTTAGACAGCACAGCAAGTTTTGCAGCGCTGGACATACTCTGCTCTGCTCGTTGTATGCGCTGACGATCAGAATTGATGACGAAATTTTTGGCATCAAGTCCTACTGCAATTCCCACCGCATTCATTATTTGTAATACAGAAAGTAACCTTCATTGAATAAATTTGCGGCAAGTAGGTAGCAAGTTGAATTGTTTATGGGCCGCAGTGTAAATCTTTTGGAGCTAGTTTCTACACACATGAACTAAACGAGTCGTTTCAGTTTTGACAATTTTTTCCAATGCATCTTTGCAAGAAATCACTCTAGAAAAAACTTCATAAATCGGCCTAATAGCATCTTGATTTTTTTTTTTTGCAAAAGAGTGTCATGTATGAATGAAGCAAGCTCAACCTTGGCTTCTGCAACGCGCCACTTACACAGGCTGTCTACACCTTTTGGACAATAAATGTGTCGTGGATCGCGTCGGTTGAACATTTATAATGAAATGTAGCCCAAATAGCTGCCTTCATTTTATGCAGAATCTGGATGTTGTCTAATTGCTAGTCCACAGTACACTATGTTAAATTATCAATAACTTTGTCAGTCAGTTTACCAGCGCCCTTTCTTCAAAGTCCACTCATTCTTTTTTGTACATCTCCAACGCATCTCTTTTTTCTTGAACAGTAACATCTTCGTACGGCTAAAAATCACAAATTGCTTAAAAAGTTGTCTTGTCTTAGTCGCCTATCGAAATCGTGCGAAAATTTCTTTTTAAGGCATCGCATCGACTTCCATTTTTCCTGTGCTACTCTGATGATCCGTAGTGCGGTTACTTTGCCATCATATTCTAGCCAGCTTTATAAGAAATTTAGTGTAAGTAAGTGCATCTGCAATAAAATTGATACATTTTATGTAAGTAGTTTTCTAAAGCGTGGGAAAGTGTGTTTTAAGTAAAAGAAATATTGTTAGATCAGTTTCTTCAAATGTGCGTTTTATTTCGGATCTAATTGCTTCATATTATTGTAATATAAATAGCTACTCTGTCGTTTATTTGTGATCCCGACTGCAGTAGCATTTCTAATCATTAAAGACAACCATACATACACTAACAAACAATATTTCGACCCGCGTAGCCCCGAGTCGAATATAGTATTGCATCTAATATGCTCCGTTTGTGTTCGATACACCCGCTCTTTTAATAAGCCGCAGCGGCTTAAACAATGCGAATATTACGAAACCGCTTTAACCATGTATGTTATATATTTGGAGCTTTCAAAAAATGCAAAAAACCAAAAATCGATTTTTCCAGTCAAATACATGTAAACCTCCCCTTAAGAAGAATTCCATTTTTTTTTCTCAGCACCTTATAGATACTTCCTTACCGCTCTTCAAAAGCATAATTACGTTGGATTAATCCATATTTATAAACGACAGAGGAATCTTTTCTCCTGGTGCATTTATTTCCCTTCTGTTTTCAATCTAAAATCTTTTTTTTTTCAATCTTCCATGTAGTTAGTAGCCTCTTTGATCTCCTGTTGCGCCCTTCTGTTGCGTTTGTGGCATCTAATATCGTTTTCATTTCCCTGCAAGGAGACGCTTCTTTGAAAACATCTATAAAGTAGGTAAATCTTGAGCATTGACATGTTGGGTAATTATCATTCAGGCAAAATTTCAAATATCGATCCGTTCATATATCTGGCGATCGATTTAAGAGGAGATATTACACACGCCAGTCGGTCGGTATACATTTGTCGACTTCCCAAGATTCAAATTATGTCCTCCCACGTCTACATATTAAACTCGCGATCACTGGGTGGGAAATTTATTACGCCCCGTATGACAAAAGATTTTAATATGTATCCGAAAAGGTGATGCGGTATTTGATCTAGCCGAGATGTGGCGAAAAATGGAAGTTAATAATGGCGGAGGGAACTTTGAACGAGCGTGTTTCATTGTAGGCTACATCCTTTGATTATTTCGTCTTCTCTATTCAATCCGAATGGGTACTTAAATCTCTTCCTTCGAAAATCTTTTTCGCCAGTCGCCTCCTATTATTGGCAATCATAATTCCGGGTGGGGAGGGGGCAGAAATCGTCCGTACCGCTGCGGAGCAATCAATTACCCGACGCGAAATGAGTATCTCATTTCGGTCAATGCCGCGAGGAAAAATTTGCTTCCTTTCCCCGGATGTTCGTAATGCTAATGTAACGTTCGCTTTATCGCGAAACGGCCATTCCATAAAAAAGTACTTTATTCGCGAGATCATTTTCGCCCGGGTATTTATGGAACTTCGGAATACATAGGTAATTCTGGAAGATCGCGCTGTTTCCTCTTCGCTTTATCGCTACCCGCTAGAGAGAACCGTCTCTCTTCTCTCTCTTCCTTCCTCTTTTGTGTAATTTTATTTGATTGTTTTCGAATTTTTACCCGTTTTATGTTTTGATTTAACGCCCTTTTCTCGCCATTCCCTTTTTTTTAGCCGTTCTTCCTCGGCGAGGAAGAAGTTATTTTTTTTAAAAAAAAAAAAAAAGAAAGTTTGGTTGCACAATCGGATTTGCTTTAGTGCCGAGGTATATGAACGCCTTAAATCATTTTCCTACCCCGTCTAACTTTGGTAATTTTATTGACTTTTCGTCTTTCCTATTAAACGCACGTGACGGAATGAGTGTTGAACACCTAACTTGTTTATAAGTTCAGGACGCTTTAGCGTAGGTATCAAGTTTTGTTTATAATTAATTGTAAACTATGTACCATTAAAACATCTGCCGCGAACTTGTATTTCGCTATACGTTGTATAAAAGTCCCTAAACTTAGATGTTAATACATATACTCAGTGATGTTAGAAGTCTTACACCTATACTAGACAATATGCTTAATAAAATAGTTTATTTTAATGAATTAAACAAATTATTAAATTAAAGATATGCTTTATTAATATATAATCAAATAATTTCGTTTCTTACAATCAAATAAATATATATTTGAATATAATTTATAGTCATTCAATCAAACATGCTTTTACCAGTTCACGCGTCCTATCAAATGGTAAATTTTTGAAAAAGAATATAAAAGCAAATTAATGTAGTTTAAATACTTATAGATAATTGTAGGTTTTCGAAAGTGGAATAAAATGATTTCCGAAATTATTTACTTTAAATAATTTTAAGCAGATAAATACCAGCAAATAGTGAATTCCTGAAAATACATTAAGAGAGAACAAAAAGGGGACGCAAAATTCAAATGGCAATAAAGCAATTTCAAGGGCAAGTTTTAAGTAAAAATGCCAATTTGTACCTGAATATTTGCTTGTGTAATTTATCCGGCCTGTTGTATGCGTTTAGATATTAAAATAGGAAAAACTTTGAAGTGGTGTTACAGAAAATTACAACTAATTTTTGTTTAAGTAATTATATATACATATATTCGCAATAAAGCAGATAATAGAAAAAGTTATACTGAGTCGGACAAAAGCATGTTTTGGCTTCCTAGACCTAGAAAAGGCGTTCGATAGAATTCCTAGAGGAACAGTTTGGAAATATTTACAACAAAGAAAGGTGAATGATAAATTGATTAGAAATATCAAAAATATGTACAATGACAACACTTACTTATGTCATAAGTAAAAATAGGAAGTCCGAAATGTTTAACACTAAAGGAGGACTAAGACAAGGAGGTGTATTAAGCCCACTGCTATTTAACGTATTTATTGACGGAGTATTGAAAGAATGTAAGTCGAAATTAACAAAGTTGAATATAGGATACAGACACTTGGCACCAGTAGACATTACAGAATGCATATTTGCTGACGATTTGGTTATCATGGCTAGTAGCGAAGAAAAACTTCAGAAAATATAAATGAATGGAATGCAGTTCTGAAAAAATACAACATGAAAATTAACACGAAAAAGACGAAGGTAATGATGATAACTGCAGGGAATGAAGAGCAGATAAGAATATATATTCATGGGGGAAAAGATACAACAAGTTTCTGAATATAAATATCTGAGAGTTACAATTGAAAGAAATGGAAACCAAGACATAGATATTACCGAACGAATTAATAAAACTGTCAAATTATACCATTCAATGAAGAAAACATTTATATTTAAAAAAGAAATAAGCTACAAAACTAAGATGACGGTATACAGAACAATATACAGACCTATACTCACCTATGGAAGTGAAACATGGGTTCTCACAGATAGACTTAAAAGCAAAATACAAGGCATGGAAATGAAATATTTGAGAGGCATTATGGGAATAACACGTAGGGACAGAATCAGGAACACGGACATAAGAGAAGAACTAGATGTAGAGCCCATCTTACAATATATAGAAGAGAAACAACTAAATTGGTGGGGGCATGTACAGAGAATGGAGGCAGACAGGCAAGCGAGAAAAGTAATGGAGGCAAGGATTATGATCAAAAGGGGACCAGGAAGACCAAGGATAACGTGGGATAAAGTGGTAGCAGGGGCAATACTGAGAAGAGGACAAACGGTGATAAACGCAAGAAAACTAGCGGGAAATAGAAAAGAATGGAAGGACTTTGTACATTTGACTTAAAATCAAACACACATGTAGCAACAGAGTATAATTTAATTTTATTATTATTACCTCTACACCGAAAGGTAAAAGAGGCATGTGATTGTATATATATAATTATAAGAACCTAAAAATACTTCGAGGGAGAAGTAGTGTTATTTATTGCAGTATTTCGGAACAAATACTTATAAAAGAAAGTTGTTTGTAATTTAAAATTAAAACTTTTTACGTATTTTTCATTGTTTTTATTTCCATACATTTATAAAAAATCCAAAACAAAAACAAAGAGTGTGAATGAAATACTAGAGTTCATGATATTGCTAATATTGAGCTGTCAAATTGTGTCATATTCCAACTTTTACAAAAACATAAGCTTTGCAATTTGAATGTAAATGAAGCAATGTACAATTAAATGTATATTTTTCATTTTGAACTGCTTTTACATAAATAAAAAAATTCGACAAACATGCAATTTTGCATTTAATTTAAATTATAAGAAAAAAAATATATAAAACGTGCGCAAACACTTACCGCATTATGAATCATCAGTTATACACGATACGACTAGATACTATTTTACAAAAAATATCCCCCATCATGAAGGAATTATTCTAAAGCAGTTATTTGAAATACAATAATTATTTTAATAAAAACAGTTAATTTTTTTTTAACATTGTCGCGTTTTTCGTTACGGCACCTGCACATTGCACGAAATAAGGATACGTTCAGACGTATATACAGAAGGTAAACTATACCCGTAGACGTGATGCATTCATTTTTGATGTCAACATACATTAAAAATGACGAAATCTCCCGCCGGTATCCTACATTTCGCCCCACATTTCCCACGCAATATCCATAGGAATATTTTGCGAATATATTCGTCGGACGGTGGCACAGGGTTGTTGTGGAAGGCTTTAAAAAGACGTATAAAATATAAAATAAACGAAACCAATCGTGTGCGTGGGTGGCTGGCGAGAAGGGAAGCAAATCAAAGGTAATATGTTTTAAAAGTGCGCGGCAAGTGTACGAAACACCAAAACACCCACATTAAAATTCCGCGAAGAACGATATCGGCAACTCTATAGCAAAAGCCGAGGTACCCGGCCCCTATTAAAATGTTTGAGCGAGTATGAAGGCCGTCGCCCAAAAA
The DNA here is from genome assembly GCA_004143645.1 of Protaetia brevitarsis. Taxonomy (NCBI): domain Eukaryota; kingdom Metazoa; phylum Arthropoda; class Insecta; order Coleoptera; family Scarabaeidae; genus Protaetia; species Protaetia brevitarsis. The sequence goes on along the minus strand of RXPK01000153.1, from coordinate 3,494,155 downwards.
TGGCATAAGGAGGGTATCGGCGTTTAAGAAAGTTCCGCTAGCAGCCAGGCAATATAGAGTAATTAGGCTAGTGGAAATGTAAATGAACACATCATTACGAGGGTGCTTGGAGGGCATACGTTAGAAATGTCTTTCGAAAGAGCGTTTTATATTAGAATTTATTTAAAAGATTTGGATGTGGTAAATTTAAAGATTATGTTTAATTGAAACAAATCTTTAATGTAACAATAACGAAAATATTTATTTGAATTAAAGAAATCCGTCCATCGACCCAGCGAGGTGTCCCTTCCTTAATTTTTTTTAATGTATTCGCTTTCCATTCTCCGCCGAAACTTCGACATACATATAAACTTATTTACCTGGCGTAAAAGTTTGATAACGCTCCACGGATAACTTCGGTACCACATAAAAAAGTTTTGTAATTATACGAACCCCGGCACAATGGCGCTGTATTGTGGGATTACTGCTAATAAACTGCCCCGAACGCAGAACGAAAATTGTTACACAGAACGCATGATGCGATAATCTCCGTATAAAAATTGCAGTTATAATAGCCGGGATTAGGTCGGGAATTGATGGATTTTTTATTTTGAGGGAATATGTAAAAAAAAAAAAAACGTTAATATTCACTCTGCTAAATCGAGCACAGGCGTGGTTTGTTTTGGTGTTTTAAATCGCGTAAAACCGAAAGAGGGTTATGATTTCACGCAGATATTCTTTTTTTTTTCAGATAAACAAATGTAACTCGTAATTATCTAATAACCGTTGGGTAATAAGTTGAGTATCTTTAAGTTTTAAGTCATTTATTTTGTCCCTAAATTATTACTGTAGCTATAACCATATATCTACACCCATTGTCTATCACTTACTTATTACGTCGGAAACTCAACAGGGATTAAAGTTGATATACACCCGGATTAGCAACAAAAGGTTGATTTTCGGAGTTCATTTCACATTGTTTACGGTCCGCAATACGATTTCCCTCACATTCCACGCACTCCGTAATTGTGTAGTTGTAATCTAACGTCCTAACTGTCCGGTAACCTTTCCTCAATTGGCAACAATCGATAATTGTAATAATGCCCAAACCGTTAATACAATAATAATAACACCCCCAAATGATATTTGACCGCATCTGTAGCCTTCATTACATAAAGCTGCTCACAAAATCAACACATTGCTTCTGGAAAGTGGCGAAGTGAACTAATTCTAAATCCGGCAGTTTTAATGGATAAACAATGTTTATTCAAAACAATTTACCATATTATTAACACAACAACATTCTGTATATTCCGCAGTATATTGTTTATAAAGAAGCTTTTGCATTTAAACATATATCACTCTTTTGTCTTTCGCGAATCATACAGAAAAAGAAAGAGAATTGATCAGATCTTATGTAAATCTCATCGATATTGCACATTCTGTACCAAGTTTCATCAAATTGTGAATTTGACGCCTGAGAAGTTCGTCTTGCGACTAATGGAAACCTGCCCATGTTCATCAACATCACATATCTGCTTACAGATTGACCAATTTTTATTTGGTATCGAGCAAATCGAGCGGTATGGGTGTCTTGGCAAAAATTAGGAAGCAAAAACCCTTGCAGGAAAGGCTACTATGTACAACTCTGACACCAGAATCTGCCATTGGCATAGCTAAACAAATTCTGGACAAATAATCGCCTTGGTGTGGTGCATGCTAGGGAGTGTATCTTATCAAATCATGTCAGAACCAAGGAACTGCTTCAGCTTGGCTGTAAATGTATAAGAGTATGTCTTCTATAGAAGACCTGAAAACGATCTCATTCAGCAAGATACTGAGCTAACTTGGCTTAAGCCACCTTGAGGACTTGAACTTGTCGAATTAACCTTGAGATAAAACATTCGATCTATAATAGAGCCTAGTGGTCGCAATGGACGGGATTATTAATCAAATCATGCGTGTGCTATCTCTCACTAATTAACTAAATTCATTAGGTTTTTGGATGAAGAAATAAACTTATCTTTGCAATAAAATATCAAATATAAGACTTATTCCCTCGCAGAAAATTGTTTTTTCAATGTTCCTTCGCTTCGAAATTATGACACATCCTTACGGTTGACGTAGTCCTTTCAATTTGATTTCCTCGCGAGTGTGTATTGCAAAGATTGTATAATATAAAATGGTTATAGTCAACTTCACCTATTGAGCAATAAACATTCTTGGCGTCGTAAAAAAAACAAACACAATTCCTTTAGTAGTTCTCGTAACATTCAATACATTACGCAATCCCACATTCGCTTGTTCAGTACTTGCGTTTAAGGTACGGCTTCTACATGGTACATAAACTCGAAATCGGGAAAAGGAATGCGTGTAATGTGTCTATCAATTACGTCTAGGATTAATTAACGCGTATTAATCAGGGAAGGTAAGGTCTTGGCTAAGGAAAAAATAAAGGTAAATCACCGAGAAGGGAGGAACGTAATAGAAAATCCGCATATTAAAGTATTGGGGAGCTGTTAAAGCCCCGTTTATGAACTATAAAAACGTACCGTAAAAGATGAGGTACTCGTAAAAAAAAGAACGCGGCCTATACATCACAATAAAATCGCATTATCGGTGGGAAAAAAATTGAAGCAAATTTTATGCGGGTATATCACAGCAAATTTCTCGTCTTGTATTGCGCTTTATTACCACGTCGTAGATCGCTTTCGGATTTTTAATGAGCGGAAATTAAAAGCGATCTTTTAATTTAATCAATCACCGTCTTTGCGCCTGTTTTTGAAAAATCCCCTCCAAAAAAAAAAAAGAGATGATATATTAACGTAATTACTTCACCGGTAGTTTAGGCATAATTATAAAATCGATATTTCAAGGAGGGGAGGGGGTAGGGAGAAAAAAATAGCGCTAATGTGTGCCTTATTAATCTCGAAACAACGGAGCCAAAAACAACACGAAGCCACGACCTTTTTTGGGGGAATAACGGGGCACTCTCTCGGGCGTACGCTGGTCCCGGTGTTTTTCATAATTGTAAGTGTTCCGTGGGGGGGATTTTACGCGCTATCTCAAAATTCTTGGCATCCTGCCCCGTCGCGTAGGAAACTGTCTACCCCGAATACCGCACTAAATCACCGTAAACATCTTAGCCGTGTGTATGAGACGAATAAAACTGTTGAAATAGATTTTACATGTCTGGCAATTCGGTAATTAATGAAAATTTTGATAAAGTACTCGTAAGAGAATGACATTAAGATTAATATCGCATACTTAGTATAATTAGAACCGTTTTTTTTTTTTCTGCCGCGAGATACCAGTTGAACAGAATGTCGGAATAGAAGATACGAGCTGTTTTTCTGTCTCGGAATATCAAATATGCAAGGTTTGTCCAGATGGACTTAAACTATTTGTTTTGTGAAAAGTTGATCTGAAAATAACAAATATAAGGAAGTAAATCGTTTCTACTATTGTTGCAAATAAATCATATTTGTATAAAAATATTTATATACGGTTAACTAATCGGATTTACAGCGAAGTAATGTTTGGTGAACGGTACATAATAATAAATATATATTGCTATGTTAATTAGCAGCAATACTCAAATAATGTTCATACCCATTTTGGGCTTTGCCTTGTTGTTAGTACTATTTAAATGCGGACATTTGTAAACCGATCTACAGTTGTAGTAAGTAAACACTCTGCTACAACACTAAAATAATTCAATATTATTTCTTAATATGTACTCCTAATTATGCAACTTTTTTTTTATTTACTGTATTAGTTTTATTTCATATATATAATGTGTAGAGTCGTCTAAAGTTATATGAAGTCTAAATAGTATTTGTCGTGCATAGAGTTCCTTCTTTTTTTTTTTGGTTTTCCCTACAATTATGTATGGCTGACTGATGTTAAGTAAGTTCAATACAACAACAACCCAGGCACATTAACGTATGAAAAAGCGTTACATAATTAACTAGACTGGTTATGTGATGAATGAATAAAATAGTGCACTTTACTAAAATTAACTTGATTACAATATCTAATAACGACAATAACATTAGTTATTATGTCGTCTTTATTTCGAAAGCAAAATTATCGATTTAACGTCTATAGTACATAATAATCCCCCTTTTTAATACAATTTCTCGCTTTTGTTGCAACCACGCTTTTTGTACTATGAGATTCAAAATGATTGTCGTAATAAAAAAAACTGTTTTCCGGAAAAAATTATCTATACTTATTACCAACTTAATGAGCGAAGTTAGTTACATACAAATTTCATACATTAAATGAATTTTCTTGACATTTAGCGACATTGGCGTTCGTGTTGTAGTATCTTTCGATTATTTATCTTATAATTTTTTTCAAACCATTTATATTTACATCTAATATCACCAACAATAGTATTTCTGAATACTGTAAGAAAATAAGGGAATTTATCTGTGGTAATTAGCTCAACAAACAGGTAAAAAATCAATATTAACATTAAGAGAAATAGTTTATTACATTTTATAATTTTATAGGCTCATCATACACTTCAGTGCAACGAGCTGTCAAAAGAAAGTTACATTTTCATCCCTATAAAGTTTCTACGGTACAGGAATTATTACCATTAGATCACGATAGGCGATTGGAATATTGTCATTGGTTTAATAACAATTTAAGGGACGATGACTTGCTAAACAAATCATTTTTCTCGGATGAAGCTTGGTTTTATCTAACAGGCTATATCAATTCACAAAACTATCGTATCTGGTCTGCAGAAAATCCACACGAATTTCAAGAAACGCAATTGCATACCGTAAAAGTTGGAGTTTGGTTAGCTATGTCCAGGCAACGAATAATAGGGCCAATTTTCTACGAGGAAACTGTAACAGCCCAACGTTACCAACAGATGTTGGAATTGTGTATTGCAGAGTTACAAGAAAATGAGCTTGAAGCAAGTTATTTTTAGCACGATAATGGTCCAGCACATACTGCTCGACAAACCTGCCAATATCTTCAACAGTTTTTTGCTGACAGGGTCGTTAGAGCACAAAGATGGCCACCAAGATCGCCTGATCTACCCCATTAGATTACTTCATGTTTGGCTATCTAAAAAAATAGGATCTATAGAAACCGCATGCATACCATAGAAGAACTGAGAGATGCAGTTTTGTCACTTAATAATTATACTAATTGTATGTTATAATTTAAAGTAATAAATAAATTTAGTTAAACACCAGTTAGTACTGAATTATAAAATCATAATTTAGTAAAGTTAAATTAATGACATTTCATTTTTACAAGCAGAAACACCAATCCCATAGTTGTTTACATAATGCGAGTTCAAATATAGGTTACGTTTTCCGTATTTATGACAGATCCGTTTACTTTCTTGTGTTCCAACACTGACTTAGTTCAAACCTTCATTACAAACACGCGGCATATACCTACACCCTGTTACTATCTATAGGAGCGGAATTGACAATCTTTTTGAATCTCATAGTATGTATGTATCCAAACATTTACTTGCATTTTCAAAAGTTCGTGTTTAATTATACATCTAATATATCTTGACTTGATAGATTGTGTATGCGTTTCTACGAAATGTTATTGCTTAAAATTTACCCTATAAATGCGCATTTTAAAGTCAAAAGTCACAGAGTATCAACTGTAAATCCACATACACTGCACATTAAATAAATAAATAAGTCTATAAATACACTAAATTCATTCATGTATGTACACTTTTCCGAGGACATGGTAGTAGAAAAATGAATGACGTTTTATTAAAAAAATATATAAAATCTAAATTAATACATTTAATAAAGTATTTAATTTAATTAGTAATTGGAAAAGAAATTTATGTAAGTGCTTCGGAGATAGCGCCAATATCGAATGGGGAATGGGGGGGGTTAACTTTCCTTAAAAGTACAGTCGTCTCGCCAGATATATTTTTGACGTGCTCCATGATTTGATCGCCGTAAAATTTCGACCTCCAGTTGTCCGGGGGAGCCGTATAACTTCCCCAATTTCGAGGGGGAGATAAGTTTTAATTGGACAATAAGATCCGCGTGGATTTTTTTTTACAAGCGAAAATGCTGCCTCCTCTTCATAATGGATGCTCCGAGAGTTGTAGGTGGCTTCTCTAATTTGCATGTGCGACTGGAGAGAGCGGGGAAGGAGGGAGGTATCGATTTCCTCTCGCTACCTTGTTTTAGAATAAATTGTCTTTAAGAATCGTTTGATGGAATGACGCGCCGACAAAGAAATCGTTCTAATTTAATTTCGCAAAGGAATCGCGAAGAAAGAATCGTTTAGCACCGACAACCGGCCATTTTCCCAGATGCTTATATAAAATTAAGTTCCGCGAACTCCGGGGATATTTACGTGAGAAAGCGGACTCACTTGATATATATATATATATATATATATATATATATATATACCTATATACGTAACTCCGGGAGTGGATATATCAAAATCAATTTATTTCATGAGCTAAGAATTTTCATCCGAAAGTTTCAATTTCGCGGCCGAAATGGGGTTCTTTTATGCTTTTGATGTCGGCAATATCAAATACGGAACTGGAATTACTAATAAATTGCCTGCAATTTACATACCTCCTCTTTTTTCTGTTCGCACCGCATCTTTGCTACAATTTAAAGCAATTTAAATCGTTCCCGATGCCTGCCTACTATTGCCGCTGCCCTTCGAAAGTTTCAAATAACCCGGCGGCAGTCGACCGAGATTTCTTTTTTATTTTTTTTCGTAACTTATTGGAAATTGGGATGTATTTGTTGTGGAGGCATCTCATTTTCGCTGGGAAATAAGGCAAATCATCACTAAACCACAGGTTCTTTATATTTTTCTACATTAACGAATTAAAACCTTTACAATTAAGTCTTTATGCAAACCACGGAACTGAGAAAAAAGGTTTTAATAAAATTTATATTAAGAAATTTGAACTGATAGAATATGTACCCAGATGGGGCTTATGGCCTATTGTAGGAATCACCATACTCCAATGGCCTCCAGATGTCATTAGCGCTCCTCCGAGCTTTACATACAATCACCTACTAAGTGAAAAAGAGTTCAGTTTGTGCTCCCCCTGAGAGCCACGTGCCAAACTCTCACACACAACCGACTGTAACATAAAGCTGGCAATGCAGTCATTGAACTAGCTCGTAGATCTGATTTGTTAAATTGATATAAAGTTTATCCTAAATAAAATCAAAAAAATTGTTAAATTGATGTATCTCTTAATATCAAGTGTTTTAGAACTAAAAATTTATTTTATTTAACTTAAAAACAATTTGATAGTAATTTGAAAAATAAGAAAATGTTAATTTGAATAGACAATTTTAACAAAAAAAAAAAAAATTATTTAATCAAAATACATTTTGTTTTTGTTAATTCTGTGGTAAAAGTGTTGATTTATACTCGGACTTTTCGCTCTATCGATAATAAACTATTTTTTTAAACGTTTTTAATTAAAAATTATTTTTTTTATGAACACAAAGACACGAAAAGAGGAAGCATTTTAAATATTTTATATGATTTAATTATTTTATTTTATTTTTTTTATAAACGGGGCATTAAGAATTTTTTGAATGATTAAATCAATTTTTTAATGTGCTATGTGCTCTAGAAGGAGGATTTTAATTAAATTTCGATTAAATGATTAATTTTTTTCACAACATCAAGGAAAGATGCTTGAACATAATTTAACGCATTTCTTTCTGGTATTGTGAAAACAAAAATATTAAAAACGCATCCCGTGTGTTAAAAAAGAAATAAATAAATTTAATTCAATTCAAATTAATTTAAAATTTCGTATAATAACCGTTCCCACAATCTGACAGGGTGCATTCAAATATTCTGTAACGCATTTATTTCATCCTTTTTTTTTTAAAACTAAACACAGGAAAATATGAATATCATATATTCGGAAATTAAAAAATTCAAGGTATATTACATTTTGACGCAATAAAACGATGAATATATTAATGGCATCAAACGAATAATGAATAAAGCGTATTTGTTTTATTGTACCTAGATTTTATGTATAAAATATAATGTACAAAACATTTCCTATTCAAATTTCATACATCGGCTATATTTATTTCACGTTTTATTGCCACTGATTTTTTTTTTCTGCCGTGCATCATCCTATCCTGTTTTGTTCATTGTTTTAATCTGATGTGCAATGTGTGATGATCTCATATTTTTTTTTTGCTATCGCATAAAAAAACTTTTAGCTCGTTCTGTACATTTTATCGGTATCTCTAAAACCTTTCTGTGCGCTATTTTACCCTTTTGTGTCTGGACAACGTATCTGACCTTTACTTATTTTGACGATTTCGCGTCAGTGTCATCTACATTTCACCACGACAACTGGAGATGCATCTTTTATTCTCGAGATGGCGCGTTTCAAGAAAACATTTAACGTATTTATGAGAAAGCAAATGGAAAACATTCCCAGTTCTTTAACCCGCCTGCCCACCACCGTAAATCTTTGCGTATTAATGAAAATCGATCGATCCTTTTTTTGAATAATTGCTGCATTTTACCTCGGATCAATACTACTAGCAGCATCTAGGTACTTATGGCATGCCGCAAGGAAATTCTAGAATCGCAGCGTAGAAAATTATCCCTTCACGCAATCGTAGGAATTAATTGTTAATAATTGACATTCTCGTTAGGGAATATTGGAATATTTTCCCCAACTTTTTCCCCCTTTCAATAGAGAATAGGGTGAGTGGGAGGGTATTAATAAATAATGCAGCTGAATTGCCTAACTACTCACATTTCAATAGATATTATATAGCATTAGCATTAGGTATAAACATTATTTATAGGAGTAGTAAATAAAAGTCGTGAGATAGTGGCCCTAATTTATTTTTAATTTCAGTTACTACTACAGTAAACATTATTTATGTTAACAAAAATAGGTTCAAATTTATTTAATTTTTTTCCAAAATTATCAAAGATTTATTTCCTAATTATAGATTCCAGTTCAATTATTTTCCTCTTTTGAAGGGTGATTTTTTTTGAGTTGTGTTTGATTTGCTAATTTGACTTTTTAGTATATCGAAGTTTATGTATTTATATTTCTTTAAGTTTTTTTTTTCACTGAAGTAGAAAGACGAATAGCAGTTAATCTACTAAATCAATAGTTTTATTCCATATTATAAAAATTATTGTTAAGGTTTTGCATATACTCAGAAGTATACGTTCAAAAGAGGAATCATAAACAATAAACTTACAGAAAACTGCAAATATTCGACAGAGACATCTAAGCATCATTAATCAGAACTGCTTTTAGTAACATACAGATAGCGCTCTGTGATACAGGTAAGAATTATAGAGGACTGCTTTAGTTGGGATACAAACACAAGAACAGCAATTCCATTTTTTTTTTTTAAATAAGCAGGCCGTTGTAGGAAGATATCGACTTTACCTTGGCAATTTAAATAAGAATTATCACATAGATGTCGCTTGTTGAGATAACTGAGTTAAATTCAAACTTGTAGGCGGTTATTCACATTTTTTGTTTCAAATATTTCGTTTATTCTCTAAATTTATGGAGATATATATGTATATTAAAAAAATAATAATAAAAAAGTAGGAAAATAGATTTATTAAATTATAAAACAATATACAATAGTTACAAATGAGACATGGAATGGCTACAAATACGTAAAGTAACAAAAGAAAATAATAATTGCACTCGACAAATTTTTATTAATAATATAACTACCTCGTCAAATGAGTTAAATATTAAAATAAAATAAAATAAAAAAAAACTTTGGTGTGAGACACATTGCAAATGTATACAGATCAAGAAGGTAGGATGTCCCATTTGCAATGCGGAAGTGAAGTTTTTTACACGCAGGCACGCACTTTTTACAAAAATATGTTTATATATTTTGTTTTATATAATATATATAAAAACTATGTTCATAACGTTAATAGAAATAATATTAATAATAATAATACATATACAGAAATGTACAATCGTTGTCCTATCTAAATAAAATTTGTACTAGAGCTTGACGTATCTTTGATAATAATTATAATACGACAGACAGAAAAGACTTACAGACGCTTGAAGGATAAAGATCGCGAATTGCTCTTAGTTGAACGCGTGTCCACGTTTAGAGTCTTTGATTTCGTTCGGAAATGCTTCAGGTCGTGTTCGTAGCTCGGGTGCAACATCGGCAGGTACGCCTCTGGAACGCACAGTTCGGAATATTGCTGATAGAAGTCCTTGTAACCTCCGTCTAATAAATAAATTTCCGGATAATGTAAATAAGGATAGACGTCCTTATTGTGGTTCCTGTCGATCCGCCGTAGAAATCTGAATCTGCAATCGTAAATTATTGTTAAATTATCGAAGACCGTCGATAAAAGACGGCTACTTACAAATTTGGCCCTCTCTCGCTGGAGAACTCGCAGTGAAAGATCAGGATGTCCCTCTTATCCTCGTCTTGGACCCTTCCTTCGCTTTGCTGTTTGATTTTGGAGTTGAACAGGACGCCCGTGATGCTCTCTTTCGAGTAGAGGTTCAGAGCGCCGTGTATGTGACCTCCGTTATATTCGTAGGGATATCTGCAGTCTATGATTTCGAAATTCGCCACGCTATGTTGGAAATGTCCCTTCAGCAACAATGCTAAAGTCGCAGGTGAGATGCTCTTCAGATCCGGATGCTTCCCGATGGTTAAAGGTAGGCAAAATTGTTTGCTAAAATCCCCAATCAAATCCGGTTCGTCGGTTGAACGCTGCAAGGCTGATTTTATACTATCCTCGTTCGCTGGCAAGGAGATGCTCCTCATCAGAGGTCTCGGTTTAAAGCTGGCGATATCGTTCTTGGATCTCTTCGTGCTTTTTGGACTCTGGATCTCTGTCGGCGGCTCCGGCCGTTTGAAACACTTAACCTCGTCGTCCTTCTTGAACAGGCACGACCTGATCCTATTTAGATTCGACGTAGTGGTCTCCTTCAACGAAACGGAATGCCTGTACGCGGGTCGGACGAAATGCGCGGGCGGCGACGACTTCTTATCAATCGAGTTACCAAGCAACGAACCCGAAATTAATTTGTTAAAATCGCCGGGCAATTGGGCGTTCTCGTCGTCGTCCTCCAGTCCGCATATGTCGAAGAAATCGTCATCGGTCGTCGCGCCCTGGGAATGGAACGATCTCTTCGGCGAATGAAATTTATTTCCGTCTGCTTCGTATCCGGAATCTTGCGAGTTATTGTCGAGATCCTCCAGCGGTCTGCCGCGTTTGTGCTGCTGATGTAAACAATGCGTCGGAGAGCCGTCGCACGCGCTGGAAATCGGACTGGAATTCTCGTAAAGCGATAAGTCGTTCTCCTCGTTCTCCTGCTTCATATTATCCAGGCATTCTTGCATGTTCTCCTTATCGAATATCCCCTTGTAATTGCAACAACGTCCCGGATTATAGACACTGTTGCTGTAAACATAAAAAATAACTTCGTTAGATTCCCATCCGAATAATTTACATCGCATATAAGGTTATCTCTGCACGGATAGCCAAGTTACTCTCGCGATATCATCCAGAGGTTATAAAGAAGTTAAAGTATACGAAAAAAAAGCACCATCTAGCAAGTATGTAGCGTGTAACCGGTTTAAACTAAAACAAAAAATATTTGCGCGCCAACTCGCTTTAATAATTTGCTTCAAAAATCCATCGATTCTTCTTAAAAATAAATAAATACGCACGTACATTCAAGGCGGACACTTTTTTCGAGACAACGGGGCAAAAATGATCGTTTTTTTTTTTTTTTCAGTATAAGAAATAGTATTTACCTCGAACAATCACAAACACTGCATCCTTCTATCGTGTCCCACAACATTTTTCGGGGGAAACAAACGAATGAATATGTAAGTCAGTTAGTTGGTCGCGGAAATTCGGTTTATAAACAATCTGCGAACATGGAAGTTACGGTTTCCTGCGACGCGACACGATCACACGCTAAATGCGACGGAGCAACTGACGTCGGGTACCCACCGAAGTCGCTTATAAGTTTACCCTAATCCCCACCACATGAGAATAAGGGGAGTGCTCGCTCCTCACGGGGTGAGCTTTCAGGAGGGTGCCCGCGTCATACGGGAATATAAGGGCTACATACGCGCTTATTAGTATTCAGACTACTAATACTAATTAATTGCGAAAATAAACCACCAAAACTTCAAATGGCACCAGAAATACTTTATAGACATTTATTACTATTTTTTTTAAGCATTAATGATAGTTTACATTATTACCAATATTCCCCTAAAAATAAAAATAACGCTCAAATTTGCAATTTCATCCAAATCGTTAAGAAAAATATAAAGCGATATATTCCATCTCCACTTTTTTTGCAGGTAACGACAGAAAATTTATTTTTAGAAACTCAATTGCATGCATAATAGCAGGTGAGCATATCAAGACATTCCTTTCATTCAATCGGCTATAAGATAAATATTTTATGCAACAAATTTTCCAAGAATTGTCAACGCTACAATTACTCATTCACTCATTTAGTTAGAGTTCAGGATTTTGATTCTTAGTAGACAACTAGCGACTAGTCTATGTGCATCCAGTTGTATAATGCACACATACGTACCCATTTATTTGGCGGGAATGCCATAATCGTTATAACCCCGTTTACAAAGCTCTCAGAACCAGATATGTAGTATATATTTTTAAAATTTGTGTGTGAAACGAGAGAACAAATTTTAATGAGTGGTAGCGCTATAAGACCAATGTCCCAGCACTTATACAGGGTGTATGTGAATACAATAGATATGATATATTATATTAAAGTTACGCATTTGATTCCACTCATCATCAAGTTTTATTAAAGATCTTATCTGCGGCTGGTCTTAGTTGCTCTGCTGCATCTCTTATAGCCTCTTACCTATCTGATCGTACTCAGCAAGTGCTGTTAGATTCTAAATATTCCTCTCCATTAACAATCACTCATGGTGTGCCACAGGGAGCTATATTAAGCCCATTACTCTTTTCTATTTACACCTCAGCGTCGCCTGCTGCCATCCAAGATGGTCAGTATCACTTATTTCCTGACGATACCAAAATCTACCTCTCCTTTGATTTTGATACTTATTTAGAGGCTCAATATATCCTTGATTCTCATATAAAAAGAGTTTGGAATTTTGTAGATAACTATCAGTTGAAAATTAACCCCGAAAGAAACTCAATTAATTGTTTTTGACCCGTGCCGTGCACGGGATATTATTAAAACCAAATTGCAGGTTAGAATAGCATCTTATGTTATTCTGTTTTCGGATAATGTCGAAAGTTTAGGAAATAATGGCTGAAATAGAGCACGTGGATGTTGCCACAGTATTAAGTAAAATGGGGATGTAACCTGGAAACCATTCAACAGTTTCAAAGTAAGTAGTATAATATACATATACAGGGTTATTATTGTATAGCACTTTTTAAAAAAAGGGGTAAAAGATATACATGAGCAATGTCTATATACAAAAAATTACGGTTCTAAGTACACGGAGTACCGAGAAAAATGATTGTTCTTTATTGGAGCCGGCCCTGCTCATTTAGCATAACCGGTGAACCATCGGTCGTCGCTACACTTTGAACGTTGGGATTACATTTAGTGTGCACTTGCTATTCGCGTTTGCAATGGCAGCGTATAGATTTGAAACACGCTACATAAAGTTAACAATCATACATTAGTTTTATTGCAAACATAATAAGTTTATTTTAAAACAAGTTTAACGTTTAAAATGTACTACTATTTTACATGATACACGAGTTCATGGCAAAAACACATCATAAAAAAAACACCTGACTGCTTTTTGTTTGCATTCTGGTGCTTCCGTCTTATCTCAGTTTAAATCTTGTGTAAATAACATCTGCTTTGAATGAATTCACTATGCCTAGCATTTAATTTTTTCGATGTTTACTTACAGATGGTTGAAATTCATTTCTTAACAGATTTATGTGCATACATACGGTAAACACAGATGTGGGCCGTCTTTAACTACATTTTGGGCCCTAAAATTTGGAAAATTACAACATGCACATTGAGCCGTAATTTTTTGTATATAGGCATTGCTCATGTATATCTTTTACCGCTTTTTTTAAAAAGTGCTATACAATAATAACCCTGTATATTATATTTGAAGCATGAATGTTACAATTTAATGGCGGGGTTCTATCCACATTTGTTGCACTTTTAAGGTTATGTTCAAGTTTAAGCATGCATCTTATAGTGAAATTCTGCTTGTAGCGCCTCATAAGCACCTTAAGTGCAATGTCGTTTTAATACATTTTCTGTTTTTATCGCGGTTAAGCTTTTAACGTTTAATATCTAAATATTGTTGTTAATGTATGTTCTACTTTGGATATTTTGTATGTACCTAATTAGAAAAAGATAAACTAATGTGGAAACTAGTAAATTATAACTACACGACAGATCGTGCAAGACAATAAAAATAATATTTTTAACAGGTTTAATTTAACAACGTAAAAACAAATCGTACACGACCATTACTGGAAATAACTTGACTGTTTCGCGCCAAAAAGCAATTACAATTTTACATTTTACAATAATAGGTTACTAAACTAAGTTCAATGCTAGTGTTGTTTGTCCCTGGCCAATAAAAACATCATTTCACTATTAGGTTTGTTCGCTGTGCGAATCAAAACTTAATCGGAAACTATTTCGGTTTTTCCAGTGCGCATGATTCAAAAAGGGATTGTAGTTTGAAATTAGTTTGGTAATTTGCTCTGCGAACACATCCAAAACCGACACTACTACCATCTGTATCCAGCAATTGGAATTTATATGTCAGCCGGCGGAGCACACGGCGCAGTGTATCTCTCTCGTTTAGTGCGCATGAGCGAATTTAAAATCCGCAAGAAATCCGTGAACTTTCTGGATTAATCACAAACTGTCACTGACTACAATTTGATACTGTGCGAACACCAAATTTTAAATTACCAACGGTCGAAATACGAAATTGTTGCACTGCGAACGCACAGCTGTTATTGCGCATGCGTCGTTCAGTTGTGGATAGTTTCTGATTGCACAGCGAACAAACCTATTGTAATTCCATAGTTTGATAATAACTGGTACGCATTCCGACAAAAAGAAACTGCTGTTTATATTCGTACACGTGCATTTTATAAACAGTGTGTTATCGAAGATAAATAAAAATGATACAAAGGCAGACTTCACAAACTCATCAAACAAATATTTCCTTTGTTTATTTTTCTTTAAAAAAAAATAGTAAAAAAAAATCATGTTTTATTTGCTTTGTAAAATAATACAAATCAATCTATTTCATATCATTTATCGCTAATAAACATTGTATATGCAACGTAATAATAAAAGGATATAATCAATTTTATCGCTATGGATTTTGGAAATAGATATTAAATTAAAAATATTATAAACAGACAAAGAACGTTTTAAAGAGACGGAAATCAATTTTCTATTAAAATTGTGGATAAGCAAGTCACTTACAATGAATAAAAAAACACCGTATTGGCTAAATGTAAATACATAAACAAATACAATATTATTTTTAAAAATATACAGGTCTTTTATTTTGAAATATACTTTTTACATTTATGAGTAAGACGAATATAATTCTATAAAAGTTCCTTACTAAAGATATTTTATAAAAGATTTTTGGCAATTAACTTATACATATATATACATACATTAGGAGGTTAAAACGGAAAAAAAATCAGCTACTGATTCTGATGGTCCAATATGTTGTTGAAATAACATACATTATATACATAAAACTTTTTAAAAAAACTGATAGTAGGCCGTTATCGCCAATTAAATTCTTGACAATTTTTTATGTATGGTTAACATTTCAATTTAAAATTTAATGAGAGATTTTAGAAAATATTTCATCATATTTATTATAAGGTTTTGGTCAAAGATATCTTGACAGTGTTTTACTAATCAAAACACGTTTCCTAAGATGTTATTACCCTCTACAACTACGAGTCACATTTCCTGGTCATATTTACACTAAAATACAAACCTTGTTTTAAATATTGTTCTTTTCTATTCATTAATCAATTTGTTCTGCATGCTTTTATAACAAAGTAATTTTACGTTGTGGTTAAAACAACGCATATATGTTTAAAAGGAGTAACTTTTTTTTGTGTGCACATCTCGAAAAATTTAGTTTCTAATTCTGTGGTATTATCACACTTTTCAACAATCACTTCAACTTATATAGAGTCATTTTGCCACCTATAATTTTTGGCAAAATATCTGCTAAAAAAAAAGTCTGTGAATTTGTTTGTTCGCATAGTAAGACATCAATTACCACAATAAAGAAATATTGGCTGCTGAAATAAATGAAAAAATATATTTGAAGACATTAGAATTAGAAGGGTGAGAGAGGTTTTCGAAAAATTACCATAATTTAGCGTCAGACGATCAACTGGTCACCATTTTCCATACTGCGATCTGACAGAGGTGTGCGCCAGTTCTCACCGCGGGAATCCGAGTGCATACCGTCCGATTTGGATTTGCGCTCCAAATTCTCACGAGCGAAGCCCTTCTGATTCACGTTAACAATGCCAATTTGGATCTATTGACCAAGAGAGCGTGATGCTGTATGTCCTACCTGCGTTTTTTTTTACCTTGCCTCTAATTCGGCTAGGAGAAGGCAAAATGGCGAGACAGATATTTGAGCCGTTCGTGAAAAATACTTAATACCTATTGAAAACTAAAGTTTTAGTTTGCTGTTGTTTATTTAACGAGCTTATTATTATATTATGCACTTTGTAAAATATGTGTCTCTTTTTCTTCATGGAATTCTGTTATTCTTGCCAGTTACATCATACTACATTTTTTTCTGAGAAATAAAATAAAAATATATGTAATTGAAGAATATATATTCGTTTTACGTCACTCAACAAAAGCAGTTACTCAATCGCTGTGTTATTTATTGCATTTCCGCTTTATTGAATGTGTTTATTCATTTCAAATGTGTACGTTTTCATCTATTCTCAATTGTTGTAATAGTTAATGAGGCAAAAAAGTCTCAAAAAACTTTTTTTTAATTTTTTTATTTTTAAACTTTTTTTTTTATTTTTTGAACGAGACTATTATACAGAAAAAATAAACACTACTGTATCGCAACTAAATATTTAAGAAGCAAGTGTAAATGAGGTAGATCAAATAATTGATGAACTCCAAAATAACAAAGCACCAGGGCTTGATAAAATCACCACAAACGTTATTAAAACCAACAAAGAAAAGCTGTCTTCTATTATTACTAAACTAATCAATAATGTTATAAGAAAAAGTCAATACCCACAATTCCTAAAGCAAACTATTATAATTCCCATATACAAGAAAGGTAATAAATTACACCCCGAAAATTACAGACCCATAGCATTACTATCAACACTGAATAAAGTTCTGGAAAAACACAGACACAAACAATTATCACAACACCTAAAAGAACAAAACTTAATAAGTAAGAGACAGTACGCATTTCAGAGCCAGTGTGGCACGTCGTCTGCGGCTATCGATCTGTTAAACAATTATCAAACAAAATCTAGAAAACAAAAATACAGTAGTAGTAATATTCATAGACATGAAAAAAGCATTCGACACGATATCAAAAAACAAATTAATACAAAAACTACACAACTACGGCTGTTATACCGTAGTTGTGTAGTTTTTGTATTAATTTGTTTTTTGAAAAGAGCTAAATCTAATAAAAACGTACTTATTAAACAGAACACAAACTACAGTAGCAAACAGAGTTGAGAGCAGCAGTTCGACGGCCGAATATGGGGTGCCACAGGGTGGAAATCTACCTCCAATACTATACATCACATACACTAACGACATGCTAAAACTAAAAATACATGGAGACATATATGTCTACGCAGATGATACCTGTATCATATACGCAGGAAAAAATCCACAAAAGATACAGCAAAACATAGACGAAGATATACAAAAATAGAACAATGGTGCCAGAACAACTTAATAACAATCAACGAAGCAAAAAAAGAGTATATGACGTTCACAAGAAAAACCTTTCCGCCAAATTTTACTATACGCATAAACAATAATAAAATAACGGAAGTACAGAAAGTGAAATACCTAGGGCATACAGCAAAACTTGAAATGGGACAAACATGTAGACACGTTAGCAAACAAAAACATCCAAATATTAGCTGCGATACGCAAAATAAAAAATATCTTACCTCAACATATGAGAAATCTATTTATCATAGCCTATTCACTTCACATATGAGCTACCTTAGCAATGTTTGGGGAGAAACTACTGAAAGAAACCTGAACAGACTACAAATACAACAAAACAAAATTTTAAAAACAATATACTCCATAGACAAAAGAACAGCAACCACCCAACTATACAACCAAATAGGAGAACTAAAAAAAAATCTACTACTACTGTATAAAATTGAAAACAATATGATAAGAACTGAAATTAGACTTAGAAAAAACAAACAAGTGCACGAACACCACACAAGAAGAACATCTAGCATAAGAGCAGAAAAAGTTACATGTAACAAACACACCCAAATACCATCTGCAGAAATTATAAACGTCTACAATAAATTACCAATCGACATCAAGAAAATGAAATACCTTACTTATAAGAAGAAAATCACTGAGATAATCAAAACAAACCAAATATGAAACGCACACATACGAAAGCACAATGTAACAAAATCTAGAAGTCCTCAATACCGGTAGTCCGGGCGGAAAATGCTTCCCTCACCCGCGACGAAGATGAGGACCGTACGCCTTGTCGTGCAAATACCTGTACACTTTGTATATGCTTATGTTGTATATATTATGTATAGTATGTTACGGATGAATAAATGCTTTAAAAAAAAAAAAAACAATTCTGGTAACTTTTATATGAACGGCATTAAACTTTAAAAACATGAAAATTATGTTCAACATAAAGATTTATGTATGGAATTTTGATTACAAAGTAGTTCTTTGCAATCTATATATTCATTATAATCTGTTACAACATATTTTGATTGTTAAACAATCTTCAGGTGTAATAACGTCATATGTTACTAAAAGATATACCTGAAGATGGTTCAAGAGCTGAAAAATTGGAAAGAAATGTTGTTATTCTGTATACTTTGTAATCAAAATTTCATACATATAAGTACTCCACCAATCAATGGATTTACCCTGGTTGATCAAGGTAATCTTCTGGGTTCAATTTCGGCTCGTAAAAATTGGCTGTCTTCTTACGTCCAGAGCCTATACATGAAGCATATGATCCCTTTTTCCCAACTCATCGGTTTTTTCTTTTCCTTCCATTGCTGAATATCCGGACACCCACAGCAAAGTGACTTTATTGCGGTCTGTCAGGCTATTCAGTTCTCGAATACATTCCCAAACCAGCGTTGACTTTATCTTGGGGTTCACTAATGCCCTCAGTATCGCTTGGCTGTCTGTTGCAATATAGAGCCACTTATTTTGATAATATCATATCATAATCATTTATTTAATCTGAATCAATTATCTATTAGAAGTTATAAAAATTGTAATGAGCTAGTTCGTTGGGATACGCTGTATATATAAATGGAGGTACCACACGTGGTGATTTAAAAGTTTTTTTTTTAGCGGCTGCAGCAATGTACCTCTATTTATAGCATCCTTCAGATCGACCCTCAAGGAGTCCTTGGCCAAAAATAAAATACCACAACAAACCTAGTTCTTACTTGGTAAACGAGTGGTAATTGTAATGCAATTGCGTCTAAATCAACTTAATTGTCCTTCTAACGTATTTTTTTATAACATCAGCACGCATTCGGTAGAATTGATAATTAAAAAAAATTATACGCGAGCCCCCTACAAGCGAAGAGACGCGTATAGTTACAACATATACAAATACAGACGGAGCGATAAACAGGACGCACAGAGGCACAGAGGTTAACCGGCGTCATATGCCTTGGACATGTTGAACGTCGCGCACCGTTGCTTGAATCGTACACCGCAACACCCTCTTTTTAACGACAAAGTATCAACTGCTCTTTCTAGCGCTGTTGCAGAACGCAGGACGACGAATTATCGTTGCGGAAGGCAACGACCATGAAGCGGTCGATCTATCGGGAATGGAGACCAACGGAAAAACTATCAGAAGATGACCGAAACAGTGCGTTAAATAGAGAAATAGATAAAGCTGTAGATCATTGGGGGTGGACTGAATTAGCGAGGAAATCTCGCGCACTGCCACTCGAAGATTTTGATGAAATTTTGTCAGTTTGTAGACTGCATGGAGTTGCAACTTTAGGGGGTGCAAAACGCCCTTGAAATACGACCAAAATTTCGTTTATCTAAAATAATTTTTAAACGGTGAAAAAGCTCTTTGCCCTGGCAAAAATGTTTATTTACACGCTGTTACTATAAACAGGTTCCCTTGTAATTGCTAAATTTTAACAATAAAAAGGTGTCTTAACGAACCTAGTATTAAAAAAAAGTCCCTCCTGTTAGCGAATCTCGACATACAAACACGAAACTAACTAGCTGCAGAGCTTCCGGGAAATAGATATTTACCCACTTTTAAATTGTCTGTCTCCGCGTACGCAAGAGTTATAAGAGCCAGTAACTTTAAACGTGGTGTGTACGATTTGCGATCTTTACGCGATTTCACGTTTCCGTTCGACTGCCAATACAAATGCCGCTGATTGCGGTTAGGGACCATATCAAAGCTGACCTTGTCAATATGAGCCGGGGACCGATAAAAATGCTGTTTGTTGATAATCTTATAGCGGTCATTATTATTATAAATAAAACTGTAACGGAGCGACAGTTAAATGACGCTTTTGTTTTTAATACCCGACTTAAATACATGGAGATGCTCGCGATTTTTGTCATTGGGAACGCGATTATCTACAGTTGAATATAAACAAACATATTGAAGAGTCCGATAGGAGTAATATTTTAAGCGATTTTAAACATTTTAACGGTTTATACGATGTTTATACGTATCGTAAAGAAGTCCGTTTTGATAATAGATGATTAAATTCGGATAGGACTTGGCGCCATATCCGAACAATATGGAATTTGCAAGGTACACAAACGCATTCTAAAGAAGAGGGTTGTCTTTCCATCAGCTGCTATAAGAAAATCAACGTAAGCGTAATTATACAACACCCCGCTTCTTGCAGCTGCTTGAAAAACTCACCCCAGACTGGTTACGGGTGACAGTTTCTTAGCCCGATAGTCTAGGGAGTAAGTGCAAAACTAGATCGGTGTTGTTATATATCACATATAAGTTAAATGAACTACAAATAGTACTTGTTTTATTTGTACAAACATACATTCGAAATAGGTAACTTAAACTTGATTGCAATAAGCAGCAGTGCCAGAGCTGTATTGGGAATTTAAATATCTGTCGAAAGTAAACTTAGTCAAAAACATTTTTAACTTTCGACCTTGATAAATTGACCATTTTAATTATCTTCAAGTGAAGATACAAAAGGCTAAATGTTTCCAGCCATATATCAGGAAAGAAGACTGTCAAATGTGCTGTAACTATCTGTTTACTGGTCATTGTAGTTTAAATAGGTATATAACATACCCCTGGCAGATGAGGCTATTTGCAAATTCTACCAAGAAGAGAAAGTGAAAGGAATAGCTACATACTTAAGCCAGAATAGCCAGAAAGATATAATTAAGAGGGAAAAGTTATAGAACTCCTTCTAGGACCAATATATCTAAAAAGGTCGCGGTGAAACAGGTCCGTATGACTATTCCATCCAAATTTTAATGTAGTAACTTTCGTGGAGGATATATATCAGTCATCTATATATAAATTATTAGTTTTATATTTTACAGAGGGTTATGTAGGTATTAATGTGCATTAACCCGGCTCCTCCACCATTTTTTCGATCTATGTTAATAATATGATTGGATTCGAAATCCTTTTGCAAAACCAATGTTACACATTCAACAGATGCACCTTATCCACACATAGAGCTCCTTCTAGGATAAAATGGGTCATAATATATCTGAAAAGGTTGCGGTGAAACAGGTCCGTATGTCCATCCCAACCCAAATCTAATCTAGTTTTACTAGAGGGTATTTATTAGTCATCTATATATAAATTATTGGTTTCATAATGTATAGAGGGTCATGTAGGTATTAATGTGTCATTCGTTGGGTCAACCCAGCTCCTCCACCATTTTTTCGAACCATATTAATAATATGATCGGATTCGAAATCCTTTTGCAAAACCAATGCTTAGTTTTATATTTTACAGAGGGTTATGTAGGCATTAATGTGTCATTCGTTGCATTAACCCGGCTCCTTCACATTTTTTCCGAACCATATTAATAATATGATTGGATTCGAAATTCGTTTGCAAAACCAATGCTACGAATTCAAGAGATCCATTTAAACTACGGATCGCCAGGAATTTATTACAAATATTAGAATTTTGCCTAATTCTAGCTGGGCATTTTAAACTAAAGCTATTTTACGAAATATTTATATGAGCAAAGTCTTACAACACTGACATTGTGTATGAGGTAAATGCATAGATTGTTATTATTATATCAATAATATTGTTATTAATTTTACAGAAGGAATTAACTTGATGTGCACGAAATTTGAACAAGGATTGTATTATCCCGCCCAGTCAGAATAGGTTGCTCCGCATAAATGTGCATAATTTAGATAAATCGATTTTAAACAGCAAACGGAAAATGAAGTAGTTAAGGGGCATGCGGTGTATTTCGCTTTACAGTAATATGCATATCTATACAATACAAGCAGACTTACGGATATGGCACACGTGCTAAGGGAATGAAGGGATTAGGTGTGTACCCTTCTGAGGATGTGTCGTATGAGTTTTAGTGCTACCTACTGTCTGTCGAGGAGCAATACGTTAGAAGAGAGAAAACTAGGAAGCAACCGGCTACGTCTATTTATAAAACTAGTTTGAATCCAAATTACCTACTTACTGCTATAGAGCCGTGATTACCATAAAGTACGCACAAATCGACGAGATAATTTTTTTTTGTGCGTAATGTTTCAATGGAGCAGATGCGCACTCAACTTGTGTCAGGATGTAAAATTCCATTATTACTACATGCGCTGGACTAACGAACATTTGAACATATGGTTAGTGTAGCAATGTTAAGGACATGCTGTATATGCGATATAAATTCATTTGCTTCTAAATACAGCCATTATTTTCACTAAACGATCCGCTGTAATATAAGACATGTCATCTTAGAGCGATTTAAATTGGTCCATAGGCAATTTCCTATTCTTTTTTTTTGCTATAGCTGTGGAAACCGTCGCGATGATACGGTGTATCAAAAGACGTGTGCATATATACGAAGCAGATGAAACGCGCATGACATCGGAGCGTAAATCACATAATGCAGAGAGTCTATTTGCACAATTTATCTATACGAGCCTTGCTTCCGGAAAGCAATATAAGTACGTTCAACTTGACTACCATTTATTATCTAGGGGAGATTCCGAAAGAGGATTCTTTTATCGCACAATTCGTACAAATTCCTTCACCTTAATGTGATGATAGGAAGCTGGTTTTAAGAGGAGAATTACAATGAATAAGAATAAACCTAAACCTGTTACGTTCAAATGCATTCCTTCATTCCAGTATTTATGCAGTTCAATGTCACATATATATACATCTATTGCGAGAGAAGTCTGATGCGACAAACAGGTGCCCTCTCGTTACGAAGAAAAACGACCGAATCATTAAGTGAATTGTGCGGTTGATGTTAGCGGAGGCATCTCTCTCAAATTAATCAGGTGCCCGTGGCTATATACGGGATAATTTAATGGTGGTTAATTTCCTACCTAAATATACATGAAAAGAGTGTCTTAAATCAGTTACTTATTTGTGGTATAATTTCGTAGTGGCCACTTTAGAAAGGTTTCACTATATAGTGTCGTCATTCAATTCAAATTCTCGAGGCTCTATATTAGATCCGTTTCTTTTGTCATAATTTCCTCGATCACCTCAGTAAATTCGATTCACTGATGATACAAATGATATTTGTTGAATTTAAATAATGATCAGGACCTTCCTCCAGAAGTCTTTTTAAAAAAAATATTTTTTTTTTACAGCAGAGGAATTTTTTTCACTGTGCAATGTATTCATTTATTATTATTGTATCTGCTAATTTATTTATTTGTAATCTGACTTGACTTATGTCATATACGATTTCAGGATTAATAAAATATTGATTTATACATAATAAATTTTAATGGAAGTAGACACGAGAAATATCGATCCGTTAAAACGCATCTAACGACAGACACATCGGGGTATTTTTTTTTTTATTTAAACAAGATTTTCCAAATATTTTTCTCGGCTGAAACACACTCAGGCGCTCGCTTAAACACACTTTAAGATAAATGACAAATTAGAGTTTGTGCTTTTATTTCAGGTTAAGACCAGTAATTCCATTATCATGTGTTATCCTTAATTAATATATTTTTACAAGATAAATATAATTGCAATAATTGCCACTTACACATTATAACCAGTAAGATTCACTTTAAATTATTCTAACGATTAAATCACTGACACTATAATATAGCTACTTACCGAGATTTCCAGGCACGTTGGGTTCAGACCTCATGCACCTGTTTTGCCCTACTGTAACAGTTATTCGGGATATTCGATAGAGGAATCTGTTCTCGAATACGTTACTTTCCTTTTCTTACAGTTCCTTCAGTCCGGAACAACGCTACCTGAACTCGGAAGTTTTGGCGGGCATTCAGGAAGGAAAAAAAAAGGAATTAAACGTTATAAGGCCGAGCATGTCTACCTGATCTGGAAACACATAACATATATAATGTTTGATAACGATTTATGCACAAGGAGAGGAGTTTTATACTGACGCGAAAGTACACATCTGCTCTAGTAACGTTCAAGATACAGCCGAAGGGGTCCTCACTCACCCAACAATAGGGCACGAGCTTGCATCTTTTGTTGCCAAACACAACGTTTTCTGGATCAGTCGTGATCGTTTGGCAAAGACGGAGGAAGTAATTCGGCTCGGAAAATCAGTTATTGTACAAATTTATATGAGGGGGACGTTACATCGCCGTCTGTTATAGGATGAAGAGACGAACTGATAGCTATAATAACCGCCTAATGTAGAGAAATTGATTGTCCCGATGTAAAACGAAAAATCAAAAGTGTTATTTGAAATAATTGAGTGAAAACTCGGGATATCACGAAAGGAAGCTGTGTTATTTATCTTTATTATTTGATTATAAAGATACACACGCCATTTATATAGGTTACAACGCTTGTCATACCAATCTATCAATACCAGTCTACTCCCAATACTACCATACTGCATCCTCTTTCTTAGTTCTTAAAATACTTATCTTTATAAAAATACAATATTAAGAAAAGTGGATATGTCAGTCAACTTCAACAATAATAAGCGTTTCAGCTTTGTTGGCAGTCTTCTGTTTCTCTGGCTCTTCTTATGTCCTCTTCTGTGGTCTTCGTCTTTTTCACTTTAACACAGGTCGGGTCTTCTTGTGTGGTGTGTTCTCCGGTAACGGCTGTAGAAACTTCCTTCTAACCGTCTGCAGCTCCGTCTCCACCCAGTATGATCTCGGACAAGTGGTTACTTTTCCTTCTCTCTTCATATCCTTTATCCATACTTTCCTCCATCTCTTCAACTCCATATTTTCTCCTAACTCCGTGTCTCCTGTCATAGTAACCTTTTTGTTTATTTTTTTCAGTCGTCATTTTTATTTTCATTTACTCATGGTCTGGTATTTTTGGTTTTAGTTTATCGTCGTTTCTGGGTATAACCTGCTCTCGGCGTTCTTCTCAAATAAGAGTTGCGATGGCGATGCCCCACAAGTTTTTACGCAATATAGTCCTAATCAATTCCACAGCGCTTTCTGCTTGTCCATTCGATTGTTGATATTCGGCTTAAAGAAGTATGCGATTTATTTAAAATAATTTACGTCAAGATCGGCATGCAAATAACACGATCTATCGTTGGTAAAAGTTAACTAAAAGCGGACGACCAAGATATTGCTAAATGTTTGGCTCCAACAAGATGGAGCACTCCCTACACACAGAGAAGTAATTTCTAGAATCAAGTGAGAATTTCTCAACTGAAGTACCTCTCGTTCTTATTATATATATATATATATATATATATATATATATATATATATATATATATATTAATATATATATATATATATATATATATATATATGCAAATGAATAATTTCTTGGACGAAGAAAATTATTTTCTCAATATCCCAAGAAATTAATTCCTTGTTTGAAGAAATTTAATGTCCTTAGACAAAGGATAACTGGTTACTTGAAACAAATAAAAAAAAACTAGTTTCAAGAATATTATGTATTTAATTCAAACTTAAGAGAAATTTGAATTGGGAAAAAATAAATTTTCTATAAAGCAGGCCTCTCCTTAAAATAAATGCAAAACGAGCTTAATATTAGTTTGTTGTTTTCTAGTGGTAAACATCTAATACCTTTAAATCAAACGTTATTTTTTTATTAAACATGAACACAGTACTTACTTGAACTTAAGGATTCCTTTCTCTAAATCAAGAAACAAAAATGGTGTTTTTATTCTTAAGGTTATCGCACATTAGCCCGTCACAGCACGGCACGGTGCGCCCCATCACAAAACCAATAGCATTGCGCTGAGCTATGTATGCTGCTATAATGGGCGCTTGTTCATTCATTTGCATTGCTTTAATTCTATCCGTTTTTTTTTGACGGGGCGCACCGTGCTGTTTTCTGACGGAGTAATGTGCGATAACCTTTACTCTAGTACTGTTGGTTCCAAAAAACTGATTAAAGTTTTATCAAAAATAACTGAACTGTTGGTTATTCTGAAAAAGCCAGCAGCATGATGAAATGTTACTCAATTGTTTGCAAACAGCAAGACCAAACCCAATATATTATTATGATTTTAATTATGCTGGCAAAGGACCCTATGTAGGATTAGTTGCTTGAATATATATACAGTGGCGGACAAATGTTATAGGCACCTTTAACAAAACTAATGGGTTTCATGTTTCTTGCATTTTTTTTGTGACAGTTATTTCAACGTTTATTTAATCGTCTTTATGGTTACAATAGTCTTTATAGATACCTTTTGTAAATGTATTATTTTTTTTTATATATTTTCAAGTCTTCGAGATGTCACTTTTCCCCTCCCATCTAAAAAGTATTATAGCTGTACTAAAAACACTCTAATATGCAACAAATTAATAAGATCCGTAAAATACTACATATTTATAATGTATTACCTACAAGCTTTTATTTTCTCATTTCTTACTGTGATATTCGCCCAAAATTTAGGGTGCCTATAACATTTGTCCGCGACTGTATCTTATCTTACTTATAATATACGTTGTTTGTTTGTTTCTTAAATAGGATTTGTATTGTTACCATGTAACACCACATACTTTAAAGTAAAAACTCGAAATAAATTACAAGTATACATAGTTAACATATTAATAAAATTAGTTTATTTAAAATTTTATTTTGTGAATTATTAAATCATAGGTAAGGAAAAAAATACAAATCGGATAACTTTACAACTAAAAAGTATTTATTTAGATACTACATTTACAGTATATTACAGTATTTTATTGCGGTTTCTATCTCCGCGCCAATGCTACACAACTCAAAAAGGGCCTTTATATTGAAGCCGAATATAAAATTGTTCTTCAAACATATCTATTTATAAAAATATCCGTAACTATATATGTATATTTTTTTATTTACTAGTATATATAGGCATTATATTATAAAAATACTTACCCTTATTCAAGCCATTATAAACAGGTGACAAACAGATTTAGGTAACGCACAGGGCAAATATTATCGAAATACTGCGAAATATCTAATACCGAAATGCAAACTCGATCATACTGGATAAAACCAAGTTTCAGCGTATATCAACCCCTCCACATTCCAACTTTTTTTTCTATTCTAAATACAAGAAATTGATGTTACTTGCGTCAAGGAAATATCACTCAATATTAGAAAAATCGTAAGAGAGTGAATTATTCCTTATAAAAATTATATGTATTTGTTTTTAGAGAGATAACATTTGCCACAAGTAAATTTTGTTTTGATATTAGTAAAATTTCAAGAAAATAATTTATTATATTTAAGGACACCTATTAACTTGGATCTAGTAAATTTTCTAAAATAAAGAAAATACTATCTTACATTTAGTAAAAATGTGTAAGAACACAGATGTACTTGACAATAGAAAACGTTTTTCTGTGTGTAACCATACACTGTTGAAAATACTACGGTGTTGGCGTTAGTTTTGCGCTAGTCAAATATTTTAGTGTTTGATTTTTACAAACTTTGCCAGACGAATTGACTACATGTGTTTAGTAGAACAGAAATTACTAGAATTTGGTGTGAATTCTTTGTTCAGATATGAGGATTTACTATTTTCTCTAGACATTGAGAAGCATCAACCAATCAGAATTTTTCCCTCGGATAGAAATATAGAAACCCCACCTAATCTAATACAGTATTGCATTATACGCACCACCTGCATTGCACGTGTATCTGTTTTCGAGTTTGTTTCTGCGTATTAACATATCCAAACAAACCACCAAATGTGACTGACCTGCAAAGTGTAACCTTGTGTTATTAAACGTTAATTCCAGTGGGCATAAAAAATATCAACATCTTAAAGATGTATTGGGAACAACTATTTACGTAATTAGTTCAGATTTGAATCAAATAGCATAAACATTCACTTAATTTTATAATGGTTCTCAATATATATAATATTATAGCACTAAGAAATAGGAGTTGCATATTAAAAAGACGTTGTGTTTAGAAAACGGTGTTAAATCATCCAATAGATCGCATTCATTTACTTTTACTTATTTAACAGCTAGTAAATTTGTCTAGTCTAGATCAAATAAAATGTGACTAGAAGTATATCATAATTCCACGTGTTAGTTGGACAAAATAACCCCTTAGCAATAGACAATACTTGACTATCTTTGTTCGTCAAATTTAAACTTCTATAGTTCTCGACAAAATAACACGAAAACAGTGTAGACCTCTCCTGACTATTAAATTAGTCAAAAAAGTGTTAAAATTTTCAACAGTGTACCCTTAATATTAAAAGTTTTTTAAACGAAACATTCCCAAATTGGGTGATTGGTCGTGGAGGAATGGCCCCCTGTCCCCAGATTTAAATTATTTAAATTAAAACGATTTTCCTAGTGAAGGACACACACAAGGTAAAAATGACTAATAAAATTAAATAGGAAAGATTTCATTGATAAAGGATCACTGACATTAATTTAAGACTTATGGGAAAGACAGACAAATCGAATATATAATTACGATTAGATCGTTCTATTATTAGCAATATATTTTTTGAAATTTAAATATTACATTACAAGCACCAATCACTATATAAGGGTACGCGCACAGTAGAAGCTGGTTGATTAAGCGTTGGTTAACGTATTTAATGGTGAGGTTCTATGCATACCTGGAGTGCCTATAAGGAGATCTGTAAGTCTGTAAGCACCATATAATACATGCTTACAGATTTATACATAGCCCTATAGGCGTTACT
Source organism: Protaetia brevitarsis (assembly GCA_004143645.1). NCBI lineage: Eukaryota > Metazoa > Arthropoda > Insecta > Coleoptera > Scarabaeidae > Protaetia > Protaetia brevitarsis. The sequence continues at coordinate 3,464,533 of RXPK01000153.1, read as the reverse complement.
GTTAGTGGGATCACGCCCAGTAGACGCTTGTGCATATAAAAATTGCAACAAAAAGGTTTAAGCATATCAATTCTTAACGGCATCTAACGCCTAATGGGTGGAGTCCCTAACACTACGGTTCCCATTAGAATCTATACGAGTCTTGGTATCTTCCGTAATTATAAATTACTAATTATACTTTCTTAAAGTCCCATTAACATAATGAGAACATTCCTATACAGTTATTTGAGATGGTGCGTTACTTTCTAAGTTGTCAAACTGCGCCCATACAAAAATTCTCACAATACTTGCATTAAGTACACAACATATACAATGATTGCTTTTTAATCAAACGTAAAAAAAGGAGTTTATATAGGTACTTATAGCTATTTTGACAGATGTATAGATATATGAATGAAACGACGATAAAAAATAATGGTTCCAAATGTTCCAATCTTGCGTATTAAAACTTATACGATATACACCAAAATCAAAGCTAATGCCGTAATAACTATACTATATTAAGGTGTAATCGCAATACAAAACACATAGACGTCTTGAACAAGTATATGGATGGAGAAAGATTAAAAAAAAAAGAAAGAACACAACACAATAATAACGAATTTCTCTTTTTTTTACGTGTGGGTTGCGTCTTGGGCAAGAGGAAGTTCTGAAGCCTACGTAATTTAATGGTTTTGGTTGATTATTTATATCTGACACGGCTCTCATATACACAATGTACTCCGCACGTTAGACTGAGATGGATAGAGGCGGCGTAAGTATAGGTTTAACGAAAATAAAAAAGCGATTATAACGATCATTTTGTCTGTGTGAAAAATATTGTTGTAATAGCTGAGGTGCGCATTCCTTTTTGGGACCGATGGTTCTTTGGAACTTGTCTTTAAATTAGACGTTCCTATATGTTCGTAAGGCGATGCGTACGTACATAGCTTTGTGTCGCAACGTTAAAAGCCGCGATATGGGATTAGAGTCGACTATTTAAGGTGGATGTTACAGTTAGGTTATAAGAAAGGAGGTGTTGTAGCAAGCGGTGGGAGGAAAAATTTGAAACATTCGTACGAATTCATTCATAACCTCAGTCGAGTGACACCCACAAGTATCCTGTTTGTAAAAATATTTTGTCGTAAATCGCTCTATCAATATGTGAAGGTAAATACCACACCATTAGCTAACTGTTCCGTTGGGTTCATACGTTAGCAAGTTCGAGGGACAGACGGCCAGATTCGCAGACGTATGAGCCAATTGGTACATAACTTTTTTTTTAACACGTTTAGGATATTTATCACTTTTTGTTCAACTGACGTTAGTTAATCAACCGAATTAGATATTCTATGTGAAATATTTCTTTTGAAGATTTCGCAAACGAGGTCACATTAAAAATGTCTACAAGAGAATACTTTTAATTGACTCTTGGCATTAGTATAGAAGAGATATCATCAACATTGTTCGATTCATTGTACATTACACCTACTAAGGTCTTATTGTAGGGTGGATGTTGTTTATTTTGAAAATCCAGCACGCATCAAGGCTGTATTAGTATCACTGCTATATTATACTCTTCGTTTGTAAAGGAGATAGTGACGTTTACTTTAAAAACAGGAGCTAGCTCACTTGCCTCCTAGTTTTAAGGTAATTGTACCCCATTTATTTTTAAGGTGTAGATGTGGATAGAATGTGACCTAAGAAGAGATTCTACACGCATTCGGTATTTTGAACAGATGTATAATACTAACGACAGCAACCCATTAAGTGAACGTTAAGTATTTTCAATTGTTAACAAGTCCGGCGAATAATTATTGTTGTTCCACATAACGCCCAGGTATGTGCTGATAAAGCGTAAGCCAGTCTCGGTAGATAATGCCATCCAATTCCCCCAACACACGCGGGCACAGCTTCTCATCTCTGAAGTGCTTGGAATGCGGTTGGACGGGAGTGTGTTGCGTTGCGTTGCGTTGCGTTATGCCGCACTACGCCGAATGGTGTTGCATTGTATATGCTGTATTGACGGGTCTGGTGCTGCTGCACCTTCATTCATTTCATTTGAATCGAAGAGTAGCCGTTGCAAGAAGCGGCGGATGCGCGCGCGCATGAAAGCACAGACTCCTCCGTACCGATTCTCTTTCATCTGAATGCTGCTGCTGTGTTTGTCGAGTTCACTCGCACATACACCGGGCGCTCATCTACAAATATAAGATCTGGGATTTACTGTGGTTAATATTGGTTTATATTCCATTAAGATTGTCTTTCTGAATTCTTATTTCTTAATCTTCTGGGATTCCCTCTTCAGACCACTTTCTGTTAAGCAGTCGTGTTAGCGTTAAAAAAAAAACCACAATCGGAATGATCAAGGAAGGAACGATTAGGCATAGGCCTCAATCTCCTGACGGTGATCAAAGCTGGGATGACATACATTACATTGACAACAAGAGCGAGTGGGATCAAAACACCATCTAGAAATTGAATAGAAATGCCATCAAATGATACACTAATCGTTCCAAAACGGCAAATGAACTGGAATAGGAATATATGGGCTTAGAACCAAGTACTTCGAGAGCTTGGGGAATACCCGAGGCTGAAAGATTAATTCAATATTGGCAGGAATTATCGAAAGCAGGAGATTATCGCATTGTGTCTGATAGTCAAGCGGCCATCAAGGCGTTGAGCTCGTATGGAATCAGTTCCAAGATGATCTCGGAATGCCAAGGGAAATTAAACGAGCTAGGCAAAAGGAATAAATTAACCCTCCTGTGGGTTCCGGGTCACACAGGAGTGCGGACTAGAGTACCATTTGCGAGATAAGTAGCACTACTAGACTGAAGACATTGAAAAACCGAAATGGAGCAGAGAAGATACAATTATTGTGAGAATCTCCAGGGAATGAAGCAAGAGCTAAAACTCTTCTGGGAACTTATAACCAGAAGAGGTTTACAGAATGCATCAACCTGAGTAAGAACAATATTCGCATATTAACAGCAATATTTTCAGGCCATTGCAAATAACTGAATGGATATCTGGGTAAGCTTGAATTAGCAAAGGAATCGGAATGTAGATTTTGTGAGGAACAGGATGAAACACCCATCTGTCTCCTGTCAAATTGCGTCGCAGTGAAGCAATTGAAGGGCGTTGCACCTGGGAGCATGTGAAATCGAAGGGGGAGACAAATTAACCTGGGGCCTTCTCATATCCTATACTATCTGCAGGGAATAGGATTGGATTTTGTTAGCTTTTATTTTTTAATCATTCTCTTATACTATCTTCATTTTCTGTTCTTGCGAATCTGTCCAATAATTTTCTATTCTTTCTTTGTGCTTGGACTGTTTGCTTTATATTAAGCATAAAATATTCTTTGCTCTCTATTTTTTAGTTTATTTAAGTTTATTATATTTGTAATCTCGTATTGTAGTTAATAGATACTGTAGCCTTTAGTCTTAATTTACAAGTTTTGGTTACCTTTTGTTACTGCACACTATCTCAAATAGTCCTCAATGTATTCGATATTCTGCAGATAGATTTTTGGTGCTCCAATGCTGATTTTGCTCTTAGTTTTTATTGGAATCTATCCTGATAATTTGTTTTTAATGATACTGACCAATAAGGTATAATACTTACAGAATTAATTTAATTCTATACGTGGAAGACTTTTTTTTACGTTGCTCTTGAAATACGGCAGGGCAAAAAATAATTCTGGCGCTGTTTAATAAAAATTCCATAAAACAGATTTGCTCAAGATTATAAATAAACATTCAGATTCAATAATTATCCCCTGGACTTATTAAAAAGATATGACATACATTGATGATACGCAAAAATCTTCCGCAAACAATAACGATAATGCCCACACACAATCCGACATTTCATGCTGTATCTAAAGATCAAATTAATTTCGCAGTTCGTGAATGAAGAATACTAATTATATCAAGTAATGTTTCAAAACGTTCCTTAGGAGAAAAGTGTGTCACATTATGAAGTGCGTATAAACACTTCTTGTTTGTCCTATTTATACAGACAGATAAGGTGGATGATACGGATGCTTATGTGTGCGTAATTTCATTGTTTAGATAATTAAAAATTTCTTCTAGGTGTGCACAAATTTCGTTTAAAGTCGCGAAGTACACACGTCGTTTATAAATTTCAAATTATCCGATTTCGGTTGGTAATTCTTTTTTTTTTTACGCGCCGGATGTACTCTATCAGAAACGAGGCGGATATTTGGTAATACGAATTAATAACCAATATAAATTAAGTTAAAGCACCTCTCGTCAATGGGACAACGCTACACACCGACCAACGATCGGCGCTTTAATTTGATGACGATATCTCGATATCTGCTTTAAAATACACTAATATTCATTCCAGCAGCCTAGACGCTTTACGAAGATGAAATTAATGTGGCAAGTTCGTCCCATATCCTGTATACTTACATATAAGTACTTAAACTGGTTAAAAAGATTGAAGAAGATTGGCGTATAGGCAGTAGTATGCGAGGGCAATGCCGGAAATTGTGTTTAAAAAAAAAAGACGTTGAAATATAAACAAAGTCTGTACTATATACCTACAGTCCTGATATCTCCGAGAAACAGATTGCTCGTTACTATCTTTAGTGTTTGTACAAATCGTACAGGAACAAATTAATGTATGAATAAGGTATATTGTTGGATGGTACGTACGTTAAGTTTTTTTTTATCGTGTTTCTTGACGAAATTCATGCAAATCTAGTTCCTGTAATAAATATAATCAAGTGATACATTAAATATAAAGAAGATCAAGGTGTGTTTTCGACATAAAAGACGTGAAGGAATGAATGGATTACTTTGATATACTTCTAAAACGTAATTATATACGAGTAAGTGAGGTAAATAAAGTATTTTTAGTAAATCAAAACTTTTAATTTGGAAAAAGAGAAATACAAATTACCCATAAGATTAAAACAGTTATAGACGGTTATAGGCAAGATTAATGGATCAACTTTTGCAACCAAATGGAAGCGAGGATGCTATTGTAGGTATTACTGAAAGAAAAAAAAATAATTAAAAATAATGCATAGCTTTACTGGCCCTTTCGATCTAAAACATTTCTAGCAAGTCTTTGATTTTGGAAAGTCATTGGAATTTCAGCGTTTAAAGACACTACTTTTTAAATAAGTGTATATAAGCTTTCCAGCGTTCCTTTTCTCGTAAACGTGAACTTTTTTTGAGCATTGGCTCATAATTTTTCCTACACCATAAAGCAGTTTGCATACTCCCCACCACAACCTTTGCAAAACCCTCTCTAACGACTATTGTAAGGTCGTCAGCATATCCCAAGCAGTGAAAGCCCTTTCCGATCAGTCTCAGCAATTGTGGATGTAGTTATCCTTCTTTCCAGATTGGCTCTGGACCCACTGCAGAAGCTTCGATGCGACGCCTTTTCTCCATAAAGCCTCTATAATTGCATTTGTTATTGCATTGTTAAACACTCTCTCAATGTCAAGGAAAGCCGTCTCTCGTTGTCTTCTATTGACTTCGTAATTAGCCTAATTGTGGTTGAATTTTTAATTGGTGCATGGATTTTATTTACGATTCTCTGAAGGCTGTTATAGATAAAAAGTGCTACCCAAAAACAAAAGATCAAAGTGATCTCTTTTTATTTATCTTTCTAAAACGAATCAAGTTTATTAAGCTTTAATTATTGTAAAGAAAGTAGTATTTATTACTACTACCCATATACCGTCTGTACGTATCTTCTTGTTACGTATGACACGACATAGCTCTCTATGTGCAAATAATTTTATCACCGACAATGTCATAAATAATTTTATTACTATTAAATTCCAAACAAGCCAAGAGGAAATATACAATGTGTCGCCGCGTAGGGCATCCAGGCTAACACACAGACGCCCTTGCACATACGTTCATTTCTGGCTCGTTTATAATTGATAATTGATAGTCAAAGCCAATACATAAACGGAAGACACTCATTCATGTATACGAGCATCTGAGCAATACATCTATGCATTTCAAAGAAAACGTATGATAACATTAAACAAATTAAAAGACAAAAGGGGTGTTGAAAGAATCAAATTCATGCATCGCTGAATTCGACCGTCCCGTTGGTAACATTTTTAACCTTAACATTCTAATCTAGATAGATATATACTTGTTAAAGAATGAAATATGGCAGTGGCTTAGTCCTACCAAGCATCTGATGTGAGAAATCCGAAACGAACATTCAATTTAGAGCAAACTGCGTTTATGACGTTACTTTGCAGTATAGTTTATTAATTACTTATAGTAGTAAAAGGGAGACGTTATGTTATTGCTGTAAAAAGAGAAAAATAATTCAGGGTGAGTAAATATTATCATTTAACTAATGCCTTTTCACGACAGCAACGCCGCAATCTTTTATTATTGCTGCTGTGGACGACATAAACGAAATAAGGGAGTAATAAATAAGCTTAATGAATTCCACCGTAATAGAATATGAGGACATAAATTTACCCCTATGAATGAAAAAGCCTTATATGTGTTTGAAACAATAGACAATAACCCAAAGGATGTGTTCGAGTTAGTGGCGACTGGGGATTTTTGATTTCGCCAGACGATTATATTATTAAATAGAGGTTGTTTTCATTTAATGGGTCATATATGTAGTCGTGCCACATCCGCTAATGTTAATTTGTGGCTTCTTGAACGTCCATGTTTTTTTTTAAACTATGTATACATATTGTGCACTATATCTTTGCTTATATTAATATTGCTTTAAAATATGCAGGAAGATCATTTATATGGATAACAAATAAGCAAATGTCCCAAAAAATAACAATGATATATATTTATGATAGTGCTTTTAAAGTTTTGAGCTGTAGTAACAATTTTTCATATAATATATGCCATGCGTATGGTATCAAACGATGATTATAAATTCAAAAATTCAATCCTCACACGTCATTCATAACAGATGCGTTGCACAATGCATAATGTTCTCGCTACGTTGTGAAAACCGATAATCCCTTTATTATCAACTTGAGAAGAAGAAAAAAAAAAACTCTCCTTCATGTGTGTTTATCCCATTTGCTCAATTTGCGTGGACGTTCGAAACATGGATATTCATAGAAAATGCACGCATCGCTTTGTTAAAGTTCGGTATTCGCACATTCTTTGGGCACTTTCCGTGCTATGTGTATGTACTTACGGCACAAAAGCTTTTAGGCGACGCGACGGACGGTAAGGAAATAAAAATGAAAAAGAACTCAAAGTAAACCTTGGCGAATGAATTATCACCGTTATGTTTGCATTAGTGTTGCTTTTCACTATTTACGTAATGAAGGATGGTATATGGTATATGACGTTTAAAGTAAACGTTAAAATTCTAATTTCCTGTGCCAACGAGATAGAGTGAGACGGCGCCCGTATTGACGTGGCGCACGAAATTTTAATATCGAGAGGCAGATAGACGTAGTTTTTGTTTCAAGACCGCAGTTAATGAAGCGTTTTTGGCTATTGCCATTGTGAAATAACCGACTGCACAAATATACCGCCTACTTGACGAAAAGTGTTAGACACTTTTCTATCAATTATATACAGCCAAGTTTAATTCAAGTCTAATTTTATAAGGCGGGATTCATAACAGGGATATTTTAAGAAGTATGCATGCATATCCCTCTACCACTGCACGTTTACTCTCTTTGATTTGTCTTTCCAGACCGGATGTTATGTTATCCGGTGAGGTAGCCACTTGTCCGGTAATTCTTTTTTATTATTATTATCATTATCATTTAGAAAGGATGTAAGAACCCTTTGCCCTTGTTTATTAGACGGTTTTGCGCTGCTTAAAATGGGATTCAAAATAATAGCAATGACTCTTGACGATGACCCAATTATTTGTCGCTCAATATTTAAATTCACTAACACTAACGATAGTTTTAATTCTAAGATTTTTTCGCCATTAAAAATGACATCATACCACAATGATTTCTATCTATCTCCCGTCGAAGTATTAAAGAGGAATTCTCGTATGTGGGTCTATATGAAATTTAACGGTCGAGAACTGAAATGCGAAAAGATAAGACGAGAGACACATATGATGCCTTCAGCTATACTACATACTTTTATCTGTTCATATCAACAATTAAACATAACTGAGCGCGTGGTGTGAATACACCAAGTTGAGGTGAAAGAAGAATATGGCTGTGAAAGGTTTTCTAAAAGGAAAAAAAGGAAAAATAGTAATTAGAGTCACATTACTGTGGAAATCTAAAAATCTTATATGCAGCCTATCATATTATAAATAATGGAATATATACTATGAGATTCAAAATGATTGTCGTAATAAAAAAAACTGTTTTCCGGAAAAATTTATCTATACTTATTACCAATTTAATGAGCGAAGTTAGCTACACACAAATTTCATACATTAAATGAATTTTCTTGACATTGGCGTTCGTGTTGTAGTATCTTTTGATTATTTATCTTATAATTTTTTTCAAACCGTTTATATTTACATCTAATATCACCAACAATAGTATTTCTGAATACTGTAAGAAAATAAGGGAATTTATCTGTGGTAATTAGCTCAACAAACAGGTAAAAAATCAATATTAACATTAAGTGAAATAGTTTATTACATTTTATAATTTTATAGGCTTATCGTACACTTCAGCGCAACGAGCTGTCAAAACAAAGTTACATTTTCACCCCTATAAAGTTTCTACGGTACAGGAATTATTACCATTAGATCACGATAGACGATTGGAATATTGTCATTGGTTAAATTACAATTTAAGAGACGATGACTTGCTACACAAATCATTTTTCTCGGATGAAGCCTGGTTTTATCTAACAGGCTATATCAATTCACAAAACTATCGTATCTGGTCTGCAGAAAATCCATACGAATTTCGAGAAACGCAATTGCATCCCATAAAAGTTGGAGTTTGGTTAGCTATGCCCAGGCAACGAATAATACGGCCAATTTTCTACGAGGAAACTGTAACAGCCCAACGTTACCAACAGATGTTGGAATTGTTTATTGCAGAGTTACAAGAAAATGAGCTTGAAGCAGGTTATTTTCAGCACGATAATGCTCCAGCACATACTGCTCGACAAACCTGCCAATATCTTCAACAGTTTTTTTTTGCTGACAGGGTCGTTAGAGTACAAAGATGGCCACCAAGATCGCTTGATCTAACCCCATTAGGTTACTTCATGTTTGGCTATCTAAAAAATAGGATCTATAGAAACCGCTTGCATGCCATAGAAGAACTGAGAGATGCAGTTTTGTCACTTAATAATTATACTAATTGTATGTTATAATTTAAAGTAATAAATAAATTTAGTTAAACACCAGTTAGTACTGAATTATAAAATCATAATTTAGTAAAGTTAAATTAATGACATTTCATTTTTACAGAAACACCAATCCATAGTCGTTTATATAATGCGAGTTCAAATATAGATTACGTTTTCCTTATTTATGACAGATCCGTTTACTTTCTTTCTTGTGTTCCAACACTGACTTAGTTCAAACCTTTATTACAAACACGCGGCATATACCTACACCCTGTTACTACCCAGATAACACGTAAGCTTACGATAAGCTTGCCACTTGCTTAACTTTACCTTGTCCAGACAAACTTAACAGTAAAAGGTTAATGCTGGGGTTAATGCAAGGTTGCGGCAAAGTTATTATATCAAGGTACGGTGACTTCGTGTATTTCCGGAGTGATTCGGCGTCAATCGTTTATCGAGTATTGATTTTTTTTGATTTAACCGCCATTCGCTATTCTTGCCATCGACCGCCATTATTTGTTGTGTCCAGTTGTGGTGTACGCGTTTGAGCTGTTTCAGTGTATAATAGTTTAAAACATCATTCATGCAAAAGTAAGTATTACCTAATTTTATATCTTTACTAGATATGCGTTGTTGCTTCAAGAATATCAATAGTTTATAATTCTAACCGATGAATTGAACTGTGTCTGCCCAATTGCCCAACTATTGCATATAATTCTAACCTAATTTTCTACACCATAAGCGCATAAGCCAATGCACTTAGTTTAAAAAGTTATAGTTTATATTTGCTAACTAAATAGCTTGTAGTATAATTTGATTTTGTATAATTCAGAAATTATGAATAATTAAATGTTTGAGGTTTTTTTCAGTTTTAATGACAGTGTAATAGAATTTTTAAATAAATTCAAAAATACACATATAAATTTAGTGTTATAATTAATAAGAAATTATATATATGTATTTGATCTCTTATTTCAGAAATCATTCTAATGTTATCAAATATTTTTAGGAACGATTACAGTAATGAGCGTCACCAAATTAAATTAAACCAGGCGTAATGTGGAAGGTCTTAGAAGATTTTTCTTTCATAGCAGAGTGTTTAGAAACTAAAATGAATACGGTTTAAGGTTTGGCCAACAGACTGCCACAATACAACAGGCATTATATGGTAACTAATAAGGATTAAGAGGAGAATCAATTTCATACTTATGTCTTTTTCAGCGAATATAGAAGCTTCTATGACATTAGTAAACCATCAAATAGTTGAAACTCTTCTGGAGAAAAAAAGTTGGTGAGTAATTGATATTATTTAAATTATTACTGTTTTTTTAGTCCGAAACCATGTTCATTTATGAATTAATTCCAACAAAAATTTACAGATTCGATATTTGATATCAACCCATGGAAGGAACGTTAAGAGTTTGACATCAAACATCCTAAAAAAGCACTAGAGGACAATATTGCGGCAAATCATTCTCTAACAGGGAAAAGCTTAAAAAAACCCTTTCCAGAAGACTGAAATGCTTAAAATTATTTTTGGTGAGTATTTATTTAATAACCACTAAGTATAGTAAAAATAGATAGTTTGTATTTTGTAGTAACGAGGGAAACAGTTACTTTTCATAATATCCACGACGACTTGTCGACTCTTGGAAAAACTGATAGCCGTTTCCCTTGTCTTCCATCTCTGGTATTGTTAATTTTTTAATAGTTGTCGTTTTTTTATTACAGAGAATCGCGGCAACACGATGGCAACGGAAAATAGATTATAGTGTGTTTCTATATAAATATAAAAACGCAATCTAAATATGTATATATAAATATGTAGAAGTTTTTTTTTTATTATTAAATACTGAAATTCTAATTTTATTTAAATGAATTTTACTTGATGCAAACAGATGTGATTTTGAAAACAATAAAATATTTTAGGAGACGATGGACGGCATCCGAAAATAATAAAAAGAACGCAATTATATCTAATTTACTAAATTCTCTCTAAGTTTTGTTTAGCAATAATTTTGTAAAAACATTTTTGGAAACACTTGGAAGTTACATAAAGTTTATTTGTACGAAATTATTTTTGTTTCAGCTTGCTGGTTATATCTTTCCTTAAATATTTTAGTAATTTTCAAAGTCACATGAAGAAGAGGTCATATACCCAACTCCTTTCCTTGACTATAGCCAAGCTTTAGAGAAAGCTTATACAAACCTTGATAAAAGCTTACAACAATCAAAACAAATAGGAATTGGGTATTAATTTCTTCATTTTCTTGGTTTTTAGGTCAAAAATATGGAAATGTACATTAATAAGGACGTTTCACTTTGATTTCAAAAGCTTTTTCAAGTATACATATAAAAATATAAATTGTAAATGGTGTAACTTATAAGTAAATTGTTTAATAAATGATAAAATCATAATTCAAAATTCATAGTAAACAATGTTTGTTTATTAAATAAAAAAAATGTATACCATTTATAATTTATATTTTACATATATCTTGAAAAAGCTCTTGAAATTAAAACGAAACGTCCTTAATGTACATTTCTATTTTTATGACCTAGAAACCAAGAAAAAGAAGAAATTAATATCCAATTCCTATTTTGTTTTGATTGTTACAAACTTTTATCAGGTTTGTACAGGCTTCTCTAAAGCTTGGCTCACATTATTATTCCAACCTTGTCATATCGTTTTACAGACAAGCTTATGGGAACCTTGCCATGGTAACCTTATCACATGCTTTTACAGACAAGCTTAACCTGTAACCTTACTTGGGAAAAACCTTGTCCTGTGTCAACTAGCAAGCTTGTCATAACCTTGCAGTAAGCTTACACCCTTGCCATAACAAGCTTGCTGACAACCTTTTTCCCTTGTCGGAATAACGTTTAAAAAGGCTTGTATTAACCTTAAATTGTTATCTGGGTATCTATAGGAGCGGAATTGACAATCTTTTTTGAATCTCATAGTATATTGTTATATTATGCTCCAGTAGCAGAAAAAGTTGGCCAGATTACAATCTTTTATTCATATTTACATGACAAATCAACATAATTTTTCAAAACAAAAACAGTTAACAAAAATCTCGATTGGGTGAGTGCACACACTAGATAAGAATATATATCAAATTGTCAAAATTAATCCTGACATTTATCCATGTCAAATAGACCACTTATTTCTCCTATTTCCTAAAGATTGCCGAAAAATCATCAACTCCAGCTATGGGACTTTTTTTTACAAACATTTTTCCTTCCGCGTCAAGAGCACACGCATTACTATTGTAAACCAAAATATTAGCCATCAATCAATCCCAAAATTAACGTATTTTACACATACGACACATGTACATGAGAGCACGACATCTGAGGTTACTACATGGGAGGCAATGAAATACATATATTATCAACAGATGTGGTTGCGTATGGAGTGGCACTGTGCAGTGTGCACTGTGGTTCACTGACCATACCAATCAAGTAGTAGTAACAGCGCCAAACAGAGTCATTTCAGAGTCTTTGGTAGATGATTGCTGACAACTTGAGATTTTTTTTCTAGCCCAAGGACAATTTACATAAACAAATGTTAGTGGTTTGAATTCCCGAAGAAGCCCCTGTGCTATATACTTATTTATGTTATACAACGCTACACCCATGCACATATGTACTAAATTACACACAGACAGACATACATAGATGAGTATATGAACGTAGCTGGCGTTGTACAATATCGAAAAGAACATTTTATTATGGTTTAGTTCAAGCAGTACGCACGCCTAGGAGTTGTGAATGGGTGGATGTTCGAATTACGGACATAATAAGAGTTTACGACTTTAAAATTACGTAAGGATGCATTTATGTCATCGTTAACACTCTCTTAATAATATGCAACGGTTAATCCCTGTGGTAGAATTCGATTTCGTCCTAAAATTACACACAGAAACATCCTCTACGAAGAGTCACACTGGAGGCAGATGTGCCTACCACTAAATAAACGGGTCAAACAGTTCATAGACTTTTCAACTATCGCCTCAATTAGCACGAGAGCACTTGGGCGAGCGGAATTGAAGTTGGCAGTTGTGTTATAATAATCATAAATTGGGGTTATTTCATATTTGCCGCTTTCGTGCAGCATTTCACAAACAATAACGTAATAAAAAGCGAACACATGCGAGGATAATTAATACGAGTACGGCGTACTACTGACTCATGTTTCCTTGTTTTCATTTTGAGACGCATTAAGAATATGACATCATAAATTTAGATTAATGTATTAATAAGGATGTGCAGTGATTATAAGAAACTGGGTCAACTAAAAATTGTGGCTATTTTTTTCTTTTTTGCAACGGGTAATTAAACCAAATAGGAGATGATAAGATTGTTGCTTTTAACGGAAATTGCGTAATAGAAAGGAAAAATGATAAATAAACGGTTTAAAATATCACTTGTGTATGTTAAACTAGCAAAAATTAGCAACAAAAATGAATGAATGATTCTTTTTCTCCACATTATATCTTGGTAGGTGCCATTATCTCAGGTAGGAGTCGATATTATCCTCAATAATGTAACCCACATCCTGAAGGACCACCTAATGGCGTGTGCAATATAAATTTAAACGAACTCTTAATAACGCTATGACAATAACCCGGTCGGTACTTCCTTTTTGTTTTATACGACAAGGAAACCTTTTGTATTAGGGTTAATACACGGTATATAGTTACATAGGAAAAGACTGTCCTGCAAGATATGTAATATCAATGACATATGGGCAACGCAGAGAAGGTAACCTTATATGAACATGCTGTAGATTCCTGCAATACGATACAATGCATTTCTTTTTGTATGAAATGAAGTTTTTTGCTTCAATGCCTCTCTGCTATAACTATTGTATCGTATAAAATCATAGTTTATATTAATAATAATAACAATAATAGATGATTTTATTGCAATGGTGTTACATTAAAACAAAAATATGTAAAGAAAAATACAGAAGCAATAATCTGAAGGCGATTAAGTTTGAAAACTGCTGTCTTAATCTTCATGAAAAGAAATTTGAAAATAGAAAAATCCCCGAAAACTAAACTGGATGAAGAACAAAAAAAAAAAACATTACGTAAACTATGTAAGAATGTTGCCCTCAAATGGTTATATAGAAAAAAGTGTTATCGAATAGAAGGCCATGTAATCTATGATGGTGTGTTAGATTTGGAACTTATGATTGATGCTATCACCTTACCTTTGCTGATAATCTAGCAATCATAATTGGAGCTACGAACCAGGATGTCCTTATGAGAAATGCAAATATATGTCTCCAGCAAATAAAAGTTAGGATGAATTAAATAAAACAGAAGCTGTAATTCTTAGAAGTGAAAAGAATAGGGATCATGTGACTTTGAAAAAGGTCTGGATCTTTTAATTCGTTATATTAATAAGTTATTATAATTGAGTTGTGGATAAACACCATCCATCAAGTGTAAAGCATAGCCTGTTCAATATTCCCTCCAATATCAATAGTTAAATAATTGTGTAATCATAAATGCAGACACCCTCACAATATTATAATTATCAATATGCAAAGCCACCGACAAGGAATCACCTCACTCAGCCACGTTATATTTTTTTTATAATCTTGTAAATATTGATATTATGTAACAGTCGCAGTTGGTAGTACTGGAAGTAAAAGGTAAGAATAAAATACATATCACGAGGCAGCATAAATTCATTCTGAGAAATCGTCGGTTCAAGGTCACTGACACAGAATTGGCGCCAAATTCCTGTTCACACAGTATTCATACGCCACTCACTAAACACGGTACACAGAGGTTCGACAGAAGAAATAAGTAAATAAATGCATGCAACATCGACGCTCTTGCTTATAATAACGGAAAATTTTAAATACTCGAACATTATAGAGATTGTTTCGATACATAGATAAATTTACACGTGTAACTAAAGACAAATGACGGTCAGAATCGCAGGTACCATAAATGAAACAGCCCTTATCTGCTGCAGTGATAAGTGTATATTTTCCTCCTTTATTATTATTTGTATGGGGTCTCCGTTCATATATTTAAGTAATATAAGACGGCTCTCCGTTCGACACCGCAAAGGCATTAACGAAGTGGCCCGCCTTTCTGAGGGACCCCATATCAATCAGCTGACCGAGAACTATTCCCAGGCATTTAAAAATGTCGGCTCAAGGAGATTCCTAAAGCCGACGAAATCTTATATAGTGCACGGGATTCACTTGTTACCTCTCTGTGGTCCCTTTAGAAAACTGTTTGGGAGATATTCGGGGAATCTTTTTTGCTGAATGGCCGAGAGAGGCGATTATTTTCGAGGCGAGGCGTAGGAACGAAAATACGATCAGGATATTTTTAGAAAGAGATATATGCGATGAAATTAAGCAGGTAGTTCAAGTAAAACGGGAAATTTCTTATTGGAATGCGAGGAAGGTCTCGGCATTCACGTTTTTATTTCGCAAAGCCGAACGTTAACAACATAACAGCTGTGTATAGGAGTTTAAGTTTTGCACGATATAGTATCTAAATAACAGACAAGAAGACAAGGCAACTAAAGGCGGGATTCTGTGGATATCTGTAGCACCTGTAAAACTATCTGCAGGTCTGTAAGCATCTAAAATGCATAGCTGTATTGGCCCTATGCAGATGTCCATAGAATTCCGCCATAAGTTTATAAATAACGAGTTATCCAAACTTTCTTTGTAGGGGAAAACACAGCAGCCTTTTGCCTTTTTTGTATTTGATTTCCCACTTCTTTCCATAGCCCTTATATTTAATTCTGTCCATAATTCTGGCTGGTTGAGCCTCTGGCTTTCATTTTTTTGCTTGCAAATTGGCTATCCTTGAGGATAGGCAGGATGCATGAGGAGGAAAATTAATATAATGACTGACAGCCAGGCTTTCATCAAGGCAGTCTCGAACCCAGTAACTAGGTCAAAACTAGTTAGAGGCTGCAAACTATCCTCAATACCGCCGAGACAACACGGTGTCTCTGAAATTTGGGTGCCGGGACATGAGGATATAAAGGGCAACGTAATAGCTGATGAACTAGCCAAGGAGGGCTCTAAGAGACACTTCATGGGTCCAGAGCCCGTATGTGGGATCACTAAGGATCCGCAAGAAGGGAAGATCTGACTTGTTAGATAAAGAAGAAAGTACAAGGTCGACTGAAGGTCAACTCCATACCAAAACGCTGATAGGGGATGGGAATGGTGGTTTCTCTGATAACCTACTCAGGCGCAGTAAGAAAGAAGTTAAGACCATTACTGGGTTGGTAACTGGACACTGTCCCCTGAAAAAGCATCTGTACAACACAGGCCGAGTAAGCGAACCGTGGTGTAGAAGATGCGAACTACAGGAGGAAACGAGTTTACATGTAATCTGCACTTGTGAGGAACTGTTGGAGGATCTATTGGAGCCCTTGAAGGTCCTCAAGTTTCCACTGGGCAAGATACTGGGCTTTATAGAGAACACCAAGCTGCTCGAGTGGAAATAAGAGAATCAATGATGTATGGTACAATGAGCACCTTGCTCAAGTGCTCGGACATCAATGCCCACCCTAACTGGACTGAATGAATGAATGCCTATCCTTTTGCGCGCAGAGATTCGCAATCACGCAGAATGTGGTAAGCGTTCTCTGTCATCCCATCACAGTTGATATCTCCGATGTTGATCCCAATTTTCTGCAGGTATCCTTTCGGTGTTCGGAGACCTGTTACGATACAATGATATGGTTCCTATTAAGCTGCAGTAGTTCTTCAGTCTTCTTCTTTGATGAACTGGCCTGGTTGCTTTTTTCCAGTTTTCTTTGTATTTCTCTTTGACCCAGCTTCTTCTTTGCTTTCGCGCTGTTTTTAGACACTCCTAGAACAGATTCTGGGCGTATATAAGAAGCCGATGATCTATTCCTTGCTAACTCATTGGTGTTTTCGTTTCCTTCGATTGCCGAATGTCCGGGCTTGTACAGCAAGGTGTCTGTCAGGCTATTCAGTTCTCGAATACATTCCCAAAGCAATCTCCAAACGTGACAAGTTCACTACATTATCATATTGAATAAGTAAATGCCATTAAATTACAGGTTTTAAAACCCAAACGGCTAAATAATTTATCTGGCTTTTGTTTTTCGTTTTTATAACTAGTGTAATCATTGAAGCCCATATGATTTTTTTGAACATTTAATCGTACACTTTGTCACTTTGTCTTATTTGTGATCAATTAAGTTGTTGTGATATATCCTCAACACGAAATCATCGATCACTTGATTCGGTAAAAAAAAGTGGATATAATAGACCTCATTTATTGTATTTTCCCATATATGATATGCGCTCATACGCAGTCAGAATTGCGAGAGAGGAGTCAGTTACGTTGCGCACTTTTGCAAAAAAACCGAATACTATTTACATGGAAAATATTTACCTATTTATTGTGTATACCCAATGCGCGTGTGAATTGGATGAATGTCATCTTGAACTGGTACTCGTGGGAAATTCAATCGTAGAGCCTAGAATGGCGCCAAAACGCGATTCCACGAATGCAGGAAGCGCTTTTAGAGCCGACTTTTTAAAACGTGCCGGTGGTGAGAGGGCACGAGAATGCCGCTTATTGTGAAAATTCCAGGCGACGATGTTATAACCTGCGCGCGGCCAATATAAAAGCGGTAAATTCGGTGGGAAAGGAATCAAAAGCGGGCGGAGGAGGCAAGAGATCCACTTGTCGCAACGCACAAGGGGTACGGTATGCCAACCACAGAAGGAGGCATGGGTGGTTCGAAAAGGCGGGAATCCAAAATTCACTTGTTTTGTTGTTGTTGTTGTTGCTGCTGGCTAGGCCTCTTTGAACCTGTTCCCCAGATCTCTCTTACCCACGATACATCATAATATAATGGTGTCACACCACAGGTATTTTTTTTCGGAAGATGGATTTATATACACAAAACCGAGTTAGTTCCAGCTAGGGACCCTTCGGCAATGACTTTTAATATTATTCTAATTTACTGCTTATCTGTTTTTGTACAAATCCGCTTATTTTTAGGAGCGCACGGTAGGATCTAGTAAACACTTATAGGTTTATTATTTTACAAAAATATATTTAGTACTCTCAACTAAAATAATAGTGTACCTATACACTAAAATTCCCCAATTTCGCTATCATATCATTATTATATTATTTAATAATATATTAAAAATATATTATTATATGATATATATTTTTAATAAAATATCATTCATTCTTCTACTACTATATCCTCAGGAAAATACGTATAAATATTTATATTTTGATTTATTAATGTATTTAACGTGGAGTGTATATAATTTACTGTTGCTTTTCACACATAGTATCAATTACTTCATACTGCATATTTATAGAGTAACATATTAAAGAATAACATTTATATAATCTTACAATACACAACGGGATACATTAGATCTGTAATTAAACATGGACTTTCGAAAATTTACTTAGAAAACAATCGTTTCAAATGATGTATTAAGTCTTTTGCTACGCGCAATTATTATACTATGTGTTCATAAATGATTAAGATCGAGGTCAAATTAAAGACGCGAAATTTGAAAGTAGGTAGTAAAATAAGTTAACCCTTTATTTATGTATAGCATAGCTTGGTTGTCGCATTGTTTATGTCACGTTCTTGACTATTTTCTACTAAAATTCATATTGTTTCTTGTTCGTTGTTGCCTTTTCTCCGAGTTATTCTAGGTATATTAAAAACCTGTTCTTTTTAGAGCTATCGAAGGCATTTTTAATCCAATAAGGTAAGACTATAATAATGTAACAATACTATACAGGCATTTACTTTTAAGTTTTAGTTAAAAAAAAAAATGGTGTTTACTTCTGAGGAAAGCGCATTTATTTTATTGGCAAACTATCACAGTGGAACTCAAAATCCAGACGGATCATGGGAATACAATTTGGAAACTTGTATTTACGCAGCAGTGTCCCGAGAGAGATTTTAATCGTTATAATTGTTAAACGACTTCATGAAAAAAAAATGTATTTGTAAGTGTATCAATTGTTACCACCTGATTATGTAAATCGAGTGAGATCCTGTGAATTGTTTAATAAAAATTTAGCACAGGACAAAATAATCTTCTAGATTTAAAACTTTCGAATTTGGGCAGCTGAAAATCCCCGCATGTTGTAATCTTTAAACATTTATCTGATGGATGAATTTACAATTTTTCGATGAGTACTCTTAATGTTGTGAGAAAATTTTGAAAAGAAATGTGTAAATACACCATCTTGCCCCACCATGGGGGAAAGATGGGGTTCCAGTTAGGAATGAGTTGTACCATAAATCTAGGTAATAGGTAAAAAAAAATAGATTCTTAAAATATTCTTAAAAACATGCAGGAACAAAACTTAAACTCTTTAGAGCGGAACTACTGAAAATAAAAAAAAATACGATAACGATAAGAATATTAAACTTAATCTTCACAATTGAAACAATAGAAGACGAACTCATACACGTTATTCGCACAGCCTCCATGTACCCAACCTCGCCATCCATGGCATTGTATCAATACTTCCCCCTACAATACTAACAATGAGCGTTATCTTCCTCAATAGAAGAACTTGATTATTTCCTTGACGTTTTCTAAAAATCTATCTCTTTGCTTTCCTTACAAAATTCGGCTTCTTGATCTCTTCTGTTTTCTTCTGTGTCATTTTTTTTTTCCTTTAACTCTCCCTCAGCACTTCTAGTTGCCTTAGGGATTCTCCCAGACTTCTATTTTCTTGTAGCAGATTTTTATACGTAGTGCTTGTAAGGATTGTTGTCTTTCCCTTGTTACGCTTTGATCGAACCTGTACTTTATTCCTAACATGAGAAATAGGCATTATGTCTTCGAGAAAGCATAATGGAATATTCAGGCATAACGGACCAGACTGAATAGTGAGATAATGATGTCCCCATGTTGCCCTATACCAATAGCCCCATTTTGCCTCTTTGGGACATTCCCTGGTTATGTTATAATAACATATTAAATATTTGAAATAAACAAATAACACACTATAGAAAATACATGCAATACATGTCAATTAATAAGCACAAAAAAGTGTAGTTGTAAATAATTTACTTATGCTTCCAATACTGGCCGTTGAACTCACCATCAAAATAATAACGAAATTCTGGAAATTGTAAAGTTCACGCGCAAACAGCAATAACTTTGTTATTACGACTAGTAAAGTTTCCTACATTACAATAAACATAAAACAGCACTTGTCAATATTAGGACTGCTATTATTTGACAGATGCTTACTGCCGTTTTGTAGATAAGGCGATGTACCCATCATGCCTCGTGGCTCCATCTTGCCCCACCCTCCCCTAAATGTTGTATGATCGTTTTTGTGAAAGCAAATGATTACTTAGAGTTATAGAAATCGTATTTTCACCGCTAGTAAAACATTTGGATATTGCCGTTTGATAACGTTTTGCTAGAACATATTTCACCTTTTCGCCAATTAATTTGGTATTCGCCATATACGTTAATGTTCAAATTAAAATAACTTCGATCTTGTAGCTCAGGAGTTAAAATTTTCATGACCAACGAACTTTCCCGCATTCGATTACAGGCACACCCCCCGCGCAGCTTATCATAGGCCGAAAACAACATGTTTTGATCGAGAAATTCTCACGTTTTAAGGACGTTATCGTCTATACGAAGGTTAAATCTCTAGTGAGATCGGAGGAGGCTTTCTATTTCTATATCGCCGTCTCCCTCTAACTCGAAACACTCTACGGAGCTTTGATATTACAGTATTAACGTTTATTAAGTACGCTCGCAACGAGTATCGTCGCGTACAGGACGAGGACTGCGCGACCATCTTTGTCTAGACACGATGGGCGATGAACATCGTGAGGCAAAAGAAATGTAAAAACACCCCAAGCGCCGGCCTGTATCTACCACACACGTAGTAAAAGACGGAACGGATAACTGTCTAGAAAATCAGCTGTAACGTTTACGCCGCTTTTGAAAGCTAAACAATTCCGTACCCACATAACTCGCAGGCGATTATTATCAACTAAAAATACAATTCGCACATCATATCGAAACATGTTCGATCCGATTCTGAATTCGATTTTAATTTCATTTCAGTAAAGGACGGAACAGCTGATTTAACAGCTGATTTGTGTTTACCGAGTACATGTAGTTGTATCTTGTGTCCGTGTGTACATCTATTCGGCTTGTTGGTTGTTGAGATGAATGCATCAGGTAGATGTGGAGAGTAAGAAGTTGTCCTCTCCGCTGTCGATAGCAGCTAGTTCTGGCTCTGCCTTAACTGTTTCCCGCCAAACCGAAACCAGATTGTTTTGTTGCATTCCATAGCTATGTGGCTTGCAACTCCTTATTTAATTATGAAGTTATTTATGCGAGAGCTCTAACATTACTAAAACTAAAATTTTTAAAATATCCCTAATTAAATTACTAACTCTTTGTATCTGTATTATTTTGTGCTGTTAAATAGAGGATTATTGTGAAAATACAATGCTTTTTTTTAAGAAATATCACTGAAAAAATTGATGTAAAGAGACTTTACACACATAACAAAAGATAGTGATAATTTAAACACTTTCGTTCCTCTTTTTGTTTCGAAAGATTTATTGTGCATCGCTTATAACAATCTTTCGAGATGACTCTAATCGTTTTAAGATACAAATAAGCAAAATAATTAACATCGTAAAAAAACTGCGTATGCTTTAAAAAAAATCCTATTGCGTAAACTGTAAAGCAAGATTTCGAATAATATCACCTTACGATCTATCTGACCAACGGACTTCTAAGGATTCTGACGCCTTGTATATAAAAAAGAAGAAGCAATGAACTGTATGTGAGATGAATACGTAATAGATAAGTAGGTAAACTTACACACACTCATCACCTAGAATAAGTAGGTTGTGACTATTAAATGTTTATTTTCTTCTGAGTGATTTAGTTGAAATTAGAGATAAATCTTTTATTTTTTGCCTGGATTCAAAAAGAAAGATTGTGATGACAAAAAAAAATAGATTTATATTATATTTTGTTCATCTATTTCTTCATTTTAACAAGAAATAGGATACTATTTACAGACATAGGCACAAAATAAAAAGTTTCGCTAAAAATTAATACTTAATTTCGCTTTTTTTTCCCATTCCAACTTTAAATATGATGTACTTACAACATCCACGTTAATCATATTCTTTTTTTTCCGTTCGTAATTCGCAATGTGCGTTCGGATGTTAACAAACGGCATTAGCCGGGTATATTATATTATTTAAATTTTAAATGACAATTATGCGGGGAACAGTGGACTCATGTTTGGTTTAAAAATATTCCGTGGTTGCTCAAGAGAGTCGAAAAGAATTTCGTAACAACAAGTGACGGTTATATCCACAGCTGGCCACGCCTCCCGACAGAAAGTCTTAGAGTAACCATTAATGGACCAGGATGCCTGTAGGGCCCGATGTATGTGGTGTTATATAGGAGGAAGTTGTAAATATTGCACGAGGATTACTCTAACAAAATATTTTCGTAATTAGCGAGACTGTTATCATAATACGTAATTATTATTTGTATTTGAGAAGAAGTTGATGGGCGCAAAGAGATTTGCTATAAGTTAGCTGAAAATAAATAAATTTAAATAACAAAACCGATACGTATTAGCATTAGAGTAGAGGCAATAGACTTGTGACCTCGGAAATATTAGGAAATACGTACGAGATATACAGAGGGCATTTCAACTGAAACGAGGCACCTCAAATAACTCTTTACCTGCTGCGATTTATATAAAATTCCGAAACCTGTCAATTATCACATCAATCACGATTTAAAATCATTCCTGGGGGCGTAACAGCCCCCACTCTTAAAATATGACCACTCATTCAAAAAGGTCTTTTAATTCTCTTTACGGCAACATGTATCAAAAAGTCGTTTTTTTTTAATCAGTAACCGAAAAGTGCATAATTTGGGCGCTGCGTAATAAAACATAATTAGAATGAAATACTTTCTCAAGGTGCTCTCCTGACATTTTGCAATTTTTTTGTGGTAATCGAGGTAATTCCTACTTGTGTTTGCACATTCACTTATTAAAAGTTGTCAATTTCATATAAATCACAGCAAGTAAGGAGTTATTTGAGGCGCATCGTTTCATTTGAAATACCTTGTATTTATATTGTTTAAATAAAGTTAGAAAATACCTTCCTTAAAATCCTGATTTTTATCAAAATAAACAAAGATTAATTGATTATTTCTTTTTACATAAAAAAACGCGCAAATACTATCGGTTAGGACTTTTTTTTTTTTTAAATACATTGTAATGCTGTCTCCTGATAGATTCAAGTACGTGTACCGGCAAATATTTCGTAAGAACATAGCCACTTCCTCCGCGATATTCCCATTTATCTGGAGATACACGATACATGTGTGAAAGAATCGAAAGGCAGGCCCCACCCCGAGCGACCCCGCGCCCCCCCTGGCACTAACCTCGGGGGGCCGAAAACGGATGCCTACGCGTTGTCTGGCAGATATCAATGAATTTTTCGAGATGTTTAATCAATTTCTATTTGCTTAATAATCCCCCCACCAGGCCGCGGGGCCGTATGTCGCATTTCTATAACCGACAAACACGGGATTTTAAAACCAGGTCGTTACCCTTCATATAAACCTGCTGCACAGGTCCAAAATGTCTATTTCACAGAGGCGCGTGTGCGGTACGGCAATTTCGGCGTCGTGGGGTATTTTAAAATTTCGCAGCAGCACAGGTAATCCTTAACACGCGATATTTAAATAAGTAAATTCGTTCGAACCGAAATACATGGGACTTTGTTTAAAAATTTCAGCAGAATGAAGCAATTAAAGAAATATATTTTCGCCAAGGGTGCTAAGTATCCTTTGGATATACATTTTTCCCATATGGAAACCATCTTGCAAACGTATACCCTTTAAAGAATAAACAATTAACCAAATAACTTGTCACGAAGGCAAGGCTCATGGTTAATTGTAGGAATCACCAGCATAGGGAAACGGATTCCCCTGTTATTGCATTCAACTATTGATGAGTTTGACCAATACATGTACCTATCAAAAATCTTCAACCTCGAAGGAGCTGCTGGGTCACAAAACTAAAAGTTCCAAGTAGTAAATCATAACTACTAGTTTTCAGTAGTAAATCATCACAATTTGAAAATAAAAACCACTCTAGAATGCACTCTCTAATTCTGCGAGGCATTCTCTGAATGATCAATGGCATCTTGTGGGATCTCATCCCAGGCTTGCTGTAGAAGATGACGACGAAGTTCTTGCAATGTGTTTGCTGCTTATGGTAAACGCCAAGTTATGTCGCGAACCATCATATCCCACATATGCTCGATCGGGTTTAAATCCGGAGAGCGAGCAGGCCAGGGCCCAGGTAGCAGAGTGACGTAAAATGACGTTAAATGGACGTAGATATTACGTCTATTACGTCATATTGACGTCAGTTTGCTACTTGGGGGGAGACTTTGTGCTTCCTCTTTGTGTATGTAGTTCTGGCAGGATGATTATCAGCGATGTTTTTACATGCAGCCGGTTATTTTGTTTCGAGGTTCGGCACGTAGTTGATGCTATTGTAAAAAGATTGGTATAAGTAACTTTTAAATTATCAATTTGCTCATTGTCCTCTTCCCTATTCTGTCCAAGGTTTTCTGCATTCACTTTTGTTAATTCCACTTAATTCGACCCATTTCCACTGCCCAAGTCGACACCATTCCGTTTCAAATCTGATAAATCATTTCCAAATCATCATGTTTTTTTTCATTATCAACACATGCCTCTTCGTCATTTTCACTGTCATCGTCATTTTCCTCAAGAACTGTATTGTCTCCATTTAACTGTGCTTATAAATTAATATTACCCATGCCCTCCTTATATTACTTCATATAAATCCATCTTTTTCGAATCATTCTTCCTCCAAAATTACCATCATTGTTCCATTCTCCTACTTTACAATCTTTTCTTTGCTTTTTTAAGCTTTCCGATCTGATTCCCTTAGGTTCAGATCTTGATTTTCATTCGTCTCATTTCTGCCATTAATTGAAGCACTTCCTTTCTCTCTCTCTCTTTCCGTATATCATGCATGCATGTTGCGAAAAATTGCTCCAACGAAATTCTTTCTGGTCCATTTCCATTTGCCCACACATTTCATATCGCCAAAAAAATGTTATATTACGCCCCAGTAATACAAAACGTTGCCTGGACTTTATTTTATTCAAAAAAAGGTTTTTTTTTAACATGACAGTTGATATGAATTACATTGATAAACAACAGAAACAACTAATTGTCTGCGTTGGGTCTTAGTTCACTTATTTAAAAACTAGACATTAACTAATATGTAACTACATACAAAATAAATTGCCGAAACCTGTTTCAAATGTCAAAAAGACCACTTATTTCTGCGCTTTCTAAAAGCCCTGTAATACCACGGGCGACAGCAATGTACTGTAGTAAAAGAAAAGGGAATAGCGATATCATCATCGTGGGTTACTACGTGTAAGGGTATACTCGCAAGGTTCAATACTAGGACCAATCCTATTCCTAATTTATGTAAACGACTTACCTGAAATACACCATAATAGAATAACCCTTTTCGCTGACGACACATCCCTAATTATCAGGGCTCCAAGGGGCGGGTCTCTCGTCGAGGATGTCACACATGCACTGGACAGGATGGACACCTGATTTTCACAAAACAACCTAAAACAAAATATTGATAAAACAAAAATTATATTGTTTACAAATAGAGGAATGGATACAATCAACTTACCGTACCAAAATCAAATATTAACATCCTCGGAAGAAGTTGGCTTTCTGTGGTTGTTGGTGGCCAGTCGTCTAAATTGGAAACCTCATATCCAACAACTAATTAAGAAAATAAGTAGCTTCAGTTACGCTCTCAAAATCATAGCATCAACGGTGAGCCGGGAGGCGGCGATGTCAGCTTACCATGCCTACATCCAATCCCGTTTATCCTACGGAATAATCTTTTGGGGAAACAGTGTTGACGTGCAATCAGTGTTTATTTCGCAAAAAAGATGTGTTCGCCAGTGTCTTCGGTCTTGCCCCGCGGGACTCTTGCAGATCGGTTTTTGTTGAGCAACGCATACTTACCATTTTTGGACTTTATCTCCTCGAATGTGCAACATTTGTAAAGCGCCATTATAATCAGTATTTTGAGAAGTTTGAACTTGCACACGCGTACACGACCAGAGGAACTGTAAATGGATTTCTAAGTCAACCGCACACTAAACGGGCAAAAGTGCAAAAAAGTGTCGAATATCAACTTTTAAAACCTTATAATCACCTTCCCGACTAACTTAAGAGTCTACCTTTAAATATTTTTAAAACGAAGCTTAAGAACTTTCTAGTTCAAAACGCTATTTATAGTATAGAGGAGTTTCTTAAGCTACGGATGGACTGCTTGTAATGACTGAACTGTGTGTATGTTTGTATGTTGTTTATATGTCTATATTTATGTATTTTATATATACAGATGTTGTGTCTATGTTTTTTCTTGTTTATTTTGACGCTGTTCACATATATTTTGTATTTTAAGAATAGAGAATATATAATATAATAATATAAATATAATATAATATACCACAGCAATCTATGTACATTTATAAAGGAAACAAAGTGCAACACCTATGCATTCTTCCCAAATCTGTTGTAAATTTAATTACCTAAAATTTACCAAAAATAAAATGAAACGTATAATTATTTTCCGACAAAAATACTAAAATATTGAAGGTTTACAAAGAGATAAGACATCCATGCTTTGATGATTTAAAATATCGTCATAATTTAACGTCCCGATGGTACGCCACTGGATTAAAACTGGCGATTTACCTGAAAGAATGTCGAATGTTTTGGCGGGAAATGGCGGTCAATGTCATCATCATCATCATCGCGGTAGCCGTTGTCGTCATCATTATCATGTTTCTACTATTGGCGAATCATCGGATCATCGGGTTAAATACAAAAAAAAAAAAGGCGAATGGATTGCCTTCACTTCAACATCGCGCTTGTATTTAATCAGGATCTCCCGGCGTGTATACGTGACAAAATAGAGTTATTACCCACTTTTTTTTTCGCGCGATTTACACCTTCCTGTCGCCCATCTCTTTATCCTCGCGGCCGGTCTTGTTCGAATCCGCGCTAATTACAAACTGGGATCGACTTTTAAACCTGGACGAAATTGGATTATCGCAAACTCGATCGAAAGTCGAGGCCCCGGGCTTCGGACCCGCTTCTAATAACTAATAAGTGAAATAGCTCAGTGGGAAAATATCTGCCTGCCGGCAATGAATAGCTAAAACGCAATTTGGTCGAACGAAAGTAAAATTACCGTAGAAAATCGTTTTCGTTCGATTTTAATAACGGAGAGAGTTCCTCTTCCTATGAACTCCGCGTTAGTTTAATTAGCAATTCAAGGTTGCGTGATTATGATGTAATATCTCGCTATAAAGTATACTGAATGCGACACCAACGCATCTCATCTTCCAATGAACTCGGTAGACGATATACAGAGCGGTCGAAAGCGCAGAAAAACTTTAATAAAAGGAAAACTAACTCAAAAATTTGTCGACGACTTTGCAAATAACCATAGTTTATTATTGTTTGAAGGCGAAATGTATCAAATACCATGACGAAATGAATGGTGCTGTTTTCTAAACTGGGTTCTTTCAAATATTCAGATATTTACCAAAAATAAGCTGTGATAATCGTGGGGCAATGCTTTTTATCATAATGAGAAAAGTTGGTTTAAAAAGCTGAGCTAAAATTAAGGAGGAAGCCCGTATGAAAAAAATTGTCGCGATTTTTCTGAAACGATTGCATTATTTTTGACCCACTTATTAAATCTGTTATACATGCGAGTAGAAATTTTAAAATGGAAAAATAAATAATAATATAGTTTATTGCCATGACCAATTACAATTGGTATCGACATTGTCATTCATGAATACATGTATAAACTTATATATTAAATATAAATATTTCAATTGTATATAATATGTTAATAGATTAAAATAAACAATGTAAAATGTAAAAATGTAAATGGGACAATACATAAAGAATAAAAAAATGAAATTAAATGCTTCGAAAACAACGAATGAATGAATATAAGCCAACTAAATATCTTTGTCATTAAAATATTCATCTAGTGAGTAGTAGCACTTCCGATTCAACATACGTTTTGTTTGCTCCTTAAATGTAGTGAATTTAAGTGTTTTATATGTAATTGGTAATTTGTTATATGCTTTTATTGCTAGATACTTTGGGCATTTTTCACTAAACTTAAGACGGTGTTTTGGAATTTCAAATATATGCGCATTATGTGTTTCATAAAACTGTGTATCAAGTCTGTTCCAATTTTTTACATTCTGTTTTGCATAAACCAGTAAATTTCAAATAACTATACATGGTACAGTCATTATACCCATTTCTATAAAAATGTCTCTGCAACTAGTCTTAGGAGTAACACCTTTCATCATACGAATTGCTCTTTCTGTAAGCGAAAAACCCTTATCGAATTACTACTGGCCTCCCCATGCAGTTATTGCATATGAAATTATTGCGTGAAAATGCGAACATAAGTACATTTTAATATAGAGGTATCTACTACAAACCCCTCAACCTACTCAATACAAAACAGATTGGAGCCAATTTTTTACATAATATATTTATGTGTTCATTAAAGTTTAGATTGCTGTCAATTATTAATCCTAAAAAAATTGTATTCTCAACCTGAGCAATGCTAGTTTTATCTATTTCTACTAAATGAGAAGCAATTCTATCCCTTTTTGTAGGTTAAATTCTACGCATACAGTTTTTGTTAAATTAAATGTAGATCATTTATTTTTAAAATACGGAATAGACTCGTTACAGAATCACTAGCTGCAGCGCCCAAATTTTTAACATTTTCTGTACTAACAAGAACTGACGTATCATCCGCAAACAAAATGGTATCTGGTGTTACTAAGTCATTTACATACAAAAGGTACAGGAGAGGTCCCAGAACACTACCTTGAGGTACACCTGTTCTAGTACATAAACAATGTGAGTGTGCTCCATCTACCTCCACGTAATGTAATCTTTCATTCAAGTAGTCTTTAAACCAATTCCAGGCTATTCCTCTAATACCATAATTATACATCTTTTCTAACAAAATTTCATGATTCAAAGATCAAAAGCCTTACTTCAAATCTAAAAATATTCACACACACGCATTACCATGATCAATGTTATCACATAGCACATTCAAAAACTTGTTAATTGCAGAAAATAGTGTTACGACCTTTACGAAAACCGTACTGATTGTTATTCAAAATGTTGAATTTTTTCAGAATTGTAATTAATCGTTTTTGCTACTAATTTTTCAATTATTTTTGGGAACGTGCTTAACAATGAAATTGGCCTATAATTCTCAGCCGCCAAAATAGAAACCCCCCCCCCTTATGTAATGGTTTTATTTTAGCTATTTTTAATTTATTAATAAAGATTCCTCTAGAAAAAGAGCTATTAGTAATTTCGACCAAAATAGATCCAATTTCTTCAACACATTGCTTCAATATAAATGAACTAATACCATCATATCCGCATGAATAAGAGTTTTTTAAGTTTAAAATTATATTTTTCATTTCTTCTTCAGTTACTGGTTAATTAAATTAAACCAGTTAATTAAATAAAATTCTAAAAAGGATTTTAATATTTTTGGCCACCTAAAATTATCAATTTTAAGACGTCCCAATATTCTAAAAACATCATTATTTTGATGCGATATCATGAGTTGCTATTATTTTTTTATTTAATTTAATCAATTTATTTTTTTTTATTATTTTAAAGCACTTAAATTAAAATATAAAATTGAATACTTTCAAACCATAAAAGTACCCTTCATTTTTCGAGTCGCCAATAGATTATAAACATTCAAATAATCTATCATTCTTCTGTAATAATATACGTTACAATATTTTACGTTAACGTTATCGAACTGTACAATACGAGCAGCTGTAATATCGCGGCACGTGTTCCATTCGATGTGTAGGGAGGACACTGCACCCCACGATATTATTAGGGTACGTCACTATTTCACATCTTAAGATTCTGTGTACGCAACTCCTGGTGAATTCCCAACAATAAGAGCGTAATTGTCTATTTTTGGCGTTAAGAGACGGGAGTCACAGCTGGACTAGGAGATTATCGGAACAAATAGCACCTTTCGGTCGAAATCAAATCGATCAGTTTGAATTTGAGGCAGAATACATAACACCGCCACTGATATTATGTGTGTTTGGAATGAAACAGATTAGTTGGCGATATAATACAAACTTGAAGTACCGAGCACAGCGTATGTACCGCTGAATTTAGTAAAAGTTCCCAATTCTCATTGGCTGTCGAATATACAAAACTGCTATATTTTTTGCACATCGTTTATTTTATAGTCTATAAACTATCAAATAGTTTAAGGTATATGTAAATTCACTTCGCAATATGAATATTACTTTTAAAAATATCATTTAGAGAAAGATAAATAAATAGAAATGGCCAATGACCTCATCAGATGAAAATCGTTAACGTAATTTGAGAACTGTTGTTATATTTGACACGCTAGAATTTGTATAAACACACCCCGAGTTTGGTTGTGAACACGAGTACATAGATGTTGTTAATAGCAAGTGAGAAAGCAGACCATGCAGATATCAGATGTCCTTAATGTAAGCGAAGTTGCTTTTAGGATTGGTATATTTAAAAAAAAAAGTTACCGAAAGAAGATGTGTGATGTTTAAAATCACACTGCGGATACTAATAGATGGATAATATAGGCGCATATAAAAAGTATTGAAACACAAACAGGTAAACGAATAATAATAATACGGAAAATGTAGGAAGGTGCATCCAGCACGTGTTTGAAATTAAATTCTGAAATAGGAGCCACACATATACACGCAGTTTACCACCACCAGCCAACAGCCGACGTCAGTGTCGTACGCAAAAAGCAATTGTACAGTGAGAACGCACCCCCTCACATATAATATCTAGGTGTACGCAGTATAATCAATATTCAAGCAGGGGTAGCACCCGCAGAATTCGGTTCCCCTATCGTCTGCGGCACCATATGTGAACTTGTAAACCTGGTTTAATAGAAAGTGAACCGACTCCCGTCCGTTTTATCATAAATATATACTTGTTAAGCGAGCATGTACGGGGTACAGTTATCAACAAAAGTATATATATATACAGGGTGTATCAAATAAAAATGTAAATTTTGCTTGGGTCTCAACTACACGACATACAAAGCACAAACCCGCCGAATCCGGATTTCATCATTAAAAAACAAAAAAAAGTTAAATTTAGAACCAAAAATTCTTTAGTCCGAACCTGATGCAAGGAACCGTCATGTTAAGCACCCACTAAACGTGGTATTATGTATAAATACATTGCACTCATTTAGTATTATTCTTAATGGTATGCCGTAAGTTCATTTAACGTCATTCTGAATAAATAAAAGCCAATCGGCCAGTGTGCCCTTGTAAAAATAGCAAAACTGAGGCATTTTAAATTTCTTCTTTTTATAAAATAAACATTCCTTATTTGTTAAGAGCATTCTACGTAAGTCTACGAAGTATTATTTTTAATATCTTGATAAGACGTTCGAGTTTCACCGGATATGCAACTTCAGTAGTTACAAAGAAAGTAAATATTTTTCTTTTGCTTTGTCGAATCGAGTTAACGGTACCACATGAATCTGAGTTATTTCTTTTGGATTTATTTAATCAAATAACGCAAAATGAATTGAATCGAATTACACAGAAATAAATGTAGATACAAAAAATTTGCAAACACGCCTTTTTACTATGATGTCGCGCGAAAATGAATCTATACATTCCCGCGCTTTTGCCGATGCATCAAGCTTCGATTTTCTTTATATGAAAGCATGATGGTCCTGAAAAGGATCGTTTTTTCGAGACGGGAAGAATTTAAATAAAAAGTTCGAAGAGACTTGCACTCCAAGCGGCAATCCACACAAAACTAACAGCGGCAATGGCTGAATGATAGTGGTATGTGGGGGTATACTCGGGACAGCATTTAGGTTGGGCACAGGTGCGGCTCTAGTCCACGGCATTTATAAAATATTTTTTTTCTGCGTTAATGCTTACAGATAGACCCCCTGTGCATTAAGACTTTTTGATCGTATATGATTACAGCTGCTACATACTATTATATTTACCTCTATATCTGATACACCCTGTATATAATTTGAAATACGACCGTCTTGAAAGAGCATTTAATTATGCTCTTTCAAAACGTATATATTAATGATAGCTTCCATATAGATCATTCTTCTTGATCTATATGGTAGATAGATCAAGAAGAATGATTTCCTGCCACTCCTCTAAAATTCATAACTAGTTTAGATGTATTTTGGGAGATGCTTATCGAGCGAAGAATTATTAAAAACTTCAATAGAGCTAAGAAAACGTATAAAAATGCCCTTATTGATTACAACAAAGCTTTGAAGGATTCAAATAGAGATTCCTGGAAGAGTCATTCCGGAATGTGCCAGACTCATTTGATTTGGAGACTGATCAGAGATACTTTTATTTCAAAAGTTGGTAAAGCAGGACAAGATAGAGCAAAGCCTATGCAGGTATAGCAATAAGTTTGATGTTATTTATGCTAAAGACTTTTGAAAAACTACTAAGCGATGATGTATTACCATGCAAATCAAGGAAGTGCTGTTGTGCATATTCGTGGAGCATTCGACAGTAGTAAAAGAAATGAAAGACTAAATACGAAAATCCAAGAGGCTGCAGTGCACAATTAAAACGGAAAAATAGATGTTATAGAATCACTGTTGGTTTTTTCCCCTCTTTGTTCTGTTACTATTAATGAAAAATGATTGGACCTCTGTTCTGGAGACCGAAGTCAAGGCTATGGCAACGCTTCCATATTAATGCTGCCAGATGTAAATTCACATACTATCTATATTTAACCTGTAAAAATCTGAATGTAATTTCGATTTGCTGTGTACGGCATGTGTGTTTCGTGTTTGTAAATGAAAACTGGGATTGTTTTTACGGCATACCAAACCTACACACCGACGCGTTTTCAATAACGGCACACAAACGCGGACTTTCTTGCGTTACAACATTGTTGCCGCGACATATCATTAGGGCAAATTTCCTATATATAACGCACGGCAGTTCTTAAAACAATAGCCAGGGTACCTGTTATGACGAGAGATAAACATATACGGAACCGATTCAAAAGCTTATAAAATACGCCTGTGTAATCTTAATTCCCTATATATGTCGAATGTTCGCAAGTTCACACTCACTTCGAGACCATATTGCACCTATGTGTGTACGCATATCCATGCAATAAAAACTTAGCAGCTGCGTACGAAAAGCTTTCCCCATTCTTACCCCAAGATACACACAGCTTTCTCAAGAATTAGGGGCGCGAAGGCATTAATGAAACACAGGGTATAACGGTATTTATTTGTAGATACTGCTATTTCGGGCACGTGCTTGGGAGATTCGACACAATTCCTGTGTACATATAGGACTATTTTGAGATTTCCACCTCTGTGGAAAAAGCAGATGTTAGTATAAGCAGACACAGGAATAACGACTTCATAGATATATTTATATATGCTACAGTTGTACGCAATTTATTCATAAAAATTAATAAAAATGAATTTATAAGTGAGATATTTTTATGCGGAGATAACAGCTTTACTATGTTTACTTAAAATGCGAATTGCTTTAATTAATAGATTTTATGCAGATAATTATATTATAAATGTTTCAATCTTCTAGCGTGCCGTTTTGAATAGTTTTGCCTGTATTTATCGGTTATAATTCTGCACCGTGACGTAAAGCATGAAAATGAGCCGAGTTTTCATGTAATTTTTATGAACCAGTTTGTTAACCTCTCCGTTTTATAAGAATGCAACGAGCTCTTTGTAAAAGGCGAGCCATTATTGGCGCATGCGACACGATATGGGTCGCTGATATCCGCTACCCCATGCCAGTTGATTACGATTAGAGAACCAGGTGCTCATTTATACAGATCGATAAGCCGAATGAGCGATTGTTTTCCCCCACTTACGATCTTAACCATAACTTTACTCCTATCCGGGCGCGATTGTGTTATTGTATTAGTATTCTTTTTCGGGGGAAGTACGCATAAAGCGTTATCGGAAAACGAAAATACCTCGCAGAATTAAAAAGGAGCGCTTCTTTTTAATGCCGTCACGCGAATGCGAATAACTTATAAAAGCTACAGCACATCAGGCCACGTGCAAGTGTTTAACATTGATGTACTATACGCGTAACTTGAGCCCGGAGGATGTTATACTTGTCATGCATTTGATCATACACGTGTATTATCGCATCCCCTTCTTCCTTCCTCGTATCTTCTTTGTGATTTTAAACCGTATGCCTATGAGATGCCAGCACGTGGTGGCGAGAGAAGCCCTCGGTCAAAATAAAACGTCAAGACATCCTCCCAACGACCACAGCGAGAAAATACCGATTATATGATTCGAGAACAGCGTAAATAATAAATAAATATCTAAGCAATTTTGCGGAATACTTCAAAGAAAATTTCAATGATTTCAGAGATATTAATTAAAAGTTTTCTCAATGTTTTTTTGACTCCCTAATTGTGTAATTACAAACATATGATACAAAGAACCTGTATTTAAAATTTAAAATAAAACTAATTAAATCAATATCGGGCAATAGTTGCGCTATCTCTTGTGACGTAGCCGATATATATTGTTAAGTAACGAGGTTCTTAGCAATGGAATTCGCGCTCATATTCAATAGTTCCACAAATTTGAAGTCCCTGTCCTCTGTTGGTGAAAAGCTAAACATATGATTACACTAGTTTAAAAATAAGAAAAAGGAATCTGTAATCAAGTTTTGGTTCTTTGATCTGCTAAACTCACAAATCGCAATAATTTTTTTTTGTACGGATACGTTTTCGAGATAAATTAAAATGTGTTCTATAACTGATTATGTTACCATAATTTTATGGTTTAATTAAATTATAATTAAAAAGCAACATGACACAAAAACGAGTGACGAAATTAATTAAAGAAAATCTTATCTGTCAAATCAATTATATCAGCACTAAAATCTGATCCTATGAGTTATTATGAATTAAACACAAAATTTTCATTAGTATGTAAGCCAGCTCCTAAATATTTTTACATTGTGGCCACATCAGTTCTGATAAGGTTTTTAAATAAGGGTGTTATTTATTTTAAACTATTCTAGGAATGATTTTCTTATCCCATTGGCACCCAGGGTTTTTTACATATCGTGGCTGTTTTGAAACTATTTTGTGAATTACAATTTTGGAAAATAACAGTATAAGTCCAGAAAGGGTTATTTTGGACTAAGATAGGCAAAATGTTTAATTTCTATTGATACAACAATGAGTTAAAGAACAGCAAAAACCTCATTTATGGACTTACACTGCTATTGCACTCACAAATACACGGGTGGATGAATTAAGATACCTTAATCATATTTCCAAATATCTTTAATTACATGGTAAATGGTTTACAATAAATACTGGTACCTTTCACATATAAAAAAAAAAAAAATTATCCATTTCCTCTTAAACAGAGCATCCCTTAATGATTACCATTATTTATACGAAGATTTAATTAATTTTTTATTGTACGTGATATTCAGATATGCTGATTTGTTTCTTAGAATTGTGCTAAGTAGTTATTCGAAGTACTTATGTACGTATGTAACGAAGAACAGTCTGCTGTGCATCCTTTTTTTCCTATAACTTTTAGACAACATTTAGATGTAGTAAAAATTACATTTATAGAAATAGATACGGAGTTTTTTCTTTTTTTTTAGAGCCATTTCGTTTTTCAGAGCAGCACATTTATAGAGTACGAACAGCAAAATTATATTATGTAGATGTAGCGCCATTGTTGTATTTTATTATATTGTCAAGCAAAGTGGACAAAGTAGAGAAATTTAAGTACAGATTACACATATCAAATGTTGGATATTTTTGGAAGTTGGGTGGTCTTTATAACTTCTAAAGTTTGGTAAAGAGAAATAAAATTTGTGAACATAAATACGTCATTTAAACACTTTTATTCGCCTAGGTGACATAAATGATCACACGTAATGGAAGGAAATGTAGAAACAATAAGGCGAAAACCAAGGTTACAGATTTTCCAAACGATTAATATTTTGGTACGTGACAAATTTGCGTGTTTTTGTATAGTTAAACGATATAGACGTGCGATCCATTGCTTACGCCATGTCTAAGATAAAAACGCTTATTCGCATTTAAAAATTTAAAATATATAACAAATAATATAAATAATATTTTTGGGGAGTGCAAACAAAATTCACAGATCATGCCCAATCAACATTACGGTTAGAACAATCAGAGTTGACGAACATACTTTAACTATGTCAAGGAATTCGAATTTTCATACTCAGTTTCCAAATGTCGTTCAAAGATCCACCTTCCAAAAACACCTGGAAAAAGAGGAGAAACGCATTCTATCTTTAATTTAATAATTTGATAAATTAAAGGTAATGCCCAGTAAACCAGTGATGGTAACTGCTAAGTTCTTGGTATAACTAAGATATAATAAAAGAATACAGTAACCTATTAATAAAAAGAGATAATAGAAATAAAATAAATCCAAATTTTATTTTAAATTAAAACAATAAAATAGCATTTGAAAAATCAAAAAAAAATATCATCTGTTTCTATTTCTACTGATATCACAATTCAAGCTTTTTTTCAATACACATTATTCTTTTACAATATACATATATTATATGTATATAAAGATTATATACACGTTAAAATATAACGCCATACTGAAAGTTGATATGGCAATCTTTACACAGTTATCATATAGATAAAATTACACTTAAGGAATACAGATATTTAAATATCCATTTGTAAATGTGAGTAAACGGAACTATGTATGTACACTTTAGAAGTTCTTTATCAAAGATCTTTATGTATTAGTGTGCTAACCTCTCAGAAAATGCATTCGATAATATAAATATTTCCGTATTGTGTCTGGTTTTGTAAATATAATAGGACAGTTCTTGCCAACCATTAATATTAATGAATACATTTCTATTGGATAAGCACACCATTATTTTCATAGTTGTAACGCCTTGCTAAAAAAAAAAAAATGTATATTCGTTTGCAATAGTAAAAACTGGAAGGAAGCAAAATCGTTTTTATTTGACGAATTGAAACAGGAGTCTGCGCTTACGATACTTTAGATGGAAATTACGTTCATTGTGCCTCTTCGATTAATATCTATACATACATAAACAAATTATATTTAAAGTTAGCACAGTATATGTTATACTATGTAGAACTAGTACATAAAAAATGATAGTACAAAAAACAACATCTTTCGTCATAAATAATAACTAACTAATATCTGCTTCAGAAAAGTGCGTCTTTGTACAATTCAACATTTAATTAATTATACTTTCCTGAAACGATATTCTCGCCCTTGTAATTATAACAACAATAAAGATACGTATATATACAATTTACAGCAATGAAATAATAATAATAAAAAAAAATGACTAGATCAGTTTTATTGTAATCTAAATTGTATACACCATCGACCAAAAATATTTGCCCATACAAATTTTGGGCTTCCGAATATTTCCATTTTTTATTATTTTATCGGCAAATGGTTAAGGACGATGATATTAATAAAGCACTGTTAACATATATGTATAAACATGCCGTTAAAAAAGAAATATGGAAAAACCTTGAGGTAAGCGTCACATTGTAGCACATGTTTATATATATATTATATATGCAATACCACATCAATATTTCTTTTAAGAAAGTTATAAGTACAATATAAGAAAACGGAAAATCAAATCAATAACAAGCACCTCCAATATTTCGTCATGAAATTTAAATTAGGCCAGTTTGAGGTTACCATTCTCCTTAAAAAAATATTTATATCTCTTTTATTTCCGCTTATAACAACAATTAAATATATTAGGCCTTAAAAAATTGTAGCGAATAACACCTCAAAAATTCTCATTTTTTTTTAATGCACACGCATGCAATACTTATTATTAATTAATATTAATAATCGTAATACAGTGAAACCTCTCTACAACGGATTGTCACGGACTCTGCGGATTTGTCCGTCATAGATTTGTATCTGCAATCATTACTGGAAATAACAATGATATCTAAGTCCGCCAAACGATAATAAAATTAATAAATATATAGGAGTTAATACCCAGAAAAAAAGTATAGTTAATTATAATTCTAAAGTATTTGTTGCATTTTAAAATTGCTCGTAAGGAGGGGTGTTCGTTAAAAGAGGTTTCACTGTATTAAGTAGTAATGTATAAATAGGAATGTCAAAATTTAAACGATTTTAAGCAAAAAAAATGTTATTTTCTCTCCTCGTTTTAGTTTTTTCTTTTTTTTTTAATTATGTGACACATTTATTGTATTACGGTTATTATCATCGTTATTATTATGCTAGTACATGTACATTTTTGTTTCCAAATTGATGAATGAGATGGTATTTTTGATGCGAAGATGCTAAAACAAAATGTACAAATATATATTGTTTCTTGTTCGTAGATTTGTGTGTACCCTCAGCACTTCCATCTTTAATCATGAGCGGAATAAAATGGACTATTATCTCAAAGTCATTCCAATGCAAAGCATGTGATCCCTCCTGTCGCCCCAACCGCCATTCCCTTTCCTTATCTTGGTCTTTTTCAATGGCGCTACGTACGTTAGCGTCAAATATTTAGGATATAGATGTTTCTGGGCTGACTTCAACACCTTTTGCACCTTCGATATGACTCCTGTTGACTCGCAATTATTCTTCTTATGATGGACACCGCTAGTGCATGTTCATTCGGACAATGAATAAGATAATTTTAACCGGAAAATTAAAGAGGGCTTACCATTCGCCTATGTGGAATACCCTAGGTCCGCGTACCACCATAGCGTGTAGTTTCTGCTTCAGGCAATATTGCGAGACGTGCTGTAATGACCAATCCCAGTTATAATCATCGTATTTGCAGAAGAATTCGGCACACTCCTTTATGTGGGTCCACGTTGTGCGATTGAAAGCCATCCCCATGTTATGTTTACTGCTGATCCATGGTGTAATTTCGACCTGAAATTGCGACCTATACAGTTTTTGTTAATGTTGAATTTCGCGTATTGAACGTGCAAAGCGTGTACCCTTGGATAAAAATAAAGTTACAGTAGTTCATCAATTAACATGCAGGATAGGTTATAGGAGTATATAGTCCGAGATTTATCGTCATTAACTGGCGACTTCTTAGCCTCTGTTGAGTGGCAGATTAAATGATACAATTTTATATTCAACTTAATTCTCAAAAATGAATATTAACGACAATAAATTGCTGGTCTACATACTTT
This sequence comes from Protaetia brevitarsis, assembly GCA_004143645.1. Classification (NCBI taxonomy): domain Eukaryota; kingdom Metazoa; phylum Arthropoda; class Insecta; order Coleoptera; family Scarabaeidae; genus Protaetia; species Protaetia brevitarsis. Next base: position 3,424,759 of record RXPK01000153.1, on the reverse strand, counting down.
TAACCAACCCTGTATAGTATAAAAAAAAGTAGCTAGTGTACTAATGTTTGCGCAATGATCTTGCATGTTATAAATAAAATCTTGACCTCCTGCGCTTTCAATTTTTGTACAGATCGTATCTACAAAATAGAGCATTTTCGAAAAAGAGTCAGGAGACCAAGCAGGGGTGCATGCTAATGATACAAAGTCATGCTACAAATATGAGGGGCAACATCTATCCGGAATGGATTAAAACGTTTGTGAAGGCAAGCATTGCTACCTTCTGCGAATGCTGATACAATGAAGGCAACACTTGAAAAGTCCATGATGGCTGCATTTGGGCTGAATTTAATACTGCTTGTTGTTTTATAGCACGCAAAGCTTCTTTCTGTAAATACAAAACCAACCGAAGTACCTCAGTATCTATTAAAAGTATCTTACAAGAGATTTGTTAGAGATTAATCACACCTAAGACACATATTTATTTCGGTTCCGAAGCTTTAATGGTGAGAATCTAAGGTCAAATGTGCTGTAACGAAAATTTTGTACAAAAAAACGAAAAAAAAGCTATAAATACCACATTTAATGATCTTATAAACACATTTCCGTATTTACACACGCAAAATTTTCGCCGCATTTACCTTTTTCGGGTCCCCGTAATATGAGAAAGTCTTCAAATAGGTACCTAAGGAAAGGATGTTGCATTGAGGGCAAGATGTTTTACAAGTGCTATCCATCAATTTCAACACGTGAATGAAATCTTCAGCAACGTAATGATCTTCTTCCAAAAACACTACCAATCCCGTGTGGTTCCTGGTCACCTCCAACTGGTTGAACACCCTATTGGCCTTCCACCACCAGTGATGTTTGGTTTGAGTGAATTTCGCTTCGCGATAGTGACCGTATAGATCTGGGAAGGGTGCGTTGTTGCATTTCTTGACCAAAGCGCTAAAAGTTTCGAATTAGTAATCCTTCATTACGGTGGAGATGATGCGGTCTTACTCTTCTCGTTTGATATCCCTCGGACAATCATTTGGGTCAGCCCCTGGGAACTCGTTCGGGTGAAGCTGGATGGAGAAGGGATAGAAGAATTGCATGACCTTGCAGAAATCTATGCTCTGCACTAAGCTATTGATTTCCTCGTCGTAAAAGTCGTGGGAGAACACCAGCAAGGCTTGAGAGATATCCTGGGCTTGCGCTAAACTGACTATCAAGTGCCTCAAGTATTTTATGCGATCGTGTACCTGGAATAAATTCCATAATAAATTCGGCCCAGCAACGTTGTACGAGCGGGGAATATAGGCCGAGGCGTGTAAAGTTAAACAAAAAAAATAATTGGGGCGCAAAGATTGTTAACGCGTATTCATCTATTTCGGCCAGACGCGGCGTGCATTATTTCGGGTATATTAGGGTTTAGAAATGTTTACGGATGGATCGGCTTTTATTGTTTATATTAAGAGTATTCAAATATATAATCAAGTTTAGGGATGATTTGTAATTAGTTAGCTTTTCGTAATAAATTTCAACAGAGTTCACGTTGTATTAAAAAAAAGTAATGTATGAATTCAGATCAATCTTACCCACCTGCACCACGATAATAACAGAATCGTTTTGAAGGGGTCCAAATATGTCTTCGTTGTAAACCGTTTGCTGTAAATTGTATTGTGCGATCGTTTTCTTGATTTCGGTAATGTTCAGAGGTGCTCCGTAGGCCGTGTTGAAGGTGCTACCATTAGCGTGAGTGGAATTCCGAGGTCGCGGCGTAAGGAACTTGTGCAGTACAGACGGCACCATGTAGAAGATGGCATTGGACTCGTTGGCGTAGTCCTGGCTTTGAACCGACGTATTGGTGAAGGTTAGGAAGTCTGAGTGGATCCAGATGAAGAAGGCGACAAACAATATCGCTCCAGTTCTCAACCACATGTTCCCTCTTCGCCTTGCCAGTAGAGAACGACCGCCACTCATTATAGAACATGCCCACCGAAACACTAATTTAAAAAAGGGAATCGCAATTTCAAATATTCTCTTATGTAGTGGGAAAATAGAAAAAAATATTATTCACCTTTATAAACCATTTTAATTCTAAATGTATCAATAGCGAAAATAATAAAAAAAAAAATGTTCTCTCTCTGAAGCATACACCGTAAAAAACTGAACGCTACTGAATAGAAAATTGTGTGTAATGCATTTGGAGTTATCTCTATTTAGATATGATTTGAGTGAATCAATAAATTAAGATATCATTTCCATCTATCTACAGATGGGAGTTTGTGAAACGTTCCATTATGTTCTGGGCGTCTGTTTCGTTAAAATTATGTGTATACACAGCCACACATTAGTTTTAAAGCGCGATACAAAGATTTTAACGTTGTTATATCAAAACGATTTGTCGAACTAAAGAATTAACCCCTATAGAATGTCCAGAGGAGGACATTTAATATTAGCATAATTTTCCATGATTAATGAATAATGCTAAATATACGATTAATGATTAGAAAAATAATATTAATAATATGAATACATTCTTTAATATATATTTTTTTGTATGTCGTGCTGGTGGAGTACGTGTTACATTTGTACCATACTTGGTAAACATCCAACCAACAAATAGAAATCCCAAATGAATACAGAAATATAAACGTGTATTCAATTAAAATTCTGTTATTTTAAAATGTTATACTCCCTGTATCGAGTTTCAATTTATACCTACATATCGTATGTGGTAGGTATATTTGGTAAAAAAAATTATGGGTCCCGAAAAGACGACAACATATAAAAAAGCACTATTAAAGTTTTAACTTATACTTTTTGGCTGAATAAATCTTACAAAACAAATAATAACATTTGCTTTATAAATGTTCGATATGTTGTCCGTTTAGTTCAATACATTCTTCGACGGACTGTTTCCTGTTGAACGTTTTCCTGGCATATTCTCTCTTTCAGGTCATCAAGATTATTTTGGTCTATTCACATAAACTCTAGATTTCATATAAATCTAAACCTTGGTGGCCACTCAGTAGCACATCTGCGTCCAATCCATTTATTAGGGAAAGTGATTGTCGTATTGCAATTTGCAAAATGAGCAGGTGTTCCCCATCATCTTGGAACCATATATCATTGTGATGAATATCTGGACCTTGTGGATGAGGAAGCACAACAGCTAAAGCGGGGATGAGTTGAAACTGAAGAAAGTCTAACTAGCGTTCACCATGTAAAGTTTCTTCAAAAAAAAATAAGGTCCAGGAAACATTTATTTTTTGACGGTGCATGCAAAATCGCACTTAGAAGCTAGAAGACGATGATAGTTTGATTTTTATTAGGAAGGTTTTATTGTTGAAGATAAAATTTGCCATACCTGTGACAATCATATTGAAATCGCGGTTTATCTCTAATAAGTACAAATAGAAGCTTGTAAGTGTTTTCTACTGGAAAATTGTCTTCTTTTTTTATTTACTTAAGCAAGAATGATCTGAATATACCAGAAAAAAAAGTATGAATCACTTGGGCAGGTGCATACATCGTTATACAAACACGTAGTAGCAATGTCTAAAATGAACCTTGTGCAACTGGCAGTGTTATAATATCGCGCTTCGGGCAACGAAAATGAAAGTTTTACGCCGACTTTAGTAAGTTGTGGTTTATAACGTAAAGTACACAAATTATTAAATTTAAAGGCATTCTGCCGCCGAATGGATGTCTTCCTCATTAAACTTTAATCCAATTTATCCTCTACAGGCTTCGTATTACATTAAATTAAATTCGAGTAAAATTCATCATTTTTTCTGCTTTTTAATGTCGACGTTCTGTAAAACTGTTCTTAAAACCGTCTATGTTTTCTGTTTTCTTGTACTTGGAAAGAGAGCTATTGCATAATTAGATTTTATATTATTAATATGACTTATATACGTACTTCAGTTGATTCTAGATTTGTAAATAAATTGCCGTTCAACTGACATATTGCTACCATCTCTACGGACACGCTCCATTTGTATCACTTTTATTTCAAAAAGGAATTCACTGCAGGTGATAACAAAAAGGTTTTCACAATACAGTCACGGTAAAAAACATTATGCACTCGGTTAAATAATTTCAAGTTTTCTGATTAATTTTCTATTGTTAAAGGAATTTTAGTCGTGTGATAGCGGAAAAAAAACATAAAATACCTAGCAATTACACACACATTCATGTTAAGCTTACATTTTCAATAAGGCATAAATAAGATCAGTAGTTTGGGATCGTTAATAAAATGAATTATCCTTAATAATTCTTTCCTATCAATCCAGTATTAAAGTTCAGAAACATTTATAATACCTCCAAAGTGTAACTTTATCGTCCGGATTAACAATCTTACAATATACTAATTAGGCCCTGGTATATATTTTTTTTCCCGATAAGATAAGGTTTCTAGTTTAGTTTTAAGCACCTTAAGTGTCAAACAACGTTATAATTTTCGATTTACTTTCGTTTGATTTTACATACAAGTGGATACCAAGGGCGTGGTGTACTACATAATAATAATAATAAAAGTTATACTCCTTTAAATTACCATCCAATTACAAGAGCTTTCCAAAATGCAAAGGGAAGTCACCCTAGGGTACGGAAGAAAACTTGAAAGACGTTCAAAAGAAAAAGTTGAAACAGGGGTTCGTCCAATTAAGAACGAATATAACTCTGTCATAACCAAAATGTAAATGTAAATATTTTTTTTTAATAAATTCTCTTCAGCGTTTAAATTGAAAATCGACTGAGATAAATAACTCAACATATATTTCTCTCTTCTAGCGTATTAAACCAATAACATAGTCCTGGTTATGTTATGAATTGATTGGATGGCATTGATATCTCGTGCTATATAAAATATTCATTAGATTATTTCGAATATATAAAGGTTAACGTATATTGTAGTGTCAATCACAAATTTGGCGCAGTAATAAAACCCCATTTCAATTGTTTTCGATAATTTAATAAATTTCTGCTTGTGGGTATGTCAATTCAGGTTTTATTATTGTTGTGATTCACGTCACTAGTAAATAAGGAAAAACCTTTTATTTTAAATGTTCACATCACGAATAAATAATTACTGTGAATATTTTTGTGGTACGGATAATAATTTCCAATTGAATCGAAGTCTATACACATGAATATTCATCTAATTTTTTTTTTCATCGACGAATTTAAGGTGATTTATGTTTTTAAATGTGTTCTTCAGCAAAATTTATTTGACTTACCTATTCGCTGATATCGATCAAATATTTTCTCTGGTGCATTATTATTGAATATTAGTGGCGGTGTGCTATCCTAGCTAAGTGTTTTATAAACGTGATGACAATCATGGTGATGGGGCCTTTTAATAAATATTCATTGAGAATTCCAATACAGACGGCTCCGGGTTAGAATAGCACTGCACATTTTGCGGGTACAATTATCCGAAAAAAGCAGAGATATTCTGTTACACAACAAGCCACCAACAATGAGGTACCTACTGCACTGGTCTCAATACATCTACATTCTCAATGCACACTCGAGTTCTCATTATGATAGGAGTGCCTCTACCCGATATACTGAATACACGATTCGAATGTCCGAAAAATTACTAGCCAGAGATTCCTACCGCTGAATTGCCAAATGTCCCCCGGAATCCACGCAGGCAACTAAGTTCCAGTAGCAGCTATTTACGTCGATTCGTGGCACCGTCTACAAGATGGCGGTGAATTCAAGCGAGATATGCCACCATTTTATTGATTTACAATTTCGAAAACGTAAATTAATTTGGAAATTCGAAGCAAAACCATGGATACACTCATATGACTGACATATCTGACCGTCTTACCGATTCGAACATCCTTCAGTCAAACTTATTATTAGTATTAACTGTAATTAATCATGAAGAGAAATAATACAAATAGAAAAAAAAACGCATTATGATAACAGATTACGTGGAACCCTGAGTAATTACCTGAAACTACCAACAAAATAATATAAAATATAATAAAAGTGGGATTAGAAAATCACCCGATGTGTGCGTACACAACATTAGTAACAAAAATAATAATGTAGGTACACACGGGACACAAAGAAAATTTCTGGCGCTAAAATTAGACGTACAGTGCCCGACAAATATTATGTAGCGCAGAAATGATCAAAATTTAGTTAGCTCATAGTAGTATTTAGTAACGACAAATATTTTTTTTATTATATAGTAGTATTGACTTTTATGCATTTGTTCAGTGTTCAGAGTATTTACACAAATATCGTTACAATAGAAAATATTTTTATTGATAAAATTTTTCGTCAACTTAAGCATTAAAACCATCAACAACTTTTGTTCTATCGGTACCATACAAAATAATTTCATAAGACACATTTTAGAGTTCGAATTTTCGAATTATAATTATAATTAATATAATTTAAATATATTGTTTGATTACAGTAATTGCCGTAAAGATGGCAGTTCTCTTAATTCACTACAGTAACAATGCATATTCGGCATAAAGTGAATACATATAATCCATGGTCCATCTTTCTGATGCTGGGAAAGATAACTCGACGATGTGCGAAGAAACGAAGACCTAGCTGAAGATGACAAAATTGAAAGGAATTAAAGCTGCTTCTTCCAAAACCAGAAGGATAGTAGCAATGATTTGTTGACTATCAAAAACAAGAACTGCTTCCTAGGTCCTGCTCCCAGGTTAAGGTTTTTCCATGGCTTTCCCCTACTCCTTAGCGAATGCTGAGAGTTGACTAAAGTCGTACCATGGGCGCAAAGATAATAAAGAACTAATAAATAGCTGAGGGACATTATTTAATGAGAGTTTCGATTATTATGGAATTATATGTTAGGGATAGGAAAGTGTAACTGCTAAAGGTTGGCAGCGCAGATTGAAAAGACAGTTGGTAGCGAGAAAGCGGGAGAGTGGATAACAGTTAGTGAAAGGGACGAGAATGAAGTGTTTGTTTTTAAGTTATTTAATGTAAAATTTAGATAAAATAAAGAGTACTTAGAATAGGTAGCCTCATATAGTACCTTGTTTGATTTTTCATATCAAATAAAGCGTATAGAGTCATGGCCATAAAAAATACGTGTCTGTTTACTAGATAAATATGGCCTACTACTTTTTTGTTACTATTTCTTTTAATACTGTCAATTAACGACTATAATCGATTATTTTTAAATCGAATAAGTATTTTTCGGTAAGCCAATCGTTCTAAATAACTCTTTTTCTCAACACCTGATAAATGTTTCTTTGTAACACTTTCAAAAGAATAATTTATTTGAGATAGATTTTATGATATCACGGATTTTTTTAGCAATTGTTCGTCTTTACTAAGAATGGTATAGATATTTCAGCACCGGATTGGCAACTTTCATCGTATCCTAGTTGTACTTTCCGTCCTGGGGCGCTATGATCGATATTTTCACTTTAAACGCTTTATCATTTTATGTCAATTGTGTAATTTGATAATATTGATGACGTTGCCTTTACACCATCTGTTTCAAAATGTTATATTATCAACCGCGTATACGAATGATGTGTGTATCTAAACTTCAGGTGGATTATTTGCACGCAGAAATCGAAAAGAATTCCAATGAAAATTAGGAAAAAGCACAGGAATTTATCTAAAACCGAAATCGATCGTACATTTTGTTTAACTCTGTTGAAGAGATTATTTTTAATTTAAAATCTTATATCATTCGAACGAGAATACACATTTCAGCATTTCATATCTGAAGTTCCAATCGCAAAATTTGCCGACTTTCGCCGTATCACAGCACCGAAGCTGTCCTACGGTATCTAAGTGCGTTTCAATTATTAAAAATTAATATCGAAACACTATCATACGCACTCTTTTACTATATAAAACGAAATTTAATTAAATATATAGAATATAAAAATCGGGAAAAACGTTAAACTGAAAGCACTTTTTGCAAATGGTGGGTTTTGTCATCTAAATTTCAGGGAGTTGCGCACAAAAGCGTTGATATTTCCTCGGTCGCAGTAAATTATCAGTAGCTAAGCTCCACTAGTGTTGTTAAGTTCTCATAATGATATTTCTCTAAAATACGGTAGTGGTCTTTGTAAGTAAAACAAAATTATAAGCACAGAAATTATTATTATTATTATCGTAATAACTGTGTGCCCTTCTGTAGATTGTATGATGCATGATGTTACGAAGGGAATTATTTCTAAAATCGAAAAAATCAGCGGGATTTCCAGCGATGTTTGTTTTGTGTACACTATAGCTTATGTGCCATCGATGTGTTATTATTATTATTATTATTTTAAGGAACCACCACTTGCTTTGTTTTTCTTAAATTAAATTAAACCCCCAATTATTATCATATCTAATATTCAGACGATTTTATTAATTATGTATGGATTGACGGATTAAATTCGTTTTTTTTTTAAACGATGCAACGAACGGGTAATTATTTTGAAAATACCCCCAAGAAAAGAACGATATTATAATAACAGTTAATCGGCACGTAATGACTGGTCATCCACTGTGGGCACATTAAACGCTGTCCTCCTGTTTACTAATTCAAAATAATCTTTCTAAATTCCACATAATTGGGACAATCCAAGCTCGTTATACCTGCATGATATGAGTATCGTACACGATTTTGGAAACTCCGCAAGATATTGTTCTTATAATAATTGCTTGCACGCCTAATCCTCGTCATTATTAACCTTAAAATCGTATTTTCGATACGTGCATTGTTTATATTCCTGCGAGGGATAAATGTTGATATTGGTATACATAAGCCGCCAGTAGGCTTATATATTATTGTATATATAGGTGTATATAATAAAAAAAATTAGGTGTGTCACTTTTAGTTTGAAAATTTTAGCGGTGCGCATAGTATCGGCCGCATTTTCTGACCAGTGGTCGGTCTGTGGGAGTGGATTATTGATCGAATATATACAGCACACACTAACACATAGAAATACATATATATAGATATATATATATGTATTTTTGACACCCTTAACCTTATATTTCTACGACTTTCTATATGTTATGTTATTACTGCGTGTGTGTGTATGTGTGTGATGTTGCTATTGTATATTTCGATGATCAATATTTTTTTTCCTTCCTTTGTTTAAATCCGTAATAATAAAAGCAATATTTTTTTATATATGTCGCAGTAAACTTTCAGATCCTTTCCTGGTGGGACGTTTTTTTTTTTAAGTTTCTCGCGTGTTCAGCTTTATATATATACCAATATATTGACAAATTCTACGATATTTTCCCATATATATCTGCGGCATATATGGAAATATCATTGATTAATCCACCACGGCCAACGCTGATAACGTTTAAAATATTTTTAATATATAACAGAATCGATATCATTTGCAATATGGACCTTTAGATTCCGTTTTTAACCATCAGTCCTTTGGTTTATTGCAAAACAATAGCAACAACCCGATTCGGATAAAGAATCCCGCACAAATATCGCGAGAAATTGTTTTAATCACCACCAACCCCACCTGCGGTTAATTTTTAAAAATAATATTAAAATTACCATATTATTATTGTCATTTGTACAAACCGTCGACCACGAGGATAATATCTGACAGGGGTGGGGGTTTAATATCGCCGAATGGTTTACCTTTACAATACTATTCGGTGTTTTGTGTTATTGCCGTGCGCACACGTGTTACTGCTGTCAATCTACTGCCGGCAGCGTGTTATGGTGGTTGGTGGTGTTGTGTCTTTCCTCTCAACGTACCAGTTCGATTGTATAAATTGTCGTCTTAATGAAATGGTAATTTAATATATTTTTTTTTCTTAATATTTACATTACCGATGCAACGTGGTGGAGGGTGGAATTTTATGTCTGTCGTTAATAAAATGTAAATGTCATTTTTATTGAAATGCGGGTGATTTTGCCCAAAGACGACTGACTGCCATACACTATAGCCGACTTGTGCTTCGGGTATTAAGAGGGGGAGAAAATATTAAGAATTTAGGGAAAAAGTGTATCGATGATTCATTCTTGGGAAATTCTTGGTATCTCCGGATAGATTTTATCGGATTTGGTATAGTCTGCTCATAGATATAACGATTTGACTTATTCACTAGCGCTCGAACTTCAGAAAAGAAATGTTTACCCAATCCTTGGAGCATTGGGTGGTTCACAGAAGACGTATTCGCAAAGATTATTATATTAAACATCTGTTATAAAAACATTTATGTTCGATTTTAAAAGGTAAATACATGTTTTACATTAAACTTAACTTGAATACTGTGATTAATGCATTCCATATTGTGATTGTACCTTATCGGCTAAAAGTACACATCTTGTGTATGTTATAGTAAAATTATTTTATTTTCCAAGTACAAGAAAACACACACACACACACACACACACGTATCAAGTAAAAATGAGAATGAATACTACTAAGAAATTACTTTAAAAATTAAAATTAACTAAATATAAAACTAAATAAAAAAAAAAAAATGAAAATTTTCCTTGTCATTCCCTTGTTTTTCCTTTAAACAATTCCGTTATATTCGATGTTCTAACAATTGTCTCCGTTTTAGTTTCATAATTCTCACTATTCAAATTATTGTTTACATTAAGGATTATTTACTGTGTTTTAATGCTCCAATGATCTCTTGCACGATCAACATCGTCTTCTATCGCATCGCTTACGGAAGTAATCGTTTCTTGAATGTCCATGGGTAGTCCACATGTTTTTGTTTCACAAATTCAAACATATTCACTTTGCGACAACTGCTTTTCAACTATATTTTCTCATTTATTACCTTCTTGTATTATATTTACAACATTCTTTAATACAATTCCAAGTATATATGATCTGTTAAAATTTAATATTGTTTACTTTAGAATAAGGAGATTTAAATTGCAAGCGGTAGATTATATTAAATGAAACGTAATTATTCTCTACTTAAGAAACGTCCAATTTTTCATAATACGGCTTATTACCTCATTTGTATAATATCTCCATACCTGCGGGAGCAGGATAATCCCTGATAAACATCATTAGTCAAATGGTTGTATCTATGGACAGACTATAGTAATAGTAATATGTGTGTGAGAGGAATTTCTGAACGAATTCCAACCCAAAACAGCAAAATTATAGTCATTTTCATATCGGCAAAAATGTACATAACTGATTAGATAGATTAAAATAATAGTAAATAATTATACCATACGAAAAAATAGTAGGAAGTAACATATCGTTGCCATGGAAGAAGAGAATCACAAATCAAAATTGCAGATGTTTGCTTTAATAACTGTGTGAAGAATTAGCTACGAGCTGAATTTGCGTTTTTAACGATTAAGTATGAGCATTTTCCGAACAATTACTTATATACAAATTCTGGAGATGTTTAAGCAGTAGAAGCAAAAAGCTGCAGTTTTGTGCTGTGTTAGCTGAAGAGCTAACATGCAAAAGCCTATAAATCCACACTAAAAAATCGATTTATTTGATAATACTAAATTTTGTTTAACTAAATTTTCATGATGAAATTTGTTTGAAATTATTTCTAAATTCTAAACGCCCATCATGATTTTGAACATTCGGAATATTAACAATATTCTTGGTTCAATGGCATCGTCAATGAGTGCATCCAGATTTTCTATATGAGCTTCTTTGGTAATCTCCATGGTGGCGTTCGGAAACTTGTTTCTCTGTTGTTGAATCAAGATGATCTCCATTAGGTTCCATTTATTTAGATTAAAAACAACATATTCAGGTATCAAAATCGATTGAGCGCACTCAGTATAAACGACAAAGGATAACGCATCATGGACCTTTGTAACCCCAAAAAATCTTCGTATACCTCCAAATGGCGCACTGTATGATGGGGTTTGTTACGTTTCATGCTTCCAGGGACCTATCATAGCATTGCATGTTGCCTAAAGGACAGAATGATGACATCAGTCTCTCTACCCTCCACCAACTCAGGTCCCTTGCACGCCGCATACTCGACGCCGGTCTCTGAGGAACAGCAAGGCGATTCGGACTTCGAGTCACCGCGAGCGTCCAAACGCTGCCTGCCCGCCTCGCTGGCCGAATCCTGCAAGAAGAGACGCAAGCAATCGACGCCAGTCAGAATATCGGCCATCGACCCGGATCCCAACCAGTCGGCGGAAGGTAAGCCAACCATTCCCTCTCCCGAACCCGAATTAAACTGTCCAATTTGCCAATTGACGTTCGACAACAATGACAAGCTAGAATCGCACGTAAAGCACGAACATGCCCTCGTCGAATGCAAGAAGGAAGTCGAGGATTTATCACCTCACGGCCAAGAGAGGACGAATACGCCGGTAGAATTGACGGCGGCCCGTTCAGAGCTGCCGTGGATGGCCGACCTTCAAAATAAAGAGTGGCTGAGCCCGAATCTATTACCTTTCACGACGGCCAATCACATGTTCATGTCTCTATCGCAATTCCCCCAAGCGGAAGTACCTCCCAGGCAACCAATTCGGATATTCAACCCGGACGCTTACTGCGAACTGTGCAACAAGGAATTTTGCAATAAGTACTTTCTGAAGACACACAAGGCGAACAAGCACGGCATATATTCTGATCCCCCAACCACTGATGCCCTTGCGAATGCGGTGAACGTACCTACGTTTGCTGGGAACATCAAACTACCTAACACAGTGCCAAGTATCGACGTTAAAAGCGAAGTGAAACCGCAAGCTGCGCCTCTGAATCCGTTCTCGGATTTATTTACAAATCCTTTCGCGAATAAGATCCTAACGAAAGCTTGCAAACCCGCATCTAAGGAGCAGGATATAGACCAGGTACCGAATGGGATGCCTCACGATCAAGAGAGAGGGGCAGAAGTTTCAGTTCCCGAAGAATCTTGCAGTCCACGCACGCAACAGGAAGCGCCGGCTATTAAAAACGAAATGATCGATCAAGACCAGTCATATTATACCCCGCCGAGTAAGATGTCGCCGAACCAGCAAGCTAGGGAGTTGGACTTATCGAACAGGCTTCGGAGAATAGGCGTCATGAATCCCAAAGCGTTTTGCGAGATATGCTGCAAGGAGTATTGCAACAAGTACTTCTTGAGGACGCACAAGATGAAGAGACACGGGATCTATATACCGGACGAAGGGAAAGAGCGGGAAATTAAGGTGGACTCCTTCGGGAATATGCTATGGCCAGCCCAGAATACCCAAACCAGTCCTTTGAATTTAATAATGGCCGAACAGACGAACACCAATAGCCAGGGCGAGAGGAAGACGTCATCTCCAGCCGATATAAGTTGCGACATCTGCGGGATCAAGTTCCAAAACGCCAGTTTGGCGCAGCTGCACAACGTCAGCGTCCATCCGAAGATGAATCAGACGAGTCAACCCCATCAGGAGATCTCCAATTGCTCTGAGGAGGAGAAGAACGAATCGCACGAGAAATCCGCCAGCGACACTATAAGCGAGGACCTGCAGAAGCTGCAAACGATGATCCTGCAGTTGAACGACCTGGATGTCGGTAATAAAACTTCCTGCGCGTGCAACGTTTGCAGCAAAGAGTTCGAGAATCGTTATTTCCTACACACCCACATGATGACCGAGCACGGATTGCTCCCTGAAGAAGTCGGGGATAATGAGAAATCGTGCGAGGGCACTGAGAATAACGTGAACAACAACACCTTGTGCGATCTGTGCGGTAAGGATTTCCAAAACGTGCAAGAGATGAAGAAGCACGCGTCCGAATTCCACTCAAATAACGGGGGACAGGCCAACAACGAAAGTAAAGAGGAATTTAACGGATTCACGACCCCGGAAAAGTCGAGCGGCGAGCGAAGGCAGTCCGTGTTGCCCGAAAGGCGAGCCTCGATGAATCTGACGCCGACCAGCAGCTACTGCGAGATCTGCAACAAAGAGCTTTGCAACAAGTACTTCATGAAGACGCACATGCAGAGGATGCACGGAATTGAGATAGAGAACGGTGCCCAAATCGGCGGCGTGATTTGTGATATATGCAACAAGGAGTTGTGCAGCAAATATTTCCTGAGAGTTCACAAGCACAACACCCACGGAATCGTGGAATACGGTCCCAGCTTGCTGCAGCCCAGGAAGGGTGAGGAGAACGCCCCTCACTTGCCGACAGAGACCGATACGGCATTGAAGCCTACGGATTTAGCGGATCTGAGCCACAGGTACTTCACACACTTCACGGAGGTTTGCACGATATGCAGTAGGAGATTTCGCAGCACGAAGTGGTTGAAGGCGCATCTCCTGAGCGACCACGGGCAAGCGGGCGTGGATAAGTGGTCGGAATTGGAGCAGCAGTTGCAGCACACGATGAACCAGCACCAGAAGCCCGGCGCTGCGAAGAACAGCCCGCAGGCCGAAAGGGTCAGTCCAACTCTGAAGATCCCCAACGGCGGACAGGAAGGTCAGAACATGGGGATCCAGAACGTCTTGTCCAGCATCTTTGGCGACGACGAAAATAACGCCAAGACGTACGATTGTTCCTATTGCCCTTTTTCCACGCCAATACTGCCGTTCCTCTTCGTGCACGAACGTTCACATTCTATTCAAGGAGAACAAGCCGAGCATGCGCCGGCGAAATGTCCGGTGTGCGGGCAGAGTTTCCTGCAATCCGAGTTGCTTCAACACCACATCTTTTCCCAGCATCCCTTCCTTCCTCTACCGCCGTTTTTCAATGGGAACTCCGCTGGTGAGCATCAGCAGGGAGCGAGCGCCAGCGGCGAGGTGTCCAAGGAGCCGTCGGAGAGCGCCGAAGAGGTCGAAGACGCTGGTTCCTGCTCTGAGACCAGCAAGCAAGGGTTGACGAATCGCGTCGGCAAGAAGGTAAGGCGCCGATTCAATACAAACCGTACAGAGACGCAACAGGAAGTGGGACCATCGCTCAAGGATGTCGCTAAACGGTCGCAATTGCCGGCCACCTATGCCCTACCGCAGGCAGAGGAATCCGGTATCATTGGTACGTCGAATAACAGCCCCTCATACGTAATGCAAGCTTTCCTGCTGGAAGAATCCGGCTCGGAGCGCAGATTTATGCCGTCTTTAGTATTCCTACCGGTGCTGCAGAAGCTATCCGCACCAAACACAGTAACTTTCACACTCACCCCCGCCTAAAATGAACCGCCTATTTCAAAGAGGTAAAAACGATGTTCCCTACACGAGTAGAGCGCAAAAATGTCATATATTTTTTACGAATGATGGCGATAGCTACACCTGTGATTATTTATTTTTATTTATCTTGTATTTTAATCTTAAAAAAAAGATTGATATATGTATATATATCCACAGGGTTGGAAGGAAATAACGGAGAGATTCGTTAAGTTTGTTACTATTATTTTTTTTGGAAAATGTCGCAGTGATCTGACGGTCCTAATTACACACCATTCTTGTCGCTTGAATTTTTTTTTTTAAATTATGACGATCTTTTGAATGCTTGTGACAAATTATCGTTGGTACCAGCGTGGATTTTAAAAATGATTTTAAATTGTTTTTTTTTTTTATAATGTATATTAAATTTCAGGCCCGATGCGTTCTCCTAATTTAGTGCTATTGTGTGAGGATGTGTTTTGGAAATTTGCCTTACCAATTTCGTAGCTCCTACAAGAAAATCTACATTCTTGTAGGAACATAACGTATGCTCCATCCTTCATTTAGGGCTAAATTTCTTTCACCAGACTCAGAGAAACAACTCCATAACATTAGGCGTTCTCTACCGCGTCTCACTGTAGCAAGATATTTTCCAAAAAATTAATATTAATAAAATTAACCAATTTATCCGTTACTTCCCTTCAACTCTGTATATGGGTGTGTACATATATATAAATATATATACATATATGGTAAACGTATTCCTATATTTGCAAAATGACCCTCGTATATTACGAGGAATACATGAGCACATATTTTTACGCAAATACCGGAAAGACTGAGTGAAATTTTATATAGTCTGTTGATTTTCACTTAAAAAAAAAAAGAAAATGATGAAGAAATAATAAAATAAAACTAAATAAAAAAAATATCGAGATACTGATGTTTTTGTAAGGTAGAAAAAAAGCTTTAGGTGATGTATAAACGAAGTTCCTATTTTATCTCTCGATATATAGCTATCCGTTCACAACTATAATATATGTATTGAGTTGTTAGATGTAGCTTGCTCAAAAAAAAAAAGTCAGTTAACGAAATAAATAAAATAATTAAATAAAAATTAAAAAAAAAATACCGCATACCCAATCCACTGCAACTCAGGGTTAACTGAAACAAGTACAATCAGACCTCTTCGCGACAGAACAAAATGAAAGTCGCTTTTCCTTCTATGAGTTCCTGATTAGAAATAAGATATATCAATGGTACCTCAGTCAATGTGCATGGCAGAGATCGGGGGGTTTACCACGGCGGCAGATCTTCGCGATTGCCTGTCGGTATTTCACGGGAATTGAGTTCTGGGGGGACGTTTAGCGGATCTACCGCCGTGGGCTGTTGTTGTAACGGCTTGAGACGGGGGCCTTCCCTTGTTCGCTGCCAACACTTTCAGGGACAATAGAATATATAAAAAGAAAATATATATATACATACATGACTATATCATTAGATCCGTCTAAACCGGTACATACACGTGGTACTACTCTCTCTCTCTCAGTTCAGTTCCTCTAGGAAGATCGTCTTCCAAAGATAAAACCGACATCTATTCACCACTACAGTTACATACATATATAAATCGGCGAGTTTGCCCAACACTATTAGAGCATACATCCATTGTTTAAGTGTTATTGATTATGTTTTAGAAATATTTTTATTATACATATTCATAAATAATATAAAAAGAAACACTTTTCGTTAGGTGTGCGCGGATAAAATAAAATTTGCGTTTAGAATATGTATACATAATATATCCATGCCATTTTCATACAAATAAATAAATAAATAAATAAATAAAATATGTAAATATCCCCCCAATATTATAAGTATGGAATGCCTAATATTATTTTTATATTCCACCCGAATATATTAGCATATATTCAAGTGAAATGGATATGAAATATTTTTTTCTATTCGCTTTCATGTTTCAATTTGCTTGCTTAACATGCTGTGATATATTTTATTTAATATATTCCCCCCCTAAACAATGGACGCATGAATAACTAAAAACGAAAAAAAAATATATATGAAGACAAACATATTGTTTAATTGTTGTATAGTACAAACTGACTACCTTTTGCTAATTACTAGTTATAATACTAAGCTGTGTGCCTTCAGTAATTGCAAATGACCTGCTATTTCATAAAAATATTAAAAAAAAAAATATGAGAAACAGCCTGGGTGCTATGTAATATATCTGTGTTTAAATTTAATAAGGGAAAATTCATAATTCTTAACGGAAAAAAAAATCCAAAATAGGGAAAGCCAGTTTTTTGTTCGAGAAATAGCGAAATTTGAATAACAATGGGAATTAATGTAATAATGTGCATTCGTATTCAAATTCGATTTTTCACAGTAAATTTAATGCCCGCACGGTATAATTCCCCCACCCGAAATTCCGCGCCCGTAATTCTTATTAGAAATCGTTTTCCCTCTCCTCGGACTTATTCGTTTGCATAACGCCGTGGTATTATATTTTTATGTAAATCATTTTCTTTGCATTCGACAATGTATATATATACATATGGGTACATGTGCATATATATATATATTTTTTCTGTTATTGTGCCATTGTTCACGACGAATCCCCATTTCCTAAAATCTGTAAACATCTGCCCTTTGAGTTTTGGTGCGTGCACGTCTGGTACACCCCCTCGTCCCCCCCACCCTCCTTTTTTCAGTCGCCGGATCATGCATTTGATTCCCGACGAATCACCCTAAAATCGGTATTCTATTTTTTTTTTTTTCAAACCGAAATTTATGCATCTGTTCTATGCTGCACTATTGTTGTCTAGTGTATGCTAATGTTATCGCGTCGCTAATTTTAATATTTCGCGAAATATCCTCGATTTAAAATCGGCGAGTGAATTATTATTAAATTTCTTGTTAACGGGGTATCCGTTAAAAAAATCAATAATACTTTGCATCTATTCGACTGTCAAATGTTAAAATGTTTGCACATTTTAACATTTGCGGATGAAATTAGTATTAAAAAATAAATTATAAAACTGCGACAACGAAAGTAGTACCCACATAATTGAAAATTGAAATATGCATACCGTCCAAGTATCCACAGAAAAAAAGCGAAATTGATTACGAATGCACAATGTATAGATTTTTTCTTTTAAAGATATAATTAAAGTTTGTAATAGGGCGTTTTTTAAGCTGAATCCGTAAATTACCAAATGTGAACCTTAAAAATAAATTTAACCGGAAAAAAATTAGTGGAAGATGCAACAAAATGATGCTAAAGCTACGTAGAGGGGCGCACCCACGCTCCAAACGGTTCACATTACATTCCAAAATGAAAAAAATAAAGAAACAAAAAGCAGAATAATGGTGTTCGACTATAAAATAAATGAGCAAAAAATCAAAAGCGGCCGGGCCTTGTTCTTTTGCTTTAGCAATTTGTTAATTGTAAGTTGTTTGTAGTATAGCCCTTGTATATATTTACAATAATATTGCAAAGGAACGACGCCCACCTGCCATTCTAAGAGTTCTTAATATTTAGGTGTTATAACATAAAGAATAAAAGGAGTTTTTTCTATTTGAGTTTTAGTCTATATATTGCATGTGTTAAATTACAAATAAAAAAAAAGATGATGGAAGTTTTTATAGTTTACCTGGGTTTATATATATATACATAGAGTAAAAGTCGATTAATGATGAATATATATATATAATATATGAATGGAAAATTATTATATACATTATGCGTAAAGAGAAAGATTGTGTGCACACTTGGTTTTAAATTCATTTTTCATTTAAAAAAAACGGTGCTAGACGGTATAATCTTTTACTTAATATAAATATAAGTAATTATTGTGGTGACCCTGTATTGAGTTCGATCCATATTTTTGATGTGTAGGAACGTAAAAAAAGTCGAGATATAAATATTTAATTATCGCATAAGAGGTAATTAGAAGAAATACATAACATTTATAAATATGGCTGTCATTTCATTTCTCTAAATTAGAAATTTCCAAGCTTACACCACGTTATCTCGTACGGTAATGATAAAGATAATAATAATAATTATTATAATATACATATGATATAATAATAATAATAATAAAAGAAAAAGATTGCAGTGTATTTTAATAACGACTAATATCAAATAACATTCACTTGTATTGTACGGTTTTCCTTTCACTTAAAATTATATTAAATTCCTTTTGGGATAAACCCACTTTTACATACGCTCATTGTGTATGTAATAATATGGAAATGGTGTAGCTTCTGGGGCTTATTGATTTTCCCAATTCACATATGGTTTTAATATCTGAATAAGTACCTCAAAATACGAGAAAAAATATATCCTATCTAATTGTGAGTGCGATGAAAATTAACTTTTATAAAGTTGTAATGTCGAGGTTATTTGATATTAGAAGTGTCAGTGGATTTAATTTTAATCACACAAGAAGCTGTATTATTGAAAATTTGTGATGTGATGGAATGTTATCTAATGCAAGGCACGATATATATATATATAGGGTGTACATGTATTTATTTTACGTTATCCTCAATCAAACAATCGATTTCCTATTTTTATATAAATATATAAGGAGCAAGGATAATTGAACGCCTAAATGGAATAAAATGAATTTATTTTCCATTTCAATATGCGCCCGGAATTAGTGGAAGATTATCTCTCCTTATTCTCATACCATTGCCGTCCCGCCGGCCAGACAAGGACCGCGTTAAAAATCAATAATATCATATTATTTTCATTGCCGCCACATTTCTCGCATTAATATAAGACCGGAGCGGAGAAGAGGAGGCCGGTCGCTTCCATTATTTTTACGATTGTAACAAACACACTATTGTGCGTTACAATAAGAAGACGGAAAAAGTTAATAAAAACTGGGACTTCAATTATGAAATTGTAAACGTTCCGTTCTTAAATTTCTCGGCCGATAATTTGACCTCCGAAGGAACGAGAGAAAAGGAAGAGGGCAAAAAAGAGTTGCGTAACGGAAAAGGACGGCACGAAGAAACGCAATTTCTCAATTTTTTCCCTTTTCGCCCTGTTCCGACAATTTTCGCTGCGAAGCCGTTGTTTGGATATGAGAAAAAATATTTTCCAGTTGATCTTAATGTAATTTCGCCGAATTTCTCGTTTTTTTTTTTCCTCGTTTTTCGTCCGTCTCTTTTTACGATATTTCCCCTCCGTTTATTAACAAATGTATTTTCCCCGGGTTGGATTTTTATTTTTCAGGATATCTGGACCGGGAAATCGTTTTATTTATTATTAAGGTGTGACCTAAAAATACTTTTGTGTTTCGTATTCTAGTCCTCAACATCTAGTCGTAGATTATATGATCGAATTTTATTTTTAATTAGAATAGATTATATTAAAGCGTTTTATTTATTTTTCCCGCTATCTGTATGTGATACCCGCACGCAAAATGTAATTAATATTAAAATCAATTCACCAATTTCAGTTACTTTTACGTTGCAGTAGTATGAGTACTAACAGATGTTATTTATATTATACGCCATACATTTTCCAATTTTGCGAGGGCCATCCGAATATAAATAAATGAAAAGAAAATGTTATTCTAGAAGATTACCACCCTTGAACCGAAATTTTATTGACAGCTGCGTATTGAATCTGCGAAAATATGTAATTATTTGTAAAAACCGAGGGTCGGATCCTCGGGCAAAAAGGGGTAAACGGTGGACCTTTTCCAGTTTTAGGTAAATCCGTATGGGGTGGCACCCCATATCCTTTTTCTACATTTTACACACATTTCAAATGATTCTAATACATCCACGTCGAATGCAATTAAATATATAAACAGTCCTAATCCCGGATATATTTTAGGGGACCATTTTTTCCTTTTTTTTGTATATTTTTTTTTCGATAACGGGGTAAAAAAAAATTGTGCGCACGTGGCAGCTTCAATCGAGGGTGAATAAAAAAGATTATCGTGTGCTTGCATAATAACAATGCATCAAAATAAAATTGTACAGATTAAACGGAGAAATAAAAATTTTGTAACTGTGGAAGCACTGTTGGAGCACACTATAAATACTGTAATAATAAAACATGGATATGCTTTAGATGTAACGATATTTCTTTTTTTTTCCATCAGTTCATGATTGTCGCGATCTGTATGACATGTCTATGTTTTATTAAAGAAGAAAAATGAAACCCATTCATGAACGAAACGTATCGTGTGAATTTCTGTGTGAATGTTGCTGAAACCATACATATACCTACATATGTATATGAATACAGGAAACGCCCTGTATTATGCGAAACATCGATGTGCGTGTATATATGAATTATAAAAGAAATCGTATTGTTATTACTAATTAAATATCGGAGGCACAAAATCAAAATTAGTTTTAAGTATGTCTAGGCTATGACACATAAGTTATAGAGAATGTTTTTTGTAGAGTATTCACTTGAGATTATATCTATTTACAATGGAGACTCAAATATTTAATATATAAATATTACTATTTTCATATTATTCTGCGATTATAATAATAAATAATAACTAAAGGTAAAATCAAGTAAAAAAAAAAATTGAGCAGGCGCGAAGCGGATGATCCAAAAAAAAAGAAGAATATTGGATGTGTAAGTGTTGGCTTGCGTTGTCTATGTGTTAAATGTGTATGTATAGTAACGAAAATAAAACAAATTATTAAGTGAAACACAAAAAAAAAACCGTTTACAAACTGCCAATACGTAGGATTCTCTTTCATTTCCCAATAGTACATTCCACCGAGAAAAAAACTTCCTCATTATTGAAAAAGAATATATATACAAATTTATAGATACATTTACAAAATAGAAACAATAGATCAGTTTATACATTGTTGAAGATATTTTATATGATGTTAATGAAACAAATGATACCTCACCACTAGTGGACGAAAAATTAATAGAGTCAAACAAACAAAAAAAAAAAACTAGCAGAATATATAGGCAAAAGAGATCTTGAAATAAAAGGAATCAAAAAAAAAACGTCTCTTCAGGAATTTAAAGACGAAATTATTATGAGACGTTTCTCCTACATTCCTTGAATTTAAGTTACGTAAAAATTGTAATACCTAGTATATATTTAACGTGGATATAAGTTGTGTTAGTTTACTTTTTTGCCGTATTTATTTATTATTATTTCTTATAATATATTATTTATTAGTATGTTTGTAAAACCCAAAAAAAAAAGAAAATGTAAAACCGCTGTATATATCAGAAACCATGGCTGGTAAACTCGTTCCGTCATTTTCTAGTCTAAATCTAGTCTTTTTG
Organism: Protaetia brevitarsis; assembly: GCA_004143645.1. NCBI lineage: Eukaryota > Metazoa > Arthropoda > Insecta > Coleoptera > Scarabaeidae > Protaetia > Protaetia brevitarsis. The sequence continues at coordinate 3,402,395 of RXPK01000153.1, read as the reverse complement.
TTTTCATATTTAGTCGATTTAAATATAATTATTACTGATATGAAAGGGTGATATATTATAAAGTATATATAAATATATATATATAAAAAAATGGGGGCGGTTTTACCTGGCCGTGGCTCTAACACCATCTATTATATAATTACAATTACGTAGTAAAGGATCTTTTTACATTTTTCATATTCAGAAATGAGTATTATAAAGAAAAAAAAATAAAATTGTATTGTATTTGTTAAGCATAGTGGCAAATAATGATGTATTATTGATAGATACAAAATGAAATAAAAAAAAAATAATTGGAGGAAAATTGCATTTTTATTTATCCTAATCAAATTCCCTATACGAACATTAATAATAATAACGTATAAATAATTGAGTCAGTAAAATTATTACAATGGCAAAAAAATTATATCACTTTATTTAAATTAAACATCCTAACGTAAAATAATTAATTATTAAAAAATTATTTTCTTTGAAACAATCAACATTTCTTTAAAAAAATATTTTATCCAAGTAAATTACTTCTATAGAACAAAAAATTTAACAAATAAATCACCAGAATGATGGTATGTAGGCGATTTTGTTTTGATACACGATATCAAGAGCAAATTGCTCAAAAAAAAATACTCAAACCGACTTAGTTGAGTACCAGACAAAGAAATATTTATTTTATATTTATTTGTGTTGTCTAAATGATTGGCTTTAATCATTATGGATTCGGCCTTGGGTAATTTATTATTAAATATATGCCCCTTAAATACCACCCCCTTGAAATAACCCATCAGACATTAAATCTTATTTCCGTATTTTTTTTTACTTGGGGGTCGTTTGGAATAACACGTGATGACGCAATTTTTACCATTTTTAGGAATATTATGAGATTGCGTGATTACAATGAATACTTTTCTAAGGAGTATCGTAATAGCTTGGAGACTCCTAGATAAAGTAAACGAGTTTTACACACACATACTTTCGTTTTTTTTTTTGTCAGACATATAGTTGACTCTCCCTAAATCGACCTTCCTTCAATTTGAATATTTCTCTAAATCGAATTCATAATTTTGTATGTCCAACAGAATCGCAGTGCATTTGTAAACGTCATTCTCAAATTCGGACTCTCCCTTAATCGAATCAAAAATTTCGACATTTCAAAATTTTAAGCTAGTTTTCTTCTGCCCGAATCGAACACAGTTTTCCCTAATTTGCGGAAGCAATTAGCATACTTTGAACAGCAAATTTATAGCACAGTTTTGAAACAAATGAAAATTTTGGACTTTTTTTAAGTAATTTTTCGTTATTATATAAAATTCTGCTTTTTCTCTTTATTATGTGTACTAGAAATTATGTATATAATTTTTTGTCTCACTTCCTTTAATTCAAACTCTCCCTAATTTGAACAAATTGGAATACTACATGAGAACTCGACATACAGATAGTCAACTGTACTTTGATTGATTGCCTACAATACAATATTACTTAATAAGTTGCTCTACCTACTACGAATATTATCTGTAGAGTTACAGGCTGTATTGACAAAATATTGCTGAGCTAATTAAAATAATTTGGAAACTATGGAAATTATGAGACAGCAATACTGTAACAGGCAACGTTCATTAAATTTACAAATTTTTCCAAATTATAGTTTTCTATTGCCTTGTCATACAGAACAACAAATTTAATTGATTGAATATTATTAATAATTTTCCCATCTATTTATGATAATTAACAAAAAAATATTTATCAATATGTCAATTTAGGTACATCAATCCTACATTTTTAAATATTTAATTTAAAATTAGCTATTATATATAATTTTCGATGTAGGTTTAAAAAGTTATTTAACATATTTTATATCTTCTGTTTGGTAAATAAATACATATGTAGTCACTTTTATAATCAATTACATCTATGTCTAGTCTTTTCTAACCGTGTGCTAAAGCACAAAACCTCTAGCTAATTAACCTGATAATAAAGGGGTTGTCTGAGTCCCCGAATCCTTATTTAATATCCTTTTCAAAAACATGAAATCAAGAGCTAAAAATTATCTTTAATTTTTGGAAATATATTAGCCAAATTCAATTAATTCTCTACGAAAAAACTAAAGAAAATCGGGCGTTCAGTTTAGTACTTATTTATTTTATAAGAAAACTAACGAGAATAAAAAATATAAATTTTCAAATCGGCCGAAATATTTTATTTTCTAAGTAATTAAAAAGCACAATTTTTTAAATCGATCCGTCAGACAAAAACGCAGATAAAAAATAGTATAACTCGGGAGTTAATTATATCAAAACACCCCCTTTGCTGTGTTGTACAAGTCATTAGCTTGATAAAGCAGAACTTTTGTGTGGGTTTTTTCTTTTTTAATATTACACAGTCGGGGCATTTTTCAATGGCTTCACCTAATTTAACCGGTACAATGTAATTCCAGTTATTAATTCAAGGAAATTCAATTGGGTGTATCAACAAAAAACTAGGCGCGGTGGGAAAAATGTACCGAAGAAGTTTTCCGATACAAACAATTTTACCTAATATCCAAAAGATAATTACGAAGATTATATCTACCGTCCGGGGTAGCTAATTACTTTAAATTATGGTTACGAATTAGGGGAGGATCATTATCAAATATCATTTTCTTCAGTTAGTACAGAAAAAACTTTTTTTTATTCCACATATTTTATCGATCCTTTGCCTGTATGTGTATTGTATACGTGTGGAACAGTGTGGATGCATACTGGTATAAATAAATATGGGGGTTTCACCTAAATAAATCCTCTGGCGACATCTATGGAGTGGAAGGAAAATTTCAGCGAGCTCTATGTGAAAATAATCTTTACAGCGATCTTTATTAGCGTAGTTGTAGGTGATAACGGGGCGATCTATATACAAGATCGGAATAATGCGACCTACTTGTATGAAAAAAAAAACTTTTTAGGAAGTAAGAGTTAGGATCGTTTGAAATTACTTCCCCACTTCTTTCAATGCTTCGTCGTTCCGTTATTTTTACGTATTATAATTATTGTACGCCCTCATTTTTCGTTACGTGTAATATGAAATATTAATAGCCCGGAATGATGATGGTTTCGGCGGGCTGTAATATCTAAAAATATTTGTTTACTTTTATCGCAGTAATCAGCACATGACCCGATTTCCATCTCACTTTCTTTAATCAGTGGGACTACTACATGCGCCCTAGATTCTGAACTTTCTACTAATGTATGTAACAACACCTCTTTCTTTCTCTATAATCTATTCAATTCTTCATCGCTTAAATGTATGGTCTTAAAGGTGAATGGCGAAAATATCCGTTTGAAATTTCATACACAGCGAGGCTATAACCGGTAACCGGCTTTCTACTGCAAACTAACCCGCTATCCAGGCATAATCTTTACGTAAATTCTTTTAACATTGACATTAATTTTAACTAATACAATCGTAACGTTACTTAATTATAGAGGCTGAGCGAAAATGGTGTTGTTACCTTTTCTTTCACTGTCACTGTGGTATGAATGTTGTTTTTAAGTATCTTTTAACATGTAACAACTATTTTTATTTCTCATAATTATCCTTTAACAACCACCCTTAACTTTAATTTAATCGTAGGCCAACAATCACTTTAACGAGAATTCGTATTTGAAGGATGGAGTTCTAATTTCCAGAGTTTGAGCGTATAGTTCATGCATCAGGTTTATAAAACTGCTATTGCATTGGATTCTGGAAAAGACAAAACATGGATAGCAATCAATGCGTATCAGGAAAATTGTTACGTATTTTAACTCTTTATTTACTTAAAAACTACAAAACTATGTGAGATAACATACATTCATTACAATATATAACGCCATAACTATTTCATTCCCCCTGCCTGTTTTTTAGCGGGAAATTTTCGCGTATACAACAAAAATAACTTTTCTATTAGAAAACCATATTCACCAGTTTTTCTTTTTCCACCAATTTACAAGTTTAATGGTGGGAGTCTATGCACATCTGTAACGTCTTTAAGATTATCTGTAAGACTGTAAACATGTATTAGAGATGCTTATTAGAGACTTACAGATAACCTTATGGGCACTACAACAGATACGCATAGAATCTCATGAGAGAATATCTGAGGAACTCAGTATTTCATATGAACGTGCCCATCATATAGTTCACGTCGATTTGAACATGAGAAAAATTTACAAAATTAACTTAATTGAAACTCCTTTATTTAGCCACGCATAGACTCCATCAGGTTTTCTTAAACTTTTAAAATAGGCTTAAAATTGGTTTATGTAAATCCTGAAGTTATTATTTCATCAATTTTGGCCCCAGTTTCTTAAGTAACTAAACTTAAAAAAAAAATGCTTATATAAGTGACAGAAAATAGTTTTTATTTTATAAATTACCTTAATATATATCATTATGTATTTTATAATAATAAAGACATTCTTATTTTATCTATAAAATGAGCCTTATTCATTTTTTACTTCTTTTAAAACTTATGCTCAGTATAATACACGCATAATAGGTGATATGTATATGTACAGTTGCAGTTATGGTATCTGCAGATGCTTTAATTAGGTGAACTAACATAATAATTATTGCTGGTAAGTATATACATATTGATCAACTTTCTTTTTGCAAGGTCAAATGAAAAACGAGAAACTAATATTTTATTCATACTGCTCTCGCTATATACACTACTCAAGATCGATAGAATATTGCAGAATATATGTCGGATATAAATAAACAACAACCCTAAAGGGCAGAAGGACTCTTTTTATAACAAGCGATAAACTTCGCAGCCCTAAAACCAACGAAAAATTAATTATACATATATATATATATTTATCAAGATGATTATTTCTTGTACACATTTCCTTGTTTCAAGACTTCTACAATAACATATATTCAGCGTTACTAGAACAAGTTCAAGATTAGCATATTTAAACACGTGAACTTGCTTGTTGTCTTTTTTCGTTAAACTCCTGCACGCGTTTTAATACGTGGTATACGCTTTTTACGAGCAATATCTGACTTAGTGAAAGTACCCCAGTACCTAATGGGTACAGATCTCTTTCCTATCATCTTAATGGCAGTGGAAGAAAGTATTTTATTTACTGAAAGTTGCGTTAGCACCATTTTTTTTTTGTCCGATATACATATATATTTGCGCTTAGTAGTTGCGTATTTTTGTATTGATTTACTGGTTAAATTACAATATTTAGAATATGCGCTTTAGATGGACGACAAGATGAAGACAAAAAACAATATTATTTATTAAATGGTAACATTTTTTTTATTATTCACTGTAGGTTAATTAAAAATAGGAAGAGCTTTTTACAAAAAACAAGGATATTTATAATAATATGGCAACGCGGTCCTGCAATAATATAAGTGTTCCTATACATAAAACAAGCCTCTACAAGCGTAGTCTACACTTTAGATGTGTAATGTATTATAACGCACTGCCTTCAGATATAAAAAAACGCCACAACATTACGTTCTTATAGAAGCTTATTAAAGGCTTATATCAGTAAGTACAGCTTTTATTGTGCGGATGAGTATTTTAACGATGGGTCTCTCTAAATTTGTTATTTTATTATTATTATTTAAATTTTGTGTTTGAAAAACTATGTCGTACCATTTTACGTTTATGTAAAAGAGGCCAAAAGATTATTATATATTATAAAGTATTTCTTACTTCTACCACATCATAAGACAAGATATATCACATATTTTAAGTACAGTCTATTCTCCATAAATTAAAATTGTAAACCCATATTTTCTGGAAAATCTGAAGCCAGAATAAATAAATAAAGTATACGTTATACGGTGATATCATCTACTTTGCCCTGCACTTACGTAGATCACCCTGTATATTTCAAATTTTATTCAGTAGGCGTATCTTTAAAATTAAAAATTGACGATAATATGAAAAATAATGTTATTTCATAAGTGGTTACCACATAGTATAAAAAATAAAAAGAACTTCTCAGAATTTATTCATTTTTTTTCATCGCAAGGATAATCATTGTATTATTATATAGTAGAGCAAGTTTAATTTTCAAGGCGATAATCAGTAATTGGGCAAAATATAATTGAGTCACAACCAACTTTCATACTTACGCGAAAAGTCAAAGTTACGCGACGCCGGCCATTAGAAAATGGGTTACGTTTCCACCTTTACGCCACGCACAGAATTTGACCCAATTTTCGCATCTCTTGAACAAGGAGGTTGTTGCTTGAGTAGAGAACTTGATTTAACATTTCGCTGGTAAATGCGCCGGCCAGTCGCTTTTCCATTGTCCGTTCCACGGACGGGCCGCTCTTATGGCGTTAAAATTGGAATTGATATCCGCGAATTGGGTTGCCGAACTCGGAATCCGATCGTCCGACGTGCGTACGATCATACGGGATTAGATCATTAGATGGTACGCCAAGTGGGACCTTGACCCGTGCGAAAACGTTAGAATTGAGTTTGTAGCGAACAGCTGATCCAGCTGGCCTCCCCCTTTCCCGCCAAAATCGATGGAGTCAGCTTAATTGGTATGTGCGCATTTCCGAGTTATCTAAGCTACTGAATTTTCATTAATATATAGGTATATACAGGGCATTTCAATTGAAACATACCGCCTGAAATAACTTGCTGCGATTTAAAAGCATTCCCTAAAGGCACAGCAGCCCCCTCCCTTAAAAATTGCGTCTTGTGAACGCTCATTCAAAAGATCCTTTTAATTCTCTTTCTTTAATTTCTTAAAATTACACTTTTACACGAATTAAATGATGATGATTTTGACAGGGCGTTGGAATTTTTTAATGACCAAGCGCTTCGACAATGATCGTATCTCTTTTTCATTGAATGGTAAAGTAAATCACTACCACTGCATATATTGGTAGTGATACCAACTCCCATTTGGCGTGGGGAAATTGGAAACATACACAACAGCCACAGAGACTTAATATATGGCTGGTATCATCATGGGGATCATCTTATAGGACTCCTATTCATTGACGGGACTTTATTATAGGGTCAAATGTATTTGAACACGCAATATCCAGATTTGTTGGAGAATGAGAGAGTATTGCAAGCAAGGTGGAGCTCCTCCACATTGCGCTGCCGTAATCTGGAATGCTTGGATTGATCGAAGGGGGCCTATAGAATAGCTTGCCAGATCGCCGGATCTTCCACCACTTGATTTTTTTTCTCTGGGGGCAGTCTAAGGGTAAAAACATGTTGAAGTAGTTCTGCTCGCCACTTATGTATATGTTTTTGCCCAAAGGTTTGCAGGTTTTTCATCATCTCCGCATGACGAGGTGCGTGGCGAGTACTTTAACATGTTGTTACCCTAAGTCTAAGGCGTATGCTACGCGTTAAGTTTCCTTACAAGACGCCAAAAAAATTTTGAATAACTCCAGAAATGTTTTTGTGTCATGCCCCGTATTTATAAATAATATATATATATACCATTTGTAATATAATGCGGACTACCTATTTCATATAAATTGGATAATACATTTATTTACTGATAGGGGCTTATTAGGTAGCTCGAGTGCTTCTATAGAAAATCCCACCCAAAAAAAAATGCTTCGTACTTTGTACTTACCAAGTATCAGCAATCCACAATTTAAACAATAAAATAGTGTGTTTACAGCTTATCAATATCAGACAGAATTTGTCAATATAACTATATAACTATTTTTAGAAGGCAATCTTCAATTAACAAATTTTTAACATCCTAATCAATCAAATTCTGCTCAAAAATCTTTCAATCCGACAAAATTCGACTCCGTATCACTATTTCTGTATGATGCAATATGAAATTTCTTGCTTCGGAAACGATTTTCGCTCAAAAATATCAGATATGTTTGCTAAGCATCTTATACTTACGTAACAATTATAAATTATCATCGAATCAACTGCATGCATGTACGAAATCCAGCCCCAGATTTTCTTTCCGCAATTTTTTTTTTTGACCCTCGACACTCTTGGATTATCGGCATTGCTAAGGAAGCGTTTTTAAATTGTTTTACAAGAATTTGATCCTAGACCCTGCTGATACAGTCAATGCTTCGTAATCGAAAACGGAGCTAATGTATTGACCTTGTGGCGATTTGTTTCCAATCACGTATCTTTCTTTGTTTGTTAATCCTAGGTTTATTCGAAGATCTCCTAATTTTTAAATCTTCCATATGCTTGACACAGCATGCAATGTAATCATAACACCTAGCAGCACTAATGAACCTTAGCCGAAGCGCAATGTCGCAAATATATACTTACGCCCAGAAGGAATAATTATCTCTTAGTTTTCTGTGAAGAAACCTCTGCTTATGAGAGCTGACTAGGGCAGAAAGGTTTTGTAATTATCCTCCGTATTAGTGACTTTGACAGGATAGAATCGACGGTAATGCGTGTGTGGACAGATAGAGAAACACGAAGAAAACTAACTGGTCAACCGAGCCGAACCACAGAGTGTCAAATCGCTGACCAATGGTTTGGAGAAGAAGGTAGACCTATTACTATGCATGCACTATATTTCCGCATTCGAGCCTTTGATTTTTTTCCTACCGTCCACGATCAGTTGTTTGCGCAGCTTTGACTACGGACCACTGTCATTAAAGTTTGAACTGGTGCAGAGAACCACAGCATTGGAAGCAGAATGGCGTAATATCGTCTTCAGCGATAAATCGCGATTCTGTCTGGGTATGCACGATGGTCGTAGAAGGTTGTGGACAGCGACGTGATATTGGGTTTGCTGTTGAGAGGGCGATGTGCACAGGACTGTTGGAGTAATGGTTGCCTATGGTAGCCAATCACCACTTCTCCTTATTGTTGATGAAACCACTTTGCAACCTTATCTAGATGGCCGTCCACACGTCCTTTTTCGGCAAGACAACGCACGTCCCCATTTTGCTCGGGGAACTATGAACCTTCTCCAAGAAGCAAGCGTTAATCTGGTTCACCAGATTTAAGCAAGCATTAATCTGGTTCACCAGATTTAAGCAAGCGTTAATCTGATTCACCAGATTTAAGCAAGCGTTAATCTGGTTCACCAGATTTAAATACCATTGAACACGGGTAGGATATCATGGGGAGGAGACTATCCACTTTGCACCATCCTCCACAGATACGAAGTTGCTTGGAACGAGGTGCCACAAGCAGATATCGACCGTCTCATGTTGTCGATGCCTAGACGTGTACAGGAGTGTACTCAGTCAGCTACGGGGTCACCAAACATATTTTTTTTTCGTATTATATGTTACTAAAATTTCGTGCAAATGTTACCGTTTTGATAGCCAAAAAAAATCAAGTTGAACACTTTTAATGTCAATGAGTATATTAATTAAGGTAAGTTTATATTTATAGGTATATTTCATGATGATGACACGATCTTTTTCCAGGTTTAGCCATATGTTACTGAAGTGATGTAGAGTCAAATAGCGTATTCTCGTTTTGTTCTACCAACAAAATTTCGTATTATTGATTCTGGACAAGCATAAGATGCCGTTATTATAAATCATGGATGTGTTTAATCTGAATGTACTATTACTTAATCTAAAGATAATCTCATTTTAAAAATTCTGTTTTTAAACTAACACAATGTAGGACTCTTAGAATAATGGGTTCTTCTAATAATCTTATAATCTATTTACTTATATCGGAAGTTACATTTATACTTCAAATAAAGATAACAATTTCGACATTAGATAATTTTATTACCGATTTTCACGTAATGTGACACACAAATAAATATCTGCATGTATGGTAAAATGGGTTACAATTCTCCTGACTACGCGTTAATAAAAATATCCACAATTTTTTTTTTCATAAAGTAGCGATGCATACTTTTTGTTATTTTACAGTTACGAAAGTATTACGTATATATTTCCGATTGTAGCCTATCACATAAGTTCTATTTTCTGTCGAATCATGTGTACCCGGTGAAATTCGAAACTCTATGCTGATTCACAACACATTTTACTTTGAATTGTTTCCACGTTGACCTAATATTCGGGCCAGTTGTAAACGAACGCAAATTTTTCTTTCCTCACGATTCTTTGAAGTCCTATTTTATGCACATTCTGTAGAGTAGCAGAATAAAGCTAAGGATGTCACAGAATCGCAAGGAAAAACATTGAATTCGTTATCAACGGGACAAAAATAAACTTTATTTTTCATTTATCCCTAGCTTATCGCCCATTGCAACTCTGCATTGCCTTAACAATACATACAAGGTTCCAGTGATAAATTAAGTGTATTTTTTTTTTTACGATGTGATAAAGTTTATCTCTCGACAATTTGTTTACATGCTGTATGTCTCTCGATTGGCGTTTTTTCCTGGATTTTGAAAGGACATTGCGAAGAAGGCATTAACGGAACGACGCGCGTGAGGTTTTGCTTGTAGTTTTAATAAAGCAGGAGCGAATTATGTCATTAGAATCAATTCTATGTATGATTCATGTGATATAATCAAGTATTTCTATGAAACCGGCTAATAACATCGTCAGAATCGGTTGGGAGGCCTCGCTTGCAGTTACTGCCATTAGTTAATTATGCATCCTGTTTTATGTAAGTATCGGAAACAAATAAATATTTGTTAGTTAGCAATGAAAGCCGATCAAATATTGGTTAATTGAACCACGCGCGTATTTCTACTATTTCAAATACAAGCTTGTTGATATAACGTTACGAAACTTGTCATTTAAACTCAGGCATCGATGATCGAGCAATACGCACACACATAAGCTATGATGTAATTTCTTTGGAACCATTATATTACTCAATCGCGATTAAACAAGATGGAATAGGTAATTTTGCTTGTCCTCGCTCGTCTCACCGAGCTGATTGGTTATCAAAAAAAAATTATCACACGACTGACCGGTAATAGACGATAGATTCACGAACTATAATACGAAATAGAATAGCTTTATGGGGAAACGTACAATTGCTACAGGAAAATTTATCATAAATATGAGTGACAATCACGTGCCATAGAAGCATTCATAATAAATACTACGTAACTTGTGTTTGGGATACCACGAAATGTTTTGCAAAATGACGTTGTTAGTAGACAAACAAGAGTCGTCTTGAGAGAGAAAAAAATGTGTGATGAAACAACAGCAAGAAATCAAAGGTTACGCTCTAATATATACAAATGCGTATTCGTCTTGTGATTAGGGAAAATCTGCGAGAAACTTTCGCATACATTGTGCCTTACTAAATCTTCATTATCGAGGGATGAAATATCATGAAAAAAAAGCTTAATCGCTTCATTAATATATAAGGAATCGATTAAGCTTTTTTTAAAAATTAATTTGATGCGTGAATTTTTAGAAACCCTTCCCAAAGAAAATCCTGTATATTTCAATGGAAAAAAATAATAAAATCTACCGTATTGACCACACTGCTTTATTTCTTTCTAATACTGTTTGATCTCCTGGTGTTGTAGGCATTTTTTTTTTAGTAATAATGGTTCCCAAATATTCAAACTGCTTTACCCTTTAACCCCCTTACCTACTTTTTTCCACCTGCCTTAATGATTATATATGTACTTTCATTTCCATACACTTGGTTTTCTTTTCATTTATTCTGATAAAGGTTTTAAATTTTTCTCTCAAAAGTTTCATAAATTTCCCTAATTACCCTTAATTTCTTTTTGTTTCTGCAAGCCCGTTTAACTGTTTTCCTTTTTTCATCGTACATTTTGATGCTGATGCCTTGTCCATTTTCATCTTCATTTTATTTCTATCTATTAAGTCTTGTTTGCAGTCTATATCGCACCATTCCTCATGCCTCTTCTGTTCTTTCATTTCAAATCACTATTCTGCTACATCTGTCTTATTCCCATTCCTCCTCTATGGATTGTCCAGTTTGCGTGGCTTCCTCTAATTTTCATTTCATTTCCTTTTTAACTTTATTTGCATTCTATTTAGGCTTATCCTTTCTAACTTTCTTTTTGTTTATAAGCTTGTCTGTAACTACTACATGGCCACTGTCCGTGTCTGGTCCTCTATAATCGCTACAATCTCTAATTGATTAATATATTTTTTGCTGTAAACAAATAACGCTTCGTCCTACCTCTAAACTAAGTTTGGGCAATTAACTCTTAGACACCTGTATGTATTTGACAGCTCATCCTATCCCGTTTTTGGTTTTTCATGTTTCAGATTGATTGAATATCTGTTTCTACATGGGAATGATTTCATCTGGAAATTCTCTTGCCCCTAAAAAGGGTCTGTTTCCACATGATTGCAATTACATATTGCGTCCCAAATAAATTCATCGTGAATGGTTTTAATAACAATTACTAGTAGCATGACGTCTTTATTTATGGATTTGCCTCCATCTTCATTCAGCACATTTTCTACAAGGTAAGTAATATTTATTTTTTACAATGCCAATAAGTAAGGTATTTCACCTATGATGTGTGTTATTTAATAAAAAAAAAAGTGATTTCGATTGCAATCGCGGAATCGATTATTGTCTCATTGTGATTTAACGTTATATTTTAGTGTGAATATGATGGTTTCCAGGAAACCGAATTTTATTGTTACACAGTTACACAACGTTACGCCATGAATAATCATCCAAGCAGTTTAGTACCTGGTAACTCAATCATGTTTTGCTAAATATGTACATAACTTGGTATTTACGTTTTAACCAGACGCTGTATTGAGTACGTACACACATACGTGTATTATTGCGGGGAATTTAGCCTTTATTGTTTTTACGTAGTAAGTGTAATGCAATCAAAACTGTTTCGACGATCTTATACAATAACATATATATAATATTTGGTAAACAATGTATATTTGATAGTATAATCTTGTGCCGATAATCAATTTCCGTCTGCTAAACATGTTTAAACACATATTGTATCGTTAAGATTAGTGATGGGCGCATTACCAATTAAATTACTTTAGTGTCTGTCGTATAAAAGTCTCAATCCAAATGGAGAACGCCAACATTGAATCGAAACCACTTGATAATGTTTCGATACTGGATAGTAATCGGGTGAATGTTTCCGTTCAGGTTGTACTGGCTAAAAATAAGATGCCAATTCAAACCAGAACTTCAATACCCACTCTACAATCTTATCCCGAAATAAGAAAACCATAACGAATATCAGAGAATACGTTGTATCAGAGAGTAAAAATGGCACCTTCCACTCCATTATGGATTCGTAAAGGTGTACCTCGAGGGTCGAGCCTTTATCCCCTTCTTTTTTTTTATTATTTATCAATGAGCTTTCAAACGTATATTTAGAGTTTAGTGTTAATCGCTGCATTATTCTCAGCAAATAAGTTTTGTTTGAATCACGATAAAAATGTTTTTATTCACTGTACGCCGAAAATCTACCAATAATAGTTATCTCTTGTGATTAATCTCTGAGGCTCCAAAAGTTGGCTGTGATTTGAGCTGTGACGTTCTGCTTGGAAGCGATTTGCCCATCACTAGTATAGACTGCTCACCTCAGCGTAAAGTGTAATCTACCGATTTTTAATGTTTAATAGTCCAACTTTGAGTTGGGGGCCCCTCATTCCTTGATTGTGTAATTGGTTTTGTAAAGCTGATAACGTATTTATTTTGTTTCTAAAGGCAATAATTCATATCGCATTTCTAGTAAATGATGTTGAAAATAGATTAACATTTTTTATCCTTTGTTATCACCAACACAAAAGTTAACGCATAAAATACCTACAGCCGGATATATTTAGTTATACGTATCAGACTGACTGTCTTATTGATAAAATTGCTTCTAATAAGACGTATTTCACTATTAGTTCTCGGGATCTCTTTTTGATCCGAATATTTTAAATGGAGAAATAATAAATTAAATCTACATAGCTTTCCTGAAGAGTAGGTAGTCGAAGCCGGGAGCAGAGAACATGGAAATTATTTTTAAATCGTCCTTGATGCAAAAACTGTGCTGTGGCCTTCTAGTAAAACCTCAAAACGGAAAGCGGTGCATTGACATTCGCAGACGAACAGAACATGCAAAGATAAAACTCCTTTGTCGAATTACGTCTAGACCTCCTAGCCTATCATACGCGCGAATAAAAATATTAATATCCGTAATACAATAATAACAACATATCGCGTTAGTAATAATTGAATAATAATATACATAAAAAAAAGCAATTCGCAGCATGCATTCGTTGTCCATTGTCGTTGCTGGCTGATGGTGGTGGGCATGAGTCAATCAATTAAACTGCAGACCTGCGTTTCGTCACGGATATACGTTTTCGCGTCTATGTACAGGCTGTTTCATATTATTTTGGTTGGCGTGTGGCATTTTCTTATAAAAGTATTATGTATATATGAATGGACGGTGATATTACATACACATCTATTGTTTCCCTTATTCTTAATGTAATGCGGTAAATGAAAATGAAAATACCGGTTTACCGGTAATTTTTTTTTTTTCATGTGCAACATTAATGGGGATTCCCCAGGAAAATAGGGTTAGAAGTTAGGCTAGAATAATACATATTTTACACAATCTTTAAGGCATAATATTAGAATTTTGTAATAAATATTGGTATTTAATTATTTTAAACAGTTGTAAGAAGTAAAACAAAATAGGTTAGATAAGAGTAATAAAACTCATTCTTTCGTTCATTTAATATTTATTATATGATTACTAGTTAAGTAGTAGCTTTTTAAAAAGCCATCTTCAGATCAACGTCAAAAAGGTAAAATTCATATGATTTTTTGTATCGTTGTCATTCTATGTGAAAAGTTTTTCTTATACTTAAATTTTATATTTAATTTATATTTATAATTGTTGGTGTCCGCTTAATTTATTTTCATGTTTGGTCTTTTTTAATTTGATAATGGACAATTTTACCTTTTTGACGTTGATCTGAAGATGGCTTTTTAAAAAGCCGAAACTAGTAATCATATAATAAATATTAAATGAACGAAAGAACGAGTATTATTACTCTTATCTAACCTTCACATATAAGGTTCATTGGATACTTAGAATATAATAAAACAAAATATTTAAGGTTCAAATTTTAATGTTATTTTACAACAATGTTGCATTAATGTTCTCTCATAATGTGGTCTATTCAAAGTTGCTATTAATTTAAATACGTGAAATGTTGTTCTTATATATTATTATTTTTAAATAATAAAAAAATGAGACATTTACTTACTCTTTAAGAAAAACGATTTTAAACTTTTAAAAATCTTAAAAAACTCCAGAGCACAAATCACATATGCTAACTCAACTTTTTTCGAGAGATAAATAAAATCCACACAAAAAAAACCCATAAAATGAGAGAATTGAAATTGCACTTGTTGACAAAGGCAGGTAGGAAAAGTGAGGTATTTTTGCTTCCTACCGTCCTAGCAACAAATGAACATTAATCTCGCTTTTCTTTGCGTTACTTTTCGTTTTCCATCTTGTCCCCATTATTATTTTCTTTTAATTTCTACACGACCTTTTTTTCAATTTTTTGCTTTTTTTTGTTGAGAATTTTTTGATTCCTTCTCTTCCTAACTCGGTAAAATGGAGGTTATACGTTTCTAATCAAAAGTTTTTGTCAGTTTCTTTTCTATATTCTCTATTCTAGGTGTAATGTCCTAGAATAGAGTGGTTCTCAATCTCAGGAAAGTTTAAATTAAAATTAAATGAAAAACATCTCCCATAAAATTAATAAGTGGGTATATTCTTACTTACACTAACCTGTTTTTATTTTTTTTATTTTCAATGTCCCTTTAGACCTTTAAATACTTATCTATAAACACAATATTTCGTAGATAAAAATTTCTAGTATGGATTTTTCATTTACCGAATTACCGGTAAATTTTTATAATTTACCGGTAAATTAACCGAACGCTTTTTGGTCAATTTACCGATTAACCGGTTTACCGGTAAACCGGTATAAAATCCTTAGTTCCCAGAATAGTTTTACCTTGCGTCATTCCCTGGGGATTCTCCCAATCATTGGATTTTCTCTACTCCACTTCGCTTTTCAATTGCTTCAGTATTGCACTGCTACTGATCTTGCCTTAGCAATGGCATTCCAGCCCCTTTTTTGCAAAGTTATTCTTTATTTCTTTGTCTTTCACTCCTGTATGACCCTGAATCCACAGTAGGGTTACTTTATTCCTTTTGCGGAATTCGTTTATTTTCCCTAGGCATTCCCAGATGTGATGATCGGTCTCACTATTGCTGTGTACAATCGCCGACATTAATATTTAGCACTCGAACGATTGACTCGGCGCTTTGATAGTGCTAAGTATTAATGTCGGCGGCTGTACATCCAAAGCAGTATTTTTGGGTTGCATCCCCAATTTTTCAGTACACCATCAGGGCTTTCTTGGCATTGTTGGTTGCTTCAAATTTGTGTTTGTTCCAGAAGCGTTTCCGTTCTCCAATCTATGTTTTGCCCTATTTTTGATTTTAGCTATCTGATACAGTAGTTAGTGTGTTTTAGTTTAAAACCACGTCCACATACGGTGTTGCAGGGGTAATTAATTTTGCCCCAACCTAAGTGATGAAAGGGATCGTCAAAGGATCAATTACAAAACTGAATCTGAAAGGAATTTCTTCTATATACAATGGTAGCGGAGGCTTGAAGATGTAAATATATCCTTTGAGAATCTTAACAGGAAAAATAGAAAGCTTCATATTTTGATCTTCCTAGCCCCAGAACAATAATACAATAACAGTGAATTTTGCAAGTAAATACTTGTGTGTACTTGATCCGATCATCATAATTTATCGGTAATGGGCTAGCGGTAGGAATTTCCTTTTAGGAAATATTGTTTCCGTTAATTTCTTTTTTCCAAGTAAACGCTATTGTTACCGACAAATCATCGTCTGGCTTTTTGCGTTAATGAAAGGATTATGAAATCGATGATTCTCTGAACTATTTCCATTCATTAGGCGTTAAAGAATCCCGATAACAATTCGAACTGTCGCAACCTGACATGACACATGTTAGGAGGGAATCGCGGCTTTTCATTGTTATTGGTTTGACACCAATGAGTAATTGATTTTTGGTGGTCTAGAGTTTCCCAGCGATTTTTCAATCAATCGTTGACCTTCCCGATGTGACTTTTTGTTTGCTTTTACGTAAAAGTTACAAAAAGTTATTTACGAAGGAATATATTTTTTTTATTACTGGTTTTTCAAAAGAAAAATCATATTGCTGCCAAGACACTCTAGTCACAGTTAAAATAATGATATAATAACGATATAATGCAGGGCAAAGTAATTTATTTTTCTTGGTGGAGGCTAAGTGGATGTCCCGGTTACACTCCAGAGGTAAATGATTGTTAATTTAATGTCTGCATAACACAGAAAAATGATCATTCTAATGTCGAACTACTGATAAATTTATTCTGCGCGTTAAACTCACACGAGGCTAATCTGTTGTCCCCAAGTGTATTTATAATGTGTGGTAGTATCTATTTTTCACACACATACACCTGATTGTTTTGCCATAGCAGTCGGCAGTCCCGGGGTCAATGTATATATACAAAGCGAGAATTTGTTGCGCCCGAAGTGCTAAAAAAGTTGCAATGAATTTAATAAATTTCAGTTAGTCACTGGCGGCCCCTGCTGACGTCAACCTGTACCTCGCCTACCCGCCCCATCCCCCACCCACCCTTGCCGGTCTCGCGCGGGCTTTGCACCCTTATTTACCCCACTGCACCTTGTCGTCTACTACGCCCGAAACAGGTATACTATGTAATAGGCACTGATACATTCGGGTATTTCTTTTTTCAATGACGAAACACGGGGCCGGAATGCCGTCATCTCGACGCGACGTTGTGTTTTGTTTCATTTCGGCGTTCCGTGTGTTGACCGTTTAGGAGGGAAAAAATATTATGAAAAATAAGTGCGCGTCGCACGTGAAATGATAATAATAAAAATATTTTGCGCCCTTCACAGGTGCAGGATACGCGCGCTAAAAATACCGGCGTCTCTGTTCACTTAACTGTGGCTACGATGCGAAAATATTGTATGCACCGTACGCGACCAAAAAAATATATTTTTAGAAATGCAATGTCTGGCGTTATTCAGCCAAAATTTGCACTTCTCGTGCAGACAAAACAGCTGTTTATTATCGTCGCTTAAAAATGGCTGACTGAAGTGTTTTGTTGTCAATCCTGACTCCTTCAGTCTCAAAAAAAAAAAAACATTAAATGACTATATTTTCAAATTATTTTCACGAGAGGCATTGGAATTAAATATTACGCAGCCTATAACAAACAGTCTTCACCTCTAATAACTTCCTTGCTTGTCTGTTAGTTATTTCTCCTCTATACAGTGCAGAATGGGTTCTGCACCTAATTCATCCATACTATGTCCGATCTGTCGCTGATGAGTGTTGGTTCTATAGCATCTCTAAAATACTTCGCACTGATAAAAGTTCTGCAAAAGATTTTATTTCAACCAATTACCCTATGCATCGAATCATCACTGGCTAAGACAATGTTCAGTGGCGTTGCTAAAGTTTTCAGCGCCCGGAGATATCTGAAGATTTTGGGCGCCTGCTGCTAAAAGGCTCTGCTCCGATAAGTCATCGAAAAGTGCCCCTGAAATTCAAGGGAATTGAGATAATACACTGTTCAAAATTTTAATACTTTTTTGACTAATTTAATAGTCAGGAGAGGTCCACACTCTTTTCGTGTTATTTTATCGAGAACTATAGAAGTTTAAATTTGACGAGCAAAGATAGTCAAGTATTGTCTATTGCTAAGGGGTTATTTTGTCCAACTGATACGTGGAATTATAAAATACTTCTAGTCACATTTTATTTGATCTAGACTAGACAAATTTACTAGCTGTTTAACTAAATTAATGCCATCTATTGGGTGTTTTAACACCATTTTCTAAACACAACGTGTTTTTAATATGCAACTCCTATTTCTTAGTGCTACAATATTCTCTCTTTAAGACGTTTTCTCAATTATAAATATGCAAAACCACTAATTCACAAGTTTTGGTTTCAACTAAACGTACCAATTTTAAAATGATTTTTGAGAACATTATAAATTAAGTGAATGTTTATGCTATTTGATTCAAATCTAAACTAATTACGTAAATAGATGTTCCCAATACATCTTTAAGATGTTGAAATTTTTTATGCCCACTGGAATTAACGTTTAATAACACGAGGTTACACTTTGCAAGTCAGTCACATTTGGTGGTTTGTTTGGATATGTTAATACGGAGAATCAAACACGAAAACAGATACACGTGCAATGCTGGTGGTGCGTATAATGCAATACTGTATTAGAATAGGTGGGGTTTCTATATTTCTATCCGAGGGAAAAATTCTGATTGGTTGACGCTTCTGAATGTCTAGAAAAATAGTCAATCCTCATATCTGAACAAAGAATTCACACGAAATTCTAGTAATTTCTGTTGTATTAAATACGCGTCGTCAACTCGTCTGGCAAAGTTTGGAAAGATCAACACTAAACTATTTGACTAGCGCAAAATTAACGCCAACACCGTAATATTTTCAACAGTGTATGTTGCGTTTTGAAATATACATGTGTACCTTAAATTTGACTATATCGATTTTTTTTTTAATTTGCTCCTACATATATTTGACATAATTTATTATATTTTTTCTCTTTGCGCTCAGAAACAAAAAAGGAATTATGACAAATCTAGAGCAAATGAAAGGAAATGAGATTGTCAAATTGAAGGTACACACGCATGCTTCAAAACGCCATCAGCAAAAGTAAGGTTTATTGTTTCAATTTTGCAAAAAGCCACCGAATAAGTCGTGCCCTAAACTGCATTAATATACTAATACATACTCTATTAACTTGATAGCTTAAGTAATTCCTGAGAAGGGAATTCAGTTTTTCCACCTTTGTGTGAATATCTCGAATGAGATAAGCTTTAATTTCATTTCTACAGCTTTAGTCCTTTTCTAGATGATCTTGGAGGTGAATCGTAGAAGAACAAACAAAGAATGGAAATACGTGGCAATTTTGTTTCGCTTTGTTCTACTGTACTCGTAGCAGTTTATAAATAAGCTGGCATAACAATTATCCATTATCTGTTGCATTTTGAAAATAATAAAGCGTCGTTCTTGATTAAATAACAATAGTGGACCGTTTCGACATCGCTATTAATTATTCTTCAAGTTTTTTTAAGACGTAATAGCGTCGCTTGGGTAATAATAAAAATGGCGATTACAATATTGTATTGCTTTGTTGTTGTTATTTTTTTTTTTTGACAACCTCTCTCACTCACGTACCGAGTGTTTGTTCTCGTTAATCTGGTAAACAATTTTATTAAGACGTTTATCTCATCTCTGGGTGCATTGCATGTATTGGACGTATTTTTTTTCTCGAGCACTACGTCAGTGTTTGCGGTGCATCTTTAATATTAAATAACAACAATGATAAAACGTTAAACAAACGCTTTGTGCGCCCACCGGTAATAATGGACGATAGTAATAGCATGACACGTTACGTTTAGGCGTAATAAACAAGTTTTTGATCGCGAATATGTTTATCAGCCTTAAACCCATTATGTCTACGTATTTATTTGAAGCGTATATAACTTTTGCGTCTGTTTTTTTTTTTTTATTATTATTATTTTGTTTCGCGTCCGTCTAGCGAGCGCTATTGCCCCTGATAAGGCGCTAAACATCGCACACGATCACAATGATCTGGCTTATTGAAACAAGACAAAAAAAAGAGATACACCGCCGGACGATTTTTGGGGGGACAAAGTGATTCGGATCCTTTTGTATAAGTGCCGTGCCGTTGCGTTGCGCAATCGTGTATACCACGAATGCCATATCGGCCAAACACACACATACACAATGCCAGGCCCGAAATATTAAAAGAAAAATATCTTTAACATAACCGAGGCACATTACGTAATACAAAGGTGACCTGTCACTGATCTGATTGGTGACTCATTGAGGGTGTTGTCCTCATCTCTGTCCCCCCACTAAATATAATGCAGCCCCACCACTGTCTCGTCTATACGATTCAATCTACACGAGGTTCTGACTGCGAAACACACTCAGTTGTTCAGTATTTTTCGACGCACGGTTCTGTGTTATAATAGAATGTTATTTTAGTGTTTTTCTTTTTTTTTCTTCTTACTCTCACCATCAGACAGACTCTTTGAAACAGTACGATTTCGTGATCCTTTGTTTTTTTTTTTGTTGTTTACGAAGAGACTAACTCACAGGAGGGACCTGATAAATAAACGGATCATTGGTGAGTTGAATAATTCGAATTTAGCGCGGGATGATTGTATTTCGAATTCTTTTTTTTCTTTCGAAACGAAAAATAAACGCGGGATTGTACGCGCATCGGGTCTAAGATGCGCCCTTGGTTTATTCTATTTGTTTTTTTTTAACGCAAAACAAAGGGAATGCAGCTTGGGCGCAACAAAAGTTATTGCCTGACGAGATATGAAGGGTAATTTGGGCTCGAAGTGCAATTTTTTTTGCGTTAATAATTTTCAAAACAGCAGAAAAATAGACGGGCAAGTATGGTATGCATGCACATATTATTATTATTATTGCTATATATGTATATATGCAGCAGCTCGAACAATAAACGTCAACTTTAAACGTACAATATTAACAAACAAAGAAAGAATCAAACCAATTCTCCCATTGGCTTAAATATTTTGCAATAAAATTATGTAACAATAGATAAATATGTGTGCTTGGTTATATTGTAAAGCCACTCTTGAACTAGAGTTCCACTAGCCTACTTTGGGCTGTTCTTGATTTTGTACCACGTGAACAAGAAACTCGTGCCTTATCATTCAGTTTTGGCATTCATTTCTCTTCGGGTAGCAGCCTCGCGTTGTTTGTGTAACGTTTCTATTTTATTTTATTTTATTTCTTTATCCGCGTGAATCAGGGTTGAGACTGTGTCGTTACGAATCGGAAAAACCACCACGATGGCGTATTTTGCGTATGTTATTTTTTCTATTACGCTATCCTGGCGAAAACAAACTACGCGCTTATCTTTGTTTACTTCCGAGAATGCCAAATCATAATAATCCTAATAGAATTCCCGAAATTTTGACCGCTCGAAAGTTGCGTTTCGCCGAAACGATTTTATTTTTCCAAAAAATTAGCGTTACGTGTGTGCCGCCGTTACACCTTCCGAATAATCGTAGGAAAATTGAAATCGTTGTTTCTGTTACACGAAGTGAAATCCGCGTATCCTGATTTGTTCAGTCCTTAAAGACAAGAGCGACGTCATCAACTGTAAGTTTTTAAATAGCTAATGTTGTACTTTCACATTATTTAATACGTATTATGTCGCTGTTTTCATCGGCTTGGACTACTTACCCAAAATATTTCTTTTTCTCTTCTCTCCTCGCTATTAGGCACTGACGCTGTTACTGGCAGCAACTGACCTATTATTTAAACAATTCGGCTAATTGTTCGCGATTACTATAGAAACACGCTCACCGTAATTTAGGTGTCGGTGAACAGTTACGAAAATCGGTCTATCCACAGAGGCGCGAAAACTTGAAAATGGCGCGCGACAAAGGAACACAGGACCGGCTTAGGAAATTTCATCGCTACGGATTTTAATCAATGCAGATAATCCTCCGCTATTATTATTATTATTATTATAATTATTATAATCTTCTCGACTGAGAATATCCTGTGTCAATAATTGCTTTCATCTGGAATTTTGAAATCTACAATCATAGATTTTGCTTTTTAAACTTTTACGCTAGTATTTCTTTGTTTCAAAGCACGTTCAATTTTATTTATATATCTGTATGTTCTACTCTATCTTGTAAATCTGACAAATTTTTATTGTTAAAAATAAACACGTTTCAAACAAAAATCTTTCTTTGTGTTTTAAAAATATGGACAAAAAGAAATTCTAATTTTGAAATCATTTTGTTATAAAATAGCTTTTGACTATAAACAAAACTGTAATCAGATTTACAATTCGGTCCTGCTGGTGTATTTTTTGACATTTTTTTAACTTATTGCTTGACTATAAAATCTCTAAAATGATGCACTCGTAAATCAAAGTTCATTTTGTTCAGAATTATGTGGGTCACGTCTACTAAAAGTTTGGCCAGTTGACTCCGGGACACTTTGTATGCTTTTTTCGTCCAGGTAATATCTGCCAAAATACCACCATTTGTATGTTTATTAACTATTTCCTTAAGAAAATCGCGACTTTTTTGTATGAAAAATTCCTAAAAGAAAATATTTCAGTGAAGAAAATCAAACAAAAATAGGTCATAATAATGAATATTGAAAGAATTAAATGAGACGTGATTTTTTTTCTTCACTAATACTATTTTTTTACATATCACTGTACAGTCAAATACAAAATTCATGTCTTCCTAAGGTATTATTTCTTTATATTTTATAAGTACAATGTATCTTTGCGTTCGCTTAAAATGTGGCACTTGTTTCATTAATCGCCCAAACTTTCGTAGAGTGCTGCCTCAGGCATGTTTACATTTAAATTAGACATATTATTCGCTTACGAAGACATTTATTTTGTATTTCAGTGTACATATTTATTTGAGATATGGACTCATCTCCCAATTAGAATGAATCTCCAACCGCGTATTTACACCATTTTTCTGTCGAGTTAGGATCAAAACTATGGGCAGGCCAGGACGTTATGTACTTTGTTCAAAAAGGCTTCAAAATATTTGGATCAGCATTCTTGTTTTCTCAAAAGGAAGTTTTAATGAAATATTTTGATGCTTCAGCATTTTCCTGTAACTTCTTCCTCATAGGATTCCTTTATTACTTCGAAATTAGCTCGAAATTTATTGAAGATTACCGTTTTGTTGGTGTTAAGTTTGTTAACATGTTATAAACAATTATCTTGACTTTGTAATCAATTTATAAAATAATAATATTGAAAACTATGTAGGGGACGTCGCAAGTCCATCCCTGAAGTTTATTTATCGATGCGACATATGGATAAATATAGGGAAATCCGTTGCGTCTTTTAACAGTAATAGAAAATATTTGTGTGTGTAACACGATCTTACGTGTGCGCGTAATAAATCATTGGCCTATTTCGAAAATTATGACAAAACCGTATGATGTAATCTCGTATTGCAATGAAATATAATAATAATAATACTAATAATAATGAATGAAAGAAAAACACTTCAGTGTTAATCTTGCTGATATTTGCCAATCGTTTTCGGTGTGTTAATAAAAGTATAGGAACGTAATATAACAATTACTAATAAAGTTGAATCAAGATAAACTTGCCATAATATGTTACAGTAGAGCTCGGTTGGCGGTGATGTAACTTTATATTATTTTTATAAAAGCACTAAAAGTATACGTAATGCAAGACGACGGTGTATGAAATCATTATTACAAATCAAGGTAGAATTGAAATTTTGAAGTGTGCTCGCTTTATCCGTTATAAAGTATTATTTAACAAACGTTGGCAAGCGGCAAACTTTTTTTTGTGTGTGTATTTCGTTCGATGTTTTTGTCCATTCTATCGGAACCAACTGGCGAACAAGAATTACACAATTACACAATAACGCGGTGTTGGTGTGTAATACGGTAATACTCGCGAGGAGCCGTATGTACCACCAACACAAACGCAGAAAATTATCTTATCAAATAATAAATATAAATCGTAGGCGTACTATGTATTTTCTATTAGTAGGTACATAATGCATATACATAATACGTAATATTACATTAAAGCATATATATATATATACATCGATGGCCTAATTTAAATCACGATATGTTGGTTTCAATTCAATTTATGTACAAACGTATGCATGCGACCGTACGGTATTACGCAGTTCATAATACGGCATAGCAAGACAACATACATACAAGCCGATTCTTAAACTAAACCAGTTATATTTAGATAATATTTCGTAACATTTTGTTTTGGATGTTGCTATATCTTGGCTTATATTTCTATTACCCACCCGTGGTACACTAGTTACTACTAAGCCTTACGTCACTAGTGATTAACAATAAATAACTGAGGCACAATTCATCTGTATTTCATGTGTGCGTCGTTTTCAGAGAGTCACCTACGCTTTTTTCTGATACACACAACCGAATTTTCCAGATCTGTTTCGCTTGAAATAACAAATTCTTCGTATAGAGAATCCCTCCACCGTTTCGCATCCAGAATTAAAGTCCATAAATCCGATTTTGACACCCAATTCACAGACTATGCTATATGTATTTACCTATGTATACCGACAACGTACAGTTAAGGAATTAAATATGTGTACAGTTCTCTGATACGATTACAAAGGAGATGCTCCTTTATGCTTGCCTAATTCTACTTCCTAAACAAGATTTTGCTACATCGTTTTATTACAGTCAGTAGTAGTAGATATATATTATTTTTGACCATATTTTCGCATCACACTGTAAAGTGAAATAAAAATTTAACTTAAAATAAATACCTAACTTCGTTCAAAAGTAATTAATTTAATTTGGACGAAAGCATAGTTCATAAATTTATGTCTAAATGCTTGTATATAAGAAACTACAAAGAATAAAATTTTCCTAATATAAAAAAAAAAAATGCGTAGAAATTTTTATATGTATGTAATTTAAAACAAATTGTTAAAGTTATACCCTAGAATGCATTTTTTTTTGTTTTATCGGAGATATGTGTGTGTATATGTTTTCTTATGATTTCCCTGTCTGAATGGATTTGTTTATTTATTTAAAGAAAATTTCCAACATTTTCTCCTGAGCAGTGGTATAGTGCCCATGTGCGTTTTTCCTTAACTGTACAATCATGACCTAGGGGACAACCCTGATTTCGCATTCACATCACGCGCTGGAACGCCCGAGGATTTTTTTCTGTTTGTTTTCCGAGATTTTTCCGAGGTTTTTCGCCGGACAAAGGAGGTTATGTCAAAATCACCTGGTCATCCGCGATGTTTTGCCAATATTTAAACGGGAACGACGAATAATAACTGCGTACGTAGTTTTTGTAGTCACATCGACCGCCTTTATCTGAATGGCTATTTTTACGAACAAAGACGATGCCCGATCTTATTTATTCCAATTACGAAATTTCGGTAAGTAGACGTAATAGAAACGATAGGGGAAAAAACACCTACAGCTTCTTAGAATCCGTAATTACGAATATCGTGAGATTCGGAAGTGAAAATTTTTTACGGATTACGTCATTCGTGATATGATGTAGTGTGACGCATGATTATCAACTCTCTCAATAACTTGGGTACGAATATGTAAACACCTGACGATGACTTTATAAACGCTCTAACTCAGATACCGTTTTTCTTTGTTCACTTACTCGGGGAATGTCGGCGATGCGCAAATTGAGATTTAAATGAAGCTGTAGAGATAGAGAAGAGAATACCCAACGTAAGAGAGAAAAAAATAATAATTTATTTTTATATAATTAGGTAAACATATATTATTGGACAGGCTTAAAGGGATGGATTTCAAAAAACAAGTAATTCGAAACCAAATTAATTCCTTCATACTTTCTTTTTTATTAAAAATATATTAATATGACATAGCTGTGACCTGGAAGAATATATTTATTTTGGGAAACGAGGATTAACAACTATAGTAGTAAATTTAATACAAATATCGTGCGTTAGGGCATCCACAATGCCCAACTCATCAGGTATTCGCATAAGCTCTTGTCTGAAATTCCTCGCCCCTCAAATAACATTTTCTAAAGCAATTGATCCAAATTAATTATTAATTTTACTAACATTAAAGTATATTGTAATTCCAAGCGGTATGTATCATCTTTCTCAAATTAATTGCCAATCTAAGCCCAATAAATTCTTGATTATTTATGCAACTGAAAATAGTTAAATGTAATTCTGAATTACACATCGCTAAGTGTAAAGTACTTGTAGTTTCAGCTCAAATAAAATTTTCTAAAGCAATTGATCCCAATTAATTATTAATTTTACTAACATTAAAGTATATTGTAATTCCAAGCGGTATGTATCATCTTTCTCAAAT
This sequence comes from Protaetia brevitarsis, assembly GCA_004143645.1. Taxonomy (NCBI): domain Eukaryota; kingdom Metazoa; phylum Arthropoda; class Insecta; order Coleoptera; family Scarabaeidae; genus Protaetia; species Protaetia brevitarsis. The sequence continues at coordinate 3,375,446 of RXPK01000153.1, read as the reverse complement.
TAAATGCAATCTAAGCCCAATAAATTCTTGATTATTAATGCAATTGAAAAAATAGTTAAATGTAATTCTGAATTACACATCGCTAGGTGTAAAGTACTTGTAGTTTCAGCTGCATAAGCAATCAAAGATTTGTAGAGCTTACGGTCGCAATATTTAACTTGAGAAAGATGTCCCATACAAATCAATAAAGGAATTATAATTATTGCGTCTAGGAATATACTTTTATTATCCTCAGCCGCTCGTGTTTTTTGTCACTGTTCCTACCCTGTTTTTAGTGCATTCGACTCAAATCGTGTCGTCCTTGTACCGTCTAACCTGATTCTGAAGAGGCAGGCAATGAAAATACGACAAAATGAATATGCTTCAACTGCTTCATATTTATCCAAAGATTCATCAGTTGTTAAAAATATGTTTAAACGTTTGTAGTATTAGTGCTATACAAATCAAACGTAATTTAATAATAATAACAGCAACATCCCATTTTAAATGAATATTCTCTGATCGTCTATAAGTGTATTGTTATATATTTTTCTAAATCTTCTTCGCAAAACGATACTTATTAAAGGATATCAAGGAATTTTTATCGAATTAAGTTTTTAATCGAAATTAATTAACTCACAAATTCGGTATTTGAAAGTATGGGCTGTAAAAGTTCGCCAGCTTGTAAATGTATATAACAAAATTTTAATTTCTTCTTGGAACATACGTTCGATACAACACTTTTAATAATATTGCACAATCTTTACGTATTTACATGTGTATGCCACATTTGTGTAGAAATTAAAAATGGTTGAAGGTGGAAAACGTCAATAATGTGTTTGAAGACGCATCACACCATTTATTTCTTGACGTTTCTTCGGCAGTTGTACATATTTAATTTTTTATTAATCGAAAATGTTTTGTATTTAAAAAAAAAACAAAGAAACAAAAACAATACAAATGGAAACAAAAACTTATCAATCATAACCACAAAGAATTTCGAAGTAAAACTTGCGCCACTAATTATAACTATTTTACCTGGGATTTAGTAGCAACAGTATGTTTGTTCGCAACTTTTAATAGCTTACAATTAAAAACAAAAAAAAAAAAAGTAAAACGCAAGCGAATCACATAATGGACATTATATCGCATATTTCCCCCATTTTTCGAATTCGCGACGACGTAGCTGCGAATAAAACAAAGGAGAGATTGTTGTAATTCGAACAACAAACGCTCTTATCTAAGATAATAATAGATTTCGAAATTGTATCGATAATTTACACAACCTTGCGTAATATTCGCAACTAGAAAAACAATACGAACCGATAAGGAGGTGAGTGTATACTGGGGAAAAAAGCATGCGAATATATTTAAATTGTATGACATGTAGGAAATGATGTTTAGTTTATTAGTCTGGTCCGTTTGAATCGGTTGTGAGTGCTTTTGTTTTTTTATGTAAGTTTTTTTTTTTGTTTAGTAGTTATAGCTATATGATACTGAATAAAAATATCATACTGATTGCGCCACAATCCTTTTGTTGTGATGATCGTGAATAAATGATTGTAATGGCATGTGTGACGCAATAGAATTATGGTGATTTTCCGGTTAAAATTGTCGCGAACTCTTTCGAATATTCCACGTGTTTGTCGCAGGGCGGGGGATGAATTGGAAACGCGATTGCCTTACGTCCCATACACGTGACATGATCACGTTGCCACACTGGCGCGCAAACAGCGTTAGCTGTATCACGTTCAGAAACACGCGACTGCTATTTTCATAATCGTAAGGCCACCGGAGAAAAGAAAAACACGGATTGAATATGACCAGGTGAAAACGTTTTTGTCGCTGTTGCTATCTGCAGGCCACGTTCATGCATATAATAACGGTGTACCCACATACATACATACATATACCCGTTGGATATAGAACTCTATTGGCCCAACGGGTATTCGGAATTCGTATTGCTAAATTTGGGTTTTTGTCGGTGATAGATAAGGCGCTTGTATCTAGCTTGTAAATAAAATGCAAGGAATCTAATAAACCATGATGTGTCCTTCAACTATAAACAAGAATTATTCATACGTTATATACATAGATAGATAGGATAATAGGTGTACAAGGTATTTACCCACTATACGTGAGTGTGAAAAAGTTGAAACATTTCATTATATAACTAAAACGTGATTTAATTCAAAAGCGGTGACAGTAGATTTAAGCGTCAAGAACAGCAGTTATTAATCTGTGGTAGGTGATGTTATTCGTATAATGTATGCGTCCAGAGCAGAACCGTTCGCAAACCCAATGAAATTATATAATAATATCGTTTTATAACATTAAGAGTGACTTTTCTCTTCGTACACACGAAATGTGTCATAATCAGAAAGAACACCGTTTGTTATACAGTTAGATATGGAGGTAAGGTTTTGTAATCTATTAACAGTAATTAAAATTAGAAAATAACAGGACAATCATGCTGTTGCTGTTGTACAGTTTTGCGTGATTTCCATGAGATTTTATTTTCATAAACAAATAAAAATGAGAATATTTAAACACCCAGTATTGGAAAGGGAGGCTAAATACCCAGGCCTTACACTAGATAATAAACTTCTCTGGAATAAACACGAACTTGAAGTAGCCAACAAGGCCAAAAAATTTCCAGGAAAAAAATTGTAGATGCAACCCAAAAATACTGCTTCAGATAGTGAGACCGATCATCACTTATGCATCAGTAGCTTGGGGTAAAGGAACTAATCTAGCTAGCCGCGAGAATTAACCTCTCGAAAGTACTAAAATTAGCGTGCGCATGTATAACTGGGGTTATGAGAACCTGCCCAACAGCAGCTATCGAAGTAATATGAATTTAACCCTGACGTAGCGAAAAGAACCACACTCAGAATGATCAAGGAACAATTAGGCGATGCCCCAGAAAATATTCAACTTTGTAAAAGCACTCACCACAAAGCTTAGTAACAAGAGCGAGTAGAATCAAAACACCATCTTGAAATTGAATAGAAATGCTATCAAATGGTACACTGATGGCCCCAAAACGGCAGTGGAAATTGCAATAGAAATATAAACAATATTCGCATATTAACAGGATTTTTAAACTGAAAGGACATCTGAGTAAGATTCCATAGTAAAGGGATCTGAATGTAGATTTCGAAACAGCAGGAATAAGTGTATTCATACATACATACATTTAGAAAAATCGCGGATCAATGCGGGATTTTAGCAATTTATCGCAACTAATGGATTGATAAAGCTGAATGGAAATGCAAAAATATGTATGTATACATCTTTGTTCTCTCGGCCGTATTATCAAGTCAGTACAGTCATTAAACTTCCAAATTGAATTAAACTCTTTGTGTCTAATTTATAGATCTTAGAAGGAAAGGAAAAAAATATCAGTGAGCGCGTTGGCATCGTCCTAAATAATTCAGTAATTATAATAATAAGTAAATTAAACATAGTAGAGTTTAATAAACCGGATTTTTTTTCACGACACACAGACGCTATTTTCAGATAGCGAACCAGCCGAAGACGGCGGGTCTTTGTTCTTTGTTTTCGTCATTTCATGTAGTATTAAAATCCCTCCAATCTGGCTATAAATATTTCTAATTTACATAATTCGTTATATAAATTAGATTATGTGTTTATATATACGGCGATGGATCGTGTTACAAAAGTAATATCTAAAAATTGATAATGTAACGCAAATATATAGGGTATATTGACATTAATTTCAAGGTCAAGTGTGGCCATGAGACGGCTCAACATGTTTAACACTAACGCATTCTTCATTGTTTACTCATGTCATTGGTCTTTTAACATTGCCCAGCGGACACAACAACAAAAAGAGATACGTATACGTTATTATTATTATTAAATTATTAAAATTTATTTCGAGAGAAAAATTCGCGATTGCTAGGTCGTTAAGAATATCAGGTTATTGCCATGTGTATGTGCCCGTCGCGGTGTTTGTGTTGTGTGTTATTGAAACGGCAAAAAGAATATCGTAAACTCAGACAATTCACAGTTTAACAGATCTCTACTACGACCAGTAAACCAAAACATGTTCACGGTCATTCTTGGGTTTGAAAATAACTATCTAAAGGTAATATCAGCGTACAATTATTGCGCTTATTTTCATTTTGTTTAAATTATCAAATTTGTTTGAAATATTAAAAATGAAATAAAATAAAAAACTTTGTTGTTTCACCAATATTAAGGTTAATTACAAATTTTTTCTTCGAATAAGCTCACTGGTTGAGATAATTTATTCCTCATCTGTGGTGGGCGATAAACAAAAATTATTCTTTAAAACTTCTCTCTATTCGTAATTCGTAAATAAAATTATTTATGGATAATCTCCCAAACACCTATTTGTAGATAAATTATGTATGAATAAATAATAAACCTTTTGTTATTCAAATAATCAATCGAATTAACTTTATTCCAAATAAATCCAAGGTCTGTGGTAAAGACCTGTTCCTCCTTATTGTAACGCGTATGACTGTTTAACGAAATTATATAAATTCTTTGTTCTTGAACTGCGAAAGACGCCATGTTTTTCGTCCCTCTCCTTTTTTCCTTTTTTAAATATGAACCCGCGTTTAGATGGCGTGGCTGGCACAGGTTGAGAGAAGATGAACGAGAAAAAAAAAGAAGCGCGCACACACAACCTGGCGCCGATCTTTATGCATCAGTTGAAGTCTTTTGACCTCTTCAAGGATGTTGCGTTTTACAAGGTTCACGGCGATCGCGTATTACCGATTTTTCGTATGCACCTCTCGGCTAAAACCGTCTTTTTTTGTTTCCAGATGCTTTAAAGCAACATATAATGGTTGCCGAACTCGTAGGACGTGGCCAAAGTGGATCTCCGGTTAATGGTGAATTGCCACTGTTAAATTCCAGCATGCCATCCAGCCACGGAAGGAAGGGGTTATTGACGAGCCCTTCTCCCAACCCAGACGTCTACCAACAGCCCTACGGCCTCACCAGTCCTCACCTCAAACAGAAGGAGATCCTCCCGCAGAGGAAACAAAGGGAGTTCACGCCGGACAATAAAAAAGATGACAGCTATTGGGATAGGAGACGCCGAAATAACGAAGCCGCGAAGAGGTCCAGGGAGAAGCGAAGGTTCAACGATATGGTCTTGGAACAGCGCGTTGTAGAATTGACTAAGGAGAATGCGTTGCTCAAAGCCCAATTGGAAACCATAAAGGAGGAGTTTGGCATTTGCGGTGAGAAGTTCGTGTGCGCGGAGAAAGTTTTGGCGAGTTTACCGAATAAGGACCAAGTGTTATCGTATACCAAACGCCAAAAATTGACGCCCTTCTTCAGTGCTCCGAGTCCCATACCAACTCCAGTGATCCACCAGCCAGTTCTTGGCTCCCCATCGCCACAACCGATACCACATCCTCAAAATGTGATGCTTCCCACCAGTTCCCACCACGAGCCCCCGTACAGAGAACCAGCGGAATACCACCCTCAATATTTCCAAGCTTACCACTCGCCGATCCACTATGATGCCGGTAACAACGCTTTGAACCTATCCAGATCGAGATCTAGGGGGAGACAGCAATACCCATACGAGGTGTCTAGCAATTCCGGAGATGAAAGTGCGCCGTTAGCATTGACGACGTCAGAATCTAACAATAGCTTGCCTTTAAAGTTACGCCACAAGGTGCATTTAGGTGACAAAGATGCAGCTAGTGCACTATTGTCCTTGCATAACATCAAACAAGAACCTGGACCGAGATCAAGTCCGCCCTGGGACGCTGAAGGGTCGAGTGACGAAAGGGATTCCGGTATATCCTTGGGGGCAGAGTGGAATAGTGGTGCAGCGGCCGCGGCGACATTACAGAACTTACAAAAACAATCGCAGCTGGCAATGCAGGAGCATGCTGTTACCAATGACGGTAAAGAACGGCTCACGTCGGAATTAGAACGTATATCCTCAGAGGTGGCGTATCTAAAGTCGATGATAAGGAAAGATCCGAAAGACATGAGTCAGCAACAATAAAATAGGGAGAAAATTGAAAGTGATGATTTTATTTTTGTGATTTTGACCGATATATAATGGACATATCAATATACCTTATTATTCCTTTGTTTTTTTTTTTTTGTAATTTATATATCGGTAACATCGTATACCAGCTATTTATTGTGTTAGTTATTAAGTATTTATTATTAAGTGCTGGACAAAGTTTATTCCAGTTCTTCCCTGCTGCACTACTATTATTAGTACCATCCCCAAACTATGGCTGCTTCTATTATCGATTTTTGTCCAAGTTTTTTTATGTTTGCTGATATATTTCCATATACGGCGCCTTCTTGTGACTTTTACTAGTTTTTTTTCATTTTAAGACTGAGAAAAGAACCAATTAAAAAGACGTGTGATGATGCCCCTTAATCCCCCCTATTAATACACACATACGTGAACTTAATCTAAGAACAAAGATATTATTACAATTATATTTAAGTTTTTTAAGCTAAGTTACCAATAGAAAAGTTAATACTATTTCGTCTGATACAACTTCGAAGAAATAGTAAACTTTTGTTTTGTTTTTCTTTTTTCATTTTCATCACGCATCTTTTTATTTTATATGTGAAATATATCTTCAAATAAGCGATATTATACATATATATATATTAATATATAAAAAAAGGTGATATCTTGTTAGTAAGTTAGTTGAAAGAACTTCCCTGTATATACTAACTTAAACTTTTAATTTACCTACAAAATGGATTATTAACTAAAGAAGGGTGTCTTAAGAATGTACATACGCTAAACAAAGAGCTGGGATTTTGTTAAGGTGCGTATATATATTTTTAATTTCTTGATATTGATGAGAGAAATTACATAAAGGGTGCAAGTTTACATTTAGAAACGCATATAATAATTTTAAAAACAATTTTGAAAATTATTTATTATAAAAAGAGGGTGTACAAATATTTCTATTATCTAGTCATATACATTTTTGTTACTAACAAAAATATATATATATATTTAATAATAAAATTGCAACAACTCGGCATATAGCATAGCCGTGGTATACTCGTTCTTACGTAATCTATTACACACATATTGTTTTGCAAAATTCTAACAGCTTACGTAAGTAATAGAAACATTTAGAACCATGGCTTTTATTGCCCAATGTTACAGAATACAGAAAGATTACATTGAGGTTTCGACAATTCAAATTGCGTCTTTTTGTTTATAAAATCCAGTACGAAGTAAAAACTATTGCCAAGTCGTTGCACGTTTTCAAAAATTCTCGCACGAGGTCTTAATATATAATTTTCAAAATGCGTATTTTCACGCGTGCTTTAAGATTAATATATGCGTCACGGAGTAGTTTTTTTTTCATCTTCATCAAATTTTGATATAATTTAAAGTAATTAATAATCCATGTTGTACACCTTGCTGGGAGTCCTATTATTATTTGTAGAAATATACAGGGATGCTCTTGTATTATTTATTAAATGTATCATCGTAATTTTTTTTACTAGACTAAGACCGGTCTATGCCTACTATTTAATGATAATTATTGTAATTATACTATAAAATGTGCAATAGTTTATTAAACATAATATTATAATTATTGTAATTCTTTTCTTTTTGTTTGGTACATTTATTAAATATGAATGATAATCGGTTAGTAACAAGAGACCTGAAATAAATGTCAATATCAACATTCTGTATAGCCACATGCAACTTTTTTAATACTTCATTTTTTTTTCGGTTTTTTCAAAATAGCGGGAATTGTTACAGATAATTTGATTATAAAAAAGGGTGCATCGTTATCGGTAACAATTCTCTGATTGTGAAGCAATAAAAAAATTGAAGATTAAAAACGACACCGCAAATACTTTTTCAGTCTATAAATGTATGTTTAGATCCTACCTAATTATTTATTATTTAACTGGAAGACGTGTGATTTTTTTTTGTAACTATTTATCTTGAATACTTTATTTATGTAAAAAGAATGTAAATTAGTTTTTGTTATCGGCTGAGTTTTATAAGCATGAAATGTCTTAACAATCTCAGCGTGTATGTTATCTCATTATACATAAATATATATTATTAATAATTATACAAAAAGAAGATGCCCGATTGTTTTATACTATTTACCGTACTTCGGTATGAACTAGTCTCTCTCCTGTAAAGTTAAAAACAAAAGAAGGGTGCTGATATTTTTAATTTTATAATTTTTTGAAATACATATTTAATTTAAGAGGAGGGAGGTTACTTTAACCAACGTGAACCAATATATTTCTAAAGAAAAAAAAAGTATGACCAAGTGTACTTTTTTTTTATAAAAACTCATCCAGCCTTTATAGGAGGATGACGAAGGCGAAAATATATTCATATATTTTCATATTACCATTAAAAAAAATGTATCTATCCTATTATCTCTGAAATAAATATTTGCATCATTTTTCATTATATGTCGGCCGTTTATTTTTTTTCTATCCCCTCTCCCGCCGAAAATGAAGGCACTCTCGTTCCCCAGAAAGAGAGCGGGTATAACCTTTGACTTTGAGCAGGATAACTTGTTTACGCAACGGATACTGACCATACGTAAGGTTGAAAATACATAAAAAAAAATTATTTTTGGACGATGAACGGATGATGTGCACAATATATATATATCAGTTGTTTTCGATGAAAAATCAAGTCAATATCCTCTGAAATACCCAAGTATTATTTTTTTACGCAGTAGCATTTATGTTATCCGCAATGACACAAACATGCCATTGTTTTCTGTAAATGAAAATTATGCAATTGATTGAATAAAAGCTAGTAAACAAAATTTTTATATTTTGAATTGATTAAATTCACAGAAATCGAATTCTTCTTTCATCTGAATCGAGACGATGTTAAATTAAAGAAAAAAAAAAAACAGTTTCATCTTCAATACAAGGGTCATATTTAGTCAATTCTTTTGTCAGCAGCGATAAAATTAATCTTTATATAGGCAACCATCTTTTCAAAATCGAAATCGTCCGAAAATTGAACGCAAAACAAAGGGATATGATGAAATCATCGCCTTTTCGAATCGTAGGAGTTTGTTATTCATTTCCCTTTGTCGTCGCAATCCGTAGAATTTTAATCGAAAGCAAAAGAAAAATATACTCAAAACGCGCTAGAGTAATACGTAACAACTCGTCTGCTACGACCTTCGATAATATTTTTAAGCGTCGCAAATTGAACGCGTTTTATTTAGAATCAGACTTTAACCTATCCTGTTTAGTGACTTGTAAGTCCTAGGTCAGTGCGATGCTCGGGCATAAATGACGTCATAATTTACTGGCCGTTCTAAATCATTATCGTCCAATTGAAAAATAATCATAAAAAAACGGTGTGAAAAAATCAAAGTGGATTGGAATTATCAAACGTGCTTTGTGGCAGATTAAGAAAACAAAGGAATATTAAAGTAATAAATGTCGACGTTAATTTTCCGGTATAAACGAAATTATCGGTTAAAAATACTATTATTAATTTGTCTTAACATATTCCGCAAGTGCATTTTCTATACTACTGAGTAGGCAACCCATTTCTCAAATAGGCATGAATTTTACATATGCTACGGCGAAAAGATCCGTGCTTTCCGGAGCTAATACAAATCTACACTGTAAAAAAGTGGTACTCATAAATACATAAGAAATTAAATGATATCACCATGATAAACAATATGCATAAAACATTATGTATATGTTACAGTGACATTGCTTTAATTTTTTTATGGAAATTCAGCAACTTTATTGGTGCATTTTTTACAGTGTAGCATTCAGACGATACTATATATGGTTTTATTTGCAGAAACTGTCGCAATTTAGAAAATGTAAGGTACTTATCGCTTCTTTACTTTGCTTTTATTAGATCAACGCTTGAATACGCATCACTGGTCTGGTATGCAATTTATCAGCTTCATATTCATTACATTGAAGCAATTCAAACAAGATTTCTAAAATACTTACTCTACAAAATTGATGGATTTATCCCGACAGAGGATTAGCTTATAACATTATGCTATCAAGACTTCAGTTCGTGTCACTACAAAATAGACGGCTTATACAAAATATAAGATTTTTATTTGATTTTTAAATTGTAATGTAGATAACTCCTTGCTTTTGAGGCTTTGTTCCAAGGTTTGGAACCCGTTACCAGTGTATGTTTTACTGTATTAGAAGGTGGTGAGGGGCCAATCCATAGATACTCTATAGGCGACCCACCAGCAGGCTTGGCGCAACTTAGTCCTTTTAAGCATAGCTTCCTCCTGCTGTAGATCGCAGTGCGGAGTTATAATTACTCCATCCTACTCGAGGTACCACCGTGTAAGCAAAACACTGCGGTCTAGACCAGTAAAGGTCGAAAAAAATCTCTTGACCAAGCTGTCGTGTCGTGGCTAATGGTCTGCACCAGGAACTACGGCGCCGATCGTACAAAGAAGCTAATTCACTTGCGGCTGTTATACCATCCCCCATGGGGACTAAGGGGGTCTAAGCTTAACTGCGCGGGACAGCCTCAATAAAAAAAACACGACGGTGTTCCAAACTGAGGTTACTGCAATATACCACTGTGTCCGAGAAATAGAAAGATGTGCCGAACCATTTCACGTGCTGTGCCAATGTGAAGACCTGGCAAGGACAAGGTTTCTAGTATTATAGAACCCCACAGCTAGCTACACAAAGAAGCCGCTCTCAAAGATGATAGGGCTAGTTAAGAGGGCAAAAACTAGAGAGCGTCGCCTAGGAAAATGGGATCACAATAGATCTGAAAAGGTCGCGGTGAAATAGGTCCTTAGGCCACCCTAATCCTAATCTAATCTAATCTACTGTATTAGAAATAGAACTCATGTCTTAGTTAAATCTCCATTAGCCACTATGTGTAACAATTATAACGATATTTCGCGTTTATGCGATTTACAAAATTAATTCTGATAGCTCAAGTCAAGTATTGATTTTTAATTAAAAAAAATACTTAAATATCTTTGTTGTTATTAAACATAGGGGTGCTAAAACTTTACACTATACTCCTGAAGCAGAGTTTCATTGAAAGTTAACATCATTTCTGATTCGGATATAAATATATTCATCGAATGTCCGATTTACATTCAATTCGAATGGATCCAAGAAAATAAACCCTAGTTTCAAAACATATTTTTTACGATACCAATGGGGTATTGGAACCTCCTGTTTTCAGCCCAAACGTAATTCTTATTTGCTCTGGTTAATTTTGATTTAGATATATTCCAACCACGATGTTAAAATTATATGAATAAAGTTGTCTGGAATGGTAATAAGCTATCCATAATTTGTTGCAGCTGACCAAACACTGAATCCTTGTAGAATCCTTTCGATTCATTTGAGATGCTGTATCCTAAAGTGGATTTTATTTTATGTTTTACATCATAATGGGCAATGTGAGCACACACGTTGTACATCCCGAAACAATGGCAATCGGAAATCCCGTGTTAGTTTCCTTCGTGGTACAAAGGTGTGAATACCGACCACTATGCAATAATCACCGCAAGGGTACGTGATCAAAATCAAGCCAGATCGGTTAAATTTGGCACGTACGCGAAGCGATGATGATGAATCATTTTCCATTAAATTCCAGTGAAAACGCGATTGATTAACGCGCGTCATTGTTAATAATTGTGAAAATATATTCGAGCGAATCGTCAGTGCAGAAGACGTGATAAGCTAGCCGTTCGATTGCGTCAATGTTTAAAATTGACTGAGTCGAGCATGGATAGAAGAATAAAACAATTTAGATAATTCAGATCATTAGAAGTTAATGTTAAAAGTCCTGGTCTCCGTTATTGTGACCATCTAAGATGTTTTTTTTTTTTATGATGATAATAGTCGAGTTCCTGGCAATTCGATATGGTGATCTCTCTCACTCTCTGTTATCTGGATTAGATGGGACCGTACGGCTGGATAATGGAGAAGTGGGTTTACAGAAGGATGGCTTATTTATTTTCTATTCGATGTAGGGTACAGTCTGCTTAAAATTAAATGAGAATTCTGATAAACTTGGATTGGCAACTCCAATAGTCACTGCTCTGTGCGTCAAAATTGGTTGAAATATAATTTGAGACAAAACTGTACTCGTCCAAAAACATAGCTTTAGTTGTATAAAGGAAGCTTATCTCCAGCATTCAGTAATTTTAAAGAAGCGAATACCTGGCTCTACATCCCCAACCCCCCAAGACAAACATGTTCATTTTCAACATGTTTGCCTACATACTGGGGTATGGCATACCCCACCACACTAACGAAGGGTTAAGCGTTGGGGGTGTAGAGCCAGGTATTCGCTTCTTCCATTCCCCCAGTATGTTTGCCTACATACTGGGGTATGGCATACCCCACCACACTAACGAAGAGTTAAGGCGAAAGGGATGCGACAATATGTTTAATCTAGGATGGAGGTGTTGATTTATAGTATACGTTAGATCTGGTGTTTTTGATTAGGATATCGGTGACATGGGATAGCTATCTGGATAAGGAATTAGCTTCGGATATAGCAATAACTCTTTGGACTAAGGAATTTATAACACCATTCTTCTCGATGTGAATAGGAATTTAAGTAACGATCTGAATGTGTAGGTTTGCGCTAAACAAAATGCCCAATAGAACCATCAGAGTGACGATTCACTATAGAACATCTAGGAAAGGAAAAGTACGGTCTGACTCGACTTCCATGGTGAATTTAATGGGACTATGTTGGGAGTTAAGAAATGTGAGGAAATTGTTTGAGGAATTACGTCCACGTGACCAAGTTACGAAGGTGTCGTCAGCGTATCACAACCAGCAATGCGGTTTCTGGAAATATGAGGTTAGGATTTGTTGTCCAAATGCCTCATTGTTGCCATTGTAGCCAACATGCCTAATGAATAAGTACTTTATTTTGAGACAATAAAAAAAATGTTTTTTTTTTTTCGATTTTGAGATTAGGCGTCCCCTTAAAGGGATGGGTTGTTTAAGAGAGGTCCCACTGTACATGCCTATCTCGTACGACATGAGTATAACCACGTATAGCGATAGACTGGTAACGATGGAATGTGTACGTGAGGTTGCGAGTGTATGGCGAGTGTCGGACGAGTGTGCGTGACATCTCGTACGTACACAAGGCACAGGAAACGTTTGAAAAAGTGGTGCGAGACGATGTAGGATCTACGACGCAGTCGCGTCGCGGTCTTATGGAACCGTTGGCGTTGCCGCGTTGCGCGGCAACTCCCGCAGCATCCAGACCCCGACATTTACGATAACTAGTAGGGGAATCTTTTAGGCACACTCGTAGTTGTTCTGGTTCGTTTTCCGTTGTGTCGTCGCCTTTCTCCCCCTTTTGGGTGGCCAGTTAGCTACGATCATCCACCATCATTGTTACGTCCAGATCAAGATCCAGACGATGCGATCTAGAGCCGCTTTCCGCTTTTCGCACACAGAGACAGGTGGGGTTAGTTGTATCTAAGCAAGGCGCAAGAGGAATGTCTGAATGCGTCGGTGGTATCAGATGATGATTAGACAACAGGGAGCTGACGACAGCTACGGAGCGTGTATAATTTTGGCTTTCGAGCCAGTAGTACGTTTAGTACGTCTTCGGCGGTTGATCATGAATGTAGTGTACTGTGCATTGTCGCCGTGGCGTTACCGGCCCGGCTGTATGGACATTATGTCCCAGTCATGGTGAAAGTGTTGTTCTTGAGTTTGTTAGTTGCTATGATTTGTGGTCTGGCTAGTACACTTCCCGCGCCTCAGTTAGCTAGAAGTTTCAGACAGGAACTGTTTGCATCTCCGCCACCCTCGACTTCGCCGGTATTAGAAGACCCAGCAACAAGGAACGAGCGTAGCACGAACCTATCCTTCATCACCGGGACCGCTAGGAAGATCAGATTGTTCATAAAAAATAGGCATCTCCAGTTGTTGCCCGATGGAACAGTCAATGGGACTGACGATGCTGGTAGCATTTACAGTGAGTTTCGCAGGCGTCGCCTACAACCTACAACCAATCGTCTACCGCTTCTAATTCACCCGAAATCCCGTAGAGAATCAATAATGGTTCTCTCCCCTGCGACCAATTAGAATCCAGACTGTAATTTTAAAACGCTCGATTTTGTTTGGTCGTCGATTCCCCAAAACCATTATAGATTTTTTTCTATACTATATTTTCGACCTACCACATGCATAGTATTAAACAAAAAAAAAAAAAGAAAAGGCTACTACCCGCCTTAACTCATAAAAAGAAAATTATTGAACCGTAAGCTTCAATAATTTTTACGTTACACTAATCCTTAGATATTTCAGTTAGAAGCAAACTTCATTCCAAGGACCGACGTGATGGATTTGCCTCGCGAAATGAAGCGAATATGAAGATTCTCCAATCCCATTCAATCGCTATTTTTATTTCAGAATATTGGACGACGACTTTTTTTTTGAGGTTAGGTTAGTACCGCCAAGAATTTATTTTTATGGCGGTGTTTATATTTTGGCCTAGATGAGAAAACCGTTTGTACAAATATTTATACAAAATTTTGCGTTTAGCCGAAGGTTTTTGACCTTCTTGTCGAAGGTTTATAGATTGAATAGATCATCTCCAAAGCAAAAAAGTGACGAATATTTAGGGCAAAATTATTTATTTGGGAAAACTAAAATGCTACATATTTCTAACGTAGTCGTCTCCTACGTTAAAAATGAGTCAGTATTTTGTTTTTCTGTGTAGAATCTGCTCCAAGGATATTCTCGCGTTAAAAATATCTAGTAGAAACCTTTTACATACTATTTAGATAAAATCTGGATACCCCATAGCATGGGAATTTAAAATAGCTCGAATACTTATGTAAATTAATTTTTCTCCGTACGTATACACACGTATCTTACAAGATTAGGGAACAAAATTTTCACCTCTCCATCCGCTTTGACGAATGTGATCTTGAAAATGCAACTCTTGTATTATGTGAACTTGAAATAGGTTCAAATGGTGTGGTGTATATAAAATCACCTTGAATTCACCTTCTACCTTAATAGCAGGTTTCCGTAGACACTGCGTAGGTGAACCTACCAATAAAATCGTTCCCCGAGAAAACCTTTGCGGTCAACACCCATTATATGTTGAGTAAGTCTCGATGAAATTCCAGCGCGACGCGATGTGGATAGTTCCTCGATTAATATTTGCGATACCGAATTAATTATAAATGTGTTCCTGCTGTGAGTTGCATATGGATTTTGATCTAAAGACAAGACTGTTGCAATTTCGACTCGAAAACATATGCAACTCACACGAGTACGCACGCATTTTTGCGAACGGAACCTATTTCAATTCGCTTTGGAGAATGTACCACACTGATGAGACCAAATCAGGTCGAAACTGTTGTAGTTTTGTTTACGCGTTTTTGCGAATTAAAAAATAAAAATAGTTAGTGTCGAAACTGCAACAGTCTGTGGTTTTCTCTCGTGGGTATCATGTATGTAGTATTTTGACACCGAACTGGAGTATATGTCAGCCAAATGCCTGTTCGGTTGTTGAGACGTTTCTTTTATTAAATAATAGCAATACAGCATAGTTTACCTCAATAATTTTTAATAAAATCTCTATTGAAAATAAATATTTTTTTTTAATTATTTTATTAAGATAAGGTAACGTCAAAAAATATTCAATACTGCTCCAATCAAAACGAGATAGTATAAACGCCGTTAAGGCAAAGAGGGGCAAGCTTAGAATATAGAATAAATACTTTAATATGCAAAAATAAGAACGTATTAAGTGCATAAAAATTTAAAATAGCATAAAACGATCAAATATTCATGTTGAGTGGATAAAAAGGACAAAAAGCAAAAGTTAGCCCCCCCTTGTCTTTCCCTTTGTCTTTCCCAAACGGCGCTTACGGCCCTTGTATAAACTTAATTAATTTATTAATTTTAACGTTTAAATATTTCATTTATAAAGTTTTTAGATTTGGAATAAGTAATTTTTGAATAAAAATAAATCAATGGACTGTATTCTTTTTTCTTAGGCAATCCTCGTCGCGTGAGCTCTTTAATTATTTGCTAGAAAACCACAAACTTTGTAATGTCAAAACTTTTTGGATTTTTCGGGTATCATAACGATGATTAACAGAGAGATTTTGCTTTTGGCCGCACAAGTATTAAATTGCTTGAGCAGGACTTTTTCACACTTTATTCAAAAGTAATGACCTATACAAAGTTTCAACTACCCACAGCTGCTAGACGCCATAACGAGGAATTAAGTCTTAAACTGCTCATAAAAGCATTTTGTTTTAGATTGAAACTCCATTTATATTTACATAGAAATGGCTAGAATCGTCTATAGAATATGTTAAAACAATTAAAAAAAAATTAACGCTACTACAGTCGGGTATTCTTGTGATTCATTATTATCAACTTGGAAAAAAAAGAACTTGTCAACCTGACTAGATTATAAATTAAAAATTATATTTAACAGGCATTTCTAAAGTGTCAATTAATATTATATATGAACCTATTACTGTGACTGAAAAAAAAAGACAGGCAGAAATACCGATAAAATTCGATACTTACATTAAACGAAGAGAGAATACACAAATAAATAGGCTGTTACTACCGATAAAAAGTCAATGTTCCTTATCCCTTTTATGGCCCATTACGGCCTTCTACTCTTCGATTTAACTCCCTAAAATCACTGTCGATATAAAACCAAATGATGGGCGATTGATAAAAGCAGTCCGTTTATGGACATGCTCCAAGAAAAGTTTTACTAAATCGGGGTATCATTACAACTAGATGATAGGTTTTCATTGGAAATTTAAAACGATTTCTTCAAACTTTAGTTAGTGGAACAATTATATAAGAGATTCTTATTCCCTAGATAGTGAAACCGATTTGTAGAAACAGTGAAAAGAGATTTTATATATACTTATTTTAAGAATTAGATCATCTGTTTCAAAATCGTTTATTATACGAAGAAAAAGGAACCTTAAGCAGTTGCAACACTTCCACACAAGTTGTAAGTGTTTGTATATCAAATAAAACATTATTACAACAGAAATGAGCATTAAATGTTAAGAAAATCTATTTATATTCGTTACAAACTCCGTACCATTTAAATATTTTAAAGAAACTTATTACACTGATGTAGGTCAAACCATCATAGAACATACATATAAACAAAGAATTACATAAGATGTATCATTTTGCTTGCGTTGAAGCAACGCTTAAAATTATCCGCGCACAAACATGAATCTAAAATCAGAACGATACGTTTTTAGCCTAGAAGTAAGGTCCAATCTCTACGACGCGTACAGGATTATTTAACGCAGATAAAAAAAATCTGATTTATTTTATGCCTTAAACAATCAATACAGATCATTCGATATCGACAAGTTCTTTAACTAGCTACAGAGATATGATCAAATTTATAACCCCATTACTTTGATATATGACGAGACAATGAAGGACCACGAAAAAAAAAAATATTTAATTCTTTAGAATACCGTTCCATAAGCACATTAACTTAGAAGTTTGAATCATTTTATAAAAAAAAAATTGTGGTTAATAAGACGATAGAATATCTTTTTTATCTCTAAGGAGATAAGGATGAAAAACAAGATAAATTTTTGCGTTGAAGATAGAGATAGCAATATCATTGTCTCTTTAATATATGTATTTATTTTGAATTGGGTTTAAATGACTTAATTATGGAAATATGTAGGGCCATTAGGGGGGGGGGCTAATCTGATACAAAAATGTAAATTTTCTTGATAAATTACTCAACTAAATCCATAGCGAAAACTGCTGCATGCCAATCCACTTAGGGATGCCAAAAGAATTATGTGGTAATGTGAAAAAAGTATCGAATTGGGCCAGGTCATGATACGTATGCAGGGCTTAACTGGTACAGCATTCTATCTCATGGGCTTTTGACTGTGGAAATAAGCTATTAAGCTGTACATGTAGACATGTTTTAATAGAGTAGCATGGAAAAGCGTAATAACTAGAAAAATAAAAAAAAAATTGACCATGTAAAAAAATATTTTACATTATAATTACTGTTCCAAATCCCCACTAAAATACAAGCATGACAAACCCATCAAAACTCGTTTTAACATAGGTTTAAATACATTAAACCTCATTGCTATTTTTGTCTATTAATTTTGACACTGTAAATCAGATGCCCCCAAAAATAGCCACGTATTCAAAGGTACAACCAATAAAACCTCTATAATTAACTCATACTTGAATGCATTTAACCATTGCATTATGTGTCCAAATCACAATTAAGAATCTATGTTCGACCTTCTCAAAAATCGTTTCATGTGGTTCTATATTTAACCTGTATGGTACAATTTCTAAAGTTCTCCATTAAGGCCCAAGTATTCTTAGTAAGACAGTGTTAAAATCGCGATGTCTACCAGTACCTGGATTTTGAGGATCGCTTAAGATCATCTCTAGCAAATCTTTCCATGATATTCTAAAGCTTAAATCTATGAGCTTAGCATATGGAGTAAATAAAATTACAATATAATATAATCAAAGGTTGAGGGCATCGAATATGTTGAAAATGGTTAACAACATCAGTCGTAAAGCATTCTGAAGCATCTGCTTTTACATTGACACAATCAACTCAAAAGATTTGAAACCCTTCAGTCTTTTCATCAGGAGTTATCAAGGACACAGTTAGTCTTAATGTTCATCTGCTGATGGAACCTTAGGTGGTGAAGATCTTGCTGAAGGTCATTATTTCTGACGTACCAAGGCGCATCGACAACTTTGTTCTGGAATATCTAGATGGTTAAAATGTTACTCTTGCTGGCGCAATCTCAGAGAGCTGCATGCCATAATAAACGTTATAAGACAAAGGTTTTTCTGACGATTTGTTGCAACAGTAAAGCATGTTTGACCGATTAATTTTAAATTAATGCTCATATAAATATTTAGTTGATTGTAAGAGACCAAAGTGTTTGAAATCAATAAAGCATATCTTTAATTTTAAAAGTGGTTTATTTGACCGAAGGTGGAGAAACTCGTTAAGAAGCCTTAAATCGTAAATCCAAGCGATATTAATAAAAAAGAACTCAACTTCTTGTGAGTGTACCTTAACAAAGTTAATCATTGTAACGACATACTCTAATAACAAAGGCAAAAAATGCAAAAATTGAAGCAAATTACATAACAGGTAAACAATGTATTAAATTGGGAGTGCAACTGTTTTAGTTATATTATTTTATCCAATATCGTTATAATCTTCATCGAGTTATTTGAGTTCTGCTATTATTTAATTAATTTCGCCTTATATTATTGCATTGTTTTTAAAAAGTGGTTTACCAATCGTAAAAAACATGTTGCAAGCTTATATTGAAAGTGGAAAGAATTTCCAGAGGTATCCCGAAAGGAATTTACCAAATGCTCGTATTTTTAAAAGGCTGGAGAATAATTAAAAAAAAATATGGATCATTTAGAAGAAATAAAAATATATGAAGGCTAATAAGAGGCAAGAGGAAATATCTGTTTTGGGATATGTGGAAGCCTTTCTAACCACTTCTTCCAGAGAAATCGAAAATACTAAACTAAAGTTTCTTTGCATTTTTTTTTTTCAGGAAATTAAATTATTTTTATGGAAAACGCAACGAAACAGCTTTTGCCTTTAATACACAATTTGTGTGCATACAATTTCGTCCAGCCTGTATAATAGGCTTGAAAAATACTTTTAATTCTCACTATGAAATCGTTTTTGTGTCTATTTTTGGGATGCCGTTGTTCTTAATGAAATTACACGCCACAAAAACGGATCGGAATTGATCATTTTCAAACCATGCGTTAACATCGAACGGGTCGGGTCAAAGCGATTCCTACAAACACCTAGTCAGGACGGGTTGTTTCTTTTTGATCTAAACCGGCTACGAGGACTATGTACACATACCTTTGTAGGTACTGCGACAATTACCAATTATATCTGAAATCCTTTTTAGGATTGTTTCTCGAAGCGTAGATACCGAACAGAGATAAATTGATATGAATGCCGGATTTTGAGGGTGTGTGCCTTGTCGGAGGATATAATTATTAGAGATGCGTTAATTGTATATTCTCCTTGTTGGTCAGACAGGTATGTCGTAGTGTCGTCACATTGCCCGACTGCTCCGTGTAAATCTTTGGTGTTTAGTATTGAAAGCATTGTGTTATGTATTAACGATTATTTCTCCAATGCATTGTTATATACACTTTAATCAAACATGACACATTTGTCGCACGTACATTACATGTGTATACACACAGACAGATACGTGTGTGGTATACGTTTTAATGTATCGTGTTTCTTAGAAAATAGTTTTAGTACTTCAAGTACATGAACTTGCTTTTAACGGTTTTATGTTATGCGTCTAAATTAATAGATGATTTATTAAAACTTGTTTCTAAATACCTACAGATTAAGCTATTTACGACGAAAAAGGAAAATAGCAATAGCCTCATACTACCTTACAATAAAATCTTAATTAATAACATGCTCGTACTTCAAATTGCGACTACATTCCGAAATCTCGAGCAAAAGAAAAAAAATATACAAATAACAATTAATCGGGCAAAATGGATTGCTTATAAATTGGTAGTTTCAATCAAGTTTTATTGGCTTAAATGTACCAACGTGGGCACCAGAAGCTATTTTTAAAAGAAATTGGGGTCGTTTGAACTGTTGGAACGCTAAACTCAGATATAACGATCAAAGATTAGAGAGACAGACAATCGAATCGATTTTTTTTCGTATAGACGACTTGCGAAATATAATTGCACAATATTTGTAAATCAGTCGTTCGCCTTGTTTGCGCGAAAGAGATTAAATAATAAATCATTATTGTTTATATTTGCATTGGCGCATCCATGGCGTAAGATCTATTATCCTATTATCGAAACATTGAAACATTTTTCTTAAGGATATCATCATAACCGGAGTAGAAGCCGTCCGTTAAAATAGTTATCTATCTAAAATTAACACTTGTTATTTAGCGCAATGCGAAATGGAATGCTGGAGTTAATTACTTTAAATTATAACGTCTGCTTGGTGCAAATGGGACAGTAAATGTTGAAATGTTTAAACGCCGATGAATACTAGCAAGGAATGCTTTTAACGTATATATTGATAAAATAAACAGATATTTAAATTAATATAATTCTATTATTATTCAAATTTTAAATTTAAATAATTACCCAACTCCTGTCATTAATAATATCTATGCTATTAAACTTAAAAAATAAAGATCCCCCTACACAAATATATAGCTTTGTCATATGTAAACAGATTATCCGAAAAAATTAATAAAATTTTACCCCCCTATATATTAAAGTTGCTCACCAAAACCACAATGATCTCAAATTTTTATACACTAAACACCAAGACCCCATCCCTTAATAATATTCTCTCAAAAAGGCATAAACAATGAGAATCGTTCTTTTAATGATAACCAAACTAAAATGTTAAACAAAGAAAACCGACATGAAGCTTAGAAATCGAAATGATCCAAATTAAAAAAGAACATAATAACTCCGTTAACGAAATATATTTTAAAAATATATTTCGTTAACGGAAATATATTTTTTTCTGTATTATAATTCCAATTTGAAACAAACTGTTTCAGTAATTGTTGTAATTTCCAAATCGTATATTTACAATGATAATCTACGCACATGAAAAATGTGTTTTTTTTTTTTTTATTTTAATAGCAGCAAAAACCACGACAAACAGAAGTAGTTACATTAATAACATTGTGCTTTATATCTAATTTATCAAGAGATAGCTACAGAAAATGTAAGTTTACTAAAATAATAAAATAAGGTGCTTTAACATTTTTTTTTTTTTGCAGGAACCTACAGTACATTTGAGATAATGGACACACCATAGATCTCTAGAAATGATAAAAAAAAACTGTTCGACAAGTTTTTGAAAATGCAAAGATCATTTTGTGACAACCAAATATTGCAGAAATTGAAGACGAAGGAAATAGCACTCCGTAGCACTGGTCTCAAACTTTAAATATGTCAGCGTGGACATGAAATTATTAAAAACTAATGAAATATAGTAAATATAGTAAAATAAATATTAAAAACCTAGATTACAGATATATTAGTATTATAGTGGGAAATAAATGTTATTGTATGTATTTTCCTCTAAGAAAAGCATTCAATAAATGTCAAATCTAAATCTAGAAAAACGTCGCTAAAATTTTATTTATAAATATATTAAAAAAATAAAATTACTTTTTATAAAATCATATGTTTACTTGTAAAAGCAAATTCTACTGTGACTCCACAAGAAATTCTCCTTAGCATCCATTGGCCTTAAGCCCGCCCGTCCGGTTCTAAAAGATGAAAGTTGGTATTGTTTCAACTTCCGTCACGCGGTAATCATCCAGCAATTAGCAGGTTTAATCCCAAACACTTTCTAAAATATTTCCAAATATACATTATAAATAAAATCGTATTTAAACTATTTAGTATAGAAGGAAACTTAGCAATGGATTTAGAAAACTTCTATATAGAATAATATACAAGCTGTTCCATTTAAAATAACAGTGTAAGCATACGTTTGTCTACTTCTGGAACGTTCTGTATAGTTAAAAATATTTTTAGGCCATGCAGCACTGAAGTTTGCATAACTTTTATACAAAGGACTTTTTTCTAATATCAAAAATAGAGCTATAATCAAAGATCCAGTCTTCGATGGGACACCCTGTATATGCACGCAAATTTCACATGCAAATAAAATAAATTGGAACAGAACTATATCTAGGTAGCAGTAACCCGTTTTGTGTGTTAGTTCAAATGTTCTATTTAAAAATATAGTTTTAATTCTAGTGCATTGTTTAATTAAGTATATGTATATAAAAGCATTGACCCTCTCTTCTACTAAATAGGAAGTCGTTACAATTAGTAATTTAACTTCATGGAAGAGAGAGAGACGGGAATATATAGAGGTCACATGCTCTATGGAATAGGAACACATAAACATTTAGATTTCCATATTCCCCACAACGAGTACATGGCGAACTGGAATAAACTATTTAGCGTCACGTTGTTTACAATAACACCGAATTACGGGGGATTTATTCATTCGGGATTATTTCCAAATTATACGAACTCTGTCGAGATCAAAAATTATTCGCAGCCAATTAGATTTAAGGTTAATAATCGTGGTGAAAACTAAGATAAACTGTATAATCTTTCTGGGTTATCCTGAGCATAATCCTTGCGCATACTACTTTTTTTTTGATATAAACAAACAAAATGAGTTAACTTTGTTATACGTAAATAACCTCTTGTTTGTTCGTACACTTACACTTTTATATAATATATGATAATTATAAAAGAACATTTCACTTAGAGAATATACAGTAAGTGTTTCATAAAAATGCTTAAGTAATAATTAATAAATATAAGAATTTAAGAAAGCTTTTAGTTGACAGGGAACGTCAAAAAATCATCCTCATACAATTTATAACATATTTTTATAATTTGTTTACCTATATACAATTTCTAGATCCTAGTCTGGCTTTCGATCTTGTGGAATATAAAATTCTATTGTGGGAAATACAGTAGAAGATTAGCTTGGAAGTCGTTTAAATACTACTTGAATAATAGATTACATTATGTGGAGGTAAATAGCAAAAAATCGAATTGCTTGTGCGCTGAGAATGGACTACGTCAAGGTAGTGTTCTGGGGCTTCAATGACTTTGTAAGACCATTCTGTTTGCGGACGATACAGCACGTCTAGTTTCTACAGAAAACGATAAACCTTTGAGCTCTGCTAGTAATTCTGTCACGAGTTTATCTAAAATATTGCTCATGTTAATGTTTCTATGAAAGAAGGATTTTATCCTAATTTCTTAAAACCAGCGATTGTTCTGCCAAAACATAGAACTAAAGGTACGGAGTGTATCGAGAATTATAGACCTATTTAATTACTTAGTTGCTTCCCTAAAATCATTGAACATTTTATGTATAACAGAACAATAACATATCTTAATAACAATAATGGCTGTGTTCGCAGAGGAATCACAAACTAGTCAGAGCCAATCATATATCGTGAAATCAGTCAGAAAACTGTTTCGGATTTCTTTGAGCCAATCGAATCGCGTCTGACTAGTTTGTGATTCCTCTGCGAACACAGCTAATATTCTTTATGAATGACGGTTTGGCCTTAGGGAAGGATTATCAACAGCGCATGCAATGTTTTCATTCCTACTGTTTACAAAAATATTAATAACAGGTGCAGGATTGTAGCAGTTTCTTACGACTTGACGAAAGCATTTGACAACTTGAATCATTCTATCTTATTAAATAATTTGAAAAGATGTGAATTAGGGAAAAATCTGGAAAAGTGGTTGGTTGTTGGTTGGAGTTAATAATGTTTTGTCGGACGACTATGGGCGTACCACAAGGCAGAGTTTTGGGGCCGTTGCTCTTTATATTATTCATTATGGGTTAATGTACTCAATATTATCATATATGATAGTGATTTGAGGTCAGGCATGCAGCGCGCAAGATCTACATCGGATATTTATAATTCAAAAAAAAAAAATATAATGCGATCTATATTACGTTTACATCCACAAGCTACATGTAGAGATACTTTTAACAGTAATGTCCATTTATTTATATAAATAAGTAATCTATTCATGCTAATGTTTTTTTTTATCCGCGTAGAAGTGTATTGAACTTTCGCAAAAAAAGTTGTTATTCCCAAAATCTTACCACCCACGTACATTTTCTTTTTTATCGCGTATACATAAATATTTATTTTTGGGCGGCAAACAGGGACAAATACGCTAATAGTAGACTCTTTGTTGTAATCTAGATGAGACATACACACACACACACATTGCTATGGGGACGCAATTGACTACATGCGATCAGTTTATTTTCGACTCCCGAACAACCTGAATGCTAATTTTATTACCTTCTAAATAAAAAGAAAGCGGGGTGATGTACAAATAGATGAAATAAGCGGTTTAAGGATTGATTTATTTCCAGCTACTTTTCTCCAAAGAGCGTGTATATGGGTGATAAACTTAACTAAAGTTAAAACTAAAACTTCATCTCCCGAAATAGAATCCAGACGGATTTGTCTTGAAATAGATGCGACGAGAGTAGAAACGGGCATTTCGTTTTATGACGGGAGGCCCATAAAAAGGAATATTAAACTTCATTCCTTTATTTTCTCTTTCTTTCCTTTTCGCTACGTCTGTCTAATTATCCCGTCTCGGTAATTATTTGATGTCGTAAAATTCACATCGTATATATAAGGCCTTGCAAGGGATATGGGCGTCATTTTTTCAACAGTTCACTAAAACTAATTAATCTGTCAATTAACACGGGGGTTAAAAGTGAAATGTAAGCTTATACTGGAATGACACAGCTCCTAAAAATAAATGATGGTGCTAATTTCATGGGTAGCCGTATGAATATTAATATTAGACGTTAAAAATGAATAAAATCCAATCTGCTGTTAAAATTAACATTTTCAATTATTATTACGGTCAGCCAAATGAAACGCTTTACTAAAAATGAAATACTAAGAGTATTTACGCAGACTGAAAACACTATTTCTACAATCTTTATGGTTTTAAATATTTGTGCGTTAATATTACCATTAAATGCTGAAACTATAATGCAGCACGCATCGTTAAAATGAGCGGTTGCTTTTTGTTAAAGTGTCAGTTATTCACTCAAACGCAACAGGATTGCAGTTTTAACAAAAATTCTAAAATTCTTTTGGTTGACCTAAAATTATATCATTTTGTTTTTATGTTTGAAAGTTATTCCGTGTATGCATGGTGTATGAATTGTTATGATTTACAAGTAACCTAGAAAGAAACGAAATAAAAATTAATAACGATAATCACGTTATGTCAGATTGGTTTTATTGTTTATTTATCCAGCACATATTCGTAAAATATATATACATATATAGAAATCTATAATTAATATTATTTAATTAATTAATTTTAATATTAACCAACAGTAGCAGGAAATAATTCTCTAAGTTGAAGCATTTATATGCTATAAAAAGGATTGTTTAAATCCAAGAATTATTTCTTTGACAGGTGATGTATTTTTACATAAGATGGGTTGAAAACTATGTGCTACCTTCTCCTCTCTATATTTTCCTTATATATACGTTTAATAATTCCGTATTTAAACTAACCTGGAAGTTGTGCATTCCTTTGAAAATTATTTTTTATTTTTCCTCTTTCCTCGATTGATTTTCCAAGCCATCCAATCGTATCAACGGCATGCATCCGTTGGAATGTTCTACCTAAACCTGCTTTTTTTATATCATTTAAGTACCTTTCTTTTATATTTATTGTGGTGATTAATTAATCTCTTGTCTCTTTTGTGAGTTATAGGAAAATCTTTCCAATATCATTGATCTTTTTTTTTCCCAATGAAGATTGCCCAAAACTTGCCCAAATTCTCCCAGACGTTTTTAACAATTCCATTACTTTTCTTATAGGAAACACCGATCCCAATCAGCCTGTATCGCCTTCCTATTTTGATGTTCGTCAATCGCAAACTAATTGGAAGCGGCCTAAATGGCCGCCACTTCCTTCCCGCGCGATGAGTAAACCTTCCTACCTAAATCGGCCAGCACTAGGAAACCGTGACTAATATAATCATAATATACATCAAACGGTAATGCGACTCATATCCTGATAAAACGGCTAAATGCCTAGGTGTTCCATAAACCAGATGACTGGCTCTTATTATGTTATAATTCTCAATCAGTCGTGCAGATGTCGCTGGTGCGCGTCCGAGGGGTCGCAAAAGGATATAGGAAATAGTGAATGGGGACGGGCGGCTTCAGTTCGGTTTCGAAAATTAATGGGCAAAATATCGAAAACGCGATTTTCTTCTTCGTAACGATGACACACACGCACGCTTAAATGTCCTCGTTCATTTCGAGCGAGTGCATCGCGTTGTCCACTCGCTCATCTCCGTGGAGATTGTAATTGGGTTTTTAATTTTGTTATTGCATGCCTCCGTAGACGAGACGTAGTGGCCGTAACGCAATCTGTACTAGCAGTAACAGTGTTTAGTGTCGTCGATTTGATATTTTTCTAAAAAAAAAAAAAAATGGGATGCTGTACTTCAATTTTGCGCTGGATTGAGAAAAGTGTTCAAGTATAATGGAAACCCACTCAGTTTTTTTTTGAGATTCCAAATGGATTCTGCATCCACCCATGTAGATGATTTAATAGGGAAAAAACTGCTATTCCACGACGGGAATACCAACCGGAAACCACTAAAGGGACGAGATGCTAAAGTTGGTAACATAGCTATATATAGATTTTATCTGACAAATAAACAAAAAAAAATAAATTCAAATATGTCCAATCTTGCAACCTATACAACCTGCACATTGTATAGTAAAATAGTAACCAACTTTTATTGACATATCCTGTCTATACTAGCAAGAGAGTAGACAATTGTGATTAATGTATTTAGTTTATTAATTGCGATATGCGAACGAAAACGTTTAAATAATATTACCTATTTTTTTTTCAGCCGTGAAGTACATAGAAAGCAGAGTTTGAAAAGTAACGATTTTAGTTTCAGCAAATAATGCCGGTTACCACATAAATTCGAACGACGCTCCTAACATCAGGGACGAGTTATTCCTACATTTATCTACATATAGGTGGGATGCACAATGGAATGCACGGATATAGAAGACAGAAAGTGGTGCGCGTAGATGCGCCGACTTATTTATATTTATAAGTTAGGGTTGGGTTTTAGTACAATTGAATATTTATGCAAATCGTCAAATACATAAAGGATATATACTTAAAAAGTATGAGTGGCTAAATAATTACGAGTATATATCCTTTTAACAATAAGGCACAGTTATTTTCGTCCAATTTTGATCACCGATTCTAAGGAAGCATCTATAATCCCATTTCGAATTTTCAGGGGGGGATGTACGTGTTTCAAATATTGGATTCGTACGCCGTTAGCGGATTTTGCCTGTTGTTCTTGATCTTCTTCGAATGCATAGCCATCTCATGGGCGTTTGGCGTCGATAGATTCTACGACGGGATCAAAGATATGATTGGATATTACCCCATGAAATGGTGGAAGTTTTGCTGGACTATAACAACGCCGGTGATTTGCGTGGTAAGTTTTAAAATTTCGCCTTTTGAGCGAATATTTAGCGATAATGTAACGAGATGCATCTGTCGGTTGGATATAATAATTTTGAAATTATTAAGATTTATTAAACAGCCCAACTAGGGAGAATATCATTGCGTAATAAACAATTTCCTTATGGTGTCTGTGTCTGCTTTGAGTCGTACGTTTTTAAACGCGCTATGCGTTTCCGTTTGCCTCTAAAATGCAGATATACGTATATATTACATACAGGTGCATCACTAATGCTTTATTTTTAATATTTCTGCTACTACACAGGGAGTATTTATATTCAACTTGGTACAATGGACACCGGTTAAGTATCTAAATTATGAATTTCCGTTATGGGCTCATTTATTTGGCTGGTTCACTGCGTTAACATCGATGCTCTGTATACCAGGATATATGGTCTACACATGGGTGAAAACGCCGGGCGACAAGAAAACGGTAATTATTCTTTCCTTCTGCACTTCCGCTTAAATCCATCCACATGTATGACTGCTTTCAGAAAATAAGATTGCTGGTTCGAATAGATAACAACGTCAAAGAAGTCAGAGCGAAAATGCAAGCATCACCATACGCCTCGCACTTATAACGTAAATAAGACCGGAATGAAATGAAACTATTCCATGTACTTTCACAAGAACCACAGTCAAGGAAGAAAAAAAAAATAAAAAAAATGAAAGCACCAAGTTTAAACAGAAAAAAAAACACAACTCTACTTACTTATTACGCGATCAGATTTAGTTTGTAATTGTAATATTATAGAAAATGCGTTTAAAGTACTAAAACAAAAAAAAAACAGTTTCCCCAATATTTGTAAGTAAACACATTCATCTCTCAATCATGAAAATTAAACAAAAAGTCTGGTTTCTCTTCGTTAAATGATCTCTTGTCCCTTTTGTTTCATTCATTTGCATTATTCAAAATAGGTACTTACAATTAAAAAAAATGATTCATCCATATTTAATTTATCTTATCCCCTCATCCTCTGCGCCCCGAATCGGTATTTTTCTGCTATATTAAAAATTACAAACTCTTCCGTCATCGTTTAAATTAATCTATTATCACCATATGTCCATAGAAATAATAGTTTTCTCATCATGCTTTCGCATTCCTTTCCGTCAAGGAAATCCATCTCGTACAGCGATTCATTCGAAGCCGCTGTTAGTTAAAGAAACGAAAAGATCTTTTGTTACATATTTTAGCGAATATTTTTAAATTATTATATTTAAGGTATTTTCGATGTCATCGTCATTATAGTTAGGCTTTTTCGCATAATTTAATTATTTTATTTCTTTTTTTTTATGTGCATTTCATTCCATATTATTCGTTTATCGTAGGGTTATAAAAATGAAATCATTTGTATAAGTTAATTTGCGTTTTGTTCGAAGATGTTTCGAATGGTGGTTAATATTTAAGCAAACACAGGCCGGCTAAACGTAACCAAAGATGTGTCTTATCTATTTTTTGACATAGCTACGTTCATATCCATTCTTTCCTCCTGTCTGTATATTTACTAGCAATTGATGTATGATTTACATAAATATTAATTTTCGTATAAATAAAATACAAAGTTCCAATTTACAAATGTCGTTTCTTTACCTATGTGTTTTAAAAATAAATTTTACAGGTTTTTTCTATTACACATATACAATTTCCCTATGTGTAAAGTTAAAAAACAAATTGTTAATGCATTGGTAATTGGCGAGTAGGCAACCAGATATATCGCATACAGTTATTTTGTTTTAACGATTAATTTGACCTATGACATATTCTGAAATTTTACTTTTATGTTACTAGTTAATAACATTTTTAAAATATAAATGTATGTAAATAGAATTACAAGGATATGTGGTGAGGTCAAAAAAAAAGGTAAGGAACAAATGACTTAATTTTGTTTAAGTAAAATACAAAACGAATTTGCAAATGTAAGGCTATATATAATTTGCAACACCATAAGAAATAACCATAATTTATAGAAAGCATCGAGTTTTAAACTAATTACTGAATTTCATCATTATGAAATAAATAATTCCACCCATTGACACTAATTCATTATTCACGGCTATCATTAACATATCCATGAAAAAGCTGGCCTCACTTATATACTTGTATTTAACGATAGGTACTCCAAATAATATATGCATGTATGATGAAATTTTATGGCCGCGCTAACCGAAAAACTTATCTAACCGGTATATAATACGCATTGAATATTATAAATCTTTTAAACTTTTTTTTAACTACGGCATTAAGATGGGCCGGATTTTTTTTTAATTTGTCTACTTATTCGGTACCTACTAATACCTTTGAAAATTAATTTGGCTTGACATATATGTATACTAATATCTTTAAACAAGCAGTGAATAAACTTTATTAAACCAATTTTACGCTGGAGATTAATATGATTGATGGTAGGCAAATAAATCACGCCTTATATTTCAGTAATTACCTGTAATATCTAATTCTTATCCAGTTTGAAATCGAACTGGAGTTCAATATATACATTTTGCATTTGGGACTCGAAGTATTTTATGCGAAAAGAGACTTCAAAATAAAAAAAATGGTACCTTTATGAGCATTAAAAGCGTTCATTGTAATTTCTTGATTAGTATTATTTTTTTTTTAACTACTGCTAGTATTCTGTACATCGTTGTATATCTAACACCTCAAACTTAATTTATATCGTTTTGTTGATCTTTTTGACTTTTTGTCTAATTTGAAAACGCGCTTTAATGTATATATTTTTCATTTAGTGTAATTTGTTTAAAATGCATTTACAATAATGTATTTTTTCAGCTTTTTGCGTTGATTTAACACATTCTTTTTTTTACCAACATAGTACAAGGCGTCTTAGGAAACGGAGAGGATAGAAAATCGAACTTTCGTCTTTCCTTATTACAGATCTGTAATTATATAGTACATATTTTACGTAATTCTCGTATTTAGTTGTAATAATAAATAAAAATAGATGTAGAACTCTAGTTGGAATCTAGGAATGGGTAAAATTTAATGATTTATTAGGAATTTGGCCTCGTTATATTTAAAACTTTTATGTGCGGTTAAATGATGACCATACATAACGTTCGTCCTTACTGTGTTAAACTGGGTTTTTAACCTTCTAAATGATATTATTACGTTAAAATTTATCGTGTACTTAAGTATAACATTCAAATAGATGTCATTTTTTCAATCTATATGTCGCTAAAATTTATTTAACTCACGTGATTTATAAATTAGCATAAATTTGTATTATTTGTGGAAGCTATACAAAATTTGTAAGGAGCATGAAATTATTCCCATCAAGCGTAATCGGCGACGTCGTTGATAAAGATGAGACACAAGAGAGGTCCCAACACACAACCTCTGAGTACCCCATTTGAAAATATATAGTTAAAAGACTCATATCCGCGACGTTATACAAAACTATATCCATCAATGAGAGGTAAAGCTGACGCAAATCAATTACGTTAGGTGATAAACCAAAATATTTAAATATTCTGGGCATTATAACATTGTACTTGATCTAAAGCTTCGGAGAAAATGATATGTATACATGCAAACATGCGCATCCATAAATTTCCAAGTATAATTGACAAAAATGCAGGAATTTGTAACACATTCACCTATATACTACACCTTTATGATTAGTTCTTCACTTTCTCGCGCTAATAAAATGCCATTAAGTGTCAGGTCTAATCAATTACAATTATCCCGGATGTCCTTGAATGGTGTTTTGCTTTAATCAGCTGATTTCCCGGAGCTTCGGCTCCGGAGGGACCAAGCTCAGATCGTCCGCGTTCGGATAAAATCGTGAATCGGAAAAAAATTATTTTCGCGTTAAAATTAAATGGAATGGTGATTATTTTCCAACGGATCCGCGTAATTCGCCTCGTACTTGACGTCGTATCGAAATCGTCAATTAAATAGTCGCAATTCCGGAGATAGAGATAAATTTCTTTCTAGGAATATTTCAAGTTTCATCCGTATAATGCCGCACCCGACCTGCCGTATAGCCCGGGGGTCAATTCGACCAAGCACCAAACACGGTGAATTCAAATTATTGTTTATATGGCTTGCAAGATGGTGTACCTCAACAAAATCAAATACATCGACTACGATAAACGGCACGTTATGTAAGGCCGCCTTAAATTATGCACTGAAATCGCCGGTACCGATGGATTAAATATTCGAAAATGAGTTTAAATTGGTTCGGGAATGTTTTGGTACACCACCCTTTTATTGTTTTGATAGGGGTTGCAGTTTTTTCCAGTACATGTCTAATCATCCCATTTACTTTGAAATCGCTGCCAAACTTCACAGATCCTCAACTGGTGAGTATCATATCATCACTCGAATCCTGCTGCTTTAACTACATTCATATTTCTAAATGCAGGGATTTCAAACAAGGGGCACCTCAATAGCCAATAGGATCACAACTTGGAATAATTTGGTTGAGGCAACGAAAGAACGTGGTGTCTTCACTGTCAATCCGAGGCAATTTTTACAAAGGGGGAATATCAGCAGTTTAAGCAAGTTGAGGAATAGGAGGATTTTCAAGAAGAAGAATCGAAAGAAAAACAGAAACAGGAGCAGCAATGTAACTGCGACAGTAAGTTACCTGCACCAGATTATAACAATATAAACAATTTTTTTTTTGTTAACCGATCATAATTAAATTTTTCTGTTAATATAGAAGGTGATACTTGGGCATTTGATACGTAAATTTATCTTGGATTTTAGATATTAGTTCGATCCTCGAATGTCAGCGACCAAAATGAGAAGAATTGGAAAGATCTACGAGAGATGTTGAATTCTGGTAGCCCCGATAAGATATTTCCCAAATTCATCGAAACACCGCAGGAGGGTTTCTTCTGTGGAACTCCCAGTATGGTAACCACCAGGTGTTTAATATATGTATTCTATAAGTGGGGCTGTTTTCAGATCGCGATTATGCACATGTCGTTTTGAGATCTGCAACCGGATCTGATTTGTTTAATTTAGAATCGCTGTTAATCCTGTGTCGCATAGAGCAAGAATTGATACAGACAAAACATTATGCAGATTTATGTGTAACCAGGGCTAATCAAGAGAAATGTTGTAAACCATGGTCGTTGGCTAATTATGTCGCCTTGCTGCAAAATAGGACTTCATGTTTAGCAATTACGGTAATTTGGTGAAGGTGGTTCCAGATACATTTGTATAATTTGAAATGTTTTATTTGCAATTGTTTTATAAATGTTCTTTTTTCACTTTTATTTTATTTTGTTATTAACAAATAATTTTATTTAAATTTTACATTTAACTAGTAATTTTATCAGTTAAATATATAACAGCCACTTTTTATTTTCTTTCACTTGAATGCATTAGCTAATATATTTACAGTATCCAGGTGTGAAAATAGTTAGATTTTTATGTACATTAAAATAGATTTTATTAAAAGACAAACTACCTTATTCATAGTCAACTAAATAGCGTCTTAGTCTTAGTTAGTAAGCACTAAGATCGTAACTAATGCAATTCATAGTCGTATATTTAATGGCTACTAATAGATTGATAGGAGAAAATGTGTGGCAAGAATGAGGAATATTAATTCGTGCATGCGCAAATTCGATAT
Organism: Protaetia brevitarsis; assembly: GCA_004143645.1. NCBI lineage: Eukaryota > Metazoa > Arthropoda > Insecta > Coleoptera > Scarabaeidae > Protaetia > Protaetia brevitarsis. The sequence continues at coordinate 3,341,664 of RXPK01000153.1, read as the reverse complement.
CGCAAATACGTGTGAGTTAAGTTGCCTACCTCTAGTAATTATGTTGATTGCATTTACTTAATGCTTTAAATATTATTTTACGATTTTACTGTACATATATTCAAATACATTATACTTATGCAAACATTTTTTTTGACAAACATCATAGCTGAGAAATTGTTAGGAACTGCGCATGTATTGTCGAATAAAAATAGGTATTCTGCCAGCAATATTTTTGAAATAAATGTTGTTATCTGCTTTGAAAAAATCTTTATTAAGTTAAGGAATTCCATATTGGATTATGTTGCAGTTTTTGATTTAAGAAGACAAGTACGTGCGCTTTGGACATAATTAATACATAAACAAAAAGCTTAAATAACATTTACTTTTTCCTTCAATCGCATAATACCCTTTGTTCTCCAGGAAATTTTATTTGATGATAATACACCTCACATCATTACATTGTATTACGCATCCCAATCGCTACTGGGGATTTAGTTGGAACTAAGCCTAGTACCCTACTAAATACCACTATGAATAGGCGTGTTCTTAATTTGATTATTAACACAAAGTGGCTGTTTCTATATCTACTTTTTTTATGTAATCTTGGGGGTTAGCACTAATAGTTGCCTTTCTCAAGAGGAGGTTATTATCATTTGTATCTGGGCTTTACTTTACTGACCAACCAGTAATAGTAATAATGATTATTTATTTATCTTTAGGAAGAAGATGTCAATGCAACAAAATCACTGTTACAATCCTGCTCACAGTATTTTCACAATTTGGAGTTAACAGCGGATTGTGATAAAATTAGCTATTGTAAGGTGCCAATAAGCTGTATTTCACACAATGCAGTGTATAATATATTGAACTACCTAACCAGCATGTCTTTCTTACCACCTAATGTAAGTTAAAAGCGTTAATTTTTTTTTGGATTACCTAATTTCGTTAATACGTATTTTTCTCTTTATCGTTTTCAGAATACTTCTAATGTGATATTAACGGAAACAATTATTTTTATTCCATTAGCTTGCAGTACCGCAATACTGCCCTACTATCGCGAAATAGAAAAGTATACGTTAGATTACGGTGGCATATCTGTAGTAGCTATGGAATTTGGCATAAAAAGTGCACTGTTCGATGAGTATCTAATAAGGGATACTTGGCTCATGAGTTTGGGTGGCCTTTTCGTGCTGCTGTGCATGTGGCTTTATACGGGGTCACTATTCCTTACTGTCACGACAATAATTGCCATTGTGTTTTCATTGGGCATTTCGTATTTTATGTATACACTTGTTTTTGAGCTGCATTTCTTCCCATTTATGAACCTGTTAGCAGCTGTTGTTGCCGTAGGTGTTGGCGCGGATGATGCTTTCATATTTTGCAAGGTCTGGCAGGTGATGAAAGCGAACAAAAATAATTCACTGGTGCAAGTGATGAACGACACCATGAGACACGCCTTGGTCTCGATGATTGTGACGTCCTTCACTACGTCGGCCGCTTTTTTAGCATCATATATCAGTTCGATTACTGCCATTAAATGTTTTAGGTAATGTTGGATGGATGAAGAGATACTGTGGTTACTTAGCTCACCGAATTCGAAAATCTTGTTTCAGTGTATTTGCCAGCATATCGGTGCTCGCGAACTGTTTCCTGATGGTGTTCTGGTTTCCAGCCTGCGTGGTAATTTGGGAACGTTATCCGATATTCCACATGCCCATATGTCGCGGTTGCTTCCTGGCCTGCGTGGAGCGCTGGTGCTGCGGCCCCCAATGGGCGATATCACTCTCTTGGTACATGAAGTGCGCCAATGTCGAAAAGATATTGGCCGAGAAGGAGAGGATGTTCATCGAATTCATAATCAGATTTAGAGCCGTGTGGTTTGTATTGCTGACGCTATTGGCTGTCGCCAGTTCGTTCGTCGTTCTGTATTATCCCAGGCTGCAGTTACCCAATTCGACCGAATTTCAACTGTTCGACACGTCGCAATTGTTCGAACAGTACGATCTGCGGTACAAGCAATTATTTTGGTTCACACGTACTGAAAGGGTGGGTATATTTTTCAAAAAAAAAAAAAAAAAATAAAATTATTTTTTTTATTTTATTCAAACGTTATATTTTTCTCTTCTCACCAATTCGCATGCGTAAACGGATCAATTGTTTTTACAGATGGAATTGGAATCAAATATCAATTTAAAATTACCATTACGTTTCGTTTGGGGGGTGATACCCCAAGATAATGGGAACTATTTGGAACCGCAATCTCTAGGCACGTTGAAATCGGACGAATCCTTTAATATGTCCGATCCGGAATCGCAACGTTGGCTGTTGAAGTTTTGCCAGAGTTTGCGGAAGCAGCCGTTTTATCAGCCCGAAGTGGGCGTGCTCTTTCCGAACTGTTTCATAGAATCGTTCATAAGATGGATGGAGAGGAGATGCAAGGACGAATTCGAGGGGATCGACCGCAGTCCCTGTTGCGAGACGGCGGCCTTCCCGTACAAGAGTTCGGTGTTCAGCACCTGCATCATAGAAGCAATAGGCGATCTGTACGATACGATCTACTTTAATCCTGGAGTGGCGGGTCCGAAATTCACTAAAGACCAAGTTCCGACAATAAAAGCCGTCGTAGTGGAGTACGACAGCAACTATTCCTTTTCCTTATCATACGATTACATGCATAACTTTATAAGTCAAGTAGAGACGTGGTTCGAAAAGCAATTGAAGACGGCCCCGAAGACGATGAGAGGAGGCTGGTTCGTCAGTTCGTTGGAATTCTACGATCTCCAGAGGATATTATCAGAAGGAACCCTGATGGCAATAGGATTATCGATGTGTTTAGCTTTAATAGTATTATTTCTGGCGACGCTGAACGTTGTCACTAGTTTGTACGCAATCTTCAATATCACGTGCAGTATATTCGTGACCATGGCAATACTAGTATTACTAGGTTGGAAACTAAACATATTAGAATCGATAGCCGTATCGACTGCTATAGGTTTAACCGTAGACTTCAGTTTGCATTATACTGTCAATTACCGTTTGGCCCCGCTCGATTCCCAGAACGATCGCCAAGAGGCGACCAAGTTCGCACTCACTAATATGCTCAAACCGGTAACCATGGCGGCCCTGACCACGGGCATCGTTGGCGCTTTTATGCTTCCATCCCCGATTTTGGCCTACATACAGATCGGCACCTTCCTTTTGACCGTGATGGGAGTTAGTTGGTTGTACGCTACGTTCCACTTAGGTTCTCTCTTGGCTATCGGCGGACCTAAGGGCGATTACGGCCAATGTACGTACTCGCAGTTGTTGTGCAAGAGTCTGCGCGGCGATAAGGGCCCCAGGGTTAGCAAGAGGCCGACCGCGTCTTCGTTATCAGATACCCACGAATTAGATTTGTTGACAAATAGTAAGAGCTTCTCAAATTCGTCCGCTCCGAATCTTCTGCATAGGTCCCTGAGTGGTGGCAAACATGGCTCTAATCGTTACATAGTCTCTGATCAGTCTCCATCGGCAACTAGTGCCATCACTATTATAATGGGAGACGACACCTAAACGGGGTTAGAATTAGAATTAGAGCTAAGTGTCTCTGTGATAAATATCTGTATTTTGTTTACTGGATTTTTATATTGATTTTTTTTCGACATGAACGTTATACTATATACAATACATATATATTATAATAAACACTTGTTGTGATGTTGTAAAACTATCAGTAGGAATGTATGTATGGAAATGTTAAAACATATATACAATATATTAAATGGAAATCTGTGTTTATGCACAAGTTGTGACATTCCAAGAGAAATTAAAAAAAAAAAAACAATACAAATTTATGTTATAATTTGTATGTTTCATTTAATCCTCCTTTCATTTATAAATAATATGGAGTAAGAATTAAGCTAGCAAAAATTTTACATAATAACAAAATTTAGCAAATCCAACAAAAACAGCTGGGAGCATTATAAATTCTCGTACACAAAGACGAAAAAATAATCCATCAGATTGACGAAGAAACTATAATTGAATACGTGGACATTGCAATTTTTTTTTTAACTTCAACACTATCGTGATTCTGTAGTCATTGTACACCCACACAGTCCTACATTACGATCTTCAGCGCATCCGGGCTAATCTGGAAATATTCCCTACATTGTTTCAATTAACTAATTTTTTTGAAATAACACCTTTTCATTGTATTAGTTTTGCCAAAAAAGTATACGTTTGTATTCGCGATAAACTGCTGGTTAGACTAAGGGTTTTCCTTTATGCTGGTCATCAAAAGGTGTCACAGGATCACAGTTGTTGCATAACTTGAATTCTTATCTGCTATCTATCTCTGTATTGGCACGAGTTCATGTAAGCGCAAGACATAAAAAAAGCGTTGTATTTTTAGTGTTTTCTCTAAGATTAAAGTGATTTGGAATAAAGAAATTTTGTTCTTATTATTTTAAACTTTTCTTCCATTTGAGGTGCCACCTACAAATTTTAGATACGTCATTAGCAACCGGCCATCTACTGTTTGGTATTAGTTCTATAGATATGACGGTTTTATCTTATGCATTTTACGTGTACATATACATAACCTTCAAACACACTTCAAACTTCAAATGCGCGAACAGCTGTTGCGAATTCGCTATTTTCGTACCTCAAAGGTCCCAGAATAAGTGATGTGCAATGTCAAATGACCCCAGGAAGAATATAAATAATCTGCTATTCAAGCCTAACAATTCTATAGACGATGAACAGCCGGCATTTTATTTTACAGTCGTAAGTTGCCAATTCCTATCACGAAAACTTATGCTATTCGGTTCGAATTTGCCCAAAATTATTGTATTAGAATCGCGTAGATCTGAAGCTGTCATTCACAGTAATTTACAAGTAAAATAATCTTTCCTTTTTGTAAATTTAGTGATGGCCACTTAGTTCTCTTATCGGGTATGAATCACAGACACGATAAATCAAAGTTCAATCGTACAAATAAATCATACATGTTAAGAAACTTGTTTACCCTAATTGCCAATTTCTGTAATGATAAAAATATAATTTTTAATAATACTTAAGGTAGTAAGGGACAAAATAATTCAAGCAAAATATTATGGCAATTATTTGTTATACCTTTGAAATCTCAAACCGGAGATATTATTGTAAGTATATATTATCTAAAACTAAATATTTTGGTTTACTCGTGTGTTATAAACAAACAAAATGAGGTCAAAAGCGTGAGCAGAATAGCATAAAAAGTGTTACATTGACGAGATTTATGATGTACATATGATAAAATTACTCAATTTTCGAATTTGAACATTAATTACACAGTCCCTCGTTGTTTAGATTTTATTTTTCGTGTGATGTTGATGTTTCTAAGGTCACTGAAGGTAATATTTACGTAATATCTAATACGATTGACGCTAACGATCAAAATAACACAAACACTTTTCGGTTCGGTGTCTAATATATTTTAGTAATCATCTCAATCAAATTGCCAGTTTGTAAGCGTGTTGCTGAAGTATAGCTTGCATTATTTTTTTTTTATGTGTGTAGACGTGAATAATATAAACATATATTGTTATAATCTGAAGGCTACATCTAAATGATCGGGAAATGGTTCTTCTTTATTTGATTTTGCTTTAGGTATTACTTTGCCAAGTTTGTTTCCACAATTTGTGTGCATACAATAGTTACTGTAAAGTTTGTTTGTATAAAAACAGTTTGTGCGACACTGTAAGTGTTGTTTATTGTTTTTTTATACAGAAACGTTTTGAGAGTCTACACAATAAGTAAAATGTATGTTTTCCTCAATTATGAGAAAATGTAGAATTAGCATAATATGTGTCAACAGTAACAATAATAAACTTGTTAAGTTGTGGATCTAAATTTACATGTGCACACAGCATTTATATGGCTGATTTATTGGAAGTAAGAAACATAAATAATCGTTTATTTTTTTTACTAATTTTTCCAGAGCCTGAAGCCACTTCGACAACTAATAATGCAAATGCCACGACAGCAAACATTCCACAGAACATAGCCGGGCCTAACAACAATCCATATCAACACCCCAATGTGAATCAACCGAATTTATTCGATACATCTTTCTTTGACAATTATCCCAGGCAAAATATCACAGACTCACCAGTTCCCCACAGTACCTTTGAATTCGGTACAGACTGCTCATTTGTTTCCTGTGGAGAGAAAAGAGGCTGAAGGTCGAGGTTCTGAGCCTTTACCACCTGTAATTTTGTTTTCTAACACAAATACTGTACCGAAAACTGCCCCAACAGAACAAGCTTTTACTATATCCACTTATTCTACTATCGGCACACCAGCCAATCCAATTGTTAATGAAACTCCACCTTCTATACCTTTATTATCTATCAACCAATCTAAGAAACAGGTCACACTTCTTACTCTGTTCCGCCAGTGAAACGACATTACCTAATTTGACTGTAGTTGAAGGTGCGAAACAGGTACCTTTATTTAATTCAAGTGCATTTTCGACCAAAGGATTAGTAGAATCCTTTGGAACACCAAATAAACTAACACAAGCTGAATTATCCGTACCACTGTATCCCACTACTGGGATTACGCCAGGACAATCGTTATTTCCTAGTAATAGAGCATCACCAGTACCACCTGCTACAGTACCCTTATTTTCTCCTGGGGAACTGCCTGTTAAATCAACATTAGCTGCACCTCCACTAACAGGTAAGTTTCAACATTAGTCACTAAACATTGCTGAAATTAAAGTGATTATATCAAAATTCAATAATAATTTATTCCTTAAAAATAATTATTATTATTATTAATTATATAGGCAATAGATTGTATATAACATATAAAAAAAACCATTAAAAAACATAATAATAAAATTATAATGTAAATAATGCAATAAAAATATTTCGATATAAAACATATTCTAATAAGAAAAATAAATTTAATTATTAGATAAATAACCTTCAACTACTTTGACTCATATCAATAGATCCGAAACACACATGTGAATAACCAATAAATCAAGTAAACCACAAAAAAATATAAAAGATAATTCTAAAATAGAAATTAAAGGCGTATTTATCAATATGGAACGTTTGAATTTGGCGCTTGTTTTGGCTGAAGAATTTGTTGGTTATTTTAGTAACTTTTACGTCCACTGTATTACTAGCACTTGTGAGATCTGTCAATAAATGAATAACTGGACGCACTTAACCTAATAAATACCGCTTCATAAACAAACTTGTTTGTAAGTCTGTTTAATTTTCTTAAAAAGTGTATTAGCATTTTTGACTCGAGAAGACGTTAGTGTGCATTATCGTTTCGCTAAAACATCAAATTTAGCTGGTAAGTAACTTTATTAAAATTGTGATGGGATAAGATACTAAAAGCATAGTGTTTTGGTATATTCAAGTATGTTGCAGTGAATTCACCAAAATTTCATTCATATTTAAGTGTTAAGATAAAATAAATATATGTATTTAGTGATTTTAATCATTTGGTTGTACTATCAATTTCTAATATGTCTGTATAGGCTGCGAAACCTTTCCGTCATTGCACAGAACATTGTGAGTTGGTTAATATCAATGTTCTTCGCCGCTTTTGATATTACTGAATCATTTAATATGTTAAAAGCATATTTTTTTGTGATATAAATTGCTATTAAATAACCTTTTCAGGTTCTACCAACACTTACCGCCGAACCGGGTCCAAAAGACCTGTTTACGCTCCCATACCAGGACTTCAAAATCACCAGTCGCCGACAAGTCAAACACTTGGCTCAGCTGGGGATTATTTCACGTCATCGCAACCGACTGCGCATAAAATTTACACGGCCAATAAACCAACTTCTCAACCTGTAGATTCTTCCCAAGGAAACTCGCCGTTTTTGTGCCCTGTCTCCATACCTACAGTACTTGGTGAAGGTTTCATACAAAATCAGAGTGTAATCATGCCAGCTACAGGGGATTCGCAAATTCCCATTATGTCGACTGGGACCTATCAAGACGAGGGGAGATTATCTCCAGGAGTATCGGTAGGCTAAACAAACTTTACATTAATTTGTTTTTTTTTTTATTTTGGCTTGCAATTTTTCCTTTTTTAGTCTACAAGCATTGCTTATAAACCACCGAACTACCATTGGTTTTACAAGAAGGAAATCGATGGTAAAGTGACATGGGAACCGTTTTCTGTTAGCGATTCAGCGAAATTAGAAAATAGCTTTACATCTCGTAAGCAAAACTTACTAATTATAAACTGTTAGTTATTTCTAAATTGTTTATTTTATAGACGATTTAAGCCCAGAACAGAATATACCAACAGATGGTGGTAGATACGATGTGAATATACTGAGAAGGCAGAGAACCTCTGTCTATTGGGAGAGCAAGCCGTCTGAAGTGCGTAGATGCGCTTGGTTCCACAAGAGCCACACAGATAGTAAACGCATACCTTTTGAAGAGAATGTGGCAACACAATTAGAAGAGGAATATAAGTCGGCTGTCGAGTCTAACCAATGGGGAAGAAAAGTCGTCTTGCCGTCTGGAGAAATAGTTATGTTTCACACACACGAGGTCCTCATACTATCTTCAAATTCGCAAATGCCTGATATGGCCGGCGGTAATATGGTAATCACTTTTATTTTCTTTGTTTATAATGAGATAGCTTCCGTTTTTATCACAATTAAATATTACTTAGATTTATCCATTTACAGTAGCGTATTTGTATCTTAGCTTTGTGCACGTTTTTGCCAAGAAAACATAAATAATTGTTCGTTAATTGAAGATTTTTATAAAAAGAACTTTTAAAGCGATAAAAAATTGATTTTCGCATAAAATTTCCATTTACATTTTAGCAAGAAGCTCATTTCAGACATAGAATAATTAAAAGAGGCATTGATGGTTACGTTGTTGAGGAAGGGGAATCTGACAAGGTAGATCATCTCTTATTTATGGTCCATGGTATCGGAGCTGGTTGTGACCTCAAGTTTCGCGCAGTCGAAGACGTGGGTGAGTGCTTGACAGACATTATCGTTATTTATGATCAGTTCTGTGAATTCAGACTGCTTTTAACATGGCTTATGTAAGAAAAATAGCTTTGATTAAAAAATGGCCGTTAGAAAGATTCAATACAATTCAAAATAAATTAACATTAAATCAAATTATTTAATCAGCCCTAGGAATAATATAATAATAAACTGTAACAATGACTGTCATATCAGGATTATATGACAATAATAATAGCAAACGTTAAAGAAGGTGAATGACATTCAATTTAAAATGAGACAAAATCAGATGAAAGAAACCACTAGAAATTGAATCACGATTTTGTTAAAGTATTTTTATGAAGATAAGTTGAGGTTAAAATTAAAACATTTACATAAATTAAAGAACTGCAAAGATAAGACAATTTCTGAATAGCAATTAGCAAGAATCGTTGTTTTTCTGAGTATTAAAATTCTTTTTATAATGTTTAATTTTTTTCTTCATTTACAAATATAAGAAAATATTTCCCATTAATAATTACAATTAACAAGAGTAGTAAATTCTTATGCGGACAGCGTTTAAACTGATCTGAATTCGTAACATTGCATATAATATAATGAACATGCTGTGAATTTATTGCCTTCCAGTCGATGACTTTAGAAGTGTAGCACTGCAACTAATAAGCACTCACTATCGCTCATCATGCGACGAAAAACTCGTTACAAGAGTCGAGATATTGCCCATAGGTTGGCACAGCAAATTGCATTCCGAAGACACCGGCATCGATAATAAATTAAAAAGTATAACGTTGGAGAGTATACCTAAATTGAGAGAGTTTACCAACGACACCCTGTTGGACATACTATTCTATTCGAGCCCAATCTACGGCCAGACTATCATATCGAGCGTTGGTAGCGAATTGAATAGGATCTATGACTTGTTCAAGCAGCGCAATCCAAATTTTACCGGCGGGGTTTCGTTGGCCGGTCACAGTTTGGGGTCGTTGATACTCTTCGATGTGCTATGCAACCAAGTACCCGCTCCGCCGACTGTCGAGCAAGATTCAGGTGATTTAATGCGAATAATATCGGCAATTTTATATTGTAAAATGCTTAAACCTAGATGACGGAGGCGCCGCTAAAAATAAAGGACAGAAGCCGAGTCCGATGAGTCGCAAAATGAGCAGGAGGATCAGCTACATGGTCGGGTCTTGTGGAACTGGCCAAGCGCAGGTGAATTACCCGAAGCTCAACTTCCAACCAGCAATTTTCTTCGCTTTGGGGTCTCCGATTGGTAAAGAAAAATTAATGGAAATATCAGTTCATACGTCTTATTCTTTATTCACGTTTAGGCATGTTTGTGACGATCAGGGGACTCGACAATCTAGGCGAGAAGTTCGAATTGCCCACCTGTCCCGGGTTCTTTAACATCTTCCATCCCTACGATCCGGTGGCCTATCGCATCGAATCGTTGATAAATCATCAATTGGCTTCCGTAAAGCCGGTTCTCATTCCGCATCATAAAGGGCGGAAGAGGATGCATTTGGAATTAAAGGAAACCATGGCGAAGGTCGGATCTGATCTTAAACAGAAGTTGATGGATTCCATGAAGAACACCTGGAATTCTCTGTTGGGCTGGTCGAACACTAAACCGCCCGTGCAGCCGGCCATCGCAGAGGAAGTCGATAAGGTGTTGGAGCAGTTCGCGACAAAACATTCCTCCACACAGAACGAGGGCGACGAGAATAGTGGTAATTCAGAGGTTGGGGATATGAATCTGGGTATGCTAAATAAGGGACGTAGAATTGATTATGTGTTGCAAGAAGCTCCAGTCGAGTTTTTCAACGAATATATATTCGCTTTATCGAGCCACGTTTGTTATTGGTAAGTTCGAATAAATATGGTAAATGCCCAATGAACAACCTTACGTATTGTTTCTTTCAATTAGCCCATCACTAATTTTCTCTATCATTTTAGGGATTCCGAAGATACCGTTTTGATGATCATAAAAGAAATTTATAACCTACTAAACGTCTCTCCGGATTCTCAAATACCCCAACAGTCGATGACAATCGAGAGACCACCCTCACAACCTCGAACAATAGATCAGTTCACTATCCAAACAGTACAACTTGGCATGGATCCGACCGTTCCGATCAAAATGGATTGTGACATCGGGCCACCCCCTTTATCTGGTTTCGTAAAACAGTGAATCACTGTAATAGTTTGTTCGTCCGTTTCTAAGTTATTTTCGTTCTAGTTCAATTTTAAAATGTTATTTTATATCAATAAACGTCATGTTTCTCTACGGCCTCAATAACCGATGGTACAATAATAATCCGTCTTGACTAGTATTTATGTGTGCCTGTATAGGAATATCGCGTTTAAATCTAGTTTAATATAGAGGAAAAGGGCTGTGAATAAGAAAAAAATGATTGTAGTTTCTTAGACATTTCTGTTACTCATTGTTCTGGTTAAATAAATCGTTTAACATTGATAATAATTTTCTAATTCACATGCTAATATTTATAATAATCGTTCTGGTTCTTTTTTTATAAAATGTTTGTTCTTGGTTTGTTTCTTGTAAGTTTTGACGTTAATAAATACAATCGTTTTTTGCTACTGTTGCTATTTTCATTATAAATTAATTCTGCTGATGTAATTATATTTATTTACATAACATTCGATGTATCTTTACCTAAGGTGGTATGAAAATATGCCACAACTTCTTACAGTGTGATTGCTTTACTATATCATTATTTGTTTTAATATACTTAGAAAAAAAAATGCATATGATATCAAAATTGAATTCCGAATAACGTTTTTAGATTACTTTATCTTTTTTTATATGTCGCGTGGAAAAGAAGAGTGAAAATATAAGCATTCGAAGAGGAATTATTTTCCCGTGGAAAATTTGCAGGAAAATGTAACTATTAGAAGACAATATCAAATGAGAAAGAAGTCTCATTGTTGAAATTCCCAAGAAGTCAAAATTATAGTCAAATTACTTAATAAAATGAAATTTCACATACAAGATTCCTCGCTTTAATTTTTTTTCGTTTTTAAATTTAACTAAAAATAAGAAGTGATAAATTTGTCTCCTACTTTTCTACCAAATGTGAAACAAAATCATTATAGATAAATTTACCTTACAAAAAGCAGGATAGGAACGAAAGGAATTCTGCAGTTACTTTAGAAATTTTTTTTTGTAAATCCCTACTATACCCTTGTTTATAGTTGTAGTACTTTTGTATGTTTCTTAGATGGCGCACAGTGCCAATTTAAGGCATTTAAAAATATATTCGGAATTATATACCTATATAGAGGTTGCTATATCTAAAAATTAGGTTTTATTTTTTTAAATTAATGAAATGATAAATTAACAACTTTCTTTCATTGTTAACAATCAAATAATTCCATTTAAAATGAGTTTTCAAGATATATCTTACGCACCCGTTGGTGTGTTATCACTAAAAGCAGTAATATGTTTTAATGAAAATAAACACATCAGGTTGTGCGCTTCTTTAATCACGTACGTTAAAGGCGCTAATTGAGAATGAACGTTATACGCCCTACGTATAGGCAACCCATTATACGTTAGCGTGTATGGTTGCCTAATCGATACGATGGGAAGATTTTATTCAAATATTATTAACTGCATAAACGAGTATTTCATTTCTAATCGATCTGACGGCACTTTTATTTTATATGTCAAATCCTGATACGCAAAAGAGAAGAGGCAATCAATCACGGTATTAATCTCAAATTAGAATCTGAAGTGTGATCCTTTCTTATTAGGAAAATGTTGATATAAATTCTCTTTTACTTCGAGTGTTGAAATAAAAGGAATTTTATGCGAAATTAATTTGTATTAAGAGTTTGGAAATGGGGTCATGATTTATTAATTTATGTATATATACATGGGAATTTATTCATAAATTAATTTTAAATGTTTATTTATTACGCTTGTCGGTAGATGCCGCTCAGTGTTACTGCAGCGCTATATTTTAAATTATCATGTTTAGATAATAAATACAATCGTAAATTTTCGAACGGTAATCGGAAAATTGATTAATCGAGATGTTGCAGGGGATCGTACGCTTGCTGCCGGTTGTAGGAACTAATTTAAAATTAGACTGGGAGAAGTCGAATTAAGAAACGGAAAAGGTTATTAACGCCGTTTTATAAGATCGCAGGGAAGTAGAAATCACCGGCACCGGGAAGAAAACGAATTATGGAAATCGAATGCCAAAAAAAAAAAGAACGCGTCGAAACGACAAACACATGTGGCGTCGCTATTAATTTAAATTTCCATCCAAGTCCGGAGGAGAGCGGAGAAACGAATGGTCTAATTTTCTAAAATTCGCATTATCTACTTTACATTCATTTTAAATTTGGAATGCGGGAGAGGGCAAAAGTTTTAGCGTTTTTAATATTTAATTCTATTTGATTTACGATGTTAGCCCGGGAGCCCGGCATAAGAACGGGCCCGGCCCCCAGGTTTGACGGGCAGGCGCATATGGGGGATAGATGTTCATGAGAAAGGCAGTAAGCGCTAACTCGTTTGCTAATGCGGAAACGATTGTTTGAATCTCGCCATGAATTTTCTTCCAAGAAAATTACTTTTTCATTTTATCCAGCGGTTCCAGAACGGCACACTGCGCATAGGTCCTATATATGTTGTACATATGTAGGTACATTGTTATACATACGTGCGTATACACATAGATATTTTTATGCGGAATAGCCTGAGAAAAATGGTGGAATTAATTGAAGCTACTAAAAAATTATTGTGGGATATTTAAATTTGGCTATTGTGGGTTTATGCTATCCCCTTTTTAATTAAAAAAAAATCTTGACTACTGTAAATAAATTAAATCCCTCATTTTCGCATTTACGTGAACGTGGATGCGAACAAATTAAACAGTCGTGAACACCATAACGTTAATAACCATGCATGTTACATATTTTAGAAAGTCTAAGAGACTATGGTAATTATACAGCAGTCCTTTGGGCATGAAGAATACCGCAACCAGCACATGTTCCACGGTCATTCCTAGGCCGAATACTGGCCGAACAGTCGTTGAATACTATTTAATGATGATTTAACATTCTGTCCTACCTTTGTGCCTTGTATTTCGGAAGCCAGTACCTATATAGCTATCTAGTAACCGGTACAAACGGAGCGGTCCTTTTTATAAGCCAATCTATTGTTAAACGGCGGCTAAGTTATGTTCTTTTAATGATGATTTTTGTTTATTATTTTGTGAATGGAAAAATCGGCCTGCTACTATTACCAAGAACTGTTTTTTTTTATGTATCTTAATCAGATTCTTTCGCTAATTTATGTGATCATTAAAACTGTTTAAATGTTCGTCAAATTATTAAAAATCCCAATCAATATTATATATCATCCTAAAATGTTACGTTGGTCCTAAAAAATTCTAATACAGAAGCCCGAATATTAACTGAAATACAAAACCCTAATTTACATATTTATGCCTACCTGGCCTAATTCTATAGATATCTCGCCGTCTCTCTACTCTCAGCTACTTATAGTTACGTGCATACATCATTTCAACTACACAACGTCCGTCTTCCATCCTTGTCCGGCTTAGTAACCCCGAGGATTAACTTTAAAAGGCGTATTACATACCAATAAAATACATCCGGTTTTTTCTTTTTCTTTTTTTTTCTAAACACATTTCACACCTGTACAGGTAACGTTTCGGACCCTTCTATTATCATTATTATTATTATTCTATTTAACTGTCGGTATAATCTTTCGGCTTTCAAAAGACACCCTTCTTGTGTGACATGAAACCATTAAAATTATTTATTTTAATGGTCTTGGTATTATGCTGAAAGCTGGCTTTAATATACTGTAAGATTTGTTTAAGAGCATTTATATATAGTAAGCAATAAGAGCATCTTAACTAAATTTAAAGAATAATATGTATTTGCATTTGAAACAAAAATTCTTAGATTTTCGTTTAGCGTTTATCAGAAGTTACATAAATTGATACAGAAATGGTTTCTTTCGTTTAAAGAATAGAGTCAATTGAATAGTTTATCATCATAATTGTTATTATTGCGCTAATTTGAATTTGCTAAGAAAGCGCCAAGAATTTGTTTGAATCAAAGACTGCTATGACCGTTACGTGTATTGCGCGTACTTGAACAAATGCGAATCATTTTTTTGGAGACGCCATTTGCATTAAAAAGAGCGTCTTGAATATCGTGTCTTGTGCGAATGATCCTGATCGGGTCCTATTTGAAGGAATTCCGGGCTCCTGTATTCCCGGTAAGTTATTTTTAATACATAAATCTGGTTTTATAGTCAAATAAATCAAATAGATTACGCTTAAGTAGGTACGCCTACAAGACGAAGGTTAATTTTCGTTGAGGGTTTTTGAGGGTGTACTTAATGTGTTTATTATATAATACGGTATTCAGTTATTCTTTATTTGACGAAGTAAACGGGTGAATTCTAAATAATAATACATAAAACTAAATCCGTGATTCAATATCAATGTAGTGGGTTAAATTTTATTGTGTGTGGTGGTGTGGTAGCATTGCGCGTAGAAAAATGCGGATCTGTTTGTTTCTGGAAACGCTATTTATTAAAAAAAAAAAACTGTTTTTTCTCGCTTAAAACTATTTATTTGATAGAAATCCTAAACCGTTTATTCCGGTAAGTTGTTTTAAATATATCGAATAACAGGTAATATATGCTTAAGCTGGTACCTGTTAACCCTAGTTTTTACTATTATAGTTGAGGTTTTTTCGAAGTGTTTTTGTAGTTGTATTTTATGTTTTTATTATAAATTACGGAAAAGGTATTCAGATAATCTTTATTTGACGGTATAAATGCGTGAATTCTAAATAATAATAGATACATAGATTCAATTACGATTTATCGGGTTAAATTTTATTGTGTTTAGAAAGGCCATTTGCTTTAAAAAATATATGAACACTGTGTTTTTTTCTAGCGTGGAACTCTTCCTTGGAAGAAATCCTGCGCCCTTTATTCCGGTAAGTTGTTTTTAACTTGTCTGAAATAGATTTAGTCTGTAATAAAATATATCAAACAGCAGATAATATATGCTTAAGTAGGCATCTAGTTTTTCGAAAGTGAGGTTAGTTTTTGCGGTTGCTACTATTTAGTTTATTTTGACGCATTTCTACGGTTGTATATTATGTTTTTATTAGAGAATACGAAAAAGGTGCTCGCATAATCTTCATTTGACGGTGTAAATCTAAATTCTAAATACTACGTATAACTGAATGAGTTTAATCGTGTAGTGACTATATTGCGTGCATACAAATTGAAATTATATTTTTCGACACACCCTAAAAAACACACTGAAAACCATTTCTTACGCGTAAAGCTCTTCATGGAGACTGCTTGGAAGAATTCCGAACCTTATAATGCCGTAAGTTGATTGTAATTAGTTCGAAGTAGATTTAGTTTGATAATCAAACGGATAATGTATATTTAAGTAGGTACACCTCCAGAAGTGAGGTTAGTTCTTATAATTGACACTATTTAGTTTATTTTTGTGTATTTTTGCAATCGTATTTCAAGTTTTTATTATAAAATATTGGAATAGGTACTTGGATAATTTTATTTGAGGGTGTAAATGTAAAATCTGGGTAATATATACAACTAAATCCGGGATTCCGGATCGACTTTCTGGGTTGAGTTTTATTATTTCGTGGTCACACCGCGCGTATAAAAATACACACGCGGTGTCCCTCGGAATCGTAACTATTAGAAAAGAAAATTTAGACTGTTATAAAAGAACGAATAAAACGCCTTCATGATTTCTGACGATAAATTTCCTAAACTGCTCCCGTATAGAGACGTTCAGCCGGCATAGGTGGAACCAGGTAGATGTCGCGGCTGTTAGGGTTATAAAACACCCCCATACGGGGCGACCCCGGCATTTTAAAGATTTTCGATTCACATAAAAATATATTTATTTTGTTTTATTGCGGTTATAAAAATTGTAATCAGAACCGGGGGCTCCCCTTATTCCTTCCAATAACTTTCTTGTTTTCTCCTCCGCGTATTGCTTAATCCCGACTTCCTCGCACCACACGCCGCGGCT
The DNA here is from genome assembly GCA_004143645.1 of Protaetia brevitarsis. Taxonomy (NCBI): domain Eukaryota; kingdom Metazoa; phylum Arthropoda; class Insecta; order Coleoptera; family Scarabaeidae; genus Protaetia; species Protaetia brevitarsis. The sequence continues at coordinate 3,324,597 of RXPK01000153.1, read as the reverse complement.
GTCCTTACCGTCGTCAGTCAAAATGAGCGCGTCCGGGTAGGAAACCGGAAAGAGTAGGTAATAGTTTTAAAAGCACCCCGAAAAACAATTGGCCATGAAATGGCCTATCGATTTGTCCGGCCAATCACAAAATATAAATCTTCCCAGTTTATCTTGATTACCCCCAAAACGCCAAGCAGGTTTTTCTATTAAGAACAGAACTTGCCTCTCATTTTTTCTTTTATCAAAACAAATCTTGGTGATTTACTGTATGTATTGAGTGTACTATCCTTTGCATATTGCGATGTTAATTCATCATTAAACGTTATAAAAGCATATTCGGCATTCTAAGGAGGGTATTAGACTATTTAAGTAGGGAATCGCACTGAACCAAAAAAGGACATATATTTAAAGAAAATAATTATATTGATTACAAAGTTGTACGAAAAGATTGAGCTGTGAATCACTTGAGCTTCACTTCAGCACAGTAGTACACAGTACTACTTTACCTCAGGACAGTTTCTTCGGGGAGATTTTGATAACAATGCTGTTATTTAGCATAATTTTTAAAAAATTAAAATTGTAACTTAGTAATTATAACTATGGATCAATATTAAGTTTTTAGCAATTGAAAAAGACAAATATATTGTCGAAACGTCACGCTGTGTGAATTAGTTCGTTTTTATTAAGTCAATACATCCACAAACTAACTGTTTAGTATATTAGAAAATGGCTACAAACACCGAGAATGTAAAATAATACATTAAGGCGAATCTGGACGTCCAAGTGTGCGACAGAGATAAATATATCGGAAAAGTATTCCGCGCTTTTTCGGAAAACGGTAAGACCGATTTTGAAATTTTAAACTGTATTTGTCTTAAAATAATGTTTGAAATTGCGCCAACGTTTTAATTTTTTTATTTTCTATGTATTTAAATTTTTAAATGTTGTAAGTTTGTTATTAAAAACAATTTCTAAAATCGGCTCAACGGCGCATGTGAAGACCAATGTCTTAATGACAAAACTTTTTGAATTTTTGAATTTAACGCCCGAAACAGAAATATTCATTTTTCTTTTTTCCATCAAATGCCGACAGGCCACCGGCTTCTATCGTAACCTAACGCACAGACCGATGTTTGTTTTGAGGACGTATCTACGTACGTCTGCTATGGAATCACGTAAGGTATAAATATAAGGATATTCAATTCTGCTTTCAGTACTGTCTTTTTGCGTATTTTACACAACCCAACCTACTTCCTACCTATGTTTTAAATACGTGGGCAATTCTTAAAATGTGTAAATGTTAATAACAGATAATGTATCTACTTTTTATTAACGAATCATAATTATAAATACTAAACCACTTCAATAATTTCCTTGATGCCAATGGTATTACGAAACAGAACATCAATAAAATGCAAATAAAAAATGCACACAGCCATTTTTTCGACTGGGTAAAATGTATCTATAAATTACAATTTCTTTTATATCTGCTTAGATTACATACCTTGTATCATAGTCATTTATATTGACCGCCCTAGAATTATTTATGGATTTTGGCGCACTGAAATACGCAATGACAAAGTAATAATATGTCTAGGTAAGTAGATATGGTACTTACATTTGGTACAATAGAACATTAAATCTTAGAAGAAGCCTTTTTTCTTTTTGCGCAGATACGAAGATGCTTTCGCCTTTTGACGAGTATCTTTTATCCATTTTTAGATAATGCGGTTTGCTACTTGTAAGAAAGTAAATATTCTTCATACAATAACTGCAGTGCTAAGTAAGTTCCAGAGAAAAAACTTTAGAGGTACTTGACTACAGGTGTGCGATGTCTGTGTGTGTGTGTTCAGTGAGGTTTGTATGTTTGTGACAGTGTGTGGCACCCTGACTCATTTATCACAAGTTACCCTATAGGAAGTTGTATTGTAAAATCATAGATACAGTAGCGAATACTTTAGACAATCTTAGCAATTGATTTTGGGCATATGTAATATAGAAAGCAAACAATTCATACCATTCAAAAAGACAAGAGGTATCTTTCTTTTCGATCTGACTATCGCTTGAGGTTTATTCCTGCAATCACGTGTTCTACAAATGCTCTTCACATTTGTGCATACCTCGAGATAATTCAGTTTTCGGAAAACAGCAGTTACTCAATTTACAAAATAAGTCACTGATTCTACTGATTCATAGTACGGATTATGTTATCAATGCTATAATTATGTATTTCTGAATTAATAGCTTTCTTTGTAGTAAATCAAATAAAATTACTGATAGTACCTTATTAATTTGCATTTTAATTTTGATTTTTCTAAAGAACCATATGAAATAGTGTTACCCTATACATTCAAGTTCATATGACAGACTAACTAATGTTTTGAAAAGATCTGATTACTCGAACCAGTATCATTTCAGTAGCGCACTCAATTCGACGAGTGTGCTACCGTCCTAGTTATGGTTGTCCCGGCGGACGAGATCAAAGAGGAAACGCATTTTCCTCTTTCGGAGGCTATTTGCTATCAGAAAGAAATGAAAAAAATGTTTTAGTATTAGTAAGGACCGCTGAACCGTCGCCCTTGACCACTTTTTTATTTTTCCTTTTTGGAAGCCAAATAGAACCAAATAAAAAATTTAAAAAAAGAAAAATCAAAAAAATAAAACGTTGGCGCAATTTTAAATACTGTTTTCAAAACAATCTCTTTATCAAATTTAAAATATTTTGATTGGTATGTCTAAAAACAGCGGAATAAAATCCGCGCCATCTGCTGGAAGAGAATCTCATTAAAAGGCCGCCCAGATTCGCCTTAACAGAATACAAATATTTAAATGTGTTAATTTTCTTGGATTTTCTCTTTTTGGCGACACTATCATCTAGTTTTATCGAAACATCCTTTCCATAGAAACCAAGCAGCCTCTGCTTTGTTGCATTAGGGGGAAGAAATTTGTGAATAGGATAAAACTTGTTTTGACTTCATCTTGTTAATTTTAATATGTTTGTGATTTTGTCTTATTTACAGTTGGTTTTTGTCTTTACAACTTTATTAGATCTAATTAGTATTTTGAACAATTTGAGCCCGCCTTTAATATTTGTCTTAATCCTTCTGTATTTTTTTTTACTCTTTGGCCTGAAGATGAGTGTTAAAACACTCGAAACATGTAGCCATTAGCACTTTACCAACAAAAAAAGAGTTTGTGAGATTCTAGGTCCTACTTTCATTTCCTTTAACGTAATCAACATGTGCTCACACAATGTAAACCTTGAGGAATAATAAAAAATTAATATTAAAGTTTTGTCTATAAAAATATTAATTGAATAATATTAATATTTTTTAATAAAATATTACAGAACAACGGAAAGCTAGTTAGCCATAGAAGAAATGCCGAATACCAAAATCGAATTATTTCAATATTTTCTTTCAGTGCGTAATCGATGGGATGTACATTGCCAAGTATAACGTTTATTTCCCCCAGATGAGCGAGTAAAGTTGTTTAATAAGCAAATTGCTTGTAGAACACTCGCATTTACTCCCTTTTCTTTGGCGGGGAAAACAATGTTATTGATTCTAATTACAATTAATAATTATCATACAGTTCCATTAAGATAATTAAAAGGGGGGACCGAAGCAGCTTCGGGGTGCGAGGATCTCGAGTGCGGGGCCGAAAAAGACATAAATTCATATTTGGAAATATTCGGGCGTTTAAAATAAATTTTACCGGTTCTCAAAAGCGGCGGGGTGATTAAATAATAGCTCGCTTAACTTGATTTAACAATTCATCCCCGAATTCCCGAAGATAAATGGGCATCCACTTGACTTTAGAATTTCAAATGTATACGCCATAACGCAATATACCCTCGGAAATGGATTTTATCCGTATATATGTATATATACATATAAACTACAATAACGATAAAATAAAATTTAAACGGGAATTTTTGCCTACGAAAATTTTACACAAAGTATTTTTTTTAATTGAAAATTCGTGCCCGACATGAATATAAACGGATACAATAACCCGGGTAGCTCAAAACATTTCATTCGACGATTTTATAGTTGCTACAGCGGATTTTGAATATTAATTTTATTGCCGTTTAAAGTATGTCGTATAAGTTTTATGGTTTAATAAAATGATTGAATACCGTATTAAATGTGACGATACCCACAGTACCTGTAAAACTCCGAGTCTTTAAATTCACAAAAGAGATGTGAGTTGCGCACCCCGTTTTCGGAGTGAGTCAGTGAAGAACACTGATTTTCCTCATTTTTTGACCTCGTTTAGTTTTGTATTATTTTACGATCAATCTCAATAATTTCATCATAATGGTGTCATTAACTCGACAAACCCGTACTTTTCGGTCACACTGAATAAAGAGCATATGACGAATGTTAAAATTTTCGACGTTATTCAATGGCAATTTGGAAAACCGTCAGTTGCAATCGTAGTTGACCCGTTTTAAAGACGTGGCAATTTTTGTGTCTCGACACCCGGCAACGAAAGATATATAAATTACTGAACGTGGCGTGCCAACCGAGGCTTTTAACGCATCTCGACAAAAACAGACCATCACATTATCACTTTTGCCTGCCATCGCCTTGGCGTTCGTAAAACCACCACCTCTGAAAAATATGCGGTGGCGCAGCGCTCAGACCCCGTGGAACCCCATATTTCTCAATTAGGGCAATTTAGTACGCCACTCGGACGGAAAGTGGCATCGGTTTTATTTTGGACGAGAAAACAGTCACTCCTAATACATACATAGGTAGGGTATTTAAGTATATATGCACATACATACATTCCCTAATGAGATTTAACGCGAGGAGCTGGCCCTATCATGATGCTAACAATAAATTTTATGCTAACATCGCAAATCGCATCACGAACGTAAAAGAGATATAAAATAGATATTGCAACGGCCAAGAATTTAGAATAATAAATTTATCTGCGATTGGAAAAATATCGTGCAGGATAAATCCAGATTGTACACAAAGTTGTAAAATGGAGCTCGTAGAATGAATAGAGGGTTTGGTCATGGATTGAAATAAAATTCCCACCAATATAAAATTATTGATACTGATAACTGAAAATATTATTGTGAAAACTATTGTATTTTCAATAGTATATGTATGGTAATTGTTAATATATAATATATTTATTAATAGTTATTTAAATATAAAAGGCATAAAACAAAATAAACAATAAAAAGGTAAAGCCATAAGTACTTTAAACTCGATTAATTGAAAAGCCCATATATAAAACCTTGTTACTTTTGAAAATTCTAATTTTTGCATAATCATTTCCGTTTGTTGATATCCCTTTTTGGAATTGCGGTTTCTCATATAATTATTCAGCATTGTTATATGTGTAAATTTGGGGAAATGACAAAAATACAATGTAAAATTTAAAAATTTTGGTGATCAGGATTTTGGGAAAAGATTAAATTACCATTTTTTGAGGAATATGTTTAGCGACCACCTTCGAGAGAATATATGTAAATACGATAGTATCCACATTTTCCCAATTCTTTTTGATATTCACTCGCTCAACTAATCTGACAAATATCGATGCATGAGATATACCACAAAATCGACAACTCATCTTCACTGTACGGGGACCATTAACAACTCTAATTCCAAGAGAAACGGCTATTCATCTTTTCAGTCTAACCATTTGCGCGGGATTAAATTGACTCTGTTCGTTTGGACGAATCCAGAATGCCCTTGCTGTTAATTGTGATATTGTGAAGCGAGCCTAATGATGTGTAGTTCGAATCACTGGGGTACCTCTTTTTTTAAGTCTTGGTTTTGATACGCCGTTTTCGTCTTTGTCTGTCCTGTTAACGCATTGTGTATCTCGTGGTGCGTGAATCGAAGTACAGAAGGACGATAATAAGTGCTTACGATCCCTTTTCTAGATCTAGTAGTTTTAATGAATGAATATAATTGCTCCTGGCCGGTACTTTTTGAGAATTTCGTTCAGGCCCTCCCACTCGCATTGGATTTATTTTATTATCTAATTGCTGTATTGTTCTATCTAAAATTACATCGCTTTTAACGCTGATTAATATGCAGTATACGAAGAAACAATTGCAAGATATTTTCGAGAAATTTGGAGGAAAACAGATACATATCTTTGTGTTTAATGTTTATTTTTTTATTTTTAATTGAAAAGGAGAATGTAAAAATGTGTATTTATAAATAATACTTAAAAGTATCACCTTATTCCTTCTCAATACATTTTTGTGCCCGCTTTAATTATTTTTGGTAATTGAAAAAGACTTAGTAAAATACTCGAAATGTTTTACAAGATTTAAGAAACTGTTTTATTATCATCCAGCCAATATCCCACTAAACTTGTTTAAAAAGAAAGATAACTACGATGTCTACGAAAAATATTAACCAAGAATTAGTAAATGTCTTATGCATATTTCTTTTAATTATTATTACACTGTTGAAAATTTTAACACTTCTTTGGCTAATTTAATAGTCACGAGAGGTCCACACTCTTTTCGTGTTATTTTGTCGAGAACTATACGAGTTTAAATTTGAGGAGCAAAGATAGTCAAGTATTGTCTATTGCTAAGGGGTTATTTTGTCCAACTGACACGTGGAATTATAAAATACTTCTAGTCACATTTTGTTTGATCTAGACTAGACAAATTTACTAGCTGTTTAACTAAATGAATGCGATCTATTGATTGATTTAACACCCTTTTCTAAAAACGACATTTTTTTTTTAATATGCAACTCTTATTTCTTAGTGCTAGAATATTCTCTCTTTAAGACGTTTTCTCAATTATAAATATGCAGAACTACTCATTCAAAGGTTTAGGTTTCAACTAAACGTGCCAATTTTCAAATGATTTTAATTTAATTCCGTAAATAGATGTTCCCAATACATCTTTAAGATGTTGATTTTTTTTTATGGACACTGGAATTAACGTTTAATAACACAAGGTTACACTTTGCAGGTCAATACACGTTTGGTGGTTTGTTTGTATATGTTAATACGCAGAAACAAACCCGAAAACAGATACACGTGCGATGCACCTGGTGCGTATAATGCAATACCGTATTGGATTAGATGGGGTTTCTATATTTCTATCCGAGGGAAAATTTTTGATTGGTTGACGCTTCTGAATGTCTAGAAAAATAGTAAATCCTCATATCTAAACAAAGAATGCACACAAAATTCTAGTAATTTCTGTTATATGAAACACACGTAGTCAACTCGTTTGGCAAAGTTTGTAAAAATATATGTGTATATGTATTGGAGACCAACAAAACCAAGAAAATATTTATGGATATTAAGGGGAGGCTTACATATATATACCGGAAAAGTCCAAAAATTTTGAGCTTTTTTTTTTCAGACAAAGGAAAAGATATACGAAATACGGCTTTTTCTTAATAAATATATTAAAACGAACAATAAAAAAATATATTTTCTTTAATGACAAGACCACTATGACGTTTGCTATTTGTATCTAAGTAGCAATGTGCACAGAAAACACGGTCAAACTGCGTAAACTCTAGCATACGCAAAAGTGATCTGAAATTGAAAATAAAAAGAAGAGTTGGAAATATATTAAATTTGTTGGAGGTTATACCTAAATTTAACCAAATAAGTCGAAAGCAAACAATGTGGCAGATACCTGGACTTTGAATTTGATTATTTTCTATTTGTTTTTGTTGTGTATGTGGATATAAAATGTGGAACATTGCAATTTTAGTATATTATAGTATAACCTCCAATAAAAACTGTTTACATTAAGAAAACAAAAGAATTAAGTTGATATATGAACACTTGAAGAACTAGAACTTACGCAGATTTGAAAAATCATGTTTCGAGAAAAATGCGTTCAAAGTTTCTCAGCAAAAATTTTTACAAATAGTTCAACATACACTTAGTCAGCTATTCCAGCACTATACATTAATCCTTCTTCTTCTTCATATTCTGCTTTTGCAAAATTTGTTGCTTCCCTTTAGACAGCACAGCAAGTTTTGCAGCGCTGACATGCTCTGCTCTGCTCGTTGTATGCGCTGACGATCAGAAATTGATGACGAAATTTTTGGCATCAAGTCCTACTGCAATTCCCACCGCATTCATTATTTGTAATACAGAAAAGTAACCTTCATTGAATAAATTTGCGGCAATGTAGGTAGCAAGTTGAATTGTTTATGGGTCGCAGTGTAAATCTTTTGAAGCTAGTTTCTACACACATGAACTAAACGAGTCGTTTCAGTTTTGACAATTTTTTCCAATGCATCTTTGCAAGAAATCACTCTAGAAAAAAAAATCATAAATCCGCCTAATAGCATCTTGATTTTCTTTTTTTGCAAAAGGGTCACGTATGAATGAAGCAAGCTCAACCTTGGTTTTGCAACGCGCCACTTACACAGGTTGTCTACACCTTTTGGACAATAAATGTGTCGTGGATCCGCGTCGGTTGAACATTTATAATGAAATGTAGCCAAATAGCTGCCTTCATTTTTTATGCAGAATCTGGATGTTGTGTAATTGCTAGTCCACAGTACACTATTGTTAAATTATCAATAACTTTGCCAGTCAGTTTACCAGCGCCCTTTCTTCAAAGTCCACTCATTCTTTTTTGTACATCTCCAACGCATTCTCTTTTTTTTCTTGAACAGTAACATCTTAGTACGGCTAAAATCACAAATTGCTTAAAAGTTGTCTTATCTCAGTCGCCTATCCGAAATCGTGCGAAAATTTCTTTTAAGGCATCGCATCGACCATTTTTCCTGTGCTACTCTGATGATCCGTAGTGCGGTTATCTTTGCCATCATATTCTAGCCAGCTTTTATAAGAAATTAGTGTAAGTAAGTGCATCTGCAATAAATTGATACATTTTATGGTAAGTAGTTTTCTAAGCGTGGAAAGTGTGTTTTAAGTAAAGAAATATTGTTAGATCAGTTTCTTCAAATGTGCGTTTTTATTTCGGATCTAATTGCTTCATATTATTGTAATATAAATAGCTACTCTGTCGTTTATTTGTGATCCCGACTACAGTGGCATTTCTAATCATTAAAGACAACTATACATACACTAACAAACAATAAGTATGATATTTCGACCAGAGCAGCCCCGAGTCGAATATAGTATTACATCTAATTTGCTCCGTTTGTGTTCGGTACACCCGCTCTTTTAATAAGCCGTAGAGGCTTAAACAATGCGAATATTACGAAACCGCTTTAACCATGTATGTTATATATTTGGAGCTTTCAAAAAATGCAAAAAACCAAAAATCGATTTTTCCAGTCAAATACATGTAAACCTCCCCTTAATCAAGATACATAAGAAGTATTTTTTTATCTAAATATGCTTCCTACCGAGATTATGACACCACAGTAATTATATTGCGTTGAACGAAAGAAAAACTTTCTTTTAGTGTAGTTAACTAGCAACAATTTCTGATGGGATATTTCCTATTTTTCCCGGTTTAATTTGGTTTTTAATTATTTCACGTCTCCCTTTTATGAATTTCAATTTCCACCGATACGAGATTACTCCAAATTCCCGACCAAACGTTTAAATTGAAGCAATAACGCGGAAAGATGCCCTTATTCTTCGCATTCTCTGATAAAAAAAAAAAAGAAAAAAAGTGCTCGGATCCCGCGGTAAATTCCCCCATATTTGCATAATTTGATTAAATACGCGTACTTTCTACATGTCGGACAGGGAGAGATAAAGTTAATTCTATAAAAGCTAAGGAGGTAAAATCATCCTTGCATCCCATTAAGCCCTATATCCAGATTTGAGAGCCTGATGACCTGTCTTTCCGCTCTCGCCGGAATAATCATATAACGAGACGACAGCTATACAAATGAGCCGACTTTCAGCCAATTTAAATGACAAATTGAATCGATATTTCTTTCTATAAAAATATTTATTTAAGAGGTGGAAGGAACGCCAGCAGAAAGGGGAAATAAAAAGCAAACGGTGTGCCGAATTGAGGGGGTTTGGGGTCATCCCTCGTCGTACCCCCCCTCCTGCGAATAACCGTGTAGTCGTTTTAGTAATTTTGATTCGGCTAATTTAGCAGGGTTTATAACACTGTTTTGATAACGCCGATGCAAGCTTAATTAGGTATTACAGTGTCTCTCTCTTTTTTTTTTTCACTGATTTTAGATAACAGATAGGGTGTGTTTGGCGAGCACGCACGGGCTCATCTCTGTGTGAAATATCGCTTCCGAACTGATCCGGGTTTAATTTACATTTTATTTTGCAGATTTAAATCGTCAATAACCATAAATTAACTTCTATCGCCGCTATTGATCAAGAGGGAGTTGTTAGTTTTTGCGCTCTACATCATCTACAATTGCGATTCCAATTAAAAACGTAAAAATAACATAAGGCGCTGTGCGACTCTAAAAATTATACCAAATACTGTATACCGTGACTCTGTTCTACCTGCAGAAGGGGTCCCTTATTCCTCCACAAAGACGACCCCGGTATTAATTCTAAATGGTAGGTTTTAGGAGTCATTCCCTCAATGGTTATTGTTAATAAGCTTATTGAAAACGACAAATTGCATCGAAAACAGGAAGTCCGTGTTGTATGTCATTCACAGTTGACTTCTGAGCGTTGAATGGCCGTCTACCGAGCCTTTAGAACGTATGCTCTGTTAGTTATACCTACGTATATCTCGGCTATAAGTCTATAGATTCGGGGATCTGTAAAAATGCATCGCTACGCGTCCGTTTCGCCGCCAGGTGTTTGGGCCGCCGGCTGGCACACACTGTGTTATTATAAGGACATCCTCGGGTCATTTTCTGCATCATTGAGTTATGTTTAACACTCTGTTTGTCGGCCGTGGCTCTGGATGAAGCGCTGATTCGATGGATTTTTATTTAATTAAAATTAGGTGCTCCCTATCAAAAAAAAAAGCTTTTGAATTTTTTTTGTACCGTGTCGATATTTTTACACTGTAACAAGTAGAACGTAATTTTACCCTAGTTAGGGGATAAATTTACTTTAAAATGCAAAATTAAATCGGGATTTGTAATATGCAAATCAGGTGATGTATCGTTTCCTTAAATAATTAATTAAATTATGATTTTGTTTCATTTGACTTATTCTTCAATGATTTACATTGCAAGAAGTAATGAGTGTGTGTATAACTACAAGTTTTTTTGTAAGTATATAAATATTTATTTCCTCATTAATCTTTCTTGTTATTATTTATACAATACTTGTTTGGATAATTATCTATTCCTATGATAATTTGTTTTTAAAACAGCAAATAATAATTTCAGCAGTTAAAATGCTTTTAATAGATGACCCAAAAAATAATATATTACTACAGTGTTAGGGAAAAAAAATATAGGAATGCAAATCGAAATGACTCGAAAATTGAAAATAGATAATACGGAAAAAAGCCTATTATATACGTTTTTATTTCAATTGTTTTAGGTCATAATATTAATTCAATTAATTCAGGCTGGATTATATAAAAGCAATTAATATCCTTTCTCTTTTAGGAGTTAAATAAATATACGTCTAGGTATGTTCCTATTAAAATAACAAATTTCTGAAAAGATAAGCTGTTGTTAAATTCCAGAATATTCTAGAATCAGCCAGGTAATAAAATTACTATCTTCTGTTACACTGTTGAAAATATTACGGTGTTAGCGTTAATTTTGCGATAGTCAAATATTTTAGTGTTGATTTTTACAAAATTTGCCAGACGAATTGACTGCATGTGTTTAGTAGAACAGAAATTACTAGAATTTGGTGTGAATTCTTTGTTCAGATATGAGGATTTACTATTTTCTCTAGACATTCAGAAGCATCAACCAATCAGAATTTTTCCCTCGGATAGAAATATAGAAACCCCACCTAATCTAATACGGTATTGCATTATACGCACCACCTGCATTGCACGTGTATCTGTTTTCGAGTTTGTTTCTGCGTATTAACATATCCAAACAAACCACCAAATGTGACTGACCTGCAAAGTGTACCCTCGTGTTATTAAACGTTAATTCCAGTGGGCATAAAAAATTTCAACATCTTAAAGATGTATTGGGAACAACTATTTACGTAATTAGTTCAGATTTGAATCAAATAGCATAAACATTCACTTAATTTTATAATGGTTCTCAAAAAATCATTTTAAAATTAGTATGTTTAGTTGAAACCAAAACTTTTGAATGAGTGGTTCTGTATGTTTATAATTGAGAAAACGTCTTAAAGAGAGAATATTATAGCAAGAAATAGGAGTTGCATATTAAAAAGACGTTGTGTTTAGAAAACGGTGTTAAATCATCCAATAGATCGCATTCATTTAGTTAAACAGCTAGTAAATTTGTCTAGTCTAGATTAAATAAAATGTGACTAGAAGTATATCATAATTCCACGTGTCAGTTGGACAAAATAACCCCTTAGCAATAGACAATACTTGACTATCTTTGCTCGTCAAATTTAAACTATAGTTCTCGACAAAATAACACGAAAAGAGTGTGGACCTCTCCTGACTATTAAATTAGTCAAAAAAGTGTTAAAATTTTCAACAGTGTAGTTAAATTCTAGAATATTCTAGAATCAGCCAGGTAATAAAATTACTATCTTCTGTTATGTGTTATTAACTTTTATATCATTTTAAGTGAGAAATTGGAGAAATATTCTTTTTATTTGAAACAAGAGGAAGATTTTAATGATTCGAGCTTCCAGTGCTATTTACTGTAAAGAGATCGCAACTTAAGAGATTTAGTGCGCTGTGTAAATTTACATAATAAAACTGTAATAGCTACATTACAAATAATAAATTTACAAAGTAAAATGTGTCAATTATTAAAAATTCTGTGTAATTTTACATTTTATTGTAACTTCATTTCGGAGATCTTGCGTCCAAAATTGCTAACGGTACATATTTTACTTGTTACAGTGTTTACTTACCTGATTGTATCTACGTGAAATCGCAATAAATTACGACTTGGTTTTCTTTATCTGAATATTTTGAAACATTAAAATTGATTAAAGACTTAAATACATCTCCATTTCGTTATGGTTTCTTTCCTCATAATTTACTGTGGTTTTAACCATTTTCTTGTTTACACTTTAAAATAGATTTTTTTCGAAAATTTTAGAGGTAAATGACGTGTTTTGTAGATGGGTAATAATTAATTTAATGTCAGATAGATCATTTTTTTTTTAGAAATATTTATGATATGCTCTCCCAAAGATAAAAATCGGGATTTAAGTAATTTTTCATTGAAATACATATCAGTTCTTATTTACTATATTTGTCAATAATTTTTTTTTTATATTTTTAAAGAGGTATTAATAATTTTTGTAATATTTATTGGTTTCTGTATGTGCTTCCCTAATAACATAACATGAGAATATCTCACTCAAACTCCGTATGTAAATGTAAAATGTTACTAGAAAGTTTTCAGTTGTTAATTCAATAGTTTTTTCATGGTTTTGGAGCAGACATAATTTTCCTCAATTCCTCACTGTGCAGATAGTAGATAAAAGAGAGATTCAAGTTGTTAAAAACTTTGGTGGAGGCGCATACAAACCAGGCTTTTATTTGATCCAAATAGCTTTTACTTAGGTCATAAGAGTACTTTTTATAATTTTTACCTACAATAACATATGTATATGTATTTATGTGTACTTAATGATGGTTAGCGTCAGCCAACTACAATCGACAAGCATAAAAACACATTAACCCGCGGCACTCGACCGCCCGATATTAAATACACATCCGAGCAAGCCGTCGGAGTCAAATAAGGCCGTTCCACAATGGCGCCGAATTGCCGAAGATATAAATAAAAGTGATGGAAACCTTTTACTAGCACAATGATAACTGGGACCCAACAATTTAACTTTTGAAAGGAGTCAATTTGTATTCACAGTTTAATATAATTGGCCGTTTCCATGGGGTCCGGCCCCTAACTAAGGGGTGTCGTATAATAAGGGCTCATGATTCTTATACACCGATTCAATTATATGTGTGTGATTTATAACGGTAGATAGCTCTTAATAATTCCAATGTACTGCCTTCGCCATGTGCGTATTCAGCGCTGAACCGTGGCTTTTAAGTACGTATTTAAATGCTCAAATTGTTCTAATCGTCGTCGGAATGGTTTGAGACTCGTTTGACGTAATTAAATCACGATTATAAACGAAGGGTTATGTATGTGTACACATGGGTACGTACTTATATACATCGGTAAGTATATATTACACGTGATGCTAATATAAGAAAAACACATATGTTGGTATACAAATTCTTATATAAGAAAGAAATTCAAGCCATATCGGGTCGCCTGGGTTACGACGGATGAAGTTAAGGATTGCATAAAGTTTATATCCGTAGCAAACCCCAAAATTTTGTAGTTATTTAAATTTCCTACACCTGGATGTATTCTGTACGTTAAGGAAAGTACCTACGACATGTGTTTTTATTTATATTTTACGACAGAATTTCGCGAAATATAAATTTTATTTATATTTACTGTTTGGGGGTAGGTTGAAAATCTCTCAGTCCTATACTATTAAGTACATTCACGACAGTTCAAGCCAGCTGGTATTTATCAATCCTGAGCTAATAGATACACATGAAACAAATACACACTGACAAAATGTGGGAAAAATTATCACAACGCACTAAAACGAAAGGGTCCCAACGCAGTACCTTGCAGAGAGAGAATCGTATTCTCTATCCATCCTCCTGATACACCAGAATTGAATCGATTTACAAGAATCTCGAAGTGCAAAAGGCCAATATCGCAACGGTTCGCAATGGCCAGAAAAGTAGCGCCGAGGGGACGATTAACTCACGGCAAAACATCGAACGCCTCCAATAATTAAATTAACTTAAATAACCGTAACCCCACGACCGAATATAATCCGAATTATTTATTTCCTGCGCGCAGGAAGGGGAGATAGCCGGCCGATGTCTCGCATTCGTTTCGAATAAAGATATAAAACCGAACAGGTACAACACACACACCTACATATTTCCAGAAATGAGACCGGAGACGCGCTCTGGAATCTTGGAGGGCCATAGACATGGTTTAAAATGGCCGAAATGCGTCAAAAGATGAGTTTTTTTTTTTGGTAGGACGTGCACGGAATTGTTCTATGGCACGGGGAAAATTAGATGCACCCCGAACTAGTTCCGACCAGAAGTGGGATATAAAACATAAAAAGGGCATTATTACCAGGGGGTATCGATTCTGTTTTGATAAGATTTTTTTTTAAGAATTGGGCGGCAAATTTCAACGGTCGTAAAACACATTTATGAGGAAAATCTTTATTGGAAGGATGAAATCATTCTCGATAATGATTTAACCATTATTACATCAATTAAAAGTGTTGTAATTTTATTAAAATATATTGTACGTAGTGCTGTGAACTGATTGTCCAAGCATATAAGTTTAAAGAAATTAAAAATGACAAAATTAATTTAGCTAGCTCAGCAAAAATGAATTTAAAAGGCGCCAGAGATTCTTATATCTCAGAGTAACTTTTTTAAAAAGTAATAGTGGGCGTTTGCAAAATTGACTTTCTTTAAAATCCCCAAAAATTGAAATGGCAGATTCAAAAATAAAAGAACTATTTAAGATGATATTTAAAATCATTAACTTTTATTGTAAAAGAAAAAAAAAAAAACACTACAAATTACAGGAAAAATTAAAACCATGAATATAAGATTCTGGCAAAAAAAACAAGCTTGCATAACGACTCTACAATTAAAAAGGACAATGCAAATCCTTTATTCAAACAAAATGGTGAATTCGTTCTAGAAGGACTTTCTTATACCACAAAAAATCCACGTGGTCTCAAAAATTCAAAGCAAACTACAAATTAATTCAAAAAACGTAGAGAAACAACCAAAATTAAAAATGAAATTTAAATCAAGCTCACAGCTTCACTTCACCTACCCCGAGGTGATTAAAATCAAATTAACATGAAAACTACAAAAAAAACGGAAAATTTAAACTCTAAACGCGATCGCTTCTAAAACGAAAATTATTAAAGAGCCTTACATGAGAATTGTGCACAACGATATAACACTAATTAATAAACGAATTACTAGATGGACGATTTTAAAAATTTCAAAGCAACGAACTACATCTTACAACTTAAAACGAATTACCAGAAACGGTAACCAAAACAACTAAACAAAACAGACCACGCGCTCGTCCGTCTGGTAACTGCCCGGGGCCTCAAAGGTAACATTCTCATATATCTGAAATTTACATCTGCGTGCGATGAACGCAACGCATCGCAAAGAAAAACTAGCATATAAACTAAATACAATACTGGTACACGCAAAATGTACAAATAAATGAAATTAACTATACACCACTGAACAATAAAAATGATACTAACAATTAAATCAAATAACAAAATCTTTTCAAAATAAACAAAATATTAGAATTGTGGAACTCTATCATTGTTTTGACAAGGCTGATTTGGAATAAATAAAAATACACATTTAAATTTCCGAAACCCGGGGTGCCATTCTACAGCAGTAGGTTTCATACCTCATCTGACACAAAACGCGTTCGTTTAATGTATCGTATTAAGGAAATTATCGTCGAAATATGTAATACATAGTCTTATATAACTATTTTACGGTAGATACCGCCAAAGCATACTTATTTGGTGTTTACATCAAATAGGTGGGGTGTTGCTATTCATTGATTTAGTGAAAACTTTTACAAAACGAATCGATTTTTCAATTACCACTAATTAAACTTTTTTTGTTGACTTAACGATTAACAAATAGTTTTAATATTTAATTGTAATTAATCGTGAAACCCTAAAAATGACTTCCGAGTTAAATAGGGACTTTTCCGATTATAAATCAGCGCCTAAAGCGGTAAATAAACCCACAGATGAATTAAATCATGTGAATTAGAGTAAATATTTATTTCTATTTTAGTTATAAAGTAAAATAAATCTATTGCACTGTAGAATATCTATACATCTCAGTGGCACAATTCGTTACAAGATCTAGTGAAATCTAGCGATTTTTTGCCATTTAGAAACGGTCATCATTTACCTAGCAATGGTTATAGCAGGTATGCTGTAGAAGTTACTGTTAGCGGCAAGCTTTCACTTTATTTTTTAAGGTTACAGATTGTAGCTAAACTTCAAGATATAAACAACTAAGATTAGACTAACATATCTTTGGCTTTGTGCCGGTAGATTTAGAAAATTTAATAAGAAAAGCAAAAGGTGGACAATATTTTTTTGTTATTATTTATGTACCTTAATTAACAAAAATATGCCATTACAAATTATTTACTTTTAAAATTAAAATTACTAGTTATTAATAAACTGGTATTATATTAAAATGATGGATGTAAGAAAATGCAAAAGATGCTGTATGGATTTGGCACGGTCACATCCTTAGATAAAGAGGCAATGTTATATTTAATTATTTATGTTAATTAATAGCTGTTGTTAAGGAACAAGTTTTATTGGAAAGTGTAAGCGTTTCGTACCAGTATAATACATCATTATTTTTTTGTAAATTTCAAAATAGAATTAGTTTATAAAAAAAATAATATAAATAATAAATTCATGCATAAAAACTGCTATTAATTAATATAAATAATTAAATATTAATATAAATTTTTTGCTCAAAATCTGAAACCGTACATACATTGTACGTCTGCCAATCGGTCACCCTGTATATTTACATGGAAAAGAAGATGGCATATAAAACGTATCCAGTGAAACTTTAGGAATTGATTATATTAAATATATATGCCGGCGCCGGAAAACAATATTGGGTTCATCGTTTTCGTGGATTGCACGTCTAACGTTATACGGCGACTAGCAAGTTATGGGGGGGAAAAAAAGGGTTAGAAGTGAGCGCGGTGGCAGTCGCTAAGGGAGTGTTCGGATGGCAACGTATCCTAGGCAACGTTTCTGGCGCCGGATACAGCTCCCCATTCACAGGCTTATATAAATCAAAGGCCCGTATCTTACAAGAAAAACTCGGATTTACATGTGCATACAAGGAGACAGGCCTGGAATCGCGGATTTTCGCTCATACCTTAACCAGAGTGGGAATTTAAATTAATCTCGTAAACGCGTCGCTTACAATTCGAACATGCATTTTCAATAATAAACGTAATGAGTTCTACTTACCTGTTTTGGTCGTATATAACTTTATTTTATATTATTTTTTTTTTTATTGGGGAAATGAAACAACAAATATTAAAATCACCAGAACATATTATTGTATTTTAAAATATTACAAATACAATAATTGTGTGTTGTCGATTCCTTATATAATACATTTTTTTAGCTGCAAAATATTGCGAATATTATCATTATTATTAATTATTATTATTATAATAGATTGCACGATTTTCTTTTTGATAATCCTAAAATTGGAGCTTGTATTTTAGCCGTGTGGTGCAAAATAATAATATTTACGCATGTCTATCAAATCCACTCGCTTTTTTTTTAATTTTGTTGCAATTATTCTGACGATATTTGAGTTCACTCCGGGTTACACAAAAAAATATGAATTTATTAGATTTTATTAATTTTACTTTAGTACAGATCTCCCTACATCATTGATTACTTTATTGTTATTTATTACATATTATATAGGTATCGTTTAAAAAAAAAAGATCGAGTGATTTTGACACACTTACATCATTTCAAAATATTAACAAATCAGGACAAGCTTCAATTTTCCTTTTTAAACGCCGTTTTATAGTATCTATAATCTTTTTTTTTGTTATTATTATTAAATGTCTATTGTCTACATTACGAAAAGAAATGCATAAATACAAATTATAGAGATTAAATTACAGTTGTTGTACATTTATACATTTACAGAAATTACCAAAATGTTCAAATTCTTTGTTTTTTTTTCGGTGTTTAACAAACCGCTACGATAATTAATTCAAATACGAACTTCTATTTGTGTGTCTTTAAATTAGTGTTAATAATAATATTACTAAATACGATAAATACATACGTATACATATAATACATTCTTATATCTATAGTAGTGCCACGGATTGTCTCGCAGTCAAGTGGTCACTTAGTGTTAGAGGCACCTAAGACATAATCCTGAGCAAAATATCTTCGTAGAATAGATATAATACAATAAACTGTATTAAATACAACATCGTTCCTTTTTTAATCATATCTCTAAAATCAAGTTTATCACTTTCTTCAAAAATTGCATTTTTTTAATGTTAATTGCTTGTTGATTTCAGAACGTATCAAATACCCATAGTATTCTCTATTTATATCTCTGAAATATGCCATTCAACTCGACTAAAGTTTATTAAGATATCTTGTTTAGAATTATGCCATTCTAATTTAAGAAACAATATCCTTGTTTGTCGATTTATAAACGGTAATAAATAAAATAACTTTGTTTTTTATTTATATCTCTAAAATAAATCGTTTACGGACCAAAGTTTATTGAGATATCTTGTTTAGGATCATGTCTTTCTAATTTAAGAAACAATACCGTTGTTTGGTGATTTTCATATAAAGAGTAATAAATACCAATGGCATCGTTTTATTTATATCTCTAAAATAAGTCAATTGTGAACCAAAGTCTATTAAGATATCTTGTTCAGAATTGTCTTTATAATTCAAGAAATAATACTGTTGGGTGTTGATTTATAAGCGATTTTAAACGCGATAGCGTTTTCTACTGAAATATATCTCTAAAATGACTCATTTTCGAACCAAAGTCTATTAAGATATCTTGTTCGTAACTATGTCTTTTTTAATTTAAGAAACAATACTATTGCTTGTTATGCTTAGCTTTTATTTTTATTAAAATGAATGATCTTGCGGTCTAAGATTTATTGAGATAACTTTGTTCAGAAATATGTCACGCTCCTCTACGCTAAGTTTAGTCACTTGGTTTCGAGACACTATATACATATACTATAGATATAGACATATGAATATATGTTATTTTTTTTTGTATATTATATATATGTAACATTTTTTACAAGAAATTCTATGTCCATCGTTCATATATCATAGTATCACGAACACTTCACTAACGTTCTTTATAGAATATGTACAGGGGGGAGGGAAGTCTTTCAATATGTCTATTTACAAATGGTTCACTCAAACTCACTGCAAGTTTTGCTTTTTGGCCATGTGTTCCTCTTCGTTGTCCGAAATTACATCACTGTTCTCATCTGTTTGGTTATCCAGAACCTCTTGTTTCCTTTTCGCCGTGGCCATCTCGCCGCGTGCTTTTTCCTCCATTTGGTGCGTCGATTTTGGAACCAAACCTGAAAATGGAAGAGCAAACGGTTCTTTTACTATTGACGTTTAGTTTGAAACGTACATATTTTGCTACAGATAGAGAATTTGGGATTCGCTCGTCTGTTTAAACTACTCTCAAAGTGAAGTAAAGGATCTCTTGATTGATGACCCAATCCTTCTATAGCCCCCCTTCCTCTGTATTAACGTCGCGGTACTCAGGACCCCACTCGGTCTTGATTTATAGCCGTGCTATGGCTTCTAAATACCCGTGTAATTTGCAAACTTAATATATAATAGCGCTGCGTTGTTCCAAAGTGGGAATCGCCGAAAATATACAGCCCGATTGCCCAAGATGTTGTTTAGCAGTTTTACAGTTTACAGGGCTAGAGGGACGCGTTCGCACCCCCTTCGGGGATCCTTGCGAGGCGCGCCCCGCCCATCGCTCAATCCTCGACCAATGTTCGCGATGAGCTCTCTATTTTAGACGGGTTACCGCGGACGCCGATAAAACTGTTATTAATTGCGAATAACGGAACATGGCTGCTTACATTGTTGAGGATAAATTAACCCCTTTGAAGGTCTCGCGCGCCCGGATTCTGAGTTACGTGTTTATTAAATTCGACTCCCATGGAAAATGTTACTTTTGAATATTCGCTCCCTGCGTCCAAAGCAAAGATTTCATTTTAAAAGTTCATTGTGATGTATATTATATATATAATATATAGATTATATATATATTAATATATATAATACAATGTGATTCAAAATGATTGTCGTAAGAAAAAAACTGTTTCCCGGAAAAAATTATCTATACTTATTGCCAATTTAATGAGCGAAGTTAGCTACATACAAATGTCATACATTAAATGAATTTTCTTGTCATTTAGCGACATTGGCGTGCGTGTTGTAGTATCTTTCGATTATTTATCTTATAATTTTTTTCAAATCGTTTATATTTACATCTAATATCACCAACAATAGTTTTTCTGAATACTGTAAGAAAATAAGGGAATTTATCTGTGGCAATAGCTCAACAAACAGGTAAAAAATCAATATTAACATTAAGTGAAATAGTTTATTACATTTTATAATTTTATAGGCTTATCATACACTTCAGTGCAACGAGCTGCCAAAACAAAGTTACATTTTCATCCCTATAAAGTTTCTACGGTACAGGAATTATTACCATTAGATCACGATAGGCGATTGGATATTGTCATTGTGTTAATAACAATTTAAGGGACGATGACTTGCTAAACAAATCATTTTTTTCCGGATGAAGCCTGGTTTTATCTAACAGACTATATCAATTTACAAACTATTGTATCTGGTCTGCAGAAAATTCACACGAATTTCGAGAAACGCAATTGCATCCCGTAAAAGTTGGAGTTTGGTTAGCTATGTCCAGGCAACGAATAATAGGACCAATTTTCTTCGAGGAAACTGTAACAGCCCAACGTTACCAACAGATGTTGGATTTGTTTATTGCAGAGTTACAAGAAAATGAAGCAGGTTATTTTCAGCACGATAATGCTCCAGCACATACTGCTCGACAAACCTGCCAATACTTTCAACAGTTTTTTTGCTGACAGGTTCGTTAGAGCACAAAGATGGCCACCAAGATCGCCTGATCTAACCCCATTAGATTACTTCATGTTTGGCTATCTAAAAAATAGGATCTATAGAAACCGCATGCATACCATAGAAGAACTGAGAGATGCAGTTTTGTCACTTAATAATTATACTAATTGTATGTTATAATTTAAAGTAAAAATATTAGTTAAACACCAGTTAGTACTGAATTGTAAATCATAATTTAGTAAAGTTAAATTAATTACATTTCATTTTTACAAGCAGAAACACCAATCCATAGTCGTTCATATAATGAGAGTTCAAATATAGGTTACGTTTTCCTTATTTATGACCGATCCGTTTACTTTCTTATGTTCCAACACTGACTTAGTTCAAACCTTCTTTACAAACACGCGGCATATACCTACACCCTGTTACTATCTATAGGAGCGGAATTGACAATCATTTTGAATCTCTGTGTATATATATATACACGTGTGCAAGATTCGAATATGGTCACTGAATTCCACACAATAGCTCACGATACAGATAATACTCCGTCGAGTATATTTATAGCGTTATTATAACATCGAATTACAAAAAAAAAATATTTATGAGCTCAAAAATCGCCGTAAAGATTTCTATACTTGTA
Organism: Protaetia brevitarsis; assembly: GCA_004143645.1. Taxonomy (NCBI): domain Eukaryota; kingdom Metazoa; phylum Arthropoda; class Insecta; order Coleoptera; family Scarabaeidae; genus Protaetia; species Protaetia brevitarsis. Next base: position 3,302,144 of record RXPK01000153.1, on the reverse strand, counting down.
GAATATGTTTAACGTATTTGCTACTATAGGCCAGAAAACTTTGCTATTATATGTTTAGAACCTCATGACGTGATGATTTACAGTTTTGTAATACAATTTTGACGTAAATGTACTACTATTTTAGCTGTAACTGCACGGACTTTGCTTAAAATAAATAGTTTCTTTAAGAAAATCGTTAGTGTTTGTGATATCAAGAAACAGAAATTTTCCATTAATATTCTCGTGAAACATTTTGTACATTTATCCCCATTGAATGCGGAAAATTATCCAAAAAAGGGATTTTTACCAAGAAAAATTACCTAAATTTAATTAAACACAACACAAAAAAAAATGTATAAAGAAAACCGATTTCAGATAAGCAAGTTTTCGACATGTCAAGTCTATAAACAAATTCTTGAATGATATTTGCCGAATTCTGGCAACATTGAAATTAATCTGGTTGAATGGAGACGGTGAATGAATGGTATTATTATTTTCTGTGAATTCTTAAGCAAAATTAAATGCAAATTAAGCATGGGGAAGCTAGGATAAACCGATTGAAAACGATTATGGAAACGGGACTGAAATATTTGGAGCATTGCTTTCACAATTTCGAGCCTATAGTTTAAAGCATAGTTTATGATGGGGATATATGGGGAATATCAATTGTTATCCGTCATTTTCATCAGCGCGCTATTGCAGAAAACGCACTATAAATATTAAAATCAAAATGAAACACATACCCACGCGCCGGGACATCAAACCATAATATTTACTGAATTCAATTAACTGATATATCGTATATAAATTTCCCCTTATAGCCGTGACATACGCCGTATTTCGGAAATATTGTTGTTGTTGTTGCCATTGCCGCTATTGCGGTGTACGTATGCTCCCTACGCCCCCCCCCATCGCGGTCCCCTCCCTGTCCCTCATCTCTGATTCTCTCTCGTCCTTTCGGTACCCCACCGGCCATTGTTGTCTGTCGGTTTTCCCAATCCATCACAGTTTATGACATATATATGAAATTTTATTTTGCGGTATCGATGCATTGGCCGTCCAAATGGCCGGAACGGATATATCGGTGCGAACAGGCAGAAAGAGGAGTCGAACAGTAACCGTTGCTGCCGCCGCTAGGGGGCGGAAGAGTGTTCCCGCTGAAATGACGGTTTGATTTATTATTGACGTCGCTAATCTACGTGACATTTTTATTGTAAGCGAGAGCCCGAATGTCCTGTTTTATAATTTTCAGATAAAATCGGCATGAGTTACACGCTCCGGCCCCTATATACACATATGCATGGATGTACATAATATATATATTGCTATGAGATGTTAAGTCATGCTAAGAATATTGTATATTTATTGTTGCGAAAATCATTCTTAACCGATTTTTGAAATAACAGTCATAGCATTTAAACATGTTTTTAATATATTTGGTACTTCCGTGAAGGAATGAGCAACATATGGAAATAATAAAAAAATACTCCAAACTGTGGTACTGGCAATGCTGTAAACTTCTCCTAAACCCCTCACCACAAACTGCGTTCAGTTCAGTTTTCTGCTGATGATGATAGCTTTGCTATCGAAACGTACGTCCACACTGTAAAAAAAGTTGCAGTAAAATTACATGTAAAATCGTTGGTAACAAAGTTGCCTACAATTTTACAGGTAAATTTGCTTCCTGAGGTAAAATTTCTACCATCTAGTAAATTTCACATGCTGATGTGTTTTTCAAAGATTGTACTGTAAAATTCGTAGGTAATATTTATATGAACTATTTTTATAAAGAGAGCAAACAACTTACCTAATTCTTTTATAGCACCTAATAGGTCATACTGAATCGCTCAACCAGGGATCAAGAATGAACACGCTTACGCGAAACCTACGATTGTTTATGACGTTCATGATATCATTGAGCCAATAATAAGTTCGACAAACGAATAGAATTATGTACGCGCACAGATAAATAATCCAATAACCAATCACATTGCGGCGTATGAATTTCGTTTTTTTTCATGATATCTATAGTTTTACCCGAAAATTCAAGTAAAAACAAAAAAATATAAAAGATCCTCATATTTTTACAGCAAAATTAATAGTTAACTAATAAAATTACTTTTAAAGTGCACTAAATACCCCAAAAAAAAATGTCAATTTTACACTTTTAAGTAAATTTTGAGAGTAAATACAAAGTTGTACATGTTTTTTCCCGTATTTTCCTTTTGAATTTTTGTTACATCTTAAACTTACATGAAAATGCTGTAAATTTTACCGAAATTTCTTTTTCCATGTTAAATATCCTAGAAAAAACATGTAAAACAAAATTTACATGATTTATTGTGGTAAATTCACAACGTTATTACATGTAATATTCCTGATTTACCATGGCAAAATTACTGTAATTTTTTACAGTGCAGTTTAGTGCAGTTTGTGGTGAGGGGTTTAGGAGAAGTTTACAGCATATGGAAATAATATTATCGGTACCTTTGTACCTTGTCTCACTGATCGCTAGAGACGCAAAATTTTCCGGTATTCACAGAGTGATTCACTTAACCCCGTTTGACGGTACCCTCTTATATATTTGGATTAGTACCAATGAATAATTAAAAAGAAAAGATGTAAATTTAATGTTACAACTATCATTATTCTAATAACAATCTTTACTATGGTTCAATATCTGGTTAGTAGTTAATTAGTATGTTAAATTTCAATTGTTTACGTTAGGATAATAAAGTTTATATCGTAACAGTGGATTAATGACACTGTTTGAGATAATCCATTTTGTCCGAATACGGCCCATCAGGTTTGTACCTCATTTAGATTACTTCCGCGTAACTGCGGCTGCAGATAGTAAAAACTCCCGGATGATCCTTAAAAATCAAATCTTTATATCGATGGACAGGCTTTTTTTATAACGCGATTAATAGATCGTATGACATTGTTAGAAAAAAGGGTTTCATGGTACAACGTGATTCACCTTTACCTGCCTGTCGGGGGAGAGAAGTGTGCGGCAGTTGCACCTACATATGCAGTATCAGTATCTCACGCATGTCGTTGGACGGTTCTTTATTAATTATTGTTTATAATCGTTGGTTTAAAAGTTTATTAAAGTGTGTTTACGGGAGTAGAGTGTTTTGATTTGTGTTTCTAACATCAGAAGTGGGATAAGCATGTTTAGTTTTTCGCTTTTCCCCCTTTTCCCGTTTTGTGGTTTTGATTGTGTGGAAACCGAATACCTTTCTTCGACCACGTCGCAGAGCAGAAGTTACTAATGGTAATGGAAACTCTCTAAGCGCAAAGGACAGACAGCGTGCAAGTAGATTCGATCAGAAGGCGATGATTCATACACCGTGGGTAAGTCCTGTAGAGATTATTAAGAGAGATTTTGGGCGAACTGACGTTCTTTCAAAAGCAGAAAAAGCCTTCAATAAATGTTGTTTTCCCGCAAAGGGAGCATCGCCATTTAGTACAACACGTATCAAATCTTTGTGAAAATTTGCACTGACACCCATTTGTACGTTAATGCGTTTTTGTTAATTCAGAACTGGTCGGGAACTTTCCCAAGCGAACGCAATCCGATTCCATCTTCGTTATTAACTAACGATACACCGCCCCTCAGAACTCGATGGCGCTTTATTTAAATACATTAATACATCACATCTTTCTTTTTAGAAGAACAATATTCAAAGAATTAAATTACAACAAAAAAAAAGAAATCACATAACAAAACTTATGTATAAAACATACAACGAAATCTTTAAGTTTGTGCGGTTTCACAATGTTTCTTTTTGGTTTGGTGGCTTGATAATTCGAATTCTGCTTTAATCGAATCAAAATTTCGACATTTCAGGAAAATTTTAAATCAGTTTTCCCCTCCCCAAATCGCGAATCAGTTTTCACAAACTTGCGGAGCCAGAAGCATGCTTTCAACAACGAATCTATAGCACAAACATATGAAAATTTTGAACTTTGTTAAAACTCGGTAATTAATTTTTTATAATTACATATGGATATGGTATTTGGATGAAGTGTATGTTATGCGATTCTGTATTTTCTCTTTATTATACTACATACTAATATATCGTTAATTTCTTGTCTCATTGTCAGTTCCTCTAATTCAAACTCTCCCTAAGTTGAACTAATTGGCATACTTGCTACATGAGAATATATAGATATAGAAATGGGGTGGCTCTTTAGAAAGCGGCGCAATCTGAGTCGAGCAGCATCTATATAAACGAACAAACAATAATAAGGAGGCAAGATAGGAGGAACCGTATTATGAAGTTTTATTTTGTCCACATACCGATATATATTTGTATTATCTAGTATTATTTCGAAGAATTCAATTTAAAACGTACTCATAAAGATATTTTTTGTAAAGTATTCGTTGTAACATCTTTCTCAAATTAAATGCGAATATATGCTCCACAAATCTCCGATTCTTTATGCAACCGAAGCTATAGGACACTGAAATATTAACTAAAAATTATTTGCGAACAGTTTTGAATTACGTAGTTTCGGTGGCACAAACAGTCGAAGATTTTGTGGAGTTGATGTATGATAAGATGGTACATTCGTTGATAACACTCCTATCGATTTGATTTCCTTGGAGATTGTATTATTTTCTTTTAACAATGTAATGTAAAGGTTTAATAAGTGAATCTATCTTCCCAGTTGTTTGAAATCAAAACATAGTGATATGTACACAGAGATTCAAAATGATTGTCAAATCCGCTCCTATAGATAGTAACAGAGTGTAGGTATATGCGCGTGTTTGTAATGAAGGCTATAAGGTTAACATAAGAAAGTAAACGATCTGTATAAATAAGGAAAACGTAACCTATATTTGAACTCGCATCTCGCATTATATAAAAGACTATGGATTGGTGTTTCTGCTTGTAAAAATGAAATGTAATTAATTTAAGTTTACTAAATTATGATTTTACAATTCATTACTAACTGGTGTTTAACTAAATTTATTTATTACTTTAAATTATAACATACAATTAGTATAATTATTAAGTGACAAAACTGCATCTCTCAGTTCTTCTATGGTATGCATGCGGTTTCTATAGATCCTATTTTTTAGATAGCCGAACATGAAGTAATCTAATGGGGTTAGATCAGGCGTTCGTGGTGGCCATCTTTGTGCTCTAACGAACCTGTCAGCAAAAAACTGCTGAAGATATTGGCAGGTTTGTCGAGCAGTATGTGCTGGAGCATTATCGTGCTGAAAATAACCTGCTTCAACCTCATTTTCTTCTAACTCTGCAATAAACAATTCCAACATCTGTTGGTAACGTTGGGCTGTTACAGTTTCCACGAAGAAAATTGGCCCTATTATTCGTTGCCTGGACATAGCTAACCAAACTCCAACTTTTACGGGATGCAATTGCGTTTTTCGAAATTCGTGTGGATTTTCTGTAGACCAGATACAATAGTTTTGTAAATTGATATAGTCTGTTAGATAAAACCAGGCTTCATCCGAGAAAAATGATTTGTTTAGCAAGTCATCGTCCCTTAAATTGTTATTAAACCAATGACAATATTCCAATCGCCTATCGTGATCTAATGGTAATAATTCCTGAACCATAGAAACTTTATAGGGATGAAAATGTAACTTTCTTTTGACAGCTCATTGCGCTGAAGTGTATGATAAGCCTATAAAATTATAAAATGTAATAAACTATTTCACTTAATGTTAATATTGATTTTTTACCTGTTTGTTAAGCTAATTACCACAGATAAATTCCCTTATTTTCTTGTAGTATTCAGAAACACTATTGTTGGTGATATTAGATGTAAATATAAACGGTTTGAAAAAAATTATAAGATAAATAATTCAAAGATACTACAACACGCACGCCAATGTCGCTAAATGTCAAGAAAATTCATTTAATGTATGAAATTTGTATGTAGCTAACTTCGCTCATTAAATTGTAATAAGTATAGATAATTTTTCCGGAAAACAGTTTTTTTCTTACGACAATCATTTTGAATCACATGGTACATATTGTACAGCTACGAGTATCTAAATCGACACCGAATTAGAATTGCATAGCCCTTCCTAGCAATACGGAAAGGGGATGTCGTAAACTTATATATATATAATGGAATATTAATATTGGTCAACTATAAATGTATATTCTAGTAAGCAAACGATAGTCCCTTTTATACCTGCGATACAATAGAAAGAGCTGCTTGTAGGGACAACAGTTTGACGATGATATTTAATTTTATAATCCTAAGGTAACTGTATTTATTACTTTGTCCATAACTGTATAAGTACAAATAAGAATTTTATTATAACAAAGGAGTACCTAAAATATAAGCGTGACATCTGCTTTTATAAGCGGGCATAAGGTCGACGTTTGCTTACAGAGGTTCATTTTTAGATGATCCTCACTGTACATAGGAACAGAGAGGTGGGGAGGGCACGTCCAGAGACACGCGTCGCGCCCACGCGCCAGTACACCCCTGGTTCTTGTGCAATTCCGCCAAGCCACTCCGGGGGGTGCCGCTATGGAAATGCCGGGTCATTAGTGTGTCGTTAACCGCCAACGTAAGGCGACCAAATCGATTAACGCTAAGTGACTGCGTAATTAGCTGTATATGCTCCTGTTACAGGCCCGGTTTCCGCGTGTTAGTCCTCGCTTGAAAATTAGAAGCGCAGGCAGCTTTAAATCGCCCATTCGACTGCTCCGGTTCTTCTCTCTCCTCTCCTTCTCTTTCCCTCCGCGGCGTTTTTTCTTCATTTTTGCTGTATGAATCCTCTTCCCCGGAATCAGCGGTAATTTAGTTCGAGGTATTGATTTTGTAATTATTACTTCTTCTTCGCTGATATCCCCAAGCCCTAATGGAGATGGAGTCTTAAACGATTTTTTTTTTTGTGTTTCTCGTTGATACTTGAACAAAATTACCTTTTAGAACTTGACCGGCAATACGTTTGTACGAATTGCGTAAATATAAAACTAAATCCATTGTAAAAATTAACGAAGCAAGCCAATCCTACTATTACATAACTGGTAATAAGTTAAGTTTCAGAAAACTCATGGGAATTTTGAGTCTATTTTTCTATCATTTAAAGGGCTATTATTTATAACTTAAAAGGATGCAAAATAAACATCATAGCAATAAATACATTATGTTAAAATGCAAATCACTTACACGACTAATATATCTTTAAATGTACACGGAAAAATCAATTTGTTCACGACAACAAAATAATTTCAATCAAATTTTATCATGAAAATTTAGTTTAATCCTACAAAATATTTCATTATTTCAAATAAACAAAGGTTAAATGAACAAATAATTTGGTTGAATTAACCAAATATTTGTTTGCCCGTATTTAAGGCAATATTTAGTTAACTTAAACAAAATCGGTTTTTCAGTGTAGTATCTGTTTGAAAAGTATGAATATTAGAAAATCTAAGTTCTTCATTATTATTCCAAATACCTCCTTTTTCCATCTTCGGTTTTCTCCGTGGATTTAGATCGGAATCAATGTTATGTGTGTAAACTTTTCAGAGAGGCGTTTTATCGTCGCAAGAAATGTTTGAAAAAGAATCGGGAATAGAAAGTTTATCCCATCAATCGATTTAATATTCTTTTCCACTCCCTAGCAGCTATATACGCCACGGGTAATAGAATTTTCTTTATAAGTTTCTAATATCTGACCTGCAGTGATATACGAACCGTTTGTGGCTGTATATCAAATGTCCCTTGTTTTCTTCTCTATACTTTCCGAATATTTAGAGTGAAAAGGCGATATTAGTTTTTCACATATTTTCCCCCGACGAAGGAGAACTCGCCTCTCGCCCCCCACCGCCCCTCCCCGGCCTCATAATAACTTGGCATCGGTTTCCATGCACTCAATGTTAGGGCCCCACCGCTGTCGATTATTTGTTTCATGGCCCTTTTGCGAACTTTCCTCAGCTTGCGGGGTTTGTGTCGGCCGCGCAAACTGACCGCACGTACTTGACGTACGGCACCCAACCCCATTTTAAATTCGCAAAATCGTAGATCTCCACTTTCAACTACAAAAAAAATATATATATCATACCTAGACATGCATCGTATATACTAGTAGCTCTTTTAACGTATTTCACGTGTTAAAATACCTGGAATGGAAATGAATATAAGAGAGAAGACGTCAATTTATTCTCCAATAAGAAGAGCATGTTCTCGGTTCAATAAACTGTCTGGGTGAAACTTTTCATTGCTTAAATTTTTCCTATTTTAATACAATGTCCGGTATACTTTATGTGTTTTGGCACACTCGATGTTTAGTATTTCCGTATAAAGTAGTAGGTTCTATTAAAAATCAAGAATAAACATTCAAATCCGGCACAGTTATCTAGGGAATTACAGGGGACACGAGATCAGATAAATGAGAAATACGGATATTAACACTCAATAAATGGATCCGTGCGTATGTGTTCGAAAACTAAGGCGTCCTTGGCAGCGATAATTGCATTGATTACAGCTGACGAGTTCCATAATATGCGGCCGGAGAGTGATTTGTTTTAGCTCGTGTGCACTGACAACGAGCAAAGGACGCGAGAGTCCTGATTGATGCTGCATCACGTTAGGGTAGGGCGGATATGCTCCGTATCGCAGGCTGTACGTGCTGTCACATGTGTCACGATCGAATTACAAATTCCGTTTCGGCCGAAGAAAAGAAACGGCAGTTAAACGGGCTAACGAGCTCAGCGCGTCGGCGCGACAGAATTAAAAATTAATTTTATCTTTGTTACGCGATTTAATTAAATTAGAATATGAATGGGATGGGTATAGGGTCGCCGTTTCGAGAGTGTCGATCTTCGCATCAATAGGGCCCCGGCTGTAATGTATCGTTCCGCGAAGGGGGATGATCCTAAGACCCGAGATACGGCTCTGAGGCGCATAATCTTCTGACAAATTGAATTAGGGGCCTGCGGGCAGCGACCGTGAGGGCGCCACTTTTATATATAACAAATACGCACTAACCCCCCCAGGCATCCGTCATCGGAGTTGTCGATCAGATAAATGCTGCCGCCCCCGGAAAATGATAACCACTTTTATCAGAATTAATGGCCGGTTCCGATACAAATGCGGATTACATTTAAATGGGAGCGAAGTGCTTCGCGGAGAAAATAATACTTTGTAACAAGATAAAAAAAGATAAATCAAGTGATCTGAAATTAGTCCTTAAGAACATATAAAGATTTTTGATTATGGTCAAGATATTTTTAATAAATGATGTTTACTTAGTGTGAAGAAAATAACTAATAATAATAATAATAATAGTAATAATAATAATATAATAATATATTTATTGATTAAAAACACAATTGTGTGTATAATAAGTCAGGAAACACAATTAATGAAGCCACCACCAAACTAAAAAGCAAAATTATAGAACAATAAATGAATAATCTTAATAATGAGACACAAAAACAAAAAAAAGGAATTTATAAACAAAAAAAAAAACAAAACAAAACAAAAGAAGATCGTATTACTCTCCCAAAATATTCAGCCACGGAGTAAAAAAAATGTTGTAACAAAAATGCTTTTAGTGACTTTCGAAAACTTTTATAACTATCATGACATCTAATTTCGTTGGGTAAATGATTAAATATTTTTATTCCTAAGTTATATGCACCTTGACTAATAATATTCATTGAGGTAGAAAGTAAGTGCAGTTGATCTTTTATTCTAGTGTCGTAATCATGAATTTTCGCGTTGGTCGGAATATTTACTTTTGACTGGTATATGTAACATGACGATTCAAAAATGTATAAACATGAAAGAGGAAGGATTTTATATTTTTTTAATGCGACACAATCCCAGAGCATTTTTAATGAAAATACCATAGCAATATATATGTAACATTACCAAACTATATTCGTCGAAGTACTTAAATTATTATATTTTCAAGTTTAGGGAATAACTAATTGGAGAAGAAGTATTATTTTGTTTAATGTACTTTTGCGAACGCACAGTGGACTAATAACAATCAAAACGCGTATTAGATGATGTTTTGGAATCATATATAAACGACTTAAACCCGAATTTACTTTATGCACGCTGAGCAAAATCCACTTAAAGCATTCTTAATTATGGTGGAGGTGCCGGCGTTCCTCCAATTTAAGCGCAATAGAATATGTATGTAGTGTTTTAAAACGCACATCTATTCAAACAAAACGATCACAAAGTGCAATTAATGGTTAATATTGAAAAATAATATCAATTAAAACGCGTATTAGATGATATTTCGGAATAATAATAATAATAATAATAATAATAATAATGAGTTTATTCCAATAACTTTTACATAATACATTTATGTAACAGTAAATTTAACAATTGCATAAGTGCGTTATTGGAATCTTAGGGATTTGGTTCAGAAGAGCGATATAAACCGCGCTTCTGTTCTTCCACCAGATCCCTAAAAGGAGTTTAAAGAAACTAAAAAATAGAAACTTGCCTAAAAATAAAATATAACTAACTTAACCTAAATTTAATTCTAATTCCGTGATGCTTACAGGATGTATATCCTTAAGAAATAACATAACAGCAAAGTTAAATAAATGAAAATAATACTCGGAGACTAGAGAAAGGAAAGTAAGTAAAGGAGTAAATGTGCACAATGAAAAACAACTGGTACGCTATAAAGTATAGTTTAAAGTAAGCAGATGTCAAACTATCACAACGCGAAAAAAAAAAAAACTTCAACATTGATGGTCCATGAGATAAGTACGGAGAACGCGCCCGATCATATATATAAACGACTTAAACCCGAATTTACTTTATGCACACAGAGGAAAATCCAGTTAAAACATTCTTAGAAATGGTGGAGGTGCCGGCGTTCCTCCAATTTAAACGCAATAGAAGATGTATGTAGTGTTTTAAAATGCACATCTATTCAAATAAAACGATAACAAAGAGCAATTAATGATTGATATTGAAAAATAATTTCAAAATTTAAAGAAACTATTCAAACTTACACCTAACAATATGTCGAGAAGGTTCAATGAAGTACTGAAGGCAAGAGGTGGTACCAGTAATGTTAATAAAACACTTGTTATATAATAATAATATTTATAAATCTTCAATAAGGAATCATTGATTTGTGTCACGTTTCAGGAGATGCTCAATAATGGCTTTATTCGTTTTAATTTAAAATGTTTACTGAACTTAACAATTTCTGCTTTTGATTTTAATCAATTCTTTTGATAGATTTAACATGATTTACCTCGAACACTTGTTGCCCATTTCAACAATATTGAATGTTTAAAATAAAATTATCTTGATTGTTAAAACAATGCTAGAAATATTGTCGAACCTACATAATTACTTTAACAAACAAGTTGGTTTGACTGTATTTGACCAATTTTTTTTTTTTGTTGGATCTTTATTTTTTTTTTGTCAATTCACATATTTCTTGAATTCTCAGTGCATAAATAGTGAATCCACATGCGTATACTTATATAATGATATATCCACATATAGGTAGGCAATCTAATCCGGCATATAATCCAAAGTTACTTTTTATTATTTCATTATCAAAATCTAGCTTACAATATACAAACCGGGGGAACGTTGTAATGGGGCTTTTTAAATTTTTAGCGGAAGCATTGGCGCTTTTAAAAGCCCAGGGAAGACCCGGAGCGGCCTTGTTCGTCCAGATTATTTTTTCCTACCTCTTATTCTCAGAGGTGCCCTCGAGTTAATGAAGTAAGCAAGCTCTGCGGTTTAACGATTCAAAGCGGAGTCTTATTATTTATTTACGCGCATCAGCACTGCCCGTACCCGTATCCCCGGGGTAGTAACACAGCGAAGGATTTAATTTACAAAAATGCGAAATGTTTTATGATAATAAAACTACGCTCAGATTAAATAAAAATGTTAAATAAAAGGCCCTCGGGGGAATTAATAACTTCGCCGGATTTTCCAACGTAGCAGCCACGGACAAGCGGTATTCTCTTTAGTCGCCAGTGCCGCCACAGAGGCAGTAGCATCGTTATACGACTTTCCGAGGGAAACTTGGCCATATTAGCTCGACTGTATTCCGTTACTTATTAAAATTAGATCTGTATTCTTAATTAACATTGTCCCCTCTCGCGACACGAAAAGAGTGTGCGTCTTTCAATTATGTTCCATGTGTAAGCACACCATTAGAATCCCTAATTCTATTTATTTCCACTTCTACAAGGCGGATAAATTGATTATAACCCTAGTAGTCAGTTGGTGCTGCAATAGTGTCGCATTGTAAGAATTTATAATTCAATAAATTCCATATATATTATGTGTTACCATCAAAACTGTTAGATATCTGTAATGCAGTTACCGATTACGAAAAATTAACAGACGCTTTTATCTAATTATATATAATTATATATATCCATCGTTATGTTGAACTTGTTATCCATGGTGTTCTCCCACCCTAAATCATCACTGATTAAATTTGGTTGCTTCTGTTTCTATATACAAAAGAAACTGTTATACACACTTTATTTCTTTCTGCTCTTGAGATTTCGACAGAGGAAATTCATATATGTATATTGGCTGTAGATAAAAAAAAATATTTTACGAAAAGTTCCTCTAATATTATAGTCTGTCCATAGACATAACTATTTGACTTATAGCCAAATCTTCTTCGATTGTCCTTTGTTAATCCTTGTTTTTCTTTTAAATACATCATTCCGGACGATTTTTTGCACTGTTCCGCAAGACACGCCCGCAAAATGCTTTAGTACTTGCTTTTTAACTTTTTTTTTCACTGCAAAAATTGATGAACGTATACTGGCTATAGTATCTCACTATTTGTACAACGTATGATGCGTCCATGTGCATCTAGGCTGGTTTTCGCAAAATGAACGTTTCAATATTTAATCAAAACCATTTTATAATTGAAGCTAAGGATAATCATTTTTAAATTACGCCCGACACTGTAGTAGTCTTACGCGGAAGTGAGTTTAAAATCCCATTTCGTGGCCGCCCATTGCTTAGGCTCCTCTCGCGTTTTTAACAATTAATCAGGATCTCCGGTCACGTATAAGGTTTTTTCGCCAACCACAATATCAAGCGGTATTATTTTTTGTCAACATCGTGGCTTATATTCAAATCTCGCCGGCTAGAGATTCAATAAAAATGCAAATTTAGAGAGTAACAAAACGGCTAGTAGCGTGGGGGACACCGCGCGCCTTGTCGAATGCCGTCGGGCGCGGCCGCCGAAAAAGATTCGCCCTCTCTCTCCCGCTTTGTCTCTCGTTCCCTTTCCATCGGGGGTGTTTTCATTAATTCCGAACATACTGGTCCGCACTTAATGCCACTGAATTAGTCACTGGGGGATTTTGGGCGCGGGGGGCGGCCTATTTTTAACCTCACAGTGTACTTAAAGTTAATCGGATTAATAATCCCGATCGAGCGGGCTTCGTATTGCGGTACAAGCTTTAATCACGACGCGCGACACCCTCCCAGTTTTCGAATGCTCCATTTAACGACATTATGACACATTGTTTAATTGAAACAAAAAGGAAACACGATACGAACTGTTAACACAGATATTCCATAAATAGATAACACTGTTAGAAGGGATCTAGAAAAAGGATAGAAAACATTTTTACGAAACAAGCATAGATATATATCTGTTAGTACTACAATAAGAATTTCTTTCAATCAAAGAAATCCTTGAAATGAGGTAAAATGCTATCATAACACTTATTATATTAATTTAATTTACATAGAAAAGTCCTAGTACTTAATATTGAAATTATACAGTAATAAAATTTATGAATTATTATTAATAATAGTTAGGTGTGGACCAAAAATTTTGAATTTTAACCTGACAGGGACTCTTAGCGATTACTAATTATCAGACTACCGACCTCTCTTGCAATAGGCGTCAAAATACTGTATAATAATAGACTAATATCCTCAATAGAGTCTGAAAGCATAGAATTCATGCGTTTTCTTTATATGTTCATTGTTGAAAATCTCCTAATTTATCCTAAAATAATAATTCGATCGCCTACAATTTTTCTATACAATTGTGTTGAACACTGTAAAAAATTACAGTAATTTTGCCATGGTAAATCAGGAATATTACATGTAATAACGTTGTGGATTTACCACAATAAATCATGTAAATTTTGTTTTACATGTTTTTTCTAGGATATTTAACATGGAAAAGAAATTTTCGGTAAATTTATAGCTTTTCATGTAAGTTTAAGATGTAACAAAAATTCAAAAGGAAAATACAGGAAAAAACATGTACAATTTTGTATTTACTCTCAAAATTTACTTAAAAGTGTAAAATTGACATTTTTTTGGGGTATTTAGTACACTTTAAAAGTAATTTTACTAGTGAACTATTAATTTTTTCTGTAAAAATATGAGAATCTTTTATATTTATTTGTTTTTACTTGAATTTCCGGGTAAAACTATAGATATCATGGAAAATACGAAATTCATACGCCGCAATGTGATTGGTTATTGGATTATTTATCTGTGCGCGTAGGTAATTCTATTCGTTGTCGAACTTATTATTGGCTCAATGATATCATGTACGTCACAAACAATCGTAGGTTTCGCGTAAGCGTGTTCATTCTTGATCCCTGGTTGAGCGATTCAGTATGACCTATTAGGTGTTATAAAAGAATCAGGTAAGTTGTTTGCTCTCTTTATAAAAATACATATGAAAATTACTTCAGTCTTCGGTAAATATAGAGTTCATATAAATATTACATACGAATTTTACAGTACAATCTTTAAAAAACACATCACCATGTGAAATTTACTAGATGGTAGAAATTTTACCTTATGAAGCAAATTTACCTGTAAAATTGTAGGCAACTTTGTTACCAACGATTTTACATGTAATTTTACTGCAACTTTTTTTACAGTGAAAGGGGTGATATTCCCCTATCTCCGCTGTAATTTGTATTACCTACGTGTTAGAGAACTCTTCACATACATTTTTCCTTAACTGTAGATACGCCTCGATGCACAATATTTTTTTCTGCGTTTTCTTTTTCTGATTAGACCGCCTTATTTGCATCATCAAAGCATGTAAAATCGACCTCAACCGTTCGCCAAGACAACGCTGGACTATCTATCATGACCAATACACATTTTCTCATGATCTAAATCCAAACCATCTCATAATGCGGAAGATCGATTTCACTACAGGTTTTATCGCTTATTCCCACTTTCACGTACCTTAACTTGAGATTCTGTCATTCCTAAGGCGTAAGCCAACTTCGCCCTTTCCGGTCCAGCTAAGTACTTCGTTTGTTCGAAAGTCTTCTCCAACGCGAATATCTGCTGGCCGGAAAACGTTGGCCTCGTGTGTTTTTTCTTCGCGTCCTTATCCGGGCCGACACCCAAAGAGGACTGATTCACTGAAATCAATCAAAAATGGAAAAAATAAATAAATAAAAGCGTACAGTTAGCGGAAAAAGTTATAATTTTCATGGGTTCGAGATTCACTTCTCTATCTTGCCAATCGTTACCGATTGTATTTTATATTTTTTAGGCTTCATTAATTCTGCCCTGACAAATGAGTTTTTACTAATACAAAAAATTCTCCCACATGTTTAACATATATACGACTTGTTATAAGATGACAAAAATACTCCAAACTGTGGTACTGGAAATGCTGCAAACTTCTCCTACCACCGCGTGGTGAGGGGTTTAGGAGAAGTTTGTTATAAGATGTAATCATATCACCTAGCCAGTGTATTCTTGTAATCATTTCATAATATCTTTGCTAATATGCTAATATAATTTTAATACATACAAATATTTTTTAACGCGTTTATAGGTGTTAATATACAAATGTTAATCAAGTAATTCTACGCAAAAAAAAAACTTGGGGATATATTAGGATTTGGTGAAATTTGAAAACATTAAGTGAAGTAATTAATATCATTTGCCGAATGGGGCGGATTTGGGGTGGAAAACGCCGGCTGCAATTCTCGCACAGAATAGCCGGATTACCGTCGAATCCCGTGATGACAAAAAATGTTTTATCATTCCTATGTTTTAGGGATAAATATATCCGTTGAACATCATATTATGTTCAGCGCGGATTTTGCACCGATGGTTTTATTACATTTATCTTTTTTTTTCCTCCCCAGTCCCGTGTTTATAAAACCCTCGGCATTCGCTCCAGACATTTGCATTTAAATAAGGAATAAACGTCGGGTTTTTTGTTATTGTTTTTAATGTAATTGGGCGTAATTCCCCTGATTATATGCGAGGAAAACAGAAAACACGATGATTTAGTGGTGGTGCCTTTTTGTATATTATATTCCACGTATGGTTATATGGTTGTATCATTTTATCCTTTCAAAGATTCTTGAGGGGGGAAACAATGCGAAATAGGCATGAGATAATATTAAACCAATTCAGCAACGGACGCAAAATATATTAGCGAACGATATTATTTATGTGAAGCAAGGACAATAAAGGATGAAATATTAGTGATAAAAATATGTTACTACGGGAAAAGAAACCCATGCAAAACAGGTTATATTATAATGGTATATGAACGTTTGTACGGTCGATACTTTTATATTTCAAAGATTCCATAGTGAAAAGGCCAGATGTCTATATAATAATCTATATATGCTGACAATGCAGGATGGAGCAGTGAGATGGCCCTCACGGGAGGCATAACCTCGGAGCAAATTCAATAATGTATCTATAGCCGGGAACATCTTACGACGCCGCTCATCGTCTACATCTCCTCCACAGTTCCGCCAGTAGCTTACGACTTACGGCGTAGCTGGCGACATCCAATGATCGACTCGTCAACTTAAAAACGTTCGATTTGATGAATAAATTATAATGCATAAAACGGGCCCTGTTTTTCATAACGCGAACCCTCCTACCTTTATTAATATCCGTAATAAAAATCTGACACCTTTAACGCTGCGCTAAACCGATCCTATCTGTGATGTTTACGATTTGAACATTATTCCCAACATTATAATAAAAGCAGTGTACAATAAGGTTATAATAAAAGTTGTTCTATTAGTATAAAAGCATGTGCTATTTTAAACAATACGGACACGACGTGGCGCAGTCAGTAGGATACGGACCTATTCTTCCACACGGAATCTGATTGAGAATTTTAAAATGTGATGATAATTGGATTATTTAAATAATTCATTGCTGGATATTCCTGATGAGAAAGAATTGAAGAATTGAATAATCCAATAAAACCAATAAAGTTAAATCACCTCAGTCAGAAGCACGTATGATCGTGTGTCATTAAATAAAAATTAAATAAATCCGAAGGTAGATATTTAGAAACATTTTTTTTAAGGATCCCTTATTTTAAAAATCCCTTTATATCAGAAAATTTGATCGAAATATTCCTCAAAAAGGGATAAAGTTGTACAGTTGGCAATGTACGCTACAGATCCAGTTTTAACAGCTGTAATGATTGTTACTATTATTGGCCTCTGTGTTACACCACCATTAGCCACTTTCGATCGATTGAATATCGATGGATTACAGTTACATCTTCCAACCGTGTATATGCAGAATAAAATAAATAATATCGCGATATTTGAAGATTACGGGTCGAGATTGGATTTTATATTATGGTAATGGTTGCATTAGAGTTGCTTTGAATTTTAGATCGTCCTGCGAGGATCAATTTAGTGGGTCGGTCTGGGGCCTCGGGTCTTGGTGTCTCGGGGTCCGTACAACGGCGCGGTAGGAACAATTAGCCAGGCGTCGAATGGGATAGCCGAGGTAATTCGGATATTATTCATAGAAACAGGGAAATGACAAGCTACCGGCGCCCCGTTTTCAGATCCATGTTGTATCCGTGTTCGTCCTGTTCGCCCGACAAAATACCTCAGATAACGAGGGCCGTAAGTGAGTGTAAGCATTCAAATAAGAGAGATAGCATCATACTAAAGTGGATAATCTCTTGATCCTGTTATCTGGAGATATAATTATTCTAACAGGGTGTCTTGCTTAAAACAGCTTGCTCGATCGTCGTCTGGCGCGCGAGGTGCGGCGGCCGGGGGAAGGAGGTCCCGGCCCCTTTTCTCTACTCTCTACAACCCCGTGCCCGGTTGCTAGGTAACCGCCTCCAGTAACCGCAGAAATACTGCTACAATGTAGATGCTTGTACTACACGACAAGCACAACACTTCCAACGATACGGGGAAGATGGATTGACCTGATAACAATCGCCCCATTCGATGCCTTTATTTACATTTTTGCAACTCTTTTCGTATTAAATTTATCCACACACACGCACGGGAATGACGGAACATTAGGGCTCTTTTTGGATTATGTGCCTAACTGCTAATGTCCGAAGGGGCGGAGGGTAACCACCCCATCTCGGTTTTATCTAAACTCATTAAAATATATATTGAACCAAAACCAAACGCTTATCTAATGATCTATAATGAAAGAAACTATCCGCCGGCATCTGAACATTATTACTCAGTGCATTTGCCTTATAATAATACAGTTTACACTGTTGAAAATATTACGGTGTTGGCGTTAATTTTGCGCTAGTCAAATATTTTAGTGTTGATTTTTACAAACTTTGCTAGACGAGTTGACTACGTGCGTTTAACAGAACAGAAATTACTAGAATTTCGTGTGAATTCTTTGTTCAGATATGAGGATTTACTATTTTTCTAGACATTCAGAAGCGTCAACCAATCAAAATTTTTCCCTCGGATAGAAATATAAAAACCCCACCTAATCTAATACGGTATTGCATTATACGCACCAGATGCATTGCACGTGTATCTGTTTTCGGGTTTGTTTCTGCGTATTAACATATACAAACAAACCGCCAAACGTGTATTGACCGTCAAAGTGTAACCTTGTGTTATTAAACGTTAATTCCAGTGTGCATAAAAAAATTCAACATCTTAAAGATGTATTGGGAACATCTATTTACGTAATTAAATTAAAATCATTTGAAAATTGGCACGTTTAGTTGAAACCAAAACTTTTGAATGAGTAGTTCTGCATATTTATAATTGAGAAAACGTCTTAAAGAAAAAAAACGTCGTTTTTATAAAAAGGTGTTAAATCAATCAATAGATCGCATTCATTTAGTTAAACAGCTAGTAAGTTTATCTAGTCTAGATCAAATAAAATGTGACTAAAAGTATTTTATAATTCCACCTGTGAGTTGGACAAAATAACCCCTTAGCAATAGATACTTGACTATCTTTCCTCGTCAAATTTAAACTCGTATAGTTCTCGACAAAATAACACGAAAAGAGTGTGGACCTCTCCTGACTATTAAATTAGTCAAAAAAATTTCAACAGTGTAGAGTCTTTAGATTCTTTTGAAAAAAGATTAAATATCTTCTTGAAAGCGCACTGGCAGTGGTTCTGATTGCGAAATAATTACCATTGTGTCTATATCTCATCCAAACTTGCATTTTTGTAATAATCTTCCCAATTGTGATCGTAAAAAAATATTAACCAAGAATTAGTAAATATTATTATCTGTACAATAGACAGATAATAATATTTACTAATTCTTCGTTAATATTTTTCGTAACCATCGTAAAGTTATCTTCCTTTTTAAATAGGTTTAGTAGAATATTGGCTGGATCATAATGAAACAGTTTCTTAAATCTTGTAAAACGTTTCGACTATTTTAATCTTTTTCAATTACTTGGTTATTAATTGTTTCAAAGGCTTAGATTTGTTTTTATACAATCTGTGTGATCGTTTTAGAAATCTTTTCCGCTTTTCGTTAATTCGTTTTCATTTTTTATCTTGTGACACAGTCTATAAATTCCCGCAAAGTTAGTGGTGCTACTTCTATTTCTCTGGTTAGTTATTCCTTCTGTAAACTAAGCCTTCTGATGCTCTCTCATGTTATTGATTTTAAAATACTTATACCATTTTTCTTTATTTGCTTTTAATATATTTTTTTGTTCTTGTCGTTTGAAAGAGTTTTTTTTTTTATTATTCCTTTCGATTATCTTTTACAAGTTCTCTGATCCACTCTTCATAAAGAAACATTTCAAACACAAAATTGCGTCTAATGCAGGAATATCATTCAAAAGAAGGCTTCTTTGGTTTTAGAAAAATCTTTTCTAAAGTATATTTTTCCCAAAAAGTATAAGAAGTCTACTTGGTCTACGGACATGAAGTTGTGATTGTAATAAGTCGCAAAAACCCCAAAACAAACATATACATATGCCATGAAAAATGAGTAATCCCCGCAACATCCCCAGAAAGGCCTGTTTATTCTTCGATGTGTATATCCCTGGTAAACTGAAATACAACCCGGGTGCTGATAGTCGTAAAAGAAGTGGATAGTAGCTGGACAGATCGTTAACTTCAGTTACGACGATCAACTAATTTACTGCTATAGCCTTCAATTAACGGAGTTGCTTGTTATTATACTGTTGTATGCCGAGATGAGAGAGCCGTACGTCGGATGGGCCCTATTCTATGTCTCTTCGCAAACTGTTTATTACTTTCTACGCGATGCTCTCTTCATTGCCGTGATCGTACGGGCAAACGTGGATGCCCTATTGAAACGTTTTGCGACTTCATTATAAGCGGGCACAGCGGGAATCCCGAGAATTTCAAAAGACCCTATTTTTATTCAAATTAAATAAAATAATAGCCCATCGCTCAATATGAACGCACGCGGTCGACAAATATTTGCTAATAGCGACCGATAAAAAGGAAGATATTACATATATTAAATAACTATATGAACAAGCTTAAAGATAGCAATAGATATAATTTCTATAATCTGAACATATGACACGGTATTGCGGTTGATAATATTTTTATAACCTTGGACAGCGTTATTTTTGATAACATTATAAACTATTTGTATACATATTAATTTCGCCGGTAAATTTTCTAGTTTATTTGCTCTATATATTGTAATAATAAAACCAGAGATAAAACCTGTATATACATATTATTGTATGCGACACACCATGGTTGATTTATCTTGTTTTTTTTTATGTATTTATACATATATCTATACGTGACACCGATTCATTTCTGATTTTCATGGTTTAATACCACTAATAATTAATTAATTCGGTTATTTATGTCACAAACTAGAATTAGTCGCTTAAACGCTTTTTTAAACAGTTTCAATAAATCCATTTGTTTAAATATTATAATTCTCTGTTCAAATCTACGTGATTGATTTGATATAAATTTTATTTGTGAAACGTTACCAACATATAGCCAGCTTAAAGGTCTCGGCGCAGTATTGCCAACTTTGTTATTATATATAGCGCTCATTTTAAAATGAAGTGAGGTATACACTTCACGCTAGTGTTTGCACCAGATGTATTAGTTCATTCGATTTTGTCAGTGTGATACCCATCTTTCACCAAGTGGTTTTGAATCTCAGAGATCAACTCACTTCACTTGCGTGCATTTTGTTGTTTAAACTCAATTCGATGACGTCACGGTAAATAAGATTTGACACTTTTTCACCAGAAATGCTGCCATAGGCACTGCATCATTGTTTTACCGTCATATGCTTCCACATTTTAGCTACAAACCAATCATATTTTCATTTTGCGCTGCTAACATATTCAGCTTCTCGAGTGTCTCTCACAGTAGCTCTTTTCCTACGGTTTTTTTTTTGCCACCTCGTAGATGTTTGCATTTCCGCATTAGGTGTTCAATTTTGGGAATGTCAATTATTAGTAATAGCGTAAAATAACAGATGATGTATGTCTCTTCATCATGATAAAATATTTATTGGATGCCCACATCACAAATGACGAGTAAACACGTTTAATTTGTAAAAAAAGAGACGGATATATAAAGGAGGATACATGAAATCAGCCAAAATAAAACCTAAAGGCAAAAACGTCAAATACTTTTATTCCTTAAATATCCACAACAAATTAAAGGTGAAAATAATAGGTGATAGGTAATTCTAATTATATTTTTTCTATATATTTAAATTATAATTTATGCCAGGTTTTTAACAATCTTACATCTTCACGACTAAAGTTATATCCAGTAACATCATTTCTCACAGTATATCGTATAGTTCTTGAGTAAAAACAAGTCTTTTATTGCAGATATTTATAATTCTGATACCAATTAACTATTACTAGCCGAATAGTGACGGCAAAATTCTATATATGTACATAAATGATCAAATCGCTGGTAAACAAGATTTTTTTCTGAATAATTTCATCATATATTAAGTAGATTACGCTACAATAACCCTTGTTACGTTTGCCACCTGTTACAATTGACATCCATCTGCTCTAAACACAATTATAAATTGCAAATATGTTAAGATTATTGCACAAAATTACATGATTATTATAACCATTCTCTCAAACGTTTAACAGGCGTTATATTTCCTCCTTCGTAAATTTATCTCAATTTTATTTATCAGAATCTCCTCGGATCGAAGTAATAAATACGTATAACGAGGTATTATTTGAAAATTATAAATTTATCGTTAAATCTACCCGTGAAAGGTAGAAAAAGCCCGTATCTAATTTTAATTTTTTCACGGTAATAAAAATGAAAAATGCCAATTTTCCTCAATACAACGCCGGGGCGTTATTTATGTGATCCGATCTGTTTGTGTGCGTACGGGGTTTTCCGTTATATGTATTACATTGGGGCGTGTATTTTTGTAAAAATAACTTTTTAAAAGTATAAAATATCATTTGTTTGGGAGCGTTATGGCGTATCGCCGTTGCGCCGTTCAGAAGAGCAGCGTTTCAGATCATGGTAATTAATGTCGGGGTTTGTTTGATTTGTCAAGTTAATAACGCTACTGCCAGATGGCACCAAACAAATAACGTATACGTCACTGGCCATTACTGATCCTATACTACTGCGAATGATCGTTTGTAGCTCGCTACTAGCAACGCTCTGAACTATATTCTAACTGTCCGCAATCAGCTATACTTGTATATCGTGATATATGATGTAATAATGCTGCATACATATGTGCCCTTGGGGCGATAACGAAAATTAGTATTGATATCCCGGTAATCAACTAATGCTAGATCTTTTGTAATAAAAGAAAAACATATGCTTCATTGCCTCTTTAATACACATAATCGCAACTGATTATTATTAACAATGCGACATATGACATGTGCGAGTTATTTGGTGTAGATACCTATATATTATGTGATATTATCATTATGATTTTTCGATAAATTCGTTCGAACTGGATTGGTTTTAATATATTGAAATAGATTTTAATTTGAATTTCATTAGATTATGCCTAATTATATATAATATAGGCATAACGTCTTGGCGAAAAATAGTATTTTTTATGTGATATTGTATTCTTAAAAAAAAAAAAGAAATGAAAACAGCCAGAAAAAACTTTTCTCTAAATGTAGCGTAAAGTTCTTTTTTTATTATTTTATAATCATTTATCGCCTTTCTTTGTCACCTGTATATATCGTAAAGATGAAATAAATCATGGTTCCTATATATAATTGACGATCAAAATTACGGAAAGATGAAAGGAATCGCCGTGTTATTTCAGTCAACAAAATGATACGTACACCTATGGATTCATTTCCTTTGTCAACATTATCAGAATTACTTGACACAGCAACAAACAATACAGAAAACGCATCGGGCACGAGATTTTACCACACATCCAAGTTAATCTAACCCCAGGCCTATTTACAATATGGTTGAACAAGCAATCTTAAACAAACATCCCCAGGCTAGCCTCAAGTATTCCTAAATGGGGTGGAGTTACCAGAATATCATCGCGGATAAACAGCCGAGATATCTATTGAACATGAAACGCCCCAAAGTTAATTTTTTTTTTCTTTATATATACAATATATATTTACCCTGAATTTTTCGTCTATTATTATTATTCTCCTGTCATTGCTTTCCTTATAAAATGAGAATCTATTAAACCGGAATCACCGCAGGCAGGATGGATTGGTCAAATTTGTCTTTTTGTGTCACCGGTCGTGGCAAAAGGAAATATAAGGGATTGTGGAATATTCTATGTGATTGTACACGTGCGCTGTGTGCCCCCTGAATGTCCACCGTGAGATTTTTTCGCTGCATTTGCAATTATTTATACAAGTGTGTTTGTATTTTTAACAAACAAATCTCTGTATTTCCAAAAAAGACCGGAATTACACCCACAAATCTGCGGTACTATTTAATCTAGTAGTAGAAGCAGTTTTCAGAGACGAGATATCATATACCAACTTAACCAGAAAATAATTACGTATGCACACGACGTAGCACTAATAACCAGATCAATAAAAGAACTGGAAAAAAAATCAGCAAAATGGAAAAGACGGCAAGATTATATGGGCTGAAAATTAATGAGGAGGAAACAAAAGTAACAAGCAAAAATATGTTAGTAAATAAACTCGAAACAGATAAAAGAAGCTACAATTTTGAGAGAGTAAGTCACTTTGAATACTTGGGGGTGACCCAAAGAATTATAAAAAATGATTAAACACGGGAATGGGATCAATGAAAAGAATGTTAAAATTAAAAGGAGTTTCTCGAGCAGCGAAAGTTAAGATATATAAAAGAGCAGCAAGGCCGACGGCAGCGTATGAGTTTGAAGTATGGGCGTTGATGAAAAGGAATGAAATGAAAATAGAGACGTGGGAGAAAAAAGATAGTCCAGCATGTTAAAGCGCAGAGGTTGATATAATTAGGGCGTGTAAGCAGGATGCCAGAACACAGACACACAAAAGAATACTGAATAAAGGAGAAAAGAAAAGGGCTAAACCGAAGATGAAATGGTTAAATGCAAGTGACAGTAGACTTACGAATTTTGGAGATAATGGACTGGAAAATAGTGAAGAAAATTAAGGAAGAAGAGTGATATAATAGTCTAAGTTATGAACTAGGTAATACATATATAAATCTCTGTACAGCGAACAAGAGATATTGCCTGTTTCCTCTTAGATAACTTGGAAAGTACTGATTCAATCGCCTTGAAGTTGGTGTTATTTTTTTTCTGAATAATTTGGTATTTTGGTATTTTTTTTCCCAAAAAACGAATGAATATTTTTGAACGATTTCTATTATGTTTTATTTGAAAGAGATAAGAGAAAGGATGTCGGGGGAAGGTTTTTCAAAATTTGAACCTAATTATGATAAAACGAAAGTTACAACACAACATTTTCGCAAGTTTCTATAGAGGTATATTGTTTTTCTCTGATTCCAGCAATTCTTTTCAAAAAACTTTCCGAGAAAAACGTTTATATATAAAAAAATGAGCTCAATTTGTTCAATTATTTTCAAAGAAGCGGTTTTCTGCTAACATATGAATTTTGCCAAATACCCCCAATCTATTCATTCCCTTAGAACTGATCCAAGAGGCAAATCAATCACATGGTCGTTAGTGTGTGGACGTTTTGTTAGAATTTTCCATGTTTTAGCCATAAAATTACCACTTTTCAAACTCCTAATTTTATTTGCTTGCTGTAATTGGGATCGGTGAATCGATCGAAAATTAATTTGAGGCATTTCTCGCTGGCCGAAAAAAAGTACGACTTGAAACATTCAATCAAGGAAGAGTTTAATAGATCAAAATCCTTTTTTTTTGTCTTAGAACTGTCCGAATCCTTAAATTGTTTAATCTTTTAAAGCAAAACAGTTCCATTCAGCATTAAATTATTTTACTTGAAGAATTAATAATGATAATGAAATTGCAGAGTATCTGTCAAAATCCTTCATGTCGCTGTTGGTGTATGTTTCGGCTAGTTAATGCTCAATTGCGTGTATCTTTCTCCATTTTAATGAATTAGGTATAATAAAACAATATAAAAAATTAGAATTATATTTGGCTCTGTTCAATAAATAAGTACTTAATATTTCATACAACCTCAGTAGTTGGCTGTTAATATATATGCTAATGTATACTTAATTGGATATAGTTGTCATGTACCTATTTTAACGTTATTCTAACTTTGTAACTAATATGGTTCGCTTCATATCCGTATTTGATACTTGATATTTATTTCTTGGTGGTAGTGGAGAGGAAAGATAATACTATTTTGCTTGTAATTTCAAAAAATATAATTTTGACGTTTTTGTTTGTGTATTTTTAGCGCCTCCTGATATGTTATAAAATTATTATTTTATATCATATCATTGCTCATTATTTTTCAAAGATTTTGCTAATATTTTCCTGCATTTAATCATACTCATATATATTTAATAAATATCTAATTCTCCTTGTGACGAAGACAAAATGATGAAGAAGTTGTTTCCGATTCAACATTGAATCGAAATGAAACTATTCTTAAGTAGAGTCAATTTTTTCCTAGTTAATGAAGGTTACAAGATATAAGAGCTGATTTATTTCTCGCTAAATTTCTGCGCGACGGAACGGGTAAATCGCTCCTGTATTAAGTACCGCTTGAAAAATCTCTAAGGTGTAAGAGAGGTTTTGAAAACTTTACGACTACTAGGTTTTATATTTTTACTTGTTTACGAACAAAGTTTAAAAAAGTTCCAGTTGGCCGGTTCTCTCTTTAAGATTTGGGGTAAAATAAATGACCATTATTCGGGCATTCTTACTTGAATTAAGCCTATCCCTCCATGCTATCGGATTGGAGACCAGACCTTGGAAGCCGGGCCAGTAGAGTCCACCAGTAGTCCTTCCAAGCTCCATGGGTGGTTTATTTACAGTGTTAGCGGCGTGGTGATGGAAGAATGCGGCAGCAGCTATGTTAAAACCTCTCAGGCCGGAATTAGACGCCCCCTGCGAGCTATTCGCGGCCATTCCCAGCGAATTCTGCGAGAAACCGAGGCTATGGGGGAAATGCAACGGACCGGTGGTTATTTGCGACGGTCTCGATAGTATGTGATCGATGCCGTGGGGATTGGCGCCTTGGGAACTGTTACTATTCGACGTGGCACCTAGAGGACTGGACCTAAGGCCTAAGCCGGAACGTTCTACGTGTATGCTTGTACGTTCCAGCAAGGCATCCGTATCGCCCTTCTCCGGCTGATGCAGATGCTCGTGGCCGACGTGCGATTGCTGTTGCACCTTCATCTCCGTCATCGAATGCAAGGCGGCGAGCGGCGCCGCCAGCATGTTTCTGTGCTCTAGGTTGAGGAAGCTCAGGTTCTGCTGGCTGGCGAACTCCAGCATCTTCGATACCGGCGGCGGTGGCGTCACTGACACCTCTGAACGGTCGCTGGACGCATCGCTGTGCTGCGTCATGGCTACCGGAGACGCCGTGATGGATAATTTGATGGACGCCGTGTGTCTTTAAATGGATATCACAACACGTGCAAACACATTCCACCAACCAAAACAAATCTCCGCCACCGATTCTGACCGTATCTACCGCACCGTTTCGGGTTCTTAGTTTGAATGGACACCGTGCCAGATATTATGCGTATAAGGTAGGTAACGAACAGTTTTAGGTGGTGGTGGGCGTTCTCGACTGGTGGACAAACTAGGTGCCAAAACGACGAAGTGGGGATGACGGTCCTCTATGAACTCGAGTGCATGTTAAAATATGTGCTTCCGTTCGAGATCATTAGTTTGGCCTTTATAGCGGAGGACATTGAGTGGTGTAGTGTGTGTAACGTCGAGTTGCGTGGCGGAGCGTTCTTCTATTTTTAAAAGGGCATAATGCTTTTTTCATTGGTCCGAAGGAGGATCAGGGTACGTTGGATGTATCCGTGATTGGCGAGGGCGCTATAGTCCGGAAACGCCTGCCATTGGCCGAGAGCCCGCCCCGCGGTCCCCCTCCTACCGTCCTGGCACTTCGTATTATCGGAGTATACATGGAACTCAATCTGTAAGGAGGTATTTTACTAGCATAAACATGTTAGCGGTGAAAACAAGGTTTAAAACCCCTCTTTCCGGATCTCGGTTCCCGGGGCTAGCACTACAAGTGTCTTCGCTCTCTTCCCTCCGCTGTTTCGCAACAAATCCGTTTCTTTCATTCCGCTCTAACGGATTATAATAATTTCCTACAATCCGAATATGAAAAATCAATTAAACGCGCACGTACGATTTCCAATAATAACTATAATATACGTAAAATAGACAACATATACAGCGTCATCAAAAAATAAACGCCTCAATACGTCACATACACTCCCGGCGAAAAGTATTGGTCCTCGAATGTGTATAATTTTTTACATCATTTATTGACCGATTCTTCAAATCTAATGAAAAAAAACCAAGAGCTTAACTGTAGGATATAAAAATCTTTAGTCAATTGAAATAAAAAATGATATATCAACCAGCACATCAGCAGAGAAACAACTACGGAAGAGGTTAAAAATTTGGAAACTCCATGCCATTAGAAAGAAGTTGAAAAAACATACTTAATGGGAGTAACAGAAGAACCAGAAAATGTAAACTTAAAATACATCCACTAATGGATAGATTCCAGTCGCTAAATAGTTTGCTTTTACACAATTCTTTCTCAACATTTGTATCCGTGACTAAAGTTTTATGAATCACTTTAAACCCTTGTTTATAATTGTTTTCTAGCATATGTTATGCTAGCTTAGTACAATGTCCTAAAAACCTCTTCTTTTTCCATTTTTATTCTAGAATGAAATCTGGACTTATTCACTGGGGCAATTCTTTTGATGTCCAAAGCGTGTTTCGTCTTCAGAAGTAGAAATTAGAGATAATTGTTAGAATCTTGCTTAGTCTGCCATGCATCTCGTTACTTGGTGTTTAAAAATAATTTTCATATATTGTCATTTAATCAAAATGTATAGGCAAATAATATTATTGAAATTTAAAATTTAATCTTGGTCATAATTCGAAAGAAATTGTGGCAACAATGTTCACAATTGTGGTTTATGTCCCCTAAGTAATATTCAGGGCTGTTTTTGTGGTTATAAGGCTATCTCCAGTGCTTGCAGCTTAATCAACAATGACAGAGAACAAAACGATTAAAATTGCATATGTCCACGTGCTCCATTTATTATAGCTCACTTCACTTTCATGAATCAGGCTAATTGCGTACACATCGAATTTTATGGATATCCTAGATATTAAAGGATAAAACGTTAAAATATGTTTTATCATATACTCATTGTTGGTGATGTATACTATATTTCAACCGATATTAAACATTTATTAAACGATTATGGTGTTCTTTGCGATATTATGATTTTGTACTATGTTGTTTTATAATGCCTTTTTTGTATTTTATCGATTGAATCCAACATCCCATTATTATGATGATATCTGACCTGTATACGTACTTCTTTGGTAATTCTGAATCAATTTTTTTTTACCAAATTTGAAATCAGGGAGTTACGGTTTACCCCCATCTTATCTACAGACCGAAACGGATTTCTGCTTTAGCGTCGGATTAAAATGGCAATTATCTGCGGAATTAAGAAAACCTCCCCTTGGTCACACATGTTACATCAAAAGGGGCTTACATTCGGTGATTGGGGTTTAGAATATAAAAAGCCTCTGTAGTCTCCCTAATATCAAAATATATCGATTCTCATAATTGAATCAAGCACATACATATATACATATTTTTTTTTTCTTGGGGATTTAGAGTTGGGGAGAGGCGTAATTAAAACACCCCTTACGGCGAGCCAATTGGTTTTTAATAAAGGATACAATGATGGTATGTTTCGATAGCGACAAAAATCCATCGAATATTAATTTTCAATTGAATACTTAGGATTAATAAAACTGTTAAAGGAGATTTTATTTTATCAACGCTAGAATTTTATTTGAATTAAGTAAATATTTCCTTGAAGTCATTAAGTAGTTATAACTAAATGTTTACGTTTTCGAAGCAATAGCAAATTATAAAAAATATAAAATAAAATTACATATCTCCTTCATATTCATATTTCGCTTGATTTATTTAAATTTCTTCTTTTCCGAATATATACTTAGCAATGTAATAAAATATTTTAAATTGATACATTTTATACAGCGCTAGAATAGCTGCCAATTGCTCCGGTACGTTAAATATACCCTCCCAAACTGCCCTATTCAACAGATAATGGTGCAGTGCCACACTTTACCACCCCACTCGTTATGATCGTATAAATTAAGCCGATGTATAAGAGTAGGTACAGAAACACACATACGCGTCTCTTACTGTTGCCGCTAATATTTAAAATTAATGATAGCAGAATAATTTGACGTTGAAATATTAACGTTAAACGTTCCAATAATGTCTTATACGATGTATATAAGTTATAATGTAACTAATAGCGAGAAGTTGATTGGTGATGAAAAAACCTTCGATACGTATGACGATGATCAGTTTATATTTATTAAGGCGTAATGATTGATGAACTCAGTGTGTGTCCTCGGGATCCCTGATTTTTCTTCGGAATTGGGAATTAAGATTAAATTATGGGTGGATATTTATTTTATGTCAATTTCGATTGAATGAAAATGTAATTACAATCATGCAAGCTATCCCCCAGCATTCGCCAAGAAGACCTTACTCTGACAGCAGGACCAGGAAAGCAACCCCAGACCTTGTTACTGATAGCCAGTAAATTATTGTTATTATCCTTCTGGTTTTGGAAGAGACAGCCTCCACGTCTTTAAGTTCCGATAACTGTGCTGTATACATATAGTTCTTCGGTTCTTGACACATTATGGAGTTACTTTTCCAGCAGCAAAAAGATAGACCAACGTAATAAACAAAAATCAAATAAAACAACAATATTTAACAACAACTTAATCCTAATTACTATAATCACTATTAATTTAAAGATTTATTTATATAACCGTGCTATGCTAATAGTTTAAAACCAATGCAGACCACTAAGGAATATAAAATATTCAAATGTCATGCCGTAACAAATCTAGTTCTTTAGCAGCATTACTAAAAAAAATCCCACCGTTCGACCGACTCATTATCTATAAAATCTGTTTCGCGTCGCGGCCAATTTAACCCCTTAGCTAATACCCTAACTTCCGTACGCGACCGCCACTTATCAGTATGTGGACATTAAAATAAAACATGCTCCACTGTATCTACCCCACCACTTTTACAATGTGAATCATTAACCCTCCCAATTCAGTATAAATATAAATAATAAAGTTTGTGGTGAAGGGTCTGGAAGAAATTCACAGTATTACCAGTGCCACAGTTTGGAGTATTTTTGTTAATAAAAAAATAATTCTACATAAATGTAATTCCAGAAGAATAATAAGTTTTAATTCGAATATCAAGTAATTTGTATCATTGAAATTCGTTTACAAATCGTGTAATATAGAATCAAACGATGCAAAAGTGTTTAATTTGTTCTAGAATACTAAATCATTTAATAAAACGGATTTAATTTCAATTTCAGCCCATAAAACACATTTTTCTTTGAAGAAAAGTCAAATTGTGTGAGGGTGGTATGAAATCTAGTATCGTGATAATGATTAGTACAGTCGAAGAAAGAACAACCGTCCCGTTTAAGCGAGAGAGAAGACTGCTCTATACCACCGCCATTACAGCACTGTTTTCTCTCTCACACAAACTCGGACGGGTTTTCCTTTCGTACACGTTTTAAATCAGTAATTTATATATAACATCTTTATAGATTGATAATTAGGCACTTATTTTTATTCCAACAACTATCTTCACCCTTGGAATTTGCAGAATGGATTCCACTAATTTTTAATTATTATTACAGGATCTTCATCGGCATTCAACCTAATCTCGGAAGGATGGCTGGGACCAGTGGTGTTTCAGTGCGTGGTAAGAAAATCTTTTTTTTTTCATATTTACATTGTAATCATGATTGTTTTTATATTCTCTTTTTAAATTAGACAAGACATACTCACTTTTCTTTATCTTGTTGTTTTAGAGAATATATTCGAGTGTTGTGTGAACTATAGTGACTTTTTCGGGTTTCTTTTTGAACATTCAACCGAACCTAGAGGGATGGCTGGGGCTGATGGTGTTTCAGTGCGCGGTAAGGAACCCTTTTTTCATATTTGCGTTGTAATTATAATTTTTTTTCTAACCTTTTCTTTCTCATTTTAGATTAGATAAGACATACTCTATTTTTTTGTCTTGTTTTCTTACAGAATTTATTCGAGTGTTGTGTGGACTGTAGTGAGTTCCAGCTTTCTTTTTAAATATGGAGGATGGGACCATGCAGAGAAGAATTTTTGGTATGTAGAAATTGAAGTGTTTCGAAACCGCGTACTAAATTATCTTTATTTTGTTACAGTTTCCTGACGGTGAGTCTCTCTTTTATTGCCATTTCTATTCAACTATTCCTGTGAGTATTTTGCTTTATTATATTCTCATTTTTAATTGCGCAATATTTTCCTTGTTTTGATTTTTGTGGGAGTGTATAGAAGCTGCTCATTATTGAAGAAAGATAGGATAGGTTTAAATCTCGCAAAGTTGTTACTCGATCACTCATCCACTATAAAATGTTATTCGCGTTTAAATTGTTTTCATAAAATTTTTCACCATCAGCAGCTACATTTGTTCATAAAATTAATTCGGGGTAGGTTGGCGCACTTGATTCGGGACAGATGGTCCAAAGTGCTCAGTTAACTTAACACTGTTTTCGTTTTAAATATTAGCAATATATAAACTTTAAATTAACATTACGAAAGATATTAATATTCTTCTTTAAATATAATAGTCAAAAAGTGTGAAATGAAGAAACATAGTTTTGTGACATCGCAGGGAAACCTTCTCCAATGTCACACAATTGTGTTTCTTGATTTCACGCTTTCGACTATTATAAATTTTCAAGTTTGCCTCATGAAGGTATTTAAAACCGGTCGCCAGAAATTTTATAATAAATGGAAATAAATAGAATCGGGAAGTACTCGGAGTAATCAGTTTTTTCGATCGATTTTACCCAATTATAGACCTATATTCATTCGTTAATATTTTTTTAGTTTTGATTCAACACATAAAAATGTTCAATGCAATTTTATATACCATTGATTGTTTGAATAGTATTAATTTTTGTTAGGCTACTTTCTTCCAGTTGATATAATTATTAAAAGGTGTTAATTGATCATGAATAGGAATATGAGTAGTACACTCTAACAAGAAAATTGTTGAATTAACCAGAAAGAGCGTTAATTTAATCATTTTAACAATTATTTCAATCGTTTTAAATTAAATTATGTATTAAAATGTTTTCTTATTAGTATGGTGTTAATTATTATGTTGTGTTATTGTTGGGTAGTTGCAAAAGTTAATTATTTTTCCTTAGATGTAGCAACGGGAATTTTCCCATTGCTAAGTAAGGCAAAACCTCATTTTGAACTTCCATTTACCCAATGTAGTAAATGTATATCTCTGCATCATAATTAACATAATATTTTTTCTCCAGTTTTTATTAAGATAATAATCTCTCGTTGTTAGCTGCAGATATATTGAAAAGAATTGGAAAGAAACACTTAAACTTATACATCAAAGAATATTTTAAATGTCCACTAAAAGTAAAAATATTTTATCACCGTAAATGACTCAATAGCGGTAGAGATATAATGTGTAGATACTAAGAAAAAAAGTAGGCATTTCAAAAAATAAATAAAAGCAAATATTCCGTGTACAACTTCGCTCGTAACGTAAAAATATGTTTTTTATATACATAATCTAATTCCTCTGGCATCGATAAGTGTCGAAGTTTGGTTCTTCCTTAAATTAATTGCAATTCTTCACCAAGTTGTTCCACTTCTTCCTATCTCTTGCTCCTATGTGATATTGTTTGCCTTGAAAGTGCCACCCAGCACTCCATTCCATGTTAGTTCTGGCAGTCCTTGCTTCCCATATCTTGCGTATCTGCCTTTCGCCGTTTCATATGTCCCCACCATCTTAATCGGCTCGCTTCCACATATTTACTGAGACTTCCTTTAATTAATCTTTGCCTTATTTGTTCATTATTAATTTTGTCCATGACTGTAACTCCTGTAACTTTCCTGCTTGTAATTTCTGACGAAGTTTTCTTGTAAGAACCATGGTTCGCTTCCATACATTAATACAGGCAGATTGATACGTTTATAAACACTTAATGAACACTTCTCTTTTACCAGTAATTCCATTCTTGATAGCACGATACATTCGTATAGAAGCTGATATTCTGTTTCCTTTGTCGTATTTTCCTAAATACTTACAGATTTTCACTTGTTCTATCCTACTTGCATTTAGTATTGATGTTTACATCTCTTTGCGTTTTTGACATTTGCATCACCTCATTTTTCCGGTATCAGTACTTCTAATTCTTTATTCCAAACGTTTAAATTCGGCCGTAGAGTTTCCTCACGGTTGGCAAGCAATGCAATGTCATCCGTAAATACCCATTCTGCTACTTAAATTTCTATATCCGACTTCTGTCTTGGGTTTTTTTTTCCACTATATTTCTTTAATACCTCACAATAGAAACAGAAGTGGACAGTTATCAGTCCACTTCTCCTCCTTGCCTCACACCTTTTGTTGTTTCACATTTTTCTATTCTTATCACATTGGTGCTCACATCATTGCAGTTATCAGCTTGTCATCTGTGCTTGAGGTTTTCTAAATGCTGCCCTACATTATCTCTAGGGATTCTATTGAAAGCTTTTTCCAAGTCAATGAGGCAGATGTACAAATCTTCGTTTTTATTTTTAAATCTCTCAATCATGTTTCTGATACTAAAAATATGGTCATTGACTTAGAATCATAGATATAGAATCCAGATATTAACTTCTTTTCTGAGCCTAGTTTCCAATATCGTTTCATACGCCTTGCCTACAGTAATTCCTCGGCAAGAGTATCTATCTGCCTTCTTTAAAATAGGAATTATTACCGCAGTTTTTCAGTTTTCAAGCACACGATTCTAATTTCCATACCTTGCATAATAGCATTCTAAAAACTTCCATAGCCCTCTCCCCCATATATTTTTAAAAAAATATTCATTAAAAACGATTATTAATCCATTGGGCTCACATTTACGTTTTAGTTTTTGTTTAGTTTAGTTAGCTGTTACTTATTTTGACTCTTTTAACATTAATTTCATCACAATTATTCGCAATAACAATGGAACAGGGATTAATGCTCTATCTGCGCCCCACAGTTAAACGATTTTCATCTGTCTCTCAGCGTTTAACCAATTCAGATCATGTTTAATATTTATTTGGTCATGCACTTCTATGAAACTAGCCTAGGAAAGATCTATAGGACGCCGATGGAACTATTCTTTACACGTGTATATATATTTTTTAATGAATTGTTTTTATGAACAAAGCGGTTTGAATTAGCAAGGATCAACGTATGCAGAGTGTCAATAATTTACGAAACATCAAATTATTTAAAAAGAAAATATCTAACAGATCTTCTAAATTCCAAGCGCGACACTTTTAGATTTCGCTTGATTGTTCATTTTAAGACAAATAGGTATATAGGTATCATCATCAAGTAGGCGATAATGTACCCAGGATCTTATATGAAATGCACAACTGAATAGACGCGGAACGAAATATCTAAATTCAACTTTAATTGAGATTAATGATATGCAGAGTAGCTCTATCTTCAGTTCAGGAGCGACCTCTGAAATACCCCTCCGTTACTAAATCCTACCCACCCCACCTCTGACTCGTGTATCTACAGTATGTCCGCGTTACGCTTTCCTAATTCGTCGCGTTACCTCACGTGCCGATGCGATCGGCATAATTGTAGACGAATACCTACGAATCTGTACCAAATTAAACTCGTTCGAAATTTCGTCAATGTTACTCCGATAAGATTTCCCGCGCACGCGAAATATCCGCGCAGTCCGCCCCTGCCCTGTCGGTCGACAGCATGTTATCAAACACCCCAGCGCTAAAAGCATTTTGGATATTACATGTTAAAATGGGGGTAAGTAATTCGATTTGTGTTCGCGTCTAGGGCGAACGGTTTGCGCCCGCGAGCCCCGGGTATCTGTCGCATAATGAAACATTTAATTAACTTACAGAGATCTCAGCCGGACCCCCTCTAATACGAGGATATTTGTACTCCAACTTGACTCCCATTATACACCCCATACTATTTTACAAAATGAATTGCCCATTGAGTCGCAAGAATCGCTACATCCCGCCGCTATTTACTTTCGGAAATTTTACTTATTTACACATCGTTACCGATATATCCCGATCGTCGTACGGGGGATGGTGACAGGGGGTAGGGTTGTTTTATCGTATTAGGTCCGTAGTTTTCTTTATTTAATAATGTAAATGAGAGCCTTTGGTGTAATCGTAGAATAATAATAACTACACATGAAATCATTAATACTGTAAAAACAGTTTTGGAGACGATATTTTTTTCAATTTTGTTTTAAATAGTGAGGCAGTGATTAACTTGTATAATATCACTGCTAAATATCTTCGATGTTTAGTGCGGTTGCGTTAGGCGTAGCGCGTGAGTAGGATTTTTATATGTATACGACTGTTTAACCTTGTAAGAACTAGTCTTGAGATAGACGTTTGAGCGTGAGTATATTTCAAATTTGTTTGCTGCCATTTTGTTAATACTTTTGATTTAGAGATTTGTTTCGTTTAAATTGAATTTATTTCGTCCATCAAGGAACTCGTTTAATAATAATTGTTATTATATTGTTGTGTACATAATTTAGATATGAGATCATTTATTATTTTTGTGCAGGAAGGTAGATATTAGTTGTAGTTTTCTCATTATAATTTTAAAGAGTTTCATTTTTCCGTTTTCTAGTTAGCTGTTTCGGTTTTATTTTATTAATCACCTCGGTTTGGATGAATAAAAGCATTGTGCTTGCTTTTAGTTTTCATTTTTGCAAATTTTTGGTGTTCTACGATTTTATTTTATTTTGATTTGAAACCACGTGGATTTTTGTGAAAAAAAGAATTATCTTCCTGAACTAATTTATCTTTTGCTTTGATATAGGAAATAGCATTGTCCTATTGTAATTTAGAATCTTGAGCAGTTTTGGTTTAGACCAGGACCTTTTGTCCACGCTTTTTTTGTTGCTGCAAAAATTTGTAATTAACTTGTTTTGAGCTAGCTAATTTAATTTTTCATTTTTATTAATTCATTTTTGCATTTTCAATTCAGTCAGTACACAGCAGTACGTAACTTCTCCTATTTTGGATGATCTTTAGCCATTCCTCTTTGTTGCGGACTTTAGTTTTTCGATTGCAAACACCCATTTTTAATAGGTCTTCTTCCATCTTCAGCCTTCGTCTACCCTCTCTTCCTTATTGTCCCTATTGACATTGTTCTATCCCTCTAAAAGTGTTCCAAGCATTCTATTCTTTTTGATTTAATGAATTTCACGATGTTGTCTTCATTTAACCCGCCTAGTAAAGGAACAGAAACCTGAATTTACTAAATATCTCCTGACGAAGATAGGAAGACTGTCAAAATTATAGTAGGTGTACTGACTGATCATTGTAGATTAAATAGGCATATGTACAACATAAGCCTAGTAGATGATGCTACTTGCAGATTCTTCCACAGGAGGCAGAAATACCAGTTCCAAAACCCTACAGCTGTTATCAACGATGATAGACCTAGTGGAGAGGGCAACATTAGAAAACGTCTTCTAGGAGAAAGGAGATCACAATAGATCTGCCACGCCAACTTCTAATCTTAGTTCCCTCTAGTATTTGTTTTTCTTGTCTATACCCTGCATCTTCAATTTTAATAAAGCCCCTGACATTCTTCTTATAATCTTTCTATATGTGTAATTCTTCCTTTTTTTTCATTGTATTTTTATTGCTCGTATCAAGATCTTGTTACTCTTATAGCTATGATATATATTGTTTGCTGCAAATATTTTTTCTTGCACTCCTACATTTCTTTTTCATTATTATCTTTTTTTTTTCGTGACCCCCAAATATTTAAACCTGTCCTCTTCTACAAACTGATGCCAGCCGATTTTAACTTGTTTTTACTTTAGTTATTCTTTAGTTCTCAGTATGTTAGTTTTCTTTTCGTTTTTGTCATTATCGTACTTTGGTTCTTAATCCTGCTTTTTTTAAGTCAAATAGTGTTGCCAATAAAGTATCTCCTTGGCGAACACCCTTAGTTATTATAAAAGTCACTGTCTCTCCCTTTTGTTTTAACGCTAATTGTGATTTTTCTTAGTGTTATTCTTGGTAGGTCGTCTTAGTTTGTATTTTAATCTTTCCATAAAATTTTTCCTGTTTATTGCAACGAACGCCTGTTGAAAAACAATAAACAGCATTTTTAATCCTATGCTGTATTCTCAATGATGCCTTGAGATTATGTATCGCATCGATACTTCGATCTTCCTTTCATAAATACGTTTTGATAATCTTCTATTATATTTTTGCAATAATTTCCTAGCTTTCTTTTGTATTAACATAGTGTTTATTTTACACTGCAAACTTCTCCTAGACCCCTCACCACAAACTGCACTAAATTGGACGTACTGCTGTGGACACTTTGTGTTCGCGAGAGCTTTTTTTTAAAGTTGGACAGATGTTTTCTTGTTTAATCCGATTTGCCTTTGTCAATGTTTCGAGCAAATTTTCTTAGATATTAATATTAATTTTATATAAGATTTAGTTAATGATTTGATTGCTTAATTTATTTATTTAAATGGTCAGTTGTTTAAATTAATTTCACTCTTTAATATGTATAGCGTTCGTGTTTGTTGTTCAATGTCCTTCTTAGAAGTTTTCTTCTATGATCTGTGCGTTAGGCGTAGCGCACGCAGCTGTTGATATATGTATACGATTGTTTAACCTTGTAAGACTTAGTTCCGAGATTGACACAAGAGTAAGTACATGTAAATTTGTATTTCATTGCTGCCATTTTGTCCTTACATTTTGATTTAGAGATTTGTTTCGTTTATTGATTTTATTTCGTCCATCAAGGAACTCGTTTAATAATAATTGTTATTGTATTGTTGTGTACACAATTTAGATATAAGATCATCTATTATTTTTGTTCGGGAAGATATATTTAGTTTAAAGAGTTAAATTTTCGTTTTTTAATTTTGCTGGTTTGTATTTAATTTTTAATCACCTCGGATTGTGCTTGTATGTAAATTTTTCTTTTGTTAATTTACTTGACTTGCTCACGTTTAATTTAGTTTGTTTTAATTTTGAAACCACGTGGATTGATTGTTATAAAAAGGATTATCTTCCTGAACAAATTTGTTTTTTTGCTTTGATAGAGGATTTAGCATTGTCCTTTTGTAGTTTAGAATCGAGTAGTTTTGATTTCGACCAGGACCTTTTGTCCAGGGTTTCTTTTTCTGCATAATTGTTATTAACAATTTTTTTTTCTTTTTTTATAATAAATTTTCTTGATTGTTATTTAACGTCATTCTAAATGTTGTTCTTTTATTTTTGATTAAACCTTTTCAATTTTTGGGATATTTTAAGAAAGTCAGATTTCTTTCACCCACTTTTTACTTTTCGTGATTAGTTTTAGTTTGCGAGGGTAACCCTGAGTTTAATTGTTCTTTTGCGCCCTTTTAAATTTTATCCGTTGAGGTAGCTAATTTAATTTTCTTTTTTAATTTTCTTTTTGCATTTTCAAAATTCTTTTGGTACATTCACTACACAGCAGTACGTTTCTATAGCAAAGCTATCATCATCAGCAGAAACACTGAACTGGTTCTGCTGACGATGATAGCTTTGCTATCGAAACGTACGTCCAGCTTAGTGCAGCTTGTGGTTAGGGGTCTAAGAGAAGTTTGCAGCATTACCAGTACCACAGTTTGGAGTATTTTTGTCATTATCTTGCACATTGTACTAAGCAGGATAATTGGTTGGTAATTCTTACACATCTGTTGATACTCTTTACGTTGGCATTATATCATATCATGTCTCTATTTATTGGCTTAATTTATACAATTATACACAAATTGACCAAAAAGACTAAATCATCCTGGGATGCTCTTCCTTTAGCCTTGCGATTTCTTCTACACGGAAAAACCAATCTGTTTAGGACAATACAATAATTTCAAATAACTTTTATCATGAAAATTTAGTTAATCCAACAAAATATTTGGTTGAATTAACCAAATATTTGTTTGCCCATATTTAATTCAATATTTAGTTAACTTAAACAAAATTTGGTGTTATCATCTGTTTATGAATCTTTCTAAATCTTTAACATCAACTTGAATATTGCTACTTGTAGCTTTGTTCCTTCATTTTTCATTGATTCCTTAAGTTATGCTGGTATTTTTATATTATGTTTTTTGGTGACGTGTTTCAGGCATGCTCATGGTTTTATACTAAAAGTCGCGTTTAATTTTCTTTTTTCCTGGTAGGTGTTCTTAAACTTTTCCATGAAAAAAATTGGTAAAAACAAAAAAAAATATTTGATTTGATTTCGTGCAAATAAATTCCCGCAATTGAACGTGAAAAATGCGCTCGTATTCGCCTCCAATCCTTAATTACAAATCCATGTACACCGAGAATCGGAAGGCGCAAAAGTAATAATTTACTGCTACGAAAAAAAAAAAAAATTCAATTATCAAGTTATTGCATTAACAAGAACGCGAATCGGAGGGTCGCTCGGTCGGTATTCCAGCGTCGCCCCGTTGTTATTAATACAATCTATCGTCGAACTTATAAAATATGTAATGTGACATGAACGGCATTCGATGCTAAACGGGTATCCGCGCTACCGGAAAGAAGGAGGGGGGCAAAAATCAAATTACATAAATGAAACATATCGCCAAGTTTTAATTTATGACTGCTGCCGCTTTCGCAATCGCCCGATCCGGATCGAGTTGATTTTTTTTTCATCCACCCCGAAGTGGAGTGGGGCGGGCGGGTGAGGGAGACGACTGTGTGCAGCTAAAAGTTTATCGCCGCTTATGCGCGGGGCGTAAGAATTTCGCGGAGTTAACTGCGGAAACAAAAAGAAATTAAAGGGAAAAAGTAAAAAGGAAAAAACGCAACCCGTGGTCCTCGGGGCGACGAGACGCAAATTAAAAACTTCGAGGCCAGAAATCGAACTGTTTTTATTTCCAATTGAAATATATCCCCCCCATCTGTCGGATTTTTAATTTTTAATTACGAAACACAAATCTTGTGTGCGCATTTCGGCGGAAACTTTCTTGGCCGATTTACATCCGGACTTGTTTTTATTTTGCGCCGAGTCGAATTGATGGAAAATCGAAGCGAAAGAGCATCATATTTATTAAACGGCGTGTCAAAAAAAAAATTGCAACACCTTGCAGGAGCTGAGTCACAATGCTGTAATTTTGGCAAGTTTCAGGTAGTAAATCATAACTACTAATTTTCAGTAGTAAATCATAACAATCAAAACCATTACTACACACAGAGAAGTAATTTCAAGAATCAAGTGAGAATTTCTCAACTGAAGTACCTCTCGTTCTTGTATATAAGCAAATGAATAATTTCTTGGACGAAGAAAATTATTTTCTCAATATCCCAAGAAATTAATTCCTTGTTTGAAGAAATTTAATGTCCTTAGACAAAGGAAAGCTGGTTACTTGAAACAAATAAAAAAAAAAACTAGTTTCAAGAATATTATGTATTTAGTTCAAACTTAAGAGAAATTTCAATTGAGAAAAAATAAATTTTATATAAAGCAGGCCTCTCCCTAAAATAAATGCAAAGCGAGCTTAATATTAGTTTGTCGTTTTCTAGTGGTAAACATCTAATACCTTTAAATCAAACGTTATTTTATTAAACATGAAAACGGTACTTACTTGAACTTAAGGATTCCTTTCTCTAAATCAAGAAACAAAAATGGTGTTTTTATTCTTAAGGGGAGGTTTACATATATATATATCGGAAAAGTCCAAAAACTTTGAGCTTTTTTTTTCAGACAAAGGGAAAGATATACGAAATACGGTTTTTTCTTAATAAATATATTGAAACTTGAACATTAAAAAAATATATTTTTTTAATGACAAGACCACTATAACGTTCGCTATTTGTATCTAGGTAGCAATGTGCACAGAAAACACGGTCAAACTGCGTAAACTCTAGCATACGCAAAAGTGATCCGAAATTGAAAATAAAAGAAGAGTTAGAAATATATTAAATTTGTTGGAGGTTATACCTAATTTAACCAAATAAGTCGAAAGCAAACAACGTGGCAGATACCTGGACTTTAATTTGATTATTTTCTATTTCTTTTTTGTGTGTACGTGATATAAAATGTGGAATATTGCAATTTTAGTATATTATAGTATAACCTCCAATAAAAACTGTTTACATTAAGAAACAAAAGAATTAAGTTGATATATTGAACACTTGAAGAACTAGAACTTACGCAGATTTGAAATATCATGTTTCGAGAAAAACGCGTTCAAAGTTTCTCAGCAAATTTTTTTACAAATAGTTCAACATACACTTAGTCAGCTATTCAAGCACCATACATTAATCCTTCTTCTTCTTCATACTTCTGCATTTGCAAAATTTGTTGCTTCCCTTTAGACAGCACAGCAAGTTTGCAGCGCTGGACATACTCTGCTCTGCTCGTTGTATGCGCTGACGATCAGAATTGATGACGAAATTTTTGGCATCAAGTCCTACTGCAATTCCCACCGCATTCATTATTTGTAATACAGAAAAGTAACCTTCATTGAATAAATTTGCGGCAATGTAGGTAGCAAGTTGAATTGTTTATGGGCCGCAGTGTAAATCTTTTGGAGCTAGTTTCTACACACATGAACTAAACGAGTCGTTTCAGTTTGACAATTTTTTTCGAATGCATCTTTGCAAGAATCACTCTAGAAAAAACTTCATAAATCGGCCTAATAGCATCTTGGTTTTTTTTTTTGCAAAAGAGGGTCCTGTATGAATGAAGCAAGCTCAACCTTGGCTTCTGCAACGCGCCACTTACACAGGCTGTCTACACCTTTTGGCCAATAAATGTGTCGTGGATCCGCGTCGGTTGAACATTTATAATGAAATGTAGCCCAAATAGCTGCCTTCATTTTTTATGCAGAATCTGGATGTTGTCTAATTGCTAGTCCACAGTACACTATTGTCAAATTATCAATAACTTTGTCAGTCAGTTTATCAGCGCCCTTTCTTCAAAGTCCACTCATTCTTTTTTGTACATTTCCAACGCTTTCTCTTTTTTTTCTTGAACAGTAACATCTTCGTACGGCTAAAAATCACAAATTGCTTAAAAAGTTGTCTTGTCTCAGTCGCCTATCCGAAATCGTTCGAAAATTTCTTTTAAGGCATCGCATCGACTTCCATTTTTCCTGTGCTACTCTGATGATCCGTAGTGCGGTTACCTTCGCCATCATATTCTAGCCAGCTTTTATAAGAAATTTAGTGTAAGTAAGTGCATCTGCAATAAATTGATACATTTTATG
Source organism: Protaetia brevitarsis (assembly GCA_004143645.1). Classification (NCBI taxonomy): domain Eukaryota; kingdom Metazoa; phylum Arthropoda; class Insecta; order Coleoptera; family Scarabaeidae; genus Protaetia; species Protaetia brevitarsis. Next base: position 3,258,923 of record RXPK01000153.1, on the reverse strand, counting down.
GTATGTAGTTTTCTAAAGCGTGTGAAAGTGTGTTTTAAGTAAAAGAAATATGTTGGATCAGTTTCTTCAAATGTGCGTTTTATTTCGGATCTAATTGCTTCATATTATTGTAATATAAATAGCTACTTTGTCGCTTATTTGTGATCCCGACTGCAGTGGCATTGTAATCATTAAAGACAACTATACATAACACTAACAAACAATAAGTATGTATTTCGACCCGAGCACCCCCGAGTCGAATATAGTATTACATCTAATTTGCTCCGTTTGTGTTCGGTACATCCGCTCTTTTAATAAGCCGTAGCGGCTTAAACAATGCGAATATTACGAAACCGCTTTAACCATGTATGTTATATATTTGGAGCTTTCAAAAAATGCAAAAAACCAAAAATCGATTTTTCCAGTCAAATACATGTAAACCTCCCTTAGGTTATCGCACATTAAGCGCCGTCCAGCACGGCACGGTGCGCCCCATCACAAAACCAATAGCATTGCGCTGAGCTATGTATGCTGGTATAATGGGCGCTTGTTCATTCATTTGCATTGCTTTAATTCTATCCGTTTTTTTTTTTGACGGGGCGCACCGTGCTGTTTTGTGACGGACTAATGTGCGATAACCTTTACTCTAGTACTGTTGGTTGCAAAAAAAAACTGATTAAAGTTTCGCCAAAAATAACTAAACTGTTGGTTATTCTGAAAAAGCCAGCAGCATGACGAAATGTTACCCAATTGTTTGCAAACAGCAAGACCAAACCCAATATATTATTATAATTTTAATTATGCTGGCAGAGGACCCTATGCAGGATTAGTTGCTTGATAATAATTTTTGTTGGCTAAATATACATATTTGTATCTTACTTATAATATACGTTGTTTCTTACATAGGATTTGTATTGTTACCATGTAACACCACATACTTTAAAACTCGAAATAAATTACAAGTATACATAGTTAACATATTAATAAAATTAGTTTATTTAAATTTTATTTTGTGAATTGTTAAATCATAGGTAGGGAAAAAAATACAAATTGAATAACTTTACAACTAAAAAGTATTTATTTAGATACATTTACACTATATTACAGTATTTTATTGCGGTTTCTATCTCCGCGCCAATGCAACACCACTCAAAATGGCCTTTATATTGAAGCCGAATATAAAATTGTTCTTCAGACATGTCTATTTATAAAAATATCCCTAATTATATATGTATATATTTTTTTTATTTACTAGTATATATACGCATTATATTATAAAAATACTTACCGTTATTCAAATCACTATAAACAGGTGACAAACAGATATTTATAACGCACAGGGCAAATATTATCGAAATACTGGGAAATATCTAATACCGAAATGCAAACTCGATCATACTGGATAAAACCAAGTTTCAGCGTTTATCAACCCCTCCACATTCCAATTTTTTTTTTCTATACTAAATACAAGAAACTAATGTTACTTGTGTCAAGGAAATATCACTCAATATTAGAAAAATCGTAAGAGAGTGAATTATTCCTTATAAAAATTATATGTACGTGTTTTAAGAGAGATAACATTTGCCACAAATAAATTTTGTTTTGATATTAGTAAAATTTCAAGAAAATAATTATTATATTTAAGAACACCTATTAACTCGGATCTAGTAAATTCTCTAAAATAAAGAAAATACTATCTTACATTTAGTAAAAATGTGTAAGAACACAGATGTACTTGACAATAGAAAACGTTTTTCTGTGTGTAGATTCAAAACAGCCAATAGTTTTACATACTTAAAATATTAAAAACCACTCCTAGCATGTTCAAATGCATAGATTATATATTCGTGCTCGATTATCCATTGGTTTCATCTGAAATTTCTTGTTGGAAATTACTATTAAACAATTCCTCTTTTTCACACCTTCAAATGATACTTTTCTATTCCCACTTTAGCTTCATCTGAGGATAATCACAGTATTATTTTGTGCATAAATTAAGCATTGCAGAACAATTTCATTCAAGTTCATTCCTCCTCTCCTCTAGGAAACCAAGAAATTACATTAAATACGCCCCTGTATCCCAGCTATAATATCTGACCTCCACACAATACGCGCCCTGGCATGAGGCAAAGAATGAAACAAAAAAAAAAGGTATAGAAAAGAGAAACGAAAACAAGAGATACATACAACTTGTATATATGTATGGATATAGGTAGGTAGATAGATAGATAGATAGATAAAAGAATGGCCCACCGCATTATAGATTCCATCCAAGTTTTTGAATTCAATTTTCGGAATCGTAATCTCCAGTCGCTATTGGTCAGCCCCATTTCAAATTCAATTCCTGCGTTCTCACGAGATAGATTCTGGCGGGCGGATAGCTAAAGGACAGCGGAACGGACGAACGGCCACTAGGGGGGTTGGTGGTGGCGGTGGGGCGGGGGCGCGTATGGAAATGATACGATACGTTTGAACGTCTTAGATATTCGGAAATCACGATATCAACACCTGTGACCGGACGCCCTGATGCAAATATTAACACTTTGGGATATATGTATTAGGGAAAATCCGCAACTCTTGAAGTAATCAAAATTTCTAACATTCAAATGGAAGCTTACGGCATTTTCTGAATCTCGCCCAAAATGCGTAAATCATTTTGTACAGTGACATTACAGTAATAAGGACACATGGTAAACTAAAATCATCTCATACTGGTTATGAGATTTAAAGTTCATAATAATTTATTTATGTCAAAATATATAACAAATTTGCAAATATAACAAAGAAATCCGTGAAACAAGGAACAGGCAAGCCATAACAAGTCATAAATTCAGTTAGCTTCAACAAAGATCAACTATTTTATTATATATTTACGACAATGTTAAAATTGGTGTTTGAAATGAAATGATAAACAATTTATGATTCTTTATATAACACTTTGTAGCATATAATTTCATTCACTCATTATTTTAAAATAAAATTAATACCAACCGCAGATAAATAATATTTGGCCTTTCAAAAAGATGCTTCCTTTGCCTGCTGTTATCCTGATAGAACCCGATATTTCTGGGTAGCGTCCGAATATTCTCGATGCAGGATTCGCTCAATAAACCTTTCGTTATTGCACTCCTGATATCTGCTATTCGCAATTTTCAATAAGCTGGATTATGTACAACCAAAACATAATAAAAGGTGACCGATTTGAAGCTGAAAATCTGGCGAATGTTTTTGCTATCAACTGACTTACTGACTTGGAGTATTCTCAAAACGAAACGTCGCGAAAATTGATTTATCAATATTTATTAGCAAGTTATTTTAGATGAACCATTTTTTGCAATTGGTTACAAACGTAATAAGTAGTGTGGCAAGTTATCTGCATAGTTTATCGTAAGATAGTTATTGTTGGCGATATTTACATCATTAATAAATAGTAATTGACTAAAAACGCTCTCTTATGGAATACCCGTTAAAATACTTAATTCTTTTGATCTTATACCAATTGCTTACGATTAACTCAAATGAGGTCGTATTTAATGCTTTATTTTGTTTAAATAACTAGAATATGCCATACTCTGACTTGATAACTTTCATTTTGTTGTGAGTGCACTCACGCACCGATCGATCCCAAAATTGTATCAGGGTATCATACGAACGCAGGGCTAAGCGAAATAATGGGCATTTCTGATTCTGAAATTAACTTTATTTCAAATTCCAAACGAAACAACATATTGTGCTTATATCATCAACCACATCATCATAGAAAAGTTGTCCAATACACGACGTTCAAAATGATGAACGAAAATGGAAAGAAGAATCTAGAGAATTGATCTATACATATGGCACGCTCCTTCCGCTGCAAAATGTATCGTATTGGGGTTGACTGGCCATGCTGAATCTTGGTCTGTTTATATCCTAAAAGCAAAGGTCTAAAGACTTTGATCGCATCCATTTAATCGTATTACTTTATAATCATTAATGTCGGAATGCAAATCTTCATCTGAGTAGCCCTTCATGACTTTAGTGGCTACAGGTCCCATATAGTTGTTGACAACCGCGAACTCCATCAATGATAAGAAAACAAAGACCGAGCAACTGGACATCCAAACGTCTATCGCTTTTACGTAAGAAACTGGCGGTAAAGACTGCTGGGATTGGGTATTTTGGGTTGCTAGGGAGGAGAACATTTCATTTAGTTATTTTCTGAGCAATAATTAATCTTTACCCAACGTTAGAAGTGAAGTAACGCCTAAAGTCACTCTAGCAGGTATAGCTTCTGGTTTTATCCAAAAAGATATCCATGACATAACAACAATTAAGGCTGATGGAATGTAAGTGTGGAACAAATGATAGCCCAGTCTTCGGCGTAGGTTAAATACGATAGCCAAACAAGTGAAATTACCTTAAATCAACGTTCAAATTACACAATAAAAAAAAAAACAGTATGTACCTGTCGAATACTCGATGGTACAATCTGTAGTGTAATTGTTTGATATATCCAACTGGGGGAGCTCAATTTCAGGATTTACAACCAATGGATCCGTCATATTCCATATAAAAACTAAATCGTGATCTGTGTGCGATACTAAAACATTGATAAATCCGTATATGACCGTCATGTTATTATATTATAGAAATAATTCTTACAACTTTCGATCATTATTGTGCAGATTTGTGTATCGTGAGGATAAGACTCGAACTTCATCGCACACGACAATACCAAAGTCAGCTTGGACATGTACAAAAGGGTTTTGTCATGATATAGCCACAAATAATGATTCGGTATGGTCATCTCGTGGAAAGTAACGCTTTTGGCGTTCTTGAAAAAGCAATCCGGCCTCCAAATATCGTGCAGCCATTCCACGTCCAAGATCCTATATTCCTCGCTCATATTCTCGGGCAATCTCAATCTGTGATCTCGCCAACTTTGTGCAAGAAATATATCGGTCACGTAAGTCTGGAATAATTACGTTTTTTTTTTTGATAATAAGCTGGGGTTTTTAAACGCATAAATATATAAATAAACTTGCCATAGATTCCTCATTGATCGAATCCAAGGACAAGACGGTCACGTGGAAATAAACTATGGTGGGTTGACCTTGGAATTTCGGCGCCCTATTTTTGTCGTACATCTTAGGCCTTAACGGCAGTATATCCCTCAAAGACAGGCTAACTTCCTCGTAAACGTGATCTTTGTCTTTTGAAGTGTTATTATGGCTAAAACTGGCGCGGTAAGGACAGATTTTGGACGACCTACCGAACATATACTCACTGATGGTGATGGGCAGTCCTCACAGGGTTAATCGTCAAAGTAATAAGAACGAAGACATATTGAAAGTACATAGTTTATAATTTTTCTTAAAATAATTCAAACTCGCTAACTGCCTGCTTTAAGCATAACTTCGCAACTATTACTGCCACCTGAAACTCGCTTACATCTTTTCGCGAGTAATTAAATTAGATTGTAATAGGCTTATTGGGGGTGACAACTATTGGGTTGAGTGTGTAGGTACATTCATTCGCTGCAGTTAATCTTATTAAAAACGCGGGATATCACACAATCGTCAATTTTACATCTTGCATTGGTTTGCCAGACAATCGATTGCGTATTTACATTTTTTCATAAAATCCTTATTTTTTTTTTTTAAGTTTATGCGTCGATGGGTTAATTAAATTAGATTTTTTCTTCCTTAGCAAATCCAAAATTGTTTACAGCAAGGAAATCGATTGAAACGGTATAGAACCATCTAGCTCTTGGAATATTTTCAGCAAAACTATCCTCTTGCATGGGGTCGTGTTGAAAAGAAAACTCTTACACATTTCTAATTGATTCACTCTTTATTTACACTTTCTATTAGCCATGACAGTTTATTTATTATATTTTCCTGTCTAAAAATAATATTTTTTTTGTGTTTATTGTGGGGTACTATTGCATAATGATTCTTTAAATTACATTCAGTCCCATGATTTTTCTATCTCAAATATCGCTGCTCGCAATTAAATCAACTCTAGAAATAATGAGATATCAACCCTAAGATGCCCTAAATGAATTTGAGTATGTGGCATCTCTATTAATGGCTCGTGTAACTCCTGCTTATCGGACACCCATAGCGGATGAGAAATTATTTTAGGAGCATCCCTCCAGTATATATAAAAGATCGCAAATGTTATTAATCACTTTGGAGTATCCACTAAATGGGGGTGTCCGTTAAGGGTTACACTCTATTACGCATTTTGCTGCAGGTACCTAAAAACGAACATTGTTTTAAAAGAATACCTGTGAGACGATGTAAGAACGTCCCGTTGCATTGAAGCGACTGGAAACCTATGTAATTACATAATTTCAATTATCATCGAACAAGAACTGATTATTACGAAATTTTGGCATCTATAAAACACAGAGATTTTCGAAAAACCGATTATTTTACTCGATTACCATAAGAACATGAAGGTACCGTTTATCTTTAAGCATTCATCGATTTCTCTATCAAATTGATTGTGTTTGCAAAACGATGTACATATTCCAAAGGAAGCAATGTGTAGGTATCTACACCTGTCAGGAAGTATATATTTTTTTTTATTTATTTTCAATTCGCTTACATCTTTGTTCGCGTCGAAATTTTCGAATTTCCTCAGAAGGTGTAATTGTGACAATAGGAAATACATGTGTATAGCCGAGTTATAAGGTTACATATCTCTGAAAAACGTTTACGGAATAGAATAAGGTCAGTCCTTTTCGGTAGGAAGTACAATTTATTTATCTATTTAGCATTTCCCTTGGACTCCTCCGGTGGCTACGATCCTATTTTTAGATCTCTCTCCAACGTCATAATTCTTCATCTACCTGCAATGATACTTGTTTAAAATCATCGCTACGCCCTTAGAACAACTGCAAATTACATACAACAAATTTAATCTATCGAAGTTATATCTCGAAATATGTCTGTACTGATAATGTTTTAATGAACAATATACAGTCAAAAATTTGTAATGGATGATTCGCATTGTATCCCTGAGCGGTTATAAAAATAAAAAAACTGATAGAAGCACATTGAAGAGACCTTGAATTTCTTTAAATAAAGCAACCAACAAAAAAACTCACTAAAAATAAAAAACAAAAACACAAAATAAAAATTTGTTATAATACAATTTAGTATATTTTGTGCATTAATGTTAAAACAGGAAAAATATTTTATCAAATCGCAAATACAAAATTTACAATAATAATAGCCAATACAAGAAAAGAATATATCTACCTAAATATGTAATGTAAAAAAATGAGCTGTAACTGAACACTAATTTTCAACTAGATAAAATGCAAATACGTACACAGCGCAATTTTTTCTTAAACCTAACTAAAGTTGACTTTTCATTCAAAGTTATAGAATAGCACTTCTAAAAGCGATATTGTGGAAAATTAATAAAAATACCATGATAAACAATCACGTTTCAGGGTTACTGGTATCCCAGTGGCTCCTAAAATAATGCTTTCTTTAGTGGGTTTAACATATTGTTCTTTCAACAATAAATAAATTTTAAAATGCGTATCATTTTAAATGCTAATACGAAATCACAGAATAGAAAAGCTAATGTGTCTATTGTGGCTGCATGAGAAAAATTTAGTCATTCAAAGCGCAGAAATCTTCAACGCACACAATGTCTTATAAAACCACGTTTTGCGTGGTTACATAAAAATGATGAGCTTAAAAACACATAAATAGTATAGTCTGTCCGGGGATTATTCACTTACATGCTCCAGCAGGAACCGAGAAATTATGAAATGAGGTAATTTAGGATAAACTGGACTTTTCTAAAGTAGAGATTAATTAGGTTTCATTTAGAACATTGGAGAAACCGGTATAACGAAAGTAGTGATGTGATAGAAAATAAATTTTTTGAAACTATTTTTTTAGTTTGAAGTTCGAGTACTATTGAATAAGTCAAATAGTTATACAATGGACAGACTATACGTTTATGATTACGACTGTATAAACGAGTCTACAGCAGAAACCTACCTCCAGGGATGATCTCGAACTGAAATATTTTTTTTTGTGTCATGAAGCAATATTGCCCAGATCAAATATAACCTTTCTATCGCAACACATATAGAACACACAAAATACGAACGGCGCTTATATGTGGATGCGTTTTGTGTTAAAGCTATTATTTTAGTACAATTACATAAGTGTGCTTTTCGAAATACTACGCCTGTCACTTCAAATAGAAAAATTGGCTTATGTCAGGTTTTCCAAATATTGCACTGCATACAAAGATCAGCACATATAAAAAAATTAACAAAATAAAATAATCTAATGTATAATGATTTAGTCAAATTTTAGCCACAAATTGTATAATTAAAAATATATAAAGGAAAATGAAAAATGAGTTATTCAAAACATATTTTACAATTCGCAATTATACGGTATAAAAATTATATCTTTCTATCAAAGAAAATTCCAAATAAAATCATTCTTATTTTAAAGTACTGACCCAATTACATCTGATGGTAAAAATATGAATATTATTGATTGGCGATAATCAATTAAATAATTTAAATATATAAATATGAAAATATAAATAAAAACGACAAAAAAAATTATAATAATTAAAAAAATATTTGACAATTAATCTTTAGTTATATTATTATTTCATAATAGTCTAGTATTAGTTTAAGTCATTATTTAAAAATATAATTAAGTATTTATCTAATGCTGTTCACTTAAAAATCTATCTGTTTGCCTATTCGTATAGGTAATAAAGAATATGATATTATCACAAAAAAATAATAATATTAAAGACATATCGATATGAGTTAATAGAGTTTTAAAATTAACTAATTTATTGCTAAAAAGGCATTGATAGCAACATTTCTATCACAGTAAAAATAAAATAAGTCGTTCAGATCAAATCGGATCAGATCAAATCAAAATTACGTGAAGGTTACCGTTTTAAGAGTGACATAATAGCGATCCGAATTACAAGTGAAACAACCGATTACAACTTTTTTTTAAGTACTATTACTAGTTGCCATAGTGACAAACATCTGTTGGAAATCGGCCAACTCTTGACCTAACATTTCTATACCGGAAGAAGTACCACGACCTTGCTCTATCGATCCTAGACTCGATTGGTCTTTACTCCCGACTATTGGCTTCTTCTTATCCGCGTCCCCACCGCTATCAGGTCGCCTGGCAGGCGTTTGTTTCGTGGGAATCACCGGCTTATTCGGCGGTATAGGTGGGGGAATTCCGCGCCCAGCGACTGAAGCCTTTTTGGGCGAAGTGGCGGGCGCCATGGTGGTTTGGGCTGGCGGGTGAAAACCCGGTTTTGTAGGCGCTCTAGTCGTGGAAATGGGAACGGGTTGTGCTAAAGAGACCTAAAATATACATAAAAAATATATACATATAGGCAAGTGGTTAGATTCAAATTTACTTACCTTCGATGGCGGTGTTGTAGGAGCTATGGCCGTTTGCCTGAGCGCTTGCCCTGGTGTTACAGATTGTGCAATTCCAGTCGCTATAATAATATATAATAAGACTGGATAAAATTGTGTTTATGTACAGTTAAGTTAAGGCAACACAAATTACAGCGAATGTAAAGGAATATCACCCTTCTTAACGGAAAAGCGCAGACATTTTATGATCTACTACTACTACTACTGAATGTAATAAACCGATGTCGCAAAAACTTGCTTTGGAAATAAAAATAATTCTAAGTCTCGCCTAAGATCAGACAAGCGTTAAAGAGATGGGGTAATATTCTGCTTCGTAACTGTAATTTGTGTTGCCTACGTATTAGAAAACTGTCCACATACTTAATTCCTTAACTGTACTACATTATGATTATTACTGAGATGCTTGACAAAGAACTAAACGCTTATGGCTGCGCTAAATGATAAAATAGAGGGCAGAAGCCGTTTGAGAATAGCTTTTAGTGTTCATGGCACGATTTACAGGATTTTAAAGGTGAATTTGTTTACACAGCTCAGGTTATAATACAAGATAAGATGGCTTTGGTTGATATTGATGTTAACAGCTTTTATCTATGTTTACATTTTGAAAATTAAAAGTGTTATTTAAATGTATTAAGTCAATGCGATAGAGTGAATTTATAATTCTTTTCAGATGCATTTAACTATAATAAAAATTCTATAGACGCATCTCTGGGTTTAACAAAAAAAAAAGTGGGACTTTATTCTTCCCTGAAGTAATACCATTCTTTTGTTTGCTGGACCTTTATTTAACGCCTAGTGGGGAAAGTAGGAGTTCAACGTCGGGACGAAAAATATTACATCAAATTATTTGACGGCTTAAAACAAAAAGAGACTTACTAGGTCCAGAAACTGGTACGCTAGATACAGTCGCCGTAGGCTGCACCACTTTTGCTACGCTGCTAGTCATGGGTGCGCTGTATCGCTCGGATCTCGAGATCTACTTCTGAGCGCCTCGCATTCATTACGTACTTTCATTAATTCCGCTTCTAATTCTTGACACCTTGAAATAAGATTTGCACTACGAATAATTTACGAAAATAAGTATTTACCTAGCCTCTTTGCCGGCCAAAGCTGTTTTTAACGCTTTCCTATCGGCTTCGTATAGGTGCACCTGCTTTTCTAATTCCGCTTCCATTAATAGAGACTTTTTACTTTCCTCTTCCAGACCCTCGGCCATATTATCGATGCGCGACTTCTCCTCCGACAGAATCTACAAAAGAAAAATATGCGCATGTCGACTTTACCACGTTCGAATCGGCATTTTACTTGAGCTAAATCTTCGCTCCTCCGTCTCTCTTCGATATATTTAATTATAATCTTTTTACGCTCGGCCAGAAGTAGTAAAACGATCTGCTTTTGCCTCGCACGCTCCTCGTCCGCCAAATCCTGCTGCCGTTTGACTTCCTTCTCGTATTTCTTCCTAGTTAATTTCTCTAATTCTAATTCCTGTTTCAATCGGCTGCGTTCCATCTCCAAACCATAGGTAATGTCGTCCCCTTGAGCTGTATCATGCTCGTGTTTGCATTTCTCCTCCTCCAATTCCTGTATGACATTCTTATGTTTAGCTTCTGCATCTTTCAAAATATTCACCATGTGCTGGTGCGCCCGCCTCTGCTGCAGCGCCAGCTGTTCCAAAGCTTGTAATTGAGATTCAGCAGCTGCTTGCATCTCCTTCTCACTATACGGTGGCTTCGCCGTTGGCCCATCAGCCACGCTATCACGTAAGAGTGCAGTGTAGGGATCGGCCATCACAGTTGGACGATATCTCCCCAGATTTACAACCTGTTTGAGTTTTTCCGACTGAAAGGGATTAGATTGAAGAAACTGATGAAATGACAGCATTTAGTACTTACTTTTAAAGCTGCTATTGCGATGTCCCGGGCTTGTATTTCCCCTTCGAAATAAGTAACTAGTCTTAATAGATCACTTTTAGTCAATTCCATTTTAGGGTTTCTCTGTAAGATGGACAATATCACTTTTGTTTTTGTTTTGATTTGCTCTGTTATGTGTACATGTGACAAACCTACCTTTAATGTGTTGCTACCGTTGGAGGTGCGGTCAATCTGCTCGAATTGATTCATCTCCCCCGAGCATCCAGATTGCTGCTCAGGTATAACACTCAACTGACTTATGGGGCTGCCCAGATTAATGTTAAGACCACTCAACCATCCATTCTGATTATTATTATTAGTAGCCATATTGGACTAATTTAGGTATTTTACCGGTATATTTTGATTCTGATTGTCCTAGCAGCGTCTCTCTATCACTCTTTTAGACGGGCATACAGACGGGCATTGAATGGCAACGGGCTAAATCCTCGCAGTCCTGGGATCTCGCGGTTAACGCATGGATACCTGGATTCGCGCCTGAGATTTTGACAAACATACACCCAAGTTCCATCAATCAAAATACAAATACAGGTTATTATTTGGCAATCGATTTTGTGCCCCTGTGCATCCGATCTGGATATATTGTAATCTTACTGGGGGCGATTGGTAGTACTGATTTACTGATTATGATGATAAATATCCATGAACGTGCATTGAAAATGTATAAACCACAATCTGTTACTATAGATAGGGGATATCGCGTCTTTTGCTTAGTATTTATAGTGATGGGCGGTATCGAATAAAAAGAAAAAAACTAACGGATCTCTAGTGGAACGATTCTATAATAGGGAATCGTCTTTTTTTCCAATGTAACGCGTAGAGCTGGGTAAAGTATCGACAGGTAATCCATATCACGACCAGCCAAAGTACAGATTCCGAAGTGTCGATATTATAGGGTGTAAGCTTCTATAAGTATTAATTCCGCTTATCGACAGAACAATATTGATACTTATATTGTGATTTAGATGCTTTTTGTCCTTCAAGTATTTCTTTGATAACGTAATAATTAAATTTTGAGAATTTGTTGCGCAATAATGAATAACTTGAATCAATCAATCATTTACAATTTACAGGTAATTAAACCTTATTTTTTAATCCAAATAATTTCGTACACTTTCATATTATATTAATTATTATTATACTTTTATGCTGAGCTTACGACAAATAATTTTGGGCAATTTAAATCAAATCATGAAAATAAAAATCAATATTTTAAAAAGAATTAAATACGTATATTCGAAACTATAAATTACATTCCTAATCGTCAGGATATCAAAAATAATAAAGTAACGGTAACACAACATTAACAACAAATAACCAGAGAAGTTATCACATGTAAATAAATAGTAATACTTTAAGTTTTCTTCATATTACTAAACATCGATCGCAGATCCATTTGTCTACCGGAAGTTGGTGGTTTTTTCCTGGATTTATGCGCCGCCCCAATTTTTTTATAGGATAGAGTTCGTTTGTTGGAAATTATTGGAGACAAACTGTTCTTTTTCACCTCCTAAAAAACGGATATAGATACATGTAAGCGATTTAAACGGCGTAAAATCATTGTAACCTTACCCCTTCAATATTGGAACATGGTAAATCATTATTTTTCGAAGCCAGAAGATTAACCTGAGATTCATCTTCGATAACAACACACTCATTATTATTGACAGGTGAATTAATGCTAAATTCCTTACAGGTTGTATCGCTTATTTCTTTCTCTAAATTAACGATATTTTTATCATTTTCCATTTCTCTCGACTCTAACAATTCTGAACTATGACGTTTTATCGGGGAAATATTTTTTTCAAAATCAATTAAGCACTTCTTTTTCGTTATTGTAAATCTGGAAAGTTTTTTAAAATTCGAGGATTCTTCATCTACTATTTCAATGGGACTTTCTTCTATTATATCACTATTACAACTTCCTTCTTCGCCAGTTGCTTCTACAAAGCATTTCTCCTCGATGTAATCTGACGGAGTTTCCGCGATACTCGCAGCAAAAAATTTACTTATTCCTCTATAACAATCGAATTTACCAATTTGCCTTTTAAATTTTGCGAATGGCATATTTTTTTCATCGTCTGCTTCATCTTTTTTTGATTCATCTTGATCTACCTCATCATCGATCACGTTATTATTGTTCTGTTTATGATCGTTCATCAATTCTAACTTTAAACTAGTCTTTTTCTTCGTATAATCCCCTATGCTACTCAAGAGGGAATCACAATCGCCTCCAGGATTCGGAGGCACAGATTGGTGACCTTTTTCCCAGCGAAAAATCGACTGGTTGTAACTTCTTCGTAATTGATAAAAGTCGGTTCAAATTTGCTCAGCTTTTTTAGCTTTTTAAATGGCACGCTGACCTCAATCTCCTTCTGATTAATCGTTTCTTTATCCACTTCATTAATAGACGCGTCCTTACTTCGTAAACTCATTGAATCCACCTGCTCCGTTTCATATGAATTTTCCTGTTTTTTTACACCATTTTCTTCGTCGATAATTTTTCTCTTTTTCGTATCAGATCTAAGCATTCCGTACACTTTCAATTCAGCTTCGAGATTCGTATCATACTCTGTCTGCTCCTCGAGCTTAACTTCTTTCAATTCGTTGGTCATATTTACAGCTTCTGTTAGTTTAGATTTTTCCACCTTCCTCTTAGGTGGACCCTGTTTGCGGTACTGATTAGACCAAATGCTTGTTCTCGGCAAGGCGACATCGTCAGGTGCCCAATTATCGTATTTTTCGTGCGTGAATGGATCTATGTTCCCTATGGCCATTTGGAATGCTGTTCTTTTATCGAAAAACGTCCCAGCATCTCTACAATATTCTTCGTTCGTACCAGTAGTTTTAGGATCATGTAACGGTACCAACTCCCGCTTGACAGGGTCAAAGACGATTTGATGTCGGAAGGTGGCATCAGCTATCATAAATCTTTCTCTATAATCGTCTGTTACAACTATGTTTGGGAGTTTTAAGTATGATGGGAGTTTCACTAGCACCTTTTTTGTAACAACGGAGAAAATGATAAAAACAGAAATGAAAAGAAACTATTTATTGACTTACGCTATAAATGTCAGGATTGGCAGTTAAGGAGATAAACTTTAGAGCTTTTCTTATTCCAATTCCCGGTAGACTCTCTAAATAATCGCAGCCGGATAATATGCACATGTAACGAAATTTATTAAAATCATATTTATCCTGGCTCAATTTCATACAAAGTCCGATTTGGCTTCCGTCGACTAAAGTGCCGAATCCTTGTATATCCATTTTAAACAGCACCTGAAATTCAAATATGCACTACCATAAGCTTTTTCTATCTTGCTATTAATCATCTATAAAAATTCATAGCAACTTTATTGCATGACGTGGAATTAATGGTGAGACATATCTGTAAGCCTGTAGCATTCATAATACATGCTTACAGACGCTACAGATATGCATAGAATCCCACTATTAATGTATGTAATTTTTATAGACTATTAGACCTTCTTATACTTTCTGTGCCCTTAAAACTTTAAAGCTCAAACCAAAAAAAATATTATTTCCACTTCTGCCAAATTATGTGTGTACTCTTTTAATTTAGATCATTCAATAAATTCTTCAAGTGTCATTCAAATTAGTATGTGACAGTCTAAATGCTTCCCATGACTGTATAGTTGAGTAAATTAAAAAAAAAAAATTAAGCTTAGCACATACACCGAAGAATGATGAAAACAGATACTATTACCTTATCACATCCAAATAATAGCAAATCAGAATCTTCTGTTATAACAAAATCAACATATTTCTTAATGTTTAAATAAGCCAATTGTGCATCCGCTTCGTATGGGGCGACAATGCAGTCGATACCATTCTCCCTGCATTCTTTAATTAATGCCAAAGCCATTTTGTGTGTGATATTTATGCAGCTTTTCATATATACTCGTGCTTCTTCCACCTTTCCTATCCGTAGCAGTTCCCCAACTTTCTGCCTTGATGAATCCCTTGCTCGTTTCCTTTTCTCCTCAATCCCTTTCTTCGCTGGTAAATGCTGACCGTCGAACACCAAAATTGGGCGAATATCATATGATCGGAGCATTTTAATGTACTTGAGGCAATATAAGACATACCTAGAGAGAGTGAATGATTAAATATGATTGTGTTGAATTAGATTTACGCGAATGAGGTGCTTTGGATAATTACCCGTCTGTATCTTCGCCTCTTACGAGTTTTTCGGCACAGCCAAAGGCCCCTTTGTGCAGCCAGCAATACGCGTCAATAGCTACCGTGCATCCACGAAATTCTGCTACGTTACAACGTCTAGATGCCTTCTCTAAGAAGGGTAATAGCCCTGAGATTCCCATTTTAATAATTTGGTAGAAAGGAAATTGAGTATCAACAGTTGTTACCGCCAGTCATAACATTGCACTTTCCCGGCAATTTTTCATTTAAACCGCACTTTGAGGTTATGTAAAATGTACCTTTAAATTTTAAATGGCGCCAAACATTTTGAAATTTCTTTTGATATTTATAAACAACATGAGTAAATTTACGATATCGTACATGTGTTGATTTCTTTGTTGACGTCTTGTACAGGCGAAAAAGAGGTGGAGTTTTTTTTAAATTTCCGATCAGACATATGCTTCGGGAAAAGGCAAGAAGCAAAATTCAAATTTTTTGCAATTATTTTTAGTGTGAACGTGAAATTACCTATGTAGAAAATCTGTTTTTTTTTTCTTTTAATTTTAATACTATTTTGTTTTAAATTGAATGCTTCTCTAGGTATTTCTAAAAAATATATAGACCATATAAAAAATTAACTTTGCTAGTCTATTAAAACATCCATTATGAAATAAATTGCTTCTAAAATAGTCAGGGCATAAATAGACAACTGAGTATATAAAAAAAACTATGTATTTGCATCAAATTAACTCAAAAATAAAGTTATATTTTAACACCTATTGTAATACAGATCACATCCCAATTAAATATAAAACCACCCTCCTTTACATCTTCTCAAATGTCTCCTCATAACCACAAGCCTCGCAAATATGTGTGTAATTGTCTTCATCGGCGTTGTATTTGTCCTCCCCAAACTCGTGAGTATGCGAAGCCGCCGAGGTGTGATCGAATAAGCTGCTGCGAACCTCCATGCGTAATTGCTTCATTTTCTTATTGTATTTCTTGGTTTTACTCAAGATTCGTTTCTCTTCTCTGATCTCTTGCTGTTCTTCGATCTTCTCCATGCTGCCCCAAACCTCTAGTGCTCGTTTTTCGACCTGTAAATAAAAAAGCGGCGATAATCAATACAGATCTATAATATAAAATTATAAATATAATTTACTTGTGGCTTTAAATAGAGTTTCATTTCTCCCCAGCTTACGTGGTGAGGATTCTTCTTAGATATGAACTTTAACGGAGGCTGACGTTTCTCGATATCACATTCTTTCAACAAATATGTATTCATCACTTCTGTCTTGGTTATTAACTTGTGTATTTCGGATCTTTGCAATTATCGCATATTTTCTCGCCAAACGTATCAAATAACCAAGATTTTGCAATAGTTTCCTTGCATGTCTCACAAGTCGGCCTGTCGGGATCGAATATAGGTGCTTTTTCTTCGATTGTTGCTACCTAAAATTATTTATATATATTACTTTAATTTACGTAATGATAACGGGTAAATAAATACAAACAGGAGCATCAGGTTTTTCGGGCTCTTCTTCCAGCAAAAAACCACCACCTGTATCCTTGTATTTTGTAGCACCGATTTTAATAGTCGTTTTATCAATGGAAACCACGTCCCTGTAATTAGTAACTATCTCTTAATACTGTTAAAGAATAATAATTAACGACGTACCGGTTGGAGTATGGATGTGTGGTTAATTTGCTTTTTCTTATCATCAAAGCCCTTTCTTTCCCTTTTCTTATTCGAGCTTTTTCTACTTCTGTTAAACTATCGTCTAAAGATGCATTTTACTCAGATCCATGGTGTACGAGTTGTGGTAACGATTTTACAGTGTAGTTAGTAGCGATAATGCTAAATTCCGCGACTGAAATCACAAAATTATCACGAACATAACCTCAAAAATGCCGCCATAATACCGATCCTCCCGCCATTAGCGTTTCTATGGTTCCCATTCATTGAAATCGCGATAACCAATAAGAATCGATCACCACTTTTGGTATGACAAGGTCGAAAATATAATTCCTTAAATTAATTGATATCGCATTAATGCTAGAAATAATTTCTGAAAAATATAGAAAATATTTATGACCTTTTATAAACGATTTCCAAGGGTGAGTAATGATAATAAATCAAAAATAATGAGAACTGTATTTCCGAGTAATCTAGCGGCGACCTTGCGAACTAGACTTTTATGAATGAACGTAAAGGGGATGATGAATGGTCACGTAGTAAACGGATATTTTAATCGTAAAAAGTGAAATATTGAATGATATAGATTGATTTTAAATGTGTTTACAGGAGTTCCCGAATAAAACCAAGCCCTTACACTAACAACTATTACTTTATTACATATAATACATCATTTTTCACTTTGATTATCTAAAAATAAACCACAATTCCGAAATTAAGAATACATGTATGTACCTATCATCATTTCTCGAATACTGAAATTGACAAGTTTAATACAACAGTCGGAATATTTATTATTATTATAATAGCTGTGTATGTCGGTCGTATTTTCATTTTTTAAGAAAATAAAATCCACGATGGGAAGGTACGTACGTTATCAGTGATAATTTATCACAATTAGGACATAAAATATGGAGGTACTAAAAGGAACATGCGATTTTTCTTTTAATGTTGAGGACATATGCAATTTTTTGTCACACTTTATACCGGTGGTCGATTAAGCTTGATTTTTTGCTTGAGAAAAGAGGGAAGAGAACAAACTAAGCGATAGGCTGACCTGAAGTATTTTTTTTTTGTATAAAATATGCAGTTGAACCAAGTTTGTATTTTAGCAAATTAAGTTAATAACTTGATTGTGGGATCTGTCACCCGCAATCAACGTATTAATTCATTTTTTTTTTTAGTGGAGGCACATCATTACCGGTGTGGATTTTAATATTATAGTATCAACAATATTGTCCTAAATAATGCTTAGTTAGTTATACATAGGTAAATTCGAACATTGCCTTATTTAAATTGAATTTTCTCCCAGCCTGATGAGATATATACGTACTCTTTTTTATATACCGTGTGCGCGATTCGCCATGGTCTGTAGAGCAGAACGCAAAGCAGAGCGGGAAACAACACTTTTGTCAGCGCAATGAAAGCAAACGTACTAATTATGAGTTCTCCTGTAAAGAATAAAACAATAAAAAACATGTTTCAATTGATAATACTGTAAAGAGAATGTTGGCCATGCAATACTCCTACGTAAAAAGCATATTCGGTGGGGCGAAATTTGGTATTTCTTTCACAATTATTTTTTTTCTTGAAAAATAACGCTGCTATGTCATTTCCCTCCGTGCATCTGGTTCGTATGTCATTGATTGACTACACTCAGATCTGGCAGACGGTATATGTGAGACAAAAATGCGTTTACACACACATATTACATTTAACTGTTATTATTATTTTTATTATTACATCTTTTGTAAGAATTAAAATAAATTCCATTTAGTTTAGTTGACTCTATGTATACAACAACATTTAACAATTATTATCGACCAGCAATAATATTGATTGATTTTTTTTATCTTTTTCTTGATATTAGCACCGGCGTCAAAAGGTTATACATACATATTGTCGATGTTCACGTAGATCTTGAGGTTTTCTCCGAAACTTTCATTTAAGAATGAATTTTCAGCTTCCAGACACACAGCAGAGCAAGCAGATTTTTGATTTTAAGAGAGAAGTACACCTTATTAGAAAGCGAGTTCAATAGAAGTTGTTCGGCAACTTATTTCTTATTCCTTGATGTAATGACAACTTTTCTATAATTGCAGTAACCAGTTTTTATTTTAAAGTTCGACCTATTTTCTTCTTATCTTTACGTTTCCTTGCGTGCAGTGTTATTTACTGTGATTTATCTATGAAAATTTCCTAAAAAGTTAATGTTTTTAATTAATTAATTAATTATCAGCAAAAAGAAGGGTTAATTACCTATTTATTGAGGTTTTACATTAATTAATTAATGACTAAATTTTAATTTCAAATCATTTGGGCATTTTTTTACTTCTTGTAAAATTAATTTATTTAAATGGAAACTTAGTTATATTTATTTCTTCTGCCAAACATTTTTATTTAATTTTAGAATTTCGTAAGATACATCATTGCCCACTCCTCTATATATTGAGAGGATGAATGCTGTGTGTTGTTGTAGACCATATTAACATCAATATGACGTAATAGACGTCCATTAAACGTCATTTTACGTCACTCTTTTACCTGGGCGCCCAATGAAAGGCCATTAGTATAGCAATCAAAAGTTGAGGATTGCCATTACACCAAAGAATAGAAAAAAGACAACCTCCAGATACCTTCCTAGTTTTTATTGTTAACTTCTTGGAAAAATTCTGAATTAAATTTCTTGAATGGAAGGCTATAGAAGATGTTGTGAAGACCGAGCAATTACAACGTTTACGTCAATCCAATAAGGATCGTTAAGGGGCAATACAGACCAGAAGGTGTCAATAGGTACAAAGGAGACAAAAAAAAACGAGCAAGACACTAATTTCAATGCTTTGTCATTAATTTCGATGTGATGATGGAATGTTAAAAAAAAAATGGAATAAATTAACGATCACCCGGTGTATCATGACTCGCAACTAAATAGAGGAATTGGAAAGCGATGGCCAACAGGGAAATCCCCAGTAAATCTCCCATAGATGTCAAATAGGGTATGGCGGAATTGTCGGGGTCTATCTTCCGTTTCCACATCCAATGGATCATGATGTAGGCGACGTACAGCAGGGTGGCCACTTGAGTGACCGCGGCGCACAGATAGACGATGATAAACAAGGAACTTAGCGACGTATCCCCGTCCTTAACGTAATCTATTGTATACACGAAAATCAGGTGGCCGGGTACGACCATTGCCATCAATACCTTCGTGGTCCTGGCGTGGACGGTCTTGCCGCAGAATCCGGCCACCGGTGATATGAATATGACGGTATCCTCGTCAGTGTTCGAATCCGAAGTCAGAATACCTAATACTGATTGTTTGTGGAGAGCCGTCGAGATCCTGCTAGCCTGTACCGCCACTAAATTACCACCGACGCCATTGATCACCGGCTGAAAGACGGCTATGCCCTCGAATCGCGCCACCATGAAGTCCAGTATCAGGCCGCCCATGGAGCTGATCAGCATTGCTCCCATAACCGGCGTCCAACCGTTGTACAGGACGTCCCTAGTGTGTAGATTCCTTTTGGCTATCCAAGCCCATAAGGGTATCGCTAAGATGTAGCTCACGATAATCAAAGGAGCCAGCCAATCTTGAGATCCTATTTTAAACATTAACATAACAGGCCCGCCTAAACCCAAAAGGTTTCTTCAACATCTTTATTAAGATGGGGATACCTTTTGGGATTAAGGTATTTGTTACACCACACTGATAGAAAGATTCTTTTTTTCATTTATATACATATATGCACATTATATTGTAATATATGTATATAGTAGATTTATCTATTTTTTTTCGGAGTTGGGAGGGCTGTTGTATGCTTTGTTTAATTAGAATTACGTGGTCTTTGGATATTAAATCGTCTTTATTCCATTTAAAGAGTCCGTTCTATCAGTGTGGCCTTAGAAGGCTTACCTATGGAATCGTATAATATCGTGGCAATCCAAGACAGCAGAGCCAACGAAGTGATATCTCCTAAGCTCGCTGCTATAGGCGTTGCAACATTGTCTGGATTTATATGACAATGCCTAGACAATACTATAACTCCAGCAGTTATTAAGCCCAGTACCAAACTAGCTAAGGATACAGTTACCAAACTGCTAGCGCATAAGAGATACGCATGATCTAATTTTACAGCGTTGCTCTTGATGACCCCCATGATAACTGCTACAACCGACCCCAAGAAACCCACCACAATAGCTTGGCACTAAAAAAAATAATTCGTCCTTAACAAGCGTCTCTAAGAACATTTTTTTTTGGGAAATAGAACCTGTATTAACGTCAAATTGCCTAGAATCATCTCAATTAGTTGCTTAGTTGTGTCCATGTGCCCCAGATTGGCTTGGGTTGACAGTCTTGAGGCCAAAGTCATTTCCAAATTCCCCTTCAGTCCTAACAGGGCCGGAATCAGTATCACCAATTCGGTAACCTCTTCGAAAACCGGCCAATGCTAGAGTTCAAATTGAGTAAATCAGATATTACGTTAAACGGAACCTTAATTGGCGAGTTAGTCAATTTTATCCTTGTGAATTACAAAAAGGAACCGCTGCCGAGAGAAAAAAAAATAAATTAGAGGTTTGATCAATTCGTATTTCCATAACAAGGGTATAATAACTTCCACAGCTCGTTTTGCCCATTTAAACTTGTTGGTCGTTGAAAAAATTTCGACCTATAGGTTTAAGTTAATTTTGGTACACTGACGCACATAAATAAACGGACAGATGATGAAATGAGCGACCGGTGGTGTTCATAATTACTATTTTTAGTTTTCGTCAATTATTTTGTGCATTCGGCATCCTTGTGGCCGGGGTTTCATTATATCGCACGTGGTATTAGGTATATCCGTTTTCTGGTAATATACAGATTCAAGGACGAGGAGTTACAGGACCGGATGGCGCTACTTGAGTGCATTACGTGCAGCGAATACACTCAAGAGAGGATGGTTTTAATGTTAATTGATGCAATGAACCTATACAGTTAATCTGGCCCATTAAATAAATATCAGAAACTGCACCTGCCATCCCCACACTAATAAATTTACCTGTATCTTATCCAAAACCAATCCAGCGCACACCATGCCAAACCCCGCTATCAGAAACGGTATGAAGACCTGTATGGCAATGGACAAGTACGTCTCTTGTATCTGATTGGCTTCCCGTTCTTCCTCTTCGTCTGGAACTTTGGCCACCACGACCACGTCCGGCAGTCTACCATTATCATTATCATTCTCGCTCGAAGACACCACCAAAGTCAGTTCCATATCATTTTCTATTTCTGATGCGAAGGCACTTGATGGACTCGGATTCTCGTTGGATTTGGAACAGGGTTGTATATGGTTTGGGCTTTCCATAGTTTCAAATCCATCGCTTTCTCCACTGCAAGACAAAAATTTCTCATGGAAAATGGTGGATTTTGGTTCGTCGAAGTTTAATTATTAAGGGGACCGGGATGCGCGTAAAATCAATAAAATCCCGTAAAATAGCGTGAGGTGTATTTGCGTGCAGTTACATGCAGATATACCTATATATTTCGGCGCTTCCTTTAAGCTGTACGTATTGGGAGAATTTTGGGGACGTACCTTAAATTTTGGATATTTTTAACTATTGATATCGTCCGCTCAAAATCTTAATTTTGACACATATGTTATCGTAATATACCCCTAACGGAAATTAGGCTTTTAAAGCCCAAATAACGTATCACCGGCTACATCATGCACCCAACTAAAATATCGATCCGGAAGACTGGCTTTAAACGCCACTGGCCGGTTTTTTAGTGACGTTTAGATCACCCCCAAATTACCAACGTAAAGAAAGAATATTTTTCTTTGCAGTAAATCAAAAAAAAAACTATTAACACTCCGTTCTAAAAACACATATAATCTAAGTAGAAGGAGTAGACGAATTTAATACGAATTAATTATAAAGCTTATTTACATTAATAGATTTATTGTTTATAAATTTCATCAAAGATAATAACACGTATTGGATTTCTAATACGACTTGTTATTAACTTTAATAAATTTTGGAATGTGATGATATCTCTGCAACAAGATGTGTTTCTGGATAATGACGATATACAGTGACAAATTTCACACATTCTTTCTGAGTTTTAAAATAATAATTTTCACTATTGTTTAATAAATAATAGAAGACATTTAGAACATTCGTTTAATTCCACTCTGACTATTCGATTCGTAAGTACACTTACCTTGTATATACGCTAGATAAATATGCTCTTACGTGTGAATACGCATTACATAAATAGTAAAATAAAAGAAGCGCCATCTTCACGATAATTTCCGTAATATATTATATATTTAATAACGTGTTTCCTGCCACATTTGTTATAATACGGTTTAATAAAATCAACAAACATTTTAATTGATATTATTACACACATTATATTATTAACTAAGATCAGTATTATTAAGAAAACATTTTCCTGCTATCTGGATTGTGTTAGACATTTTTTTCTCTGTGTAATTTATGTAAACTATACTTGGATAATTTGGAAGCTTTTGTTTTTCATAAGAGCATAGAGATTCCAGAAGTTCGGCGATATAAACTTTTGGTTACCTACATGGTTGATTCTTGTGTAATATCCACTGCCTTACGTTATCATTGGATGTAATCGCAAATTTCCTGCGCTAAAAGGTTAGTCTCGCTGCCGGTTGAGACGACATGGTTTTTTTAAAGCCAGTGTTTACTATTTGGGAATTAGGTTATTGAGATAGAATTTTAAATTTTAATTTGCGTGAATACTAACCCGATTCTGCCATAAATTTTCTCTTCATTAAATATCATGTGAGAATTATATTGTAACGTGTATTTCAATTGTTCCACCAAATGTGCGCGGTTGGAATTATTTTCAGCGTGATAAACAGAATACTTACATGGTGATCATCTGCCTGTGGCTATACAGCCCCTGATAAGGAGGCGGGCCGAAATGTTCATACCGATTTGCATCTTATTCTCTGCACATATGCAAAAAGAAAGACACTAATCCCAAATTGATTGCATCCACTGAACTATGAGAATAGGGGAAATTTTCGGCCGATATGACTTATTTATTTTATTTAAGTCAACATGCAGTAACAAAAAAAAAACTAGCCACCCGTGGTAGTTACAAAAGGAGGTGCTCCTACCCGCGTAAAAATGCCGACCGCTTTTGGGTTTTGACGAAATTTGCCTTGCGACTCGTATGTCCTACTCGAAACTGCTTTAGGTATAAGTGGACGGCAATAGCTCCTTGCTATTAAGTTATTAAATTATTACGCCTCCGTGTAGCGCTCTTTAAATGCTACGAAATGGTACGTGAATTTGTTACGAATTATGTCAGTGTTAGTGATTCTACCTTTTTACGGCTAATTTTCGTAGGGGATACGATTTAAGGTTCGGTTTGGTAATCAGACATAATCTCTCGATAAGTTTTAATTTGCTAATTGAGTACGGCGAAATATTGCCCTAGATTTCCGATGTTGTAGTCATCTCGGAAAAGTACCTTTCAATTGTCACGATTTGTACTTGACCGAGCAACAGTGTGTAGATTGCAAATCCTTTCCTTATATAATATAATAATAATAATAATAAAAAAGTATGCCATTTTCATTAATTCAAGTATTTATTCGCTACAAAATCGAGCCCGTCAATAATTAAATGGGAAATATTTGGAAATTACGGAGGAATCGCCGTTTTAATGATCACGGCTCATAAAAGATGTTTACGGTATTTGCTTTTAACGTCTGCACCTCACTCATCGGCACTTCTTTTAGCGTTTATGGGGAATAGGAAAGGATGAAAATAAAACAGCATGCGTATTTTTTACGTAAAACTATATCAATAATAAAAAAATATAATAAAAAAACAAATCTGCAACAGTGGAACATACACAGCCTATACGTATAAAAGTAATAGAAAAAAAACACCCTTTTCTATAAAGAAAAAGTTGTACTTATACAACAAATAACTGTTTTAAGAGTTACGATTGTGTCTCGGAGAAACAATACAAAAAAAATGTGGTGGTTAAGTAATATTTGTTGTATAAATTAACAATAAGTAAAAATAACATTTATTATCTTTATATATCTCCCATATATATGTCATCTACTTACGCATTCGATATAAATTTTTGAGTATGTGTAGCAGTTAATACTGTCCTTAGTTGAGTTGTTGATAGGTTAGCACAGAGCTTTTTAACCTAGTAGTTGCCGAAAAAGGTTAAAATCCGCTGGGTTAACACATTGACTGCGGTTGACTCGCCTTATGTATACAAATATCATCTATAGGAATTCAAAATATCATGTATGTACGTATAATAATATGTGTTAGTTCATATTTCGATGGTATTTCCGGATTTTATATTAAAAAAAACCCATCACGTAAAAATTAATATCACATAAGAGTCGTTATAAAAAATTATATCAAATGCTATTATAAATGCTTCAATACCAATTACATCACGTATATAACATATATAAATACATGTTACATATGTATAAGTTTATAACACCAACAATATATCTATATTTTTCTTTTTATTTAAATTTGGTCTTGTTTCTTGAATTCTGACAGTGCAGTATGTATTCTAAAATGTAACCTCGACTCCAATGAGTATCCTGAATAATTTTTTCTAAAAAAAAAAGAACGCATAATATGAATATTTATTATATATATCCAAAACGTACTTAGCATCCTCTAAAGCAAGTATGGCCTTCTCCTTGTTCCCAGCATCCCATTCTAAGAGCGCCAATTCGACAATTGCATACGGAACAATATACGCATCTTCCAATATCTCCTTTTGCAGAGAGATTGCGTTTTCCAGACATTCCAAAGCCTGCAGAGGACTGGCCATTTGTCTAAGACAAGCACCCTTCAACAGCATCAATAACGCCCTATTGTCTTTGTCGTATTTGTTCAACGGAACGGAATAAGTTAAATTCCTCAGCGCCTTTTCGATTAACTTCAGCACGTTTTCGGCCATTTTAAAATTCTTCTTCAATAACTTGAATAAATTCCACAAGAACATCAATTCTATGACCGGCAATATTAGGGTCTCGTTCTGGGCGAAATATCTCTCGGCTTTCTTGATGGCGAACTTTTCCATCGGTAGGGACTTCCCGGCTATTCTCTGCTTGTACTTTGGCACGTCTCTGAAATAATTGCATGGTAAATGTTCGCATAGAAGCGCCTTGTTGCGTATAAATACTTCATTAAATTATGTATAATGACTTTTTCACTTTTGGCTGGCTCGTCGCTTGACATCAACAGTATAATAGCTTTCTGGTAACTATACATGGTTCGCGACCATCTGCTGCCTTCCAGGAGATACGTCGCGAAAACTCCAGCCTGTTTCCAATCCATTTTGAAGCTGCAATTCTCATATTAGGGCAAAATTTAACACATTCAGTGAATGAAATTATAATACCAATTCACCCATAGCAATTCCCAAAAGCAGAAATGATGGAATGGGGCCATACGTCTTGGGATTTCCACGATTTGGTGTACCATTCTATAGCGCCGTTCAAGTTGCCTTTCATAAATTCCAGACGACCCTTGAAGAATAGAAACCAAACTCCGTGCGGGTACAGCTTAAGTTGGTCGGTAATGATTTTCTCGCAAAATTTCAGATCACCTTCCTGATGGCTTAGGACATATATCACTATGAGATGATACCCCAGCAGGATCATGACGCAGAGGATTTGACGTAAACCTTGCATGGTATATCCTTTCTGAAGATCTTGGATACCTAATTGCTAAATAAATTAAAAAATAACATTTTAACGCCATTTTGCTGTTAGATGATTTCGTTTTGCTCAACCTTATTTCCTGAAAACCCAATAAACTCTAACAATTTGATGACTCTGGTTGGCAATAAGGAAATCATTAGGTTGAACGTGCCAATGCCCATTTTTACGCCGCTTTCGAAATGGGGTTTCGTGACGCTCTTATCCCAATTCTTAAGCAGCAAGATCTGATGACATTCTCTGTAAATTCGACGCATTAATCTAGAACAATCAAAAACCCATCGATGTAAATCTTATATACTTGTAAGAGTTGTAACATGATCTGATTTTGATTCCAGCCTTTATGAAGCTGCTCAAGGTTTCGTCTTCCATAAAAGTCAGCATTGCCTTCAGCAATAGACATTCAGCGTGGCACAACTCAGCGTGTGCCTCCTCTTCTGTGTACTGGTCGTAGTTAGTTTTCTTCACGATTTTTCCCAAGGACTCCCCGATAGTATTTTTCTTTCTGTACTTATTGCAAACGGCCAAGGAATTTTTCAAAGCCTCGCCGGCACTTACTATGTGGCGATGCTCGAAAGTCAGCATGGCTTCTAGAAAACTGAACACAGAATAGCCAACTGCGTGATACATGCTGGAGTTGCAACTGGAATCAATTACAATACACATTATATAAGAGTATTTTGAATTCGAGAATTTGGAAGACTGACTTGGGTTTCATTAGATTCTTTGCTTCGTCGAATTTGTTGTTGAAGAAGTAGTTTATGGCTAATTGTGCTTCTTCAACAGCTTTCTCCAGGTTCATATCGGAAGACCTGGAATATAATATTAAATTGCATCAGGATATCTGTTTTTTTTTTTCTTCTTATAAATAATTAACTCACATCACATCGTAGGTTTCGCAAGCATCGTGGAACTGTAAATTAAAATTACCGTTGATTTGTGGTAAATGTCAAAATTGCATACAAATAAATACAATTTCATAACATGAAGTAATTACTTTATATCTTAGGAATCCTATAGAGTTTGAAACGTTGAAAGAAAGTAAGTCTGCTTTTAAATCATTTAAAAGTTTTGTTGGTGCAAACGTATTTAAATCATTTCAGACTCGTAACGAAATACACAAAAAGAGATTAAATAAACTATTCGCACTCATATTTTGTTGGGAAATGCTTTTTTAATGTTACAATTCCCTAAAATTCAGTTATTTTGAAGATTGTATGATAGATAAATTGTTCAAATATCTTAAATGAAATAAATGCCACTTTCATTTTGACTTTTATATAATATATGCTTAATGGCGACCTGTAAGTAGCGAATCAATTGCTTATTCCCCAACGGGTGTCCGTTATTTAAAGGTTACACTGTATCTACTTATTAAGTCACAATAAAAGCACGTATTGATTGTATAATATGTATGTTTTAGATATGCATATGAAAACGCATAAAAACACGAAATGAGACACGAAAGCATAGTTAATTATTCCGAAACATCATTTCTCAGAAAATGGCCATGAAATAGTAAATAATATAGTAAAAATTAAAAAGGGAAATGAATATGTGCAAACAGACTACCTTATAATTAGACGATAGATTACTGTAATATACCTACATCATCTAGATCTTGATCCTCCTCAGTGTCAGATCCGTTCATCTTTGTCGTAATCGTCACTAGAATAAGATGCGTATTAAGTAAAATCGTGCGCTACACTTTTCAAGGATGGGTTTATAAGAAGTATTATTATTTATTTGATGATACCTACTGAAGAAGTATATGGGTCGAGTTTATCTAGAAACTATATATACTAAGCGAATGATGATGGCTTTTTAAGCGGTACGAAAGAGAGTTTAAAAAGAAAATTTCTCTTTTACTGACCTCCTTAAACAACGCTAATCCGCAAACTGCATTAACTGTTAAAATTTCCGTGCATTTATAAACAGGTAGAAATACGTACGAAACGAAATTGACACTGGACACTAGGTATAACAGATAAGAGTTAATAGGTATGTAATCAAGTTTCGTATGTACTATTTAACTTAGATAACAATCGCAGTTAAGTAGATTTATTGAATGCAGAAAAAAATGATAATAAAACCATTAACGAGCTTGTTAGTCACCGCTCTGTATTAATTCAATAACTAATCTAAACCAGATTATTAAAGAAAAATATCTGCGGATTTCTATCACCCACACGAAGCCTTTAAGTGAAGCTAATCCTCGTATATGTATCCAGTTTAATACTTTAAAACCATCATTGTAACTTAATACTGTTTGTAAACAAATCCTAACTATATTGTGTTTTTTTTTTGCGATTACTATGACTACTTGCAAATACTTGACAAAAACAGCGTATACGTATTTTTATAATATCCAATATCACATACATTATAATGCGTACTATAAAAGCGAAAACATCTACAGTTATTAATAACTCTACACTATAAAATATTATATTATCTAACATTATTATTTGTTCGATAATCTAGATATTATTGATATATACAAAAAGATCTAATACCGATAGCAGCTTTTATTTTCTTGTTTCCTGTTAATACGAATTTAAGTACCCCCCTGTAACATGTGTCGTTTTAATATAACACAATATGCAAGTAAAAACGAGAGGCTATAAGTGCAACCAAAAACCACACGTACAACATATTAGCAACATCGCAACTTTACCTTATGGTATTTATATAACCAGATATTCAGAGCACTTTCTTTAATCTGTCTACAACCATCGATAGGAATACTCTGGGCATATTACAAAAATGCGATAATACGCATGCAAATATTATGTGTGTAATTAATTTGCAATGACGGCGACAGAGTGGGTTTCATAAAATGTGAAATTCCTAAGCGACCACATATTTGCGGTTTGGATTCACGGCCGCGGTCATTTAGAAACGAATAGGCAGACAATTATACACAAAAATATTAACGGGACATTGCCAACGCGATCGAAACCATACCATGTCGCCGTCTCAATATAAAGACGTCTACAATCTCCAACACGGCGACATCTAACATTAAATAGATTTTTAACACGCGTTTGAATCATTAAACAGAAGGGAGATGCCTTATTTCCTAAGGAAAGGAACACGTCCTTTTCAACATCTTCACGTTGGCGGCACCTCGCAACTGCTTCCAAATTTCATACCTGAAAATTAGCGAGTCCGAATTGTGTACTCGTAATACTAATTTCTTAAAGTTACTCTCTATATACGAGTTCTCAATAATAGACACTGTTTTGAGTACTCGAGTATTACCTAAACTCAAGCACGTTTAAAATAGATCGAATCCATGACTCGAGTCCGTATCCTGTTAAAGATTACCAAATGGTGCAGTATATACTTATGCCCATGCACCTAAGCAAAAAAAAAGTAAATGTAAACGTAATCGAGGCTAAAAACTCGTGCTAGAGTCTAGAAACTCGAGTATTCGATCCGAATCTGGATACATTATGCGATAAATAATTCAAGGAACTGTTCAGTTGATATACACAGAATTATTTATTTGCTAAACAACATAGTCAAGGGAAGGAGCCTTTTGTGATATAATTCACTTCTAATCTTTGTAGCTTCTAATTATCTATGTTTAACGGTACTTTATTTATATTTTAGAAAATAAATTGCCTTTAAATTTCGGGTTATCAAACTTTTAGAAAAAGAATAAATTCTTTTATCTTTACCATGACTTATCATTATCATGAAATGACTCATTCCAGATATACAATGCATCTACTATATTTACGTTTTACGATTAAGACTTAAAAATTCTCGGGAATTGTTCGAAATAAATCGCTCTTGCGGCCCAGAGTAATTCGACATTTAAATTTTGCCGCCAAGTTAATCGTAAATCACGGCCATCTATCCGGAGCTACAGCAAACTTTGGCGATTTACCCGCCAATGAATTTTATTTACAGTTTTAATTATTGTTTATACTTTCTAAAGATTGCGTGATTGCGTAATACTTTTAAGCTAAAGCGATACTGCTATCATTCAAATCCTTATCGATAAATATTTTCTTTCAAACGTTTACAGATGAAATCCCTTTTTAAACGATTAAATTTTCTATATTACAGCATAATTTACACATCCATTATGTGAATTTAGTTTCGGTAAATACAATTAAGGGTTTTTTTTTTTATTAATTAATAATCACCTCAATAAATGTGGTAGCAGTAACAGTATATACCAGAACTGGAAACAGGTACCGCTAGTAACAAGTGATTATAGCACGGTTGTCATTGTGATTTCAGTTGACAACCTTTTAATTATATCTTTTTTTAATCTGTAATTAAATTGTTATTTATTTGTAATTAACAATTTTACTTTAATTATGAATATCGTTATGGAAAATTACTGGTAAATAACTAGAAGTAAATACAAAAATGAGCAGATCAAAATAAAATCACAGTGATTATTACAGGCAATTTAAAATACATATTTGACATAACCATAACCCTAACATTTTAATCGGGGGCATTGTTGTCATTTTTTGTTTTTAATTATGGACAAAATACTGTACTTCTCGTTATAAAATGGATGGTAACAGAAATGCGGATGAAAAAGCCTCGTTTTGGAAGAAAAATAGTAAAACAGTGCCTGGCAGGTACCTGTAATGTGGATTAGGAGATTAATATATATACTTTTGCGCGTAATAATTGTAGGCCAAGCCCGAAAAAGGATATCAGAAGCGCACAGAAATCCAGAAACACTGCGAATACATCGTTCCAAGATTTCCAAGACTCGGTGAGGGACGCGTGGGACTTGGACGATGATGAATTCTGTGTAATATCAGGTAAATATTCGTATTGGTATTTACCATCCATGTCAGTTGAAACAAATCAAGACAGTACGCTTGACATATCAAAATGAGGGAAATAAAGTACCCCGAACGATGTCACCTTCTAAATTGACACCATAGCACATTGTCCAATGTCTGATACATTAAATATGATAATATATTATAGTAAAGTGCCCACCAGGTATTTTAGATGTTCTAGGCATTTTAGTAGCTTAAGTGACAGGTCAATTTTATTTATTTACATTTCGAGTCACTCGTCTGCTAACTTCTCGCAATCTATTGCAGCTAGATGAATGTGACAAAAATTTTAATAACACAAATCATGAAAAAAAATCATTTATGATTGTTTTAACTTTTAAATAAATTCGGTATTTTTTTAGAAAAATAATATATTTTGTGGTACAAGAGTTATAGAAAAATTTGATTATACCTAGTGTGCAAAACTATGTGCGATTCTTCCTCTCTCGATTTTTAAATTCATAGTTATGACTTTGTAGCCTGTTACACAAAGTTTCTTTATGGTCACTGCTAAAATGTCGGATTTAAACAATCCTACAAGCTATTGATAGACCAAACACCAACTCGTATGCTAATAAATCGCACCTCATTATTTTAGCAGTTGACTTTTTTTTTTAGATACTAAGATATCGAAAAAAGTATCGGAATCCGCTGCACTGAACGTTCTAAATCGACATAGAAACACCTCAGAAACCCAGCCGGCTAACACGAGCTACTCACCCGAATATCCCGTCGATAATGACATCGAAGGCATCAGAAATAAGTTTCCTGGTCGTCCACAGCCACTGAAAGGCTCGAATTTCAATTCAAACGAAGATTGCGAGTCAAAATTAGAGAGATTCGAGGCGCTACTGGACGGTTCGCCTAACATTAGCGAGCTGTGCCAAATCAGTTGGTCTGGAATCCCCGTCAAAGTTAGACCCATCACCTGGAGATTGTTGTCTGGGTATCTTCCGGTGAATTTAGAAAGGCGGCAGGGCGTTTTGGAACGGAAACGTACAGATTATTGGAGCTTAGTCAAGCAGTACTACGATACCGAAAGGGATGAAGCGTACGAAGACACCTACCACCAAATCCACATTGACGTGCCAAGAATGAATCCTTCCATACCGTTATTTCAACAAGACATCGTCCAGAGGATGTTCGAAAGGATTTTATTTATATGGGCCATAAGACATCCAGCTTCTGGATACGTTCAGGGTATAAATGACCTTGTCACCCCGTTTTTCGTGGTGTTCCTCCAGGAACACTTGCCTGACACTCAAAGATTCGAAACTTTTGCCATAGATAATTTGAGTAAGGACAAGAGGGATATTATAGAGGCCGATTCTTTCTGGTGTTTATCGAAATTCCTCGATGGAATTCAAGATAATTACGTCTTCGCACAATTGGGTATACAGAGGAAAGTTAATCAACTGAAAGAACTGATACAAAGGGTCGATAATACTTTACACAAACATTTAGTTCAACACAACGTAGATTATTTACAATTCTCATTCCGCTGGCTTAATAATTTGTTGACACGTGAGCTTCCACTGCGTTGCACCATAAGATTATGGGACACCTATCTTGCTGAGAACGATTCCTTCGCTTTGTTCCAATTATACGTCTGCGCGGCATTCTTATTGCGTTGGCGCAAAGACTTGTTGAACGAGAAGGATTTTCAAGGCCTGATGATATTACTACAGAACCTGCCAACACAAAAATGGAACGGATCTCACATAAGCGTGCTAGTGGCCGAAGCCTACAGGCTCAAAGTTATGTTCGCAGACGCCCCGAATCATTTACAAAACAATAGCAAAGACAGCTGACTCGTTTTATTAGGTGTATATAAATCTCTTAAGTTCTCTTTCGAACTTTTATTGATGTGGTTCGTCAGTATGAGTATTACCTTCCCTTTCTCTTTTGTTTTTTCTTAATGTGTAATCAGCGATGTTAAAAATCATTATTTCGATATATAAATAATATATAACAATATTTTTATAATAAAAGTAAATGTAAATAAAATGAATAAAACAAGAAGGAACAAATAAGTACGGAAATTTTTCAATGTAGTGTTTGTAAAACTGTTCAATAAAAATTCCAATTCATAAATACTAATATCTGTGGTCTTTTTTCATCGAATTATTGTTAATTACACAATTAAAACAAGGTGCCGATAAACTTCGTTACTCCAAAAACAAAAACCTTTTTATGTTCTAATAAATGATTTTTTATAATATCTTTCAGACAACCATAATTAAATGGGCGCGGTAGGAGTTTACAACCATAATTAAATTGTTCCAGTATGTAGGCAACCAATTTACACTCGGTAACGCTTGAGTTTGGTTGCCTATCTCTAAGGTAACTGCAATTGAAATATGTACTGCGTATGGATATTTATTATTATTTCCACGCGCATTAGCGTCTATTATTAGTTCAATGAAAATCCCCCCTCCCTTCAATGGAAATAATACGCCTTCATTTCGATAATACCCCGGAAATATCCTGGGTAATCTTAGGTGAATTATCAGTCACATTACATTTCAATAATCCTAAATTGCTCTGGGGCAAAAAAAAAATACAAATAATGTGATATTATTATAACATAACTCGTTTTACTACGAGTAGTAATTTTTTATTGCCCGAGAAAAAAGACGGGAATGTAAAAACATGTTGGCAAGTTCACCTGCAGTAAAATTATAACGTAAACCGATTCCGACGGGTGAAGGGAATTTTTTGAATCACAAAGGAAATCGATCTTAACGTTCGTGTTATCTAGTTGTATGTTAATTTCATAAATATTTACTTTTTAAATTTCTACCACTAGCAGTATTGCGTGAATCGATAATAACGTTATATGTTTAATGTTACTAATACGTAGAAAGAAGACGTCTGGGTAACATTAGAATCAAATAATTGGGCCTTTCATTCTGACGGAAGCTTAATTTCAACTATTTCTTCCTGCTATACAGGAGCGCTTTAATATTATTGAAATTTGGTTTTAGCGGGACTGTTGCTAGGCACATAACGCGGGTTATGCCTACAACCTTAAACAGCACATAGTAGACGGAAAGAATCGACTCCTATAATCCAATAAATGTTTTTTTTTAATATTTTTCGGACAACCATAATTAAATCAGCCGCGGCTTTAAATCGATTTTTTTCGTATAACTGCGTAACATAATATCTTCCATACGATATTATCGACAAACTTCGATCATGTCACAGCATCCTCAATGAGTCAAGCACCGGCCGCCGCTGAATTAAATGGACGCGGTAGGAGTTTAA
This sequence comes from Protaetia brevitarsis, assembly GCA_004143645.1. Taxonomy (NCBI): domain Eukaryota; kingdom Metazoa; phylum Arthropoda; class Insecta; order Coleoptera; family Scarabaeidae; genus Protaetia; species Protaetia brevitarsis. Next base: position 3,223,875 of record RXPK01000153.1, on the reverse strand, counting down.
CATCCCACTTACAATTGACCAGTTTTTTCTCGGACAGGCTCGTAATACAGAACATCGTAATAGCGATTTTGTGGTTCTGGATCAAGCAGAACTTTTTTTCCGAGATAATCCTTCAGTATATTATTAATAAAATAGAGATCACGTTTCTTAAGAATTTTGGTGGAGGCGCATACGCATCAATCGATTACCTTATCAGTTTTAACTACAACGTTTATAGAATTTTGTGCTGCTCATATCAATTTAAAACTGAAATTGATATGAGCAGCACAAAATTCTCTTTCCTTTTCTTCTGCTAAAAAGTCTTTTTTTCTTCTCCCTCAATTTAGCAACACTGCACAAATATAATATTTAGCAGATGCATTCGTTTCTGTGAGAGTGTTGCATTTGTGTTTTCATTTACAAGTAACAAGGTTAGCTATTTGTATTTTTATTTCAGTTTCCTCTTGTAATACTAAGGCGTAGCAACCTTGACTAAGTTTGAATTTGTTGATAACCTACAGTAAAAAAAAAAAAAATAGATCCTAGGCGATCTTATCCCGATTCTATTCCAACCACTTTTAAAGGGACGAAAGCAATCAAGAGATGGTATTCGTCTGTGTATTCTAACAATTTTTTGGAAAGATAAAGGAGCTATTGCTTATTGCCTGCATTAAAAATTCGGGGAATCATTCGGCCGACTATGTTCGCAGAAAAAGCAAGTTCACGTTGTTTTCAATATTGTTTAATTTATCACAGTTGAAAATCGATATACAGGGTAGGAATATGGATAGTAAATTTGGCAAACTGATATTAATGTGGGCTGTTTTAATAAAACTTTATTATATGAGTTATGAATTACAAATTAATTCAACAATCCATATCTTATTAAATATAGTATACATTTCTGTGGAACAACAACATTATAATGCAATTTTAATTACAAACTACAACAAAAATGTTAGAATTAGAATAACTAACTCCAATAACGATATTTTCCAGGAACATAATTAAGTGCAATAATCGAAGTGTCGCTTACTCTCGCCATTCTGACCACATCACTTAGTCTAAAGTAAAAATAATAAATACCCACTTGGCAAAATAACATGACTATAACGTCGTCTAAATGTTATCTTGTAACGCGAATTGTTACAGAAATATATACAGTGTACCACATGCAGTAACATTTCTATGACTGTTTAATGTCCGCCTAAGCGATGTTACGAAACAATATTTCCCAGTAATGTTAACACGAGGTCTTCGAGTAACATTACTTTAACATGACGATTAATGTTGAAGTATAGCTCTTTCGTAGCATTTCTCATATGTTAAAGAGAAATATTGATACAGTGTGGCAATTAAATGTTTCTATAAATATATCTACGCCAATGTTTCTATTAGGATTTTTATTTACTCCAAAAGTTCTTGCTGCATTATACAAGAAACATGATGTTGAGGTTTATCGAGAAGTTATATTAATTAATATAAAACGGAATCTCAATCAGTCTTATTGAAATTTCAATGTTAATATTATAATTTCATGTTACCCTCGATAGATCGGGCCCCTCTGTTTATACGAATTTATCTTCACTTACTAAAATTACAATATATATTAACATTAAACATTAATGTCAGAAAAATATAATGGATAAGACATTTTTATAATATAACATTATAAATCTTTTTTTGTAGTTATTTTTACAGATACATTAAAATGGTCAATCATATATCATATAGTTCTATGTAAAAACTAAATAGTAATACTATGAATAATATTATAAATAGCTATTTAAGTAAACGCAATACATTAATAAATACTTTAAAAAGTAAAATGCTGCTTACAGAAAACAATAAAGGCATTTATTGATTAAAAAAAAAGTACATTAAATTCCATTTTAATAAACTTCAGTATTGGAAACAGATTATGGGGCACATAAATTAACATGAATAGAATCTAAACAAAAACTCACAACACACAAGAAAAACGCCCCGAATGCATTTTATTCCTTTGAACATTTTGCTGTTTTTCCATCAAATCTTTGTTTCGCATAACGAAACCATTCCATGACAGTTATTTCATATTCTGTATCTGTGAGTACAATATTTCTTCTAATTCTCTCTGAAATTAAAAAAAAAGACCGTCAAAAATAGAGATCAGAAAATCTGTTTATAATTATTGTAAAATTTGTATTTGATCAAGAATTACTATCAATTCTAAGAATGACATTACGTGACATTGCTCATCCTTATAGCACAACAGGTAGGTTTTAGTATAACATATATAGGTTATGATATACATAATACATATCTGTCTTAAAGATCCATGAATTTGAAAGGATCGACATACCTACTTTAGCATTATAAATAAAACTTACCTGATAATGTTGACTCATTATTGATGGGAATTTTTTCTCATCAAAATAATTGCGACGCACAATCCCAAGATGGTCCTATCCACGCCCAGTCCAGTCACGATTACCGTATATTGTGAAAGAGGGGGTTCACAGGTTCACGCCAACTCGTATACGAAAAAACTTTTGATGGCAAGCGATACTAACTTTTACAAGTGCGCAGTGCGCAACCACAACCCCACTAACATGATTATTATAGGCTACAAAAAATGTTAAAAAATTTCATCACCATTATTTACTTTATAGAGAAAATTTGCTCCATTAGTTTTGTGTTTTAAAAATTTTAAATTTGCAGAAACATAAATACGTACTGCTGTGTACTGATGGTACCAGCATAAATGCAAAATGAATTTACAAAAATTAAAAATTAAATTAACTAGCTCAGCAAAAAAAAAAAAAAGTGCGCAAAAGAACAATTAAACTCAGGGATACTCTCACAATTAAAACTTGAATTTTTGAAAATTTGCTCCATTAGTTTTGTGTTTTAAAAATTCTAAATCTGCAGAAACATAAATACGTACTGCTGTGTACTGATGGTACCAGCATAAATGCAAAATGAATTTACAAAAATTAAAAATTAAATTAACTAGCTCAGCAAAAAAAAAAAAAAGGGCGCAAAAGAACAATTAAACTCAGGGATACTCTCACAATTAAAACTTGAATTTTTGAAAATTTGCTCCATTAGTTTTGTGTTTTCAAAATTCTAAATTTGCAGAAACATAAATACGTACTGCTGTGTACTGATTGTACCAGCATAAATGCAAAATGAATTTACAAAAATTAAAAATTAAATTAACTAGCTCAGCAAAAAAAAAAATAAAAGGGCGCAAAAGAACAATTAAACTCAGGGGTACTCTCACAATTGAAACTTGAATTTAATCAAGAAAAGTAAACTGTGGGTGAAAGAAATCTGACTCTCTTTAAATACACGAAAAACTGAAAAGGTTGAATCAAAAATAAAAGAACAGAATTTTAAAATGACGTTAATAACAATTATAAATTTTATTATAAAAAAAAGAAAAAAAAAACATTTAAATACAATTTGCAGGAAAACAAAAACCATGAGCTTAAGACTCTGGCCGAAATCAAAACCTGCTAAAGACTCTACAATTATAAAAGGACAATTCAAATCCTTTAACAAAGCAAAAGACAAATTTGTTCTAGAAGAAAAAACAAACCGTGGTGATTAATTAATAAAAAACAAATCAGCAAACTAGAAAACGGAAAAAAATTAAACTCTTAAAACTTAAAAACACCTTCCAGAACAAATATAATAAAAGATCTTACATCTAAATTGTGCACACAATAATATAATGCCCATTATTATTTAATGAGTTCCTAGATGGACGAGAAAAATAAAAAACAGGAATTCAAAACTAAAATCAAAATGTAAGGACAAAATGGCAGCAACGAAATTGAAGGTAAACCAGTGGCATATATATAAAATAAAACAGCTGCGTGCGCTGCACCTAACGCACAATGATCATAGAAAACAACTACATTTGAACAACATAAACAAAACTGGTGAACGCAATATGTACAATTGAATGAAATTAATTTAAACAACTGAACAATTAAACAATTAAATTCAACAATCAATTCAATTAACAATATCCTATTTAAAAATAAAATATTAATTTCTGAGAAAATTTGCCCGTCACATTGATAAAGATTAATCTCAATAAATAAAATATCACTGAATTTACGAACCCCGGGGTGCCAAACCACGGCAGTACCTATCTTACACTTTATAAAATGTAAATTTTGTAAATATGGCAATGTTACAACTAAATATTACCGCAACATTTCTGACAACAAAGTCTTTGTTTTTGCAACATTGTTTTAAAATATTTTTTCCTGATTACATTGAAATGTTACTGTAATGGCCTGCAATATTTCTATCATTATTTAATGTTGCTGCAAAATTTCAGTAACATGTTTTTTGTTTAACATCGCTGTCTAGTAAATAATGTAATATTAGTAGGATATCTGCAACATTACTTGCCAAGTGGGTAACGTGTAAAGAAAGTCATAATTATTTTCATCGACATTAACGGCCGTTTGCACCGTTCGTGATTCAGTTATAATTATAATTAACATTTAATCATAATTAAAGTTTAAATTCCTTTGCACCGACTACTTAACTAATAATTAAATCCTTAATTCGTGATTATCTTTAATCAGTACCCAAGGTACGAATTAACTCATAATTAAAGTTGGCGCAAGCGTAGTTTCTTTGTTTACAATCGTGTTTATAGGCGATTATAGGTTATGTTATGCGGTTTTTGGTTATAATACAAATATCTGTGACTGTAAATTGAAATAGCTAGCTAATTAAAGTGTTCACTTTGAAGATTAGGACAAGGAATAGCGGCGTGCAAGAAGTGTATGGCTTACCGAAGTGTATATTTGGCAGGGTTTTAGAAAGGCCAAGGTAAATCAAAAATTAATTCCCGAAATAAAAACTGACAATAAATGTATTTGAGGATTACTCGTAGTTTCAGCTGTGAATGACCCGGAGATATTTCGTAATAGGAAAGGATATCTATCCATGAATTCACAATTTTTATATGATGCTAATTTAAAAATAATGGATATCGTAGTGCGATGGCCAGGGAATACACACTTCAACGATCCATTCTTTTCCATAAGCGACGGTGGATATGCCTCAAAAACATATTTATTGACCCCACTGTTAAATTCTCAAACAGTTGTGAAAAATCGTTATAATGAAAGCCATATTACAACACGGAATGTCATTGAAAGCATGTTTCTAAGGAGAATGTTTTCCAATACTGGCATATGGTTGTCGCTTAAAGCTGGATACCTTTATGGCAGTAATAGTTGGTACCTCAGTATTGCACAATATAGCCATAAATATGGGTAAAGAGGAAATCAATGAAGAAAAATTAAATCAAGAAATTGTAAATGGACAACTTCATGAGATTAATTATGACGCTGTTGATGATGTACCTGCTGCAACACAGGCATTACTAATTAATGATTATTTCAACAATTTGTAATTCATTGCTATATAGAAATTAACTTTTGAACATTTTTTGTTTGTTTGTTTTCTTTGGCTTTTTGTATAAACGAAATATATTTTATTTACTCTAAATGCATTATCACTTTGATTTTTTTAAAAGAAATATTGTGTATGTAATTAACCATTTATTTATTAAATAAAAGGAACAAAATATATAAGGAAATTATGGTAATAATAAAATAATTCTAACAAGTAATAGCAGAGGTCAAATATAGTATCAAAAATTGGAGCATTTGCGGAACAAACAAATAAAAGAATTGCATAATGAAAAAAAACATTAATTTCCATTTTAAAACTACTACTCAACTTTTTTTATTTCAATATCTAATTCTGTAGCAATTTGCTTCAGCTTAAATTCCAATAACTTTCAAATGCCGCTTAAAATCGCAGCATTCGCATAGCGACAATTTTCACTATGATGGAACAATGTTCCCAATATAAATACGATTTTTGACTAAAAACTAAACTTAACGCACTACCAACCTATATTTCTGTCGCAACTTTTTATTAACTAATCATTAATTAAATTTATTCGGTGCAATCCAATTCATATTTAATTCAATTAAATTTAATGTTTGATTAGTTAATTAAAATGTTAATCACAGACGGTGCAAACGGCCGTAAGTAATTAAAACGTTGATAGTAAAATATAATCCCAATCCTAATAAACAAAATTAAGTTTTGCAAATGTCATTTGGGTGAGAGGTCCCTACTCTTTAGTGTGAACGTACGGGTTGCACTGCAGATCTTAAGTAGGATCGTTGCAAGCATTCTAACAACTTTATGGTGGTTATTATATCGTTTGTTGAGATACAAGCAAAAAGCTTTGTTCGAGAAGCTACAGGCGTTCCCCGACACATCCGGGCCCTGGTTCCACGGAACCCGCAGAACCTCGGTAGCTACGGCACTGACAACGCATATTCAAGTTGAATAGGTTAAGAATTGTTGCAGCTTTCAACGCTTATCCTCAACCAGCTACTACTGTACGCGCACCCTACGGATGTAGATTTTGCTCGATTTTGTTGCGGCTCTGCGCCACAGACGACGACATTAAATCTGTCGGACAGTGTACATACGTGACCAAGGCACCGCGGTTATACTTCGACGGTATTCGTGGTTATTTGTGTACGGCGTACGGGCTCGCTATAAACGTAATATAACTGGCCGGCCTGTTTATCCGAAGCGTAATATCCGACGGCATCCCCGCGTGCGTATCCTCGCCGCCTTAATTTATCGTAAAACCATCGTCGGCCAGGTGCGCCATCGGGCGCGTTGTCTATAATTGGCCCGGGCTTTCATCTGGTTTTTTAAAAGAGCACGACCGTGTTAGCGCGGACGCGACGCCGACGTCGGAATCCGTCGCAAAGTACGGAGGCGTCCGCGTCGTCGCAAAACGGCCGTCGCGCTGGCCGACGGCGTCGCTTTGGGCCTTAACGGTCTCATCGGTGGTCTCAGTTTTAGAATCGCCAGTTGACGGTGCCCTCGTCCGACCAACTAACTCTCTCGAATAGGTCCGATGGTGATGATTTGAGTTTAGTTTCCGAGATTCCCCCGGGGGCGGAGAATCCTAAGTGTTTCTGTTCTTATTATCATTATCATACAATTATTATTATTATTTACGCGTGGTAAGGTGCTTGTTTTCCGCTTTCGTATTAGATTATATATTACTATGTGTAGAGATCATAGCAATATATATACATATATATAGTATATATACATATTATCGTGAGTGTCTAAAGCGTCTCTTTTATTAATAGCCATCAGGCGGCGCAAAGAAAGCAGTAAACTTAGTAAACCCAGTAGGTACACGCATACGATGTAGGTATATCGTCGCGGGATTATAGGACACGCGTGTTTATTGTTGGCATGTGACGTTTCGTCGGTGTGTATTGTGCGGTTTTGAAGGAACTATTTCGACACGACCCGCTCTTTAATCTATCGTCGCCGCAGTGCGCACTGTGCCGAATCGATGAAGACCAGCGGACGATTAGGGGAATAGACGCTATCATCCACCGGCCACCAGCACCTGGTGATGGGCAGAGGGGCGCGGACGAACGCTGCTGCAGGACGGTGACCCTAAGGAATGTTTATCCCCGAAACGTTGCGTAGCTACATGGTGGAACCTGATGTATCATCCTACCATCAGACGTCATCCTCTGGCCAGGTGCCTACCATGCTGCAACCATTTATTCCTCTCTCGCGGCGTGATATGTAATTAACATGATTATCATGAGTGTTCTGTTGTGGTGGTTTTGGAACGGCGGATGCAGTCGTCAGCCCCCTTTCCCCCTAGCCCCGTCCTCACGCCCGCCCGTCACACCACATTAGCGCACTACCACAGCAGCCCTAACTTACATCTCCGACACTGAGAGGAAAAAAATCGTGGACGAAAGAAAACAAAAAAAAAAAAAGATAATAACAAAAGTGTGATGACGACTACATGCGCCCGAAAAAACCCTTTGATGTTGACTGTTGTATTCTGTTGTTGCACTGTCATTACCTGTTCTGTTGTTTATTGCTGTTTTGCCGTTGCTACTGCTAGGAGTATACAGATCCTTGCTAGCGGCTAAAAATATTCCTGTGTTATAAATAAGTAAAAATTTCGAGACGGACTTCCAGCTCGTCGAGGTTTCAGGCTCTCCTCGCGGAGAGTTCGTCTCGCTTTTCTAATCAGCATGATCCTCGCGGATTCGGAACGATATTTACCATATCCACCGATCGTTTCCCTTTTCGATTAAACCGAAATTCCTACGAGAAAAAAAAATAAATAAAAAACGAGCTAAATCGTCTTCGAATCGATTTTTCTTTCTAGGTGACCCCAAAAACAACTAATTACCCAATCGCGAATTAATATTATTAGCATATTTTCGCAAGTAGTGGCTGAAATGTACGCTGCTTGAGCTTTGCAGGAATCTAATATCTAACTTAACGTTGTAATAATCTATTAATAGATAGAAAACCAGGGTTTAATCACGAGAGTTTAGTTTAGTATTATAGTTTCTGTTCGGATTCGCGATTTTGTACATACTACATTGTCATTAGCTGCTGGAGATGTAAACAGATTCAGCGTTGCTGGTTTTAAACCGAGAAAATTTTCCTTGATTATTCTAACAATCGCCTTTTCAAAATCGAATTTAAAGCAACCCTATACACTAATAGAAAGGTTTCTTTCAACCTCAAATAAATTGCAATAAATTCAAATATTTTTTTTTATTAATACTCCAAGAGTATTATTCTATTTGAATTTTGATTCAAAAAGAAACAGTATAAAATATTTATTTGCCTAAAAACATATTTTAAATCTTATCAGTTTTGACAAATATTAAATGGAGTTTAAAGGGGTCACTACCGTTTTTCCACTAAAAAGTTGGATGTTTTTTATTCAGTTTTAAAAAATAATTGTAATTTGTTCCTTATACAAATACCGTTCGCTTCAGAAAAAAATCACGCACCAAAAATGCTTGACGTGTGGAAAACAATTCTACTTTTTGTTACACTTTCAAAAATAACAGACAAAATACGTACCTACTTACAAATTGTAAAAAAATTTGAACCCATAATACTAAGAGGTAAGTATAGATAGTTCGAGTTCTAATAATATCAAGGAAGTATTACTTCTTTCACAACTTCGACTCTCCTGAGAAATGAAATTTTATCTTTCACATTTCGTAAAGTTTTCCTTAAAAACTGTTTAGGGATAATTGCGCCGTTCTTTTACCTTATTGTGAAGCAATAATAGAAGTTGATTTGCAGCTTGTGATATTTTTAAAATATCTATCAGATTCCGAGAAAAAGGAAGTTGATAAAAGAGGGAGCATTGTCAGCGTTAACTTATAACTATATAATGTATTAAAAAAAAATAATCACGAGCTTGCAAATACAAAACTAGTTTATTATTTCTGAATGAAAGGAGACTAATAGGATTCTATGTATATCTGTAACACCTCTAAGGTTATTTGTAAGCATGTACTATAGATGCTTATAGACTCCCAGATAACCTTACAGGCACTGGAGATATGCGTAGGATCTCACCATTAGAAAATAAAAATATAATATATATGGATATTGAAATTCAAATAAAAAAATCAGTTTACGGCTGCAAAATGGTAGTGACCCCGTGTAGTGACATGATTATCAAGTATATTTTTTTACAAATCCCTGATAATTGCTTGGAAATAGAAGAGTGAATAGATCTGTTAAGCCAAACAAAGAACATTATGAAATTACAATTTGTATAATAAGCTTTCAAATTTTCTTATTTTTTCAAACCTATTAATATCAAAAAAAATCGTTTGATATATTTGTAGTTTGCTAGAGTGTTGTTTTACTTTTTCATATATTCCATACGTATACAATTGTAAATGTTTCTTTAAGGCAAGAACTTTTAAAAAAATTTAGATTTCACGATTGGCACATTTAAATTTAAATAAAAAGTCTTTTTAATGCATTTTATTAGTGTTTAATATACACTTCAATAGAGACTGTATCTCCTATACTTCAAGAGGAAGCAATGATGTTTCTATGAAAATCACGTATATCTTTAAAATGAATCATTTGTCGATCAACGTTTACTAAGGTATTAATGTCAAGTTCCTCCATCCCAACTTTGGCAATTTTTCACTGAAAAAGTGAAATAAGGGGGTGTTATATTTTAACTCTGTTGGCACCAAACTTAACTGCATCGGTTAAGAAGTTGTAGAAGCAGGCCGTCTACAAATTAAGAGGAATATTACTCTTTTTTTAATTTACATACTTAACGTTAATTTACTGCAGGTAAAATTGTTTTAGCGATCCAAAATCGCCACCAAAAAAAAAGAACACGCTCCACTTATGTATTTTAATCAAATAAAATGACTACGGTGTCCAATAAGATATTATATTTGTTGATAATATAGCCATCGGGTTGAATAATGATTTGTAGACGTCAAACATGTAGATAAAATATTTAAATTATATATTCAAACACACTTGTATTGACACATCGTTTCGATTTCCAAAATTTCTAGACTAAAACTGTGTTATAGCAGTATATTTAGCATATTAACTCACAAAATCGACTGAATAACCTTAAAAATCTTTTGTGATATAAGCATCCACTTCTTCCTACAATTTGGAGCAATAATAGACCATTATTTGCAGCCTGTGATCCTGTTAAAACGTCAAGTAGATTTAGAGAGAGAGAATTAAAAGTAATTGATAAAGAAGGGTGGGGGATTGAACGTTAATATTATGGACTGATAAAAGAATTAAATATATGAAATAGAATAATAAAGCTAGCAGTAAATTTCGCTGCCTGGAGAAATAGATAATTAAAAATGGCGACCTTTTGGCGGCGTGAACATTACAGCCCATTAAAATTTAATTACTTCACAAAAAAAAATTATTTTGTAGGAAACATTCCTAAATAAAACCAGAAGTCGAAAGAAATTAAACCATTTCTTTTTGCCAAAGTACAGACCTTAAAAAGAATCATGAATTTCGTTTTAGATTCGGAGGTTTTCTAATTTAATCACGTATTCTTTCAAAGATAATTAATAGCGATGAGGCAAGTCACTCCAATTTAAAAAAAAATATATTAGCATTTCATTAGAAAAGCTAATATTTTTCTTTCTCGTTTAAAGAATCCTTTCTATAAGTGTATCTAATTGGAATCAGTGTATGCAACTGTACGTATGACCGTCCATGACTCCATGACACAGGGAATTCACAGGAAATTGTTGTGTATGCAATTCGCCGATGCATTTTTCATTCGCCAGTTGTTTTGTGTCATGCGATGGTGGTTCTGTTTGCATGCAAATATCAGATCCAATGGACGTGGCGATAGTTCCAATCAATCCTCCGCTTGTATTCTTCTGCCGGCCCTCTCGTATATCGTTTCCCATCCATACATACCTGCATACGGACTGGAAAAAAAATAATAAGATATCTGAAAACTCCCATGCGATGCAAGTCCCTACTTGGATATTCACTTGGCGTTTTTGGAATACCTCTCTGCGAATATATACATTACATATCTAACCACTGCATATTTCAACACTCTCGAGGGTGTGTCCGGAGGGCAATAAAATCAATTTGAACACGGGGACAAGAAATTTAAACGCACGAAATGTGTTGTGTATTATACAGTATATTTAGTTTGAATGATTTCTTGTGTGGATATGAGTAGATATAAATTTCTTTTTATTTTCACATCGTTCATAACGTAGTTTAGTTTAGGTACATATAGTTTTATGTGGTAGATTTTTTTATATATGTATATATATATATTTTTTTGGAACAACATTAACATTTAATGAACAACCTCTGCTTGACTCCAACATTGACGTCATGGAAAATGAACCATTCTAAAATCTAAATATATAACAGAAATAATATTTTGTTATATCTAGTAAATTTATATGTATTTCAAAATTTCCTTCATAAGGTTTCCCGGATAACTTAAAAAAGCGCGGAGATTTTGGGCGTTTTTTTTTTTATATACACATTGGACATATTGTTCATATGTTTTAATTTACAATTTCATATTATAACTTAAGAGGTAATTATCATTACTATCTCGACTACAACTAAGATACTGGATGTTCAATGTTGGAACGGAGCCAAGTTCTATTTAGGATCTTAAAAACAAGGACTCCCAAAGTACATAGGTTTTACCTATGTACATAGATTTGACTTCCAGGTTGACTAGGGGAAAAAATATGTCGCCTAGATGAAATCGAAAAATGCCTAGTACATATCTTTTTGATTTTACTAAGGAATGAGCTTCCGAGCCCGCATTGTCGTGAGTGCTTAATTAATTAACCACAATAATAACAATAATAATATTGTTTTCTTAATATAACGATTGCTGTTTTAAAGATGCTTCAAACGCTTGCATGTTTTATAATAAATTTTAACAAGTGTTTCCCTTTTCAAGATAAGTTGAATAGGGCAACATTTTAAATATCTTCTGTAGATGTATTTTTTATTAGACAATATTAGTTACGAATATTTGATTTATTTTTGTCAACAGATCAGTATAGTAGCCTGCAACAACAATATATATATCTCTTAACGTTGACGTGTGTCGCTTATGGACTATTTGACAAGTCAATCAATAAATCAATCCATCATTTACTTGTCAATTGTGTCTTGGTTATGACTGGTGAATGACTGATGATTATACGTACATATAATAGAGAAACAAAAAGATACTAACAAAACACCTCCAGCATTATTGTTACTAACGAGAGCCCCGAAATAACACACATAAATAGACATAGATAATGAGGGAAAACAAATATTTTATTTATTTACTGTTACGTTTCTGTTCTTTGTGGCACAAATCTTGATTTTAGTGTAAAAAGAATCTTTACATGTTTATTTTCTCTTTATTAATCGTTTTTCATAATTTAATCTCTTTAGACTCCTATTAAAAGTAGATCATTTCGGTTTTTACTCACTACCTATTAAATTATCTGCTGTTTATTTAATTTGAAACGCTTTGATATTCTATTATTCTATCTATTATTATTCGGTATTCTAACCCGTCTGACCTAGGCGGACGACATTTTAACGTCACAACTCGGCTTTTAGGATGAGTTCCACCCTTTCATAGAGGCACTGTTGCCATTCGTCAAATCGTTTTCGTACACGTGGTTCAATTTGCAAGCGGCGAAGCGGAAATACTACAAAAAACATGAGAAACGAATGTCTCTAGAGGAAGAGCGCCAATGTAAAGAGGCACTGCAGGTAATTGGTGGGATAGACCGTTGAAGTTATCTAAATATTGCCCCGGAATTGTAGAACGAGAAGGCCGAGGTGAAACAGAAATGGGCGTCGAGGCTGTTAGGCAAACTGCGGAAGGATATAACGCAAGAATGCCGAGAGGACTTCGTCCTGAGCATCACAGGGCAAAAGGCCCTCGGTTTGCGTCCTATCCAATCCGGACCAGAAGGGCAAAATGAGGCGTATAGACTGTCTGAGGCAAGCTGACAAGGTTTGGCGGCTTGATCTGGTGATGGTCATCCTATTCAAGGCGATACCGTTAGAGAGTACGGACGGAGAAAGGTTGGAGAAGAACCCAGACTGCTCTCAGCCCGGCCTTTGTGTCAACCCCTATCATATCAACGTGTCAGTTAGAGAACTCGATCTCTATTTGGCTAATTTCATCAATAGTCACGGTAAATATTCTTTTATAGATCCCATACTCACACAAGTGAAACCTGTGCGAAGCAACCACTTAATCCCGCCAAATTTTAATAATAATCCCCATACAATCTGGCCGTTCTTGTGCAAGTTTCATTGTGGTTTTATTCCGGGAGGCATGCATGCATATTTTTATAAAGCTTGTCTATTGTCGAAACTATCACACGTAATTTTCGAAATACTTTGACATTTTCGAATTCGTCCAAAATCCTTGAAACGAACACAAAATACAAACTCTATTATTTGTAGAAATTTTAAGTGGAGTGTGTTATAATAACAATAACAAGAAAGAGGACGAACGAAAACACAAGGGTATGTTTTTAATTTTATCCGCCGTAAAAGTAATTTATTTACGAAAGTTGGTAGTTACAGGATACTCACACAATCCCTACAATGGCGTGATATGTAATGATATTATTTTAGCAACTGGTGTCTTCTCATCGAAGGAACTGTGGAAGTTATCCAAGTGTAAGTGTTTTTTTTTTTACTTCTGAATTACGTTTATTAAATCCACAGGCGTTTCATGAATACAATACAGGCAGAAAGAAAGTGTCAAATTTGGTGCTGGTATACATATGTTTTGCGGTTAAAGAAAATAAAAAAAAAAACAAGAATGACGTAACCACATTTACATGAAATATCCAGGTGTCACCTTGATTAAAAATAAAAATTGCAACATGCTTTTTTTGTTTTCAATATTTACGGAAGGAATAGGGAGAATGGGATTTTTTAGTTGTATTTGTGAATAGAAAACGTTTTTTCGCAAAAGCATTTCTCTTCCAGATAAAATGTAGTATGTCATTTTGATTTAGTTTCCGTGGGTAAAATTATATTTTCCCTTCTATATGTGTATTGAGTGCAGGGTGTTTACAGTCTTCTGGTTTATTATTTTCAAGGAGCGATTAAACATCTTAAAATAAGCTAATTATCGTAAAAATATCTTAACGAAGATGTTAAGATATTTAAGTTAATGACCTTATTTTAAGATATTTATAATCACCATTTGAAAATAAAGTCACAAGACATGGCATAAAGGAGTTTTTTTTCCCATTTTCCTCCACCAAAGATGACGCTTTCTTCGGCGTTTCAATCTGTCGCAACTAATTCCCATTATTTATGCCTGCAGCATCAATATTGCACGAATTATCAGATCCGCAGCCAACAATCAATAACGTAAAAGTGGAACATCCTGCCTATTATTGCAATAGCTTACTCGGATCAGGGGATTACTGATAGATCGACTTCCGTGGATGCTATGGTCGTATCCGCAGCGTACAGCAGTAAGTATCTATGTATGTATGTGCACATACATATTTATACATACCGTCTAGAGTCTAGACATCTTCGCTAGCGAGATCGATAATACTGGGGCGGGTTGGACGAATCCCGCAACGTTCCTGCTGCGTGTGAAAAACACGTATTGATAAATTCTAGCGGGAAAACATTAACTTCCGTGTCGATTTATCCGCTTGATATTCTCTCAATGAATAAACTAAAAACTAATTCTAATCCATTGAACGATAGAGTTCAAAAAGTGTGTGTATTTCTCTTTTTGAAAATTATAGCAATACCACAGAATACCCCACTGGTTTCTTCTAGTTCGCAATCAGCGAGCCCCAGCACATTGTTCTACCAACACAGTCCTGAAACGCACCATCAGCATCAGAATCAGGTGAAATATCCCGAAAACGGACACGATTCGCTCTCGGATTTCGTCACATTCGTATGCCAAGAAACTGACAATACCTCGCAAACTCCTCAGGTGAGATGTTGCTTAAACTCTGGACCGTTTCTCGAAACCAAATACTTTCGAATACTCGGATTTTTCTGGCAACGATTGCATCTGATTGCAAGTTCCGGGTCGGAGATTTTTCTAAATATTTCGGATTTCTTTCAAAGAACATGCAAATGGCAAAAAAGATATTGGAAGTATGGGTTACCTGGCTCTCTAGTGATGAGCGAAACGGTGATTCTTAAATCACGTCGTGAGTCGTGAATGTGATTTACACATATCGGTGATGATTATAAACGGTGATTGCGATCACTGTATTGACTCATCGATATCATATCTTAGTATAATCACGTATAATCGTGTGTACTTCTCATAGGTTAGTAAGGTTAGGGATGAGAAGTTTTTCTTTTCGCGTTAGAGTTACCATGCACATTTTCGGTTTTGGAAAACATTTATATATCAAATTTATATTTTTACAAATTTGCAATAAAAATAGCTAACATAACTGCAATGCGAAAAGCAAGGATGGCATTACGTAGTTTGAGAAAATACAGACAATTAGATTTATAGAAATGTTTTTTATGATTTTTAAACTTAATCTTATTTTTATGTTTTAATAACAATTATAACACAGCATTAGATAAAAGTAACATTAAGTAAGTAACATTTGACTTAAAGTTGAAAATTTTATAAATTCATATAGAGAAAAATATTGTAAATACTAATTTCTGTAAGGAGACACTTAATGGAAGATTTGTATACACACTTGTTTTAAAGATATGACAATAGTGAATATAAAAAATGAAATAAAGTTAATTCATTTTTAACATTTACAATGATAAGACAACAGATATAATTCTTAAAGTGAGCGAAAATTTAAAAAAAGAGCTGTGATTTGATACTACTACCTACAATTTAATAAAAATACTTTAGCTTTTGAATTAGTACTTTAAAACTAATAATCTTATAACACAATATCCCCTCTAGTAGTAAGATTTAAATTTCCCACAATTATTCTTAGTAACTTCAACAGAAAGACATCAAAGTAACTAATCTTGTAATCTAATCACACTCTAATACAAAATCATTGGTAATTTCGTGTTCCAATGTTTAAGTTCCTAAAAATAATTGCGGGAAATTTAAATTTTACTACTAGAGGCCATTAGACAGTAGGTAAAAATAAATACACATTCATTATATAGTTGCAAATATAATATAATTATATAAAAGAATATCAAAATTTACTTTAAAAAACATAAATATATTGTAAGAAGATAACCTCCGTCATTTCTAGCTGATGTAATAATATTTATGTTCATTCATCGGTTTGATATATTCCATTTTCAATAGGCAACCGGGAATCACAGTTTTAGGGTCGTCAATTCACCGATATTATTTGTTCAATCACGAATCACGAATCACTGCTTTTAGAATTCTCCACTCACGGTCGTGATCCGTGATTCTCCAATCACCGTGAAAGAATCACAGTTCGTGAAATATCGCTCATCACTATGACTCTCTATTATAATCAAATTAATAATTTATATAGTCCTTGACCATATAATGCATATGAAATTATTTTAAAATTAAATTATAATAATTTGTGGGGTGGAGGATATCTCTATCCGTTATTTTTTTTTCCGATAATAATTTGCTATTAATCCTTAATTATGTAGTGTACCTCAAATTATCTTTTCACAAAAAAAAATCTCCGAGACATTTTACAAAGATCTAAATGCCCGGATTAGTTTATATCGGACGTAATGCGTAAAGCGTTTATTAAAATGGGCAAATCCGTCTTTCGCCCAATATCGCGAAAAACTCGCTCTGCTCTGATTACGAGTATTCCCAGATGCAGACGAATATATCGAGAAGTCCGAAACCGCAGTATTTCCCATCGATGCTTCCCCCACCACCGTTGCCGCCGATGGCTCGGCCCGTCGCCATAATCCAATCGACGGCCGACGTCTCCATGACCGGCACCAACTCACCACCGGCCAGTATAACGCCCCCGAGCAGTGAAACGTTACCCGCTGACGAAGTGCCGGAGATCAGTTCATCCCCACCGCTCAGTCCGGGGAGCCACGAGCGGCGAAAGTCGCCCTCGCAGAGGAACACGGTGCCGACGAGCAGCCCCTACTCGCCCAGCAGGGATTACTCATTCAACCACTTCCACGGGCAGCCGGGACATGTTGGTAGTGCGTACCCTTTGGTGAGCAACGCGAAATTTGATTCGGTCTCGTCTTCCTTGCAGCTCTTCGGCTATACGAGCATGAGCGGGATGTCTGGCGTTATCAGTCCTACCAACCTCAGCATGTATTCCCCAGGTGTGACTACGTCGAGGGGCACTCCGCGTACTAGTGGCATACCGCGGTGGAATACGCCGCTATTCACCTTGGACCAAGAGGACTTCAGCATGATAACACACCCCGTCTCTGGGACGACTGCTGATTCGAATACGATAATATTGATGGATGAGGCCACGGCGGCCAGCACGGAACAAGAGCATGCGAACCAGTGTTGTAACAGTACAAATTTAATGTGTGATGCTGACAGATTTTTCCAATCGACAGTCCACCGCTGACAGTTTGGATCAAACGCGATAACGAACCAACTGTCGACACAAAGTCGCCCTTAAGCTCTTTACCCTTTCCTTCTGAGCAAAAAGAGAAAGAATGAGAAAATGCAAAAATAACAACGAAAACAAACAACTGCCTTAAATAACCCGCAGCTTCTTGTTTATTACTATGATTTTATTTTATCTATCTTTCTCTCTCTCTATTTATTTTTAAGCAACAAGGTGCGCAACTATAGGAAGCTGCTCAAATAGCATAGGTATAGAATAATAATTAAAAAAAAAAGGTAGTAATAATTTGGGTTGGGCGAATCGAATGAAAAAAAATCACTCGGTAAGAACGAATGGATGATTTTCCTCTAGCTAATGAACTCTCTTAGTGAATAGAAGAATCGTTATCTAAAACGAGTATTTTCACGGAATAACCTCAAATCATTCGTTTAGAAAACAGAACTTCAAAAATACTAAAATAAATCTCCGAACATATAAAGTTGCGTCCACACTTGAGTAAATATACAATGAGTTAAAGCCACATTTCAATGTGGGCAGGCCTCGTGTCGCTTCTCGAAGCATACTTTTAGTATTTATCTGCCTCTGCCACATGTGTATTCGGTTTGAACGACTTTCTGGTTCCACATGCAAAAATAAAATCGTATTTTTTTTTCGAAAATACCAAATAGAAACGAATAAAATTCAGGTGTTCTGAGCGCTCGGGCTATGAAATGAATTTGTCTGTATAGATTTTGTAATGGATCAAACAGTGGTTATAATGAAAATCCTAGGCTTTTGTAAGACCTCTCGAGACGCACCGGATGTGGACTGTCGATTTTTTAAACACACCAAAGAAGATTTGCGTGGAATGCGTATTCAGTTAGGACAAGAATGTGGAATGAATCATTGATCTAAAGGAATGATTTTATGTGAAAATAAAAAAAAAATATTCGTTTTAGGAAAAGATTTTTGCAAAATCTCGTCAGTTGGCGAAAACTATTGGTTTGGTCATTGAACGATGCTTTCATCCGATCCGCCCGACGCGACAATAGTAGATACTGTAGACACTGTACCAATAAAGGCTGTGTAAATCTCCAGCCCTGTGACGTCCTATGAGAGACACGCTCGTGGGTCGCACTTAACCAACTCTCTGTGACTTAGTTTATATTCCGTTCCTATGTTGGGTAGATTATCCAGCGTTGCTTGTCTTCCACGAGTATGCTTAAGGTACGCGAGGGATCACAGCCTCGGAAATGAGGATGTGAACTCCGTACGCGCAAGCAGTGAGCTGGGTCTGTGCCTTAGTATTACAATAATATTTATACGGTAGCATATATAGTAAAGAAATGAAAAAAAAACTTAGAGACTTTCAATAATAATAATAATTGAGCTTGCTCATATAAAACGCAAAAATATATATGTACATATATATGTACGAATGGCGGCTCATTGACCATTAAAACCCGAAGAATAAAGTGAGAGGTTCGACTCACCAAGCGGTGTACTAGATTAATACATATTATGTATATAAAACATATTTATATACCTAACGGTTGTTTAATAAGAGATAAAAAGGCACCAAAGACAAGTTGGTTGGTATTAAAGCACAAGACACAACCACCCTTGCGAATTCAGACTTAATTAATCCAAATTCGCAAGGGTGTCAACGCTTATTACCAACACGCCGCGTCTTTAAAGGCTTTTTTTAGTATTAAAAAAAAAAATGAAGATAAATTTACTGTGATTGAGTACCTTTTTAAAGCAGTCTTGGCTGAGCATTGTACGCCGTGTTTGTATGGTCACCAAATTTTTCAGGTCAAGCTCTACCTGACTCCTTTATCCCTTATCTCATTTCTCTAGTCACGTTTTTATAACACAGGGTGACCCAGACTGATAAAAAAAAAAAAAGAAAAAAATTATTACTACGTACTTTTCCTCCTTACTTACTTAAACTAAGTTACATAATTTATACTTGCAATAGGAACATCCTCCAAACGTAATGCTTGCTCCTGTTCAAATGGCAAAAAAATATTGAAAACGAAACGAGGAAAAATGTTAACAAATGGAACTACTACTGCTGCTCCATGTATTAAGGATTCGGTTTCCTGTTTTCCTTTTTTTTTATTTCTACTCTAATCTAATAATTATTATATACACGAGAGAACTCAGTAGGTGAAATGGATGATACACTTTTTTTCTGCTCTATATTGTACATAACATCCAAAACTTTGTTATTTAACACGTACTTATAGAATCGGGTGATATTATAACCAGTGCCATAATATTGTTGACTCAATTGTTAGACGTGGTACACGTCAAGTAGTGTTGGTAATTGTTATATTATTATTATGATTATTATTATTGTAGAAAGCTTAACATGAGGCGAATGTATTACTTTAATTTTAAGATTAAATCAGAGGGTTTATTTAATAGACTTTTTCTTTACTTATAAAACTGTTCCACTTCCTATACGTTTTGCACTAAGGACGATAAACGAAGCTCTTTGACTAGCAAGGAGAACCCGTCAAATGTTAAACTCAGATTTGTTCCCGGTTTTCGTCAGTTGATATTGGGGACCCTTTGGAGCACTTTTGGTACAGTCTGGCCACTTATGGATAATATTTTACAAAAGTATTCCAAGGAACTCCCACTAGCAACTAACAAAACCGGGACAAATCTGAGCTTAACATTGTACGGGCTCTCCTTGTAAGATTTCCATACCCGGAGATCTTATTTTATTTTCAGAAGAAATATGTTATTTATTTCCTACCAGGTAGTTTTATCTTCTACTATAAAGCTACTCCGAAGAAACTGTGAATGAAACAAAATAAATTTTATTTAAATGACTTTATTTATCGGGTTATTATTACGCTATATATTTGGCAACATCTCTATTTTGGGCGCCGACTACAATGGTATTTTTCGATACAGTTATGTACAGTAACAACTATTAGGCTTAGGCTTAGATAATGATTTCATATAATTTATTTTTTTATTGTAACCCCACCACCTAAACATTAAAATAACATGATTGTTTTATTCACTACCTAACTCTTGAAAATATGTTTTACGATTAACCGACAAGGATATACCCTAATACGTGACAGTCTGTCTCTTAAGCAAAATTTCCTCTCACACAATTATCAGTAATATTTATTAACGTTACTTTAATGAAATCGCTCACCTATTCTACCACTAAACTATTAAATTATAAAACTACACATTATATACATTTGGGGAATATATATTTGGGATGAGAAACGTAAAATTTACACATATGTACAACGATTCACAACAACGAATGATCAGAATTGAAAAATTCACTTAAGAAACCGGATGATACTTCGATCGACAACTTCTGAATATTTAACAAACAAAAAAAAATGTTTTAATACTGTTTTCACTTTTAATTATCGTATTTCCTTGCCCGATGGAATGATGCGATTCAAATAGGGTAAGGAACATAGGCCACTTTAATTTAACGGTCTTATATACAGGTCCTACCTATTATTCTCCCTAAATAATTTACAAAAAAAAATATAACACTAAATCGCTAGGGGGTTGCGTCACAGAATAGAGAATATACAGAAGTTTAACTCGCATGTTGTTCCCTATTGCCGTGGCTTTACTTTCATCGTTGTCTATAAAAAGCTCATTTTAAAAATCAGTCAAAAAAAAGGAGTTTCTGCTTATTATTTATTCTGTGGCTGTGCATCTTAATACATTAAGTAACCCAAGTCCCTTTAAAAAAAATGGCAATCGACTCTTGTAAAATCGTTTTAAGTTTAACATTTGTTACATCTACATAGATAATATTATAGAGGATATAAGATCGTTTTTTTTGTCTAAAAATGGTAAATACTAAATTTCGTTGAAAATGTATAAAGTACGTAGACCAATCCGGACTCAACTCCTCTAAATAATGAAGTTGAACCACATTTTAACAACAATTATATTAATATAATAATCCGCTAGAAACAACTTTTACACCTTGCGTTTTATGTATTTTAATAAATCCCCTATTGTATAATAAACTTTTTTTTTCGCTTTTTTTTGTTACTTTAAAAAATACTATTGTCATACATTTTTACATTTAAGTGACAGCTGAATGGCAGTTAGGCCTACCATCGCGCAGATCGGCGCAGCACGGAAAATATGAACCCTATATTATCACAAATGTCTCCGAGGCTCGCACAATCTGCACCCTGTATAGTGCGACGCGACACTTAGCTAAATTACATGGAAGGCATAACTATTTTAGAAATGGTTCCGCATTCCCTATATTTGTATATATATATTTTTTATCTTGTTTCAATTTTGGTAAACGTTTATTTTGTTGTATTTAATTTTTGTAAATTATTTTGTTAACGTAAATCAACCGCATTATTCTGCAGCGTTGATCTGTATTGTCTTGCCTTTCGGATCGTCGAATCTGTCCATCGTCTTGATATCCATCATCATAGATAAACCGACAGCCATGATCGAAACTAATATCGCTGTCACAAAAATCCCGGACCAAATAGGCGCGGTTGTGAATCCAACACAGTAATAGGGATCTCCGAAACGTGTTTGTGGTGTACGGAATACTTGTACCTATTAAACAAATATCAAAAGATCAGATACAAACAATTTGGTCCACCTGTACAGTATATATGTCACGCAAGCCATCCCAACTACAAACAAACAATTATACATCGTTATACAGGATGTTCGTAAAACTACTACTAATTTTGTAGTAGCTGATAGATGACGTCATTACGATTAAGAACGTCTATATACACTTTTAACTTTTTCTTGGTAGGGATATTCCATTATAGGGTTGGTACTGTCAAAAGTGACAGTTCCTGACATAAATTGATTGATTCATTTTTTCCTGCCTATACAAAATACGAAACAGCTGTAACTTTCAAAAGAAACGTCGACAGTCAAAAGCGTATACAGACTTTTTCAATCATAATGAAGTCCTCTATCACTTCCCTCAAAAGCAGAACATCTTTAACGAACAGCCTGTATGTATGTATGAAGCACACTCTTTGTGTTTGTAGTACAAGTGGTTTCTGCTGTATATATATTCATACTGTAATACAATAGCGCTTACTTGCATTCCCGGCAAAGATAAATATGTATTTGTGTTGCCTCTTTGGGCGAACACCTGATTGGTGCATTGGTAGGAGAACCCTTCTGGGGCATTTATGTCGGCTACCGTAATGTTCGTAGTTACACCGTTAATGGTAATGTTTACGTTATTCAAGAACCAATACCCACGAAAGAAACTGAATTCAAAACTGAAAGAAAACATGAGAAAAGTTTACATTTAATAGAATATTCAAATATTAATATAAATCGTTCTTGAATTGGTTGTAAATCCAGTGGATACGAATAAAACGTAAATTATTCTTTTCCAATCAATTATAATATGTAAATCTAATATCATACATACATTTAGTAAGCATGTTGTGAACATTTATTTATTAATGTAATTGAATGGAAAAGTATAACTTAACATTTTATTTATATTCATAACATATTAAAACTTTAATTGAATGGTGTTATGCAACAGGGTTGGTTCATTGTTCCATAGCACCATTCAATTTAAACTTTAAAAATCAACAATATTTAAACTCTGTTTCACTTTTGTATGTAATTTTTATGTAGATATCACTGTTCATAAACATTATTATTACGACCTTGATGAATACCACTGTTTACTTTCTTTAGGGGTTTATAACAAGAATATCTCTTAACTAACATTAAATTCACACATATAAATATATGTAGTAATATCAGATTAGTCAATCAGTGGTTAAAAATAAAAGACTTCTAACATATTTTAAAATGGCTAAATCTCACTCACCGGACTTCAATAACAACACTGTCCTCGCTCTGTGGTCATGTTAACAATAATACTGTCACCATCAGTTGATGAATTAACAACAGCATTTGTCAAATTTGTCCTGTAAAAAGTGGTATATAAGATAAGAAGATAAAATTTATGAGAGACATTAATTATCTTCACTAGTAATTAATATCCGCTGAGGATGTTACTTTACCGTGAATTTCCATTCATCACGAAAGCTGTGCTGCTCACAAACAAGAGGAAGTCGTCTGTGTTCCAATACTGCCTGTCCTCATCTGCTCTAGTAGTGGCTTGTAGAATATTGCGGCTTTGATATGCCAGTCCTATATCCTCAGGAGTTATCTGTTAAGAAAAACCCAGTATATTATGTAATCAATTCATAACCATCTTGTGACTTACCCAAGAGGTGTGGTAACCAGTGTAGATTGCAACAGCATCACCCTTCTTTGTGCGTAAATCCTTGTATATTTTCCCTATGCTTTCATCTGCAATTACATAAAATTTGGTAACATAAATCACTGACATTTAAATCAAAATCCTTACCATGTCGTTGTAGTATTTCACTCCTACTTTCATCATCCTGGACATCATCGAGATCAACAATCACTACAGGAGTTTTAATTTTATCCAAGTCAAAATCTTTTATGGTGACCTGGGTTACTTCACCACCATAAATACTTTTAATCACACCAATTGGGTCATCGACCAAGGGTAAATACGTTTTAGAGGCTTTAATTTCAGGGATCTGAGAATATACCCTTTTGCCAGAAACATCATTTACAGCACGGAAATCCTCTGCACTTAACTATAAAATGAAATTTGATAGATATAAGGACATTAAAACTACTTTAATTCATATTACATTCGGTTCTGCGAATATAACAACAAACGATTTCTTGTCCAGTTTTTCTTGGACAATTTCTTTAAACGTTTCTTGATTTATTCGGGGTAGAGCAGGTACAATTTCATTTGATCTAAAACACGTAAATAATTTAGTAATAGTTCTATTACAAATACTTTAAAAATTATTTAAGAACAACATAGGTGTGGTTTAAGAACAGGTAAGATTTTATGCACTCACTTTGAAGTATCCCAAATATAAACTGGAACATATTCTGTTGAAACTAACGAAATTGAAAGGAGAATTAACGATCCTATTAAAAATTGATAAATATTCCTGTTTACAGTCATTTTTTCCTACACACTTAGGCCAGGGTTTGCGAGATCACAAGGATTTTATTAAGATCACGTGAAAAGAACTACGAAATCACTACAAACGACTTACTTTATCTGACTGACAACCTGAAAACGCTGACAACTGACAATCATATGGGCTATATGAAGTTATATTATCTAAAATGTTACTAAAATTCAGTGTAGGCAACTTTTGATTGATATCAAAAACGATTCCGATTCGTTGATGACTTCACGTGACATATTTTATAACGCAATTCAAAAAGTTAAATATCGATAAACAACTAGGAAAATGTATACTATTTTGTAATTATTGTTAATATACATTCGTATGTTATTAATTAATATAGACACTTTCCTTATTACATAAATTAAACACTAAATAATTGAATTTCCCAACAAAGTTAGTGATGTGTATAATTTAGTTTTGTATTTCATTTAATAGTATAGAGGAGAATGATTTTCAGATTGTTAGGTGAGTAGGTATGTTTATTTTTCTTATTTCATCTCCTTTAGAGTTTTACTGCTTTGCGCACGGAGTCGTTATAAAAATTAAAATATAGAGGTTAACTTTTTCCTTGCGAATTTTGAGGTTAAGTTGAAACTGTCATTATTCTGAGTACGCATGTTTTCACGACAGTGGGCGTTGCTAAAATGACGTTTCGGTATTTTAAAATGTGTGGACATTAAGTAATTCCTGTTTATTGGGTATTGATTTTGGCTTTGGCCGAACCGCAAGTTCTGTAATTGATGTATTTACGCCAAATAGATGGTTTTTTTTAATTATTCACTGCGCATGCGTGTGAGTTGGAACTGGGGGCTTTAGGTATTTTTACAGAAACACGAAAAATTGGTGTTCTTTCTATGTGTATGGTTTGGTAAAGTCCACAAGAACTCCATGAAAATCAGCTAATTTCACTATCTTTGCTGTGTGTGTGAATATGTGCACAATGTAAGTATATATGTTTTTTTTTAAATATGGCCAGAATTCGTTTTGTCACTAATTCCAAAGTTTATTATTAACTGTGTATTTTGAACAAAGAAAATATATTGATAAGTACATATACGCAAATACAATGCTAAGTAACGATTTTATTGTACATGAATTCCATATAATCTAATTAAGTTATTTCAGACCATTAAATACATATTTTTCATGGTTACGTCCCAAGTAGAATTTTGGCTTTTATATCAATACACATTTCTTGTTGTTCCATGATCTGCCTAACCAGATTTATCTTCTTGATCTGTAATATCTGATTCTCCTTACTGAGTAGGTCCATTATTTCATCCAAATTCGCCGAGTTGCTGCTAAATATATAAGGTACAGGTTCAACTTGAGTCTTCAGCTGCTTCTTAAGCATTGCTATCTCATTCCTCTCCATCTCTATCGCTTTGGACAGTTTCTCCTTCAACTGCAACAAGCTGTTATTTTTTAATTGCAACAAGGTGATCGCGTTGATATAAGGAGGAATCCTCTTCCGACTCTTCAATTTCCTTCAATGGCGGTTTCTCTGCTTTCACTAATTCTGTTTCTATTTGATTCGTATCCTTGGGAGCGTCTATCTCTTGAGCATCCGCCTGGATATTCTCTTCCTGCTCTTTTCTTTCGTTAGACGTTTTCTCGCTGCTTATTTTAATCTCTTCCGGTTCGTTTATCGTTTGACTTTTGTCCTCGTTCGATTTTTCGCTGAGCTGATCTTTGTCTTTCTGGACGTACTTATAAGTCCTCTAGAATTCAATTAGATTGTGTATATAATTTAAATTTAGTAAGACACCGGTTATCACCTTCAATTGTGTAATTATCCTTTGTACTTCCCACATCAATTCCTCCCTCGGTTTGGAGATAAAGCCGGAATGGATTTCCATGTGAATTTGCGACAAAAGAGATTCCTGTTTTTTCAATTCCTCTTCGATCAGCTCTGGTTCAAAAGGAAGCTCTGCCGTGGATGTCAGAGGAGCTACGTACGGCCTCAAGACGATATCGGGAAAAAGTACATGGCAATGATACAATAGTGCTGTCAATAATCTCGGCGACATACGCAAAACCGGACTTATCGTTGTGACTAGGCCTTGTAAACTGGCTTTATTTAATCTCTCCTGAAATTTAGAAATATTAATATATATACAATACTGATATTTAACAGATAATTGATGACTTACGTTACAAATAATGTAATCGAAATGCAATAGGAGCCACCCTAATAAGAGTCTATTATTTGTAGGTAGATTCTCGACTAAAATCTTTAAGTGTTTTTCCCTAGTTCCGATATTTAAGATTGCGCCAGCTTCCTCGAAGCGTATTGTCAGTTCATTTGTTAAAATATTTTCGGGAATCTCTCTGTAATGAATGGAAACTATTTGCCCATCTTTTTCAATTTAAATCCGAAACGAAATTATCGGTTAGGCAACCCAAACCACAAGTAGTAATAACTAGAGATGTGATCGTAAATAATTTTTAATTAATTCATTGCTGTTTTCTAGTATCTCTTGTTTTTTTTTTATAATTTTCAACTGAATCTCGCTGAATTACGGTGTTTGAGATTTGACCAGATAGACATTGAAAATGCAATATGTATAGTTTCGTTAAGTGAAATAGAGTGAAGAAAGGAATGCAGATACGAGAAATACTGATTAAAAAATATTTATGAAAACATCTCAATTAATTACTTCTGCAATACGTGTACAGCCGGTTGCATAAACGATGCTAAACATGTTGGAAATTCTAATTTACTTGCCTTAAGTATAATTTTAATAAGCTAGTAACTGTCGGTACTTCATAATCATTTAAATTAACTGTTTCTCTATTGTTGAACATTTTCCTTAGATGAATTACCTTCGATTTTGAACCAGTTACTTTGTACACGCCCTCAAAGTTATAACCATATGCTTGTAAGTAATCAATACATGACCGCACAGGATAAGGAATGTGAACTCCATCATGGCATTTACTGCGTTCGATTGCCTGGTCTAAATTGGCACCAAATATTGGTAGCTTCTCTGTAATAAGTTTTATGTAAATTTTCTCTTGTATAAGGATTTAATGGGTAAAATGCTAGGAAGTTGCATTGTTTCTACAGACTTTTTGCCTCATTATAAGTGTGGAATTTACCTGCGATATCTGTATATTCCTCTGAATGTTTCATTTTCTTTTCCTTCTTGTCAGTCTTCTTTTCCTTATCTAATTTCTTATCTGCTTTCCTCTCCTTGTCTTTCTTCTTCTCCAAAGTATCTTTTTCCCTTGATTTCTCACGTTTCTCTTTGGATTTCGATGAGAATTTGAATGATTTGGATTTCTTGGATTTCGAGGGACTCCTAATAAAAATTAAATGATAAAACACCTATTTTTCCAGTGGCGCAAAATATCTAACCTTGCGTCGTAGCTCTCATCTGGCGAGCTTTCACCTTCCAATGCGGCGTAGCCCCTTTCTTTATCTTTTTTATCCTTCTTGTCTTTCCGTTTGCCAATGAGCAGGTCTTTTTTCGTTACCTTATCATTGTCATCACTATCTAAATAATCGGGCATAATGAAACGGTTTGAATTTACAATTAAAATAATCTATGATCCTTACAATCGCTGTCGTTCCCCTTTTTGTTCACATCGCTTGCATATAAACCTGGAAATTCCTTCATCACTTTTGGACTTTCAAAATCCATTTTTCCACCATCTATCCCTGATCTGTTTGCTTTTTATCTTTCTACCCTTATGGATTTTAACTTCTCTTTGCTTTGGTTTGATTTGATTAGTTTTAACATTGTTAATAAATAAGAGACCTTAGTTAGCACTCGTGAAATTAAAATTTAATCGTTGTTTGTTGTGATTACACCGATAGAGGGCGTTACGAGTGCTGGTGAAGATCTAAACACCTTTCTTCAATTTATGTCACTGTGATTATTGAAGCGATTATAATAATTAATGTCTTTGCTTAATTTTTTGGAATTGCTAAAATACTACAATTTTAATCAATTTAATCAAATCAAAATATAGGAAAATTATTTAAATAAGTATGTGTTCTTATGCATATTTGACTTTAGCGCCATCTATTAAGCGGTAAAACAATTTTAAAATTGAAAATCCTCTACTTTTACCAGTAGAAATTTAGTAGTTTTTTGGCTAATTTTAGCCTTCTTATAGGTAGTTGAGTACATATAATTGTTTTTTTAAATAAATAAACAGCTCTAATAATTGCGAAATTAGTTGTTCTCATTAAATAGAAATGATTATGGTTAAACTATGAAATCATCTAATTTATGTTTTAAAAATTGTTAAAAAAGATGTTTCTTTAAAAAAAAAAAAATTGGGAAAACATCAATTGAATGATCTTGCAGAAGGTGAATATGTATTATGGTATTTTGTTCTCTTTAGAAATAGTGTTTTGAGATAGTTTTAACGTACCTATTACAGATGGAGCGCTTGAATTTAAAAGGAGGCTTAGTTATGTTTTTACACAAAATGCCAGTACTATTGGGATTTTGAGTTACAACTTTTATTTAAAAGCAATGCTTTTCTCGTCAATGACTAGTTTTGGATTATTTGGATTATTTTTTTGTTTATATATTTAGCAAATAGTATTCAAGGAAATATAAATTAAATTAGTGCAATATTGTGAAAATATGACTGTCAAACGTTCATGCGCTGCATCTAATAAAAAGTAAATAAATCTATCCCACACTTATTCTTTGAAAAATAACTTCATTTAACTTTGTAAAGAATGACTATACAGAATGAGTGATGCGATTTTTCGTATATACGTTTAGACCTGTGAAAGGTTTTGTTATGTAATTTAATTAAAATAAAATAAAATAAAATAAAATTTTGAAAACGGAAAATTGGAGGGAGGTATAGAGGTTAATGGGATTGTTGAAGTTGTAGAGAAATTAATAAGGAATGCAACTATGGAAACAAATGTAGGGTGGTCCGTTTGAATGAAAAAACTTTTTTACCATGGTTTAAATTAATTATATTTTATTTTTGCAATTCAGCAATAAATTATTTTTAATCTTGCATATATATATATAAAAAAATCATTTAAAAAAAAATGATTACGATTTATTAAAAGCGTATTTACAAATTTTAAGTTTAAAAATAAATTATCTAATCTTAACACTAATAATATCGTAACATTAAATCCTAACGGTTTGAGATTCAGCACTCTTGGACTGAGATTCTTAAACACTGGGCGATTAATAAATAAATATTTTACGAGATGGAAGATGGCGTCGTTTTCAGATTCGCAATCGAACTCATTCTCCTCACGAATCGCCTCTCTATGTCTTCCAAACTCTTGCCCTGCGTCTCCGGCACGCATACGAATACGAAAACTATCGACAGAGCGCAGACTGTTCCGAAGAACCAGAAGGTCCCGTGGAAACCGATCAGGCTTATGATGTCCACGAATGTCTTGGTGACGAGGAAAGTGCAGGCCCAGTTGACGGCTGTGGCCAGGGAGGCGGCCGATCCTCTAATCTTGGATGGTAAGATTTCGCCAACCATTAACCACGGCACTGGTCCAAATCCTAGCGAGAATCCTAGGACGTACACAACGAAACTCATCAGAGGGAGCCACCCCATTCCTTGCATGTCGTATTCAATATGGAGTAGATAGAAATACGCCCCTAATATCGCAAGAGTTATGGACATAGATACTCCGGAAATGTAGAGGAGCACCTTCCTTCCTAATTTATCTATGAGAACTGTCGCTATAAACGTTGATACGAAATTGACAATTCCTACGATGATGGTGCATAGATGTGGCGGTATGGAAGACCCAGCCATCGTGAAAATTTTGGTGGTGTAAAAGATTACAGCGTTTATACCGCTAAGTTGTTGGAATACCATCAGCCCAAGGGCGATGAATAGGGGTTTTATGTGGGCCTTCTGGAAGAAATCTTTCAGACTGGAATCCGTCCGGTTCTTTTCGCTCTCCTTATGGGATTTGCTTAAATCGTTGAACTCGTTCTCGATGTTCGTCTGGTCTCCGCGGAGCCACTGCAAGGCCTTCTTGGCCTTCTCGTTCTTGTTCTTGGAAATGTACCATCTCGGCGTCTCGGGCACGAAGAACATCAAAAAGAGGAAGGGAACCGGCAAGGCTATCCCCAAATAAGCTAGCTCGTTCCATGTCAAATAACTGCCAGCGCTGAAGCACAGTACTATGCCGGTGTTGCCAAACGCTGTCGGCAGGAGTCCAAGAATTCCCCTGACTTCCGGCTGTATCGTTTCGCCCAAGTACACGGGCAATGTTAAGGATGCTATACCCACGCTGAATCCGACGATGGCACGTGAGGCGTACATAAAATTCACATTAGTTGCGCAGGCGGTTAATATCCAAGCCACGACGAATAAAATATCAGTTAAAGCTATTGTGGTCTTACGTCCGAAATATTCTATGAGTTGGCCACCGATTAATGCTCCAACTAAGGCGACTAAGGGCATAAATCCAGATAGCCATGAATACTAGAATTAAAGAAAAGAAAAAACTTTTAATAGAAATTTTACAAAAACGAGAAATGTTGACACTTCACACATACTCTAAATGATAATTGGGTAATATATTCCACAATCTGCTGAAATTTCAGAATTTATTGCTAAAACACTGGGAGAAATTTTGATTGCGAGATATGCTAAACTGTTTCTCGTTTAAATCTGTGTCATTCTTGTATTGTTACCATACAGTCCAGTGGCGTTCTGGTGAAGGGTTATTATTAAATATTTTTTTTTTATTTAAATCCTTGCAATTTAATATCTGTTAAAATGTTTAAAATATCTTCCAAACACTTAAGCGGACGCCCAATTATCGCTTCGATATGACAGAAAGTACCTTCTTTATATACCAGCATCTCAAAAACTACTTTATGTATCGAAATGATGTTTTTTCACTAGTTTTATTATGCATTTATCTATCTGCAGTATTACATGCAAAACAAACAGTTGAACAGTTATGTTTTTATAGTAATTTAAAAGGAAAACAAAATTTTAATATCAGCTTCTAATAGAACTGTAGCAAGAAGAAGATATTAATGTTGCTTTGTATGAGGCATCATTACACTAACGAGCTTTCCAATTGAATTTGCAGTGAATAATAAAAGCATTTTCTTCTATTGTTAATGCATGTGTGATTACCCACTCTATTTACACTAATATTAAAACAGGATTCAATCAATGGCGAACTAAAAAGTCGTGAGACATTACATTATCTTTTTACCACCTCCACTCACCAGAAATATTTAGGATTTGTTGTAAAACATGCCTAATCAATGGGTACTTTTTTGAGACAATAAAAATAATTGGTTTTTTTTTCGATTTTGAGATTAGGCGTCCTCTTAAACATTAATCTTGCGTTTATTAAAAAAAAAAAGCAAGTAACTCTAAAAACTTCGAAACATAGAGGTCAAGGGTGCAATTGTTGCCGAACTATGCTTGGTATTTATTCTGCGATTCCAGCACGTGCAAGAAACAGACGGCCAAATAACCTGCTATTTATATCAATTGTCATTACTTAAATTGAGAACATAAGTCGGGAACACAATGTATGTACAAATGCAATGATGGTTTTATTAAACTTTCTAAAAAAAATGGGGAATTATAAAATGGAAACAAAGTTATCGCATAGTATTGCGTTAAATATGTGTGTATGTATGTACTTAGTTAGGATGCATGTATACATGCGAAATCTAGCAGTCCTTACCAAATAAATAATATTTAAGGACCAATCGAAATCACTGCATTGTATGTGAGTATTTCAACAATATGACAGATATATTTTGATTGTGGAAGGGGGGAAGATTGGGCAAGACACTATTCACTATACCATGCATGATAATTACTCGATTCTGGAATGATGACGTATAGGGGGGCAAAGGTAAACTTGGATTTATTCATAAAAAGATCACGAGATAACTTTATTTGGTGTGCGAGTAAAATGAGTACACGAAGATATTGACCTTTACGCTTTGGATTTACCGCGCCAATTACCATGCAATTGAAGGGAATTTGTTTTGATTTCTGTATGCGTTGAGTTGATTTATGAGCAAAAAAAAAAAGTAATTTAATTACCTGATCTTCGGTTATCCTCAAATCCTCCCTAATCCCCTTCTCAGCTGGTGCGGTGTAGGCAGTTACGTATCCAATTACAAGAGAAACTAAAGACACTGATATCGCCGTTACAATCTGCAACAATGTTTCAAATATCCAATTACTCCATATAGCAGTTAAAATTAATATGTATATATATAAATTTAATTTATTTACGTATGGATATATCGCACCTGCGAATAAGTGAACGTGACTTTTGGTATTTTATCTGGTACTTCGAATGTGACATGTGTATCGGCTCGCATCAAACTCTTCATCTTTGAATAACAATCTTTTCTACTGCTATATCGAATGATAAGTTCAATAAGTTTGTATTAAACCAATTGCCCTCTATATATTAACTTCCCCCCCTACCGTTTTCTTAATGTTTTTGGGATTAAATCACATGTCGTCTCCGAATGTGATGTACAGAACGTCACTAGAGTATGCAGATTTTTCAACACGTGAACTTCGGTATTGAAGTTTGTCCAGCCGGTTCTTTATATACGCGATTGTTTTTTTTTTTCATTTATCTCTTTTAAAACATTATCTGACGTTGTTGTTTCAAAACACCATCGTTAAGACGTCGTATGCACGTAGTATTTTAATTGAACTTCATTTAATCTTTTAGCGGCGTGTATCTGTAGCGGGCGCCCAAACGTTTTTGGGCAAGTTCACCCAGTTCAAAGCAATATATGCGTGTGCCGGTGGTAAACGCATTATAAAATTTTATAGCGCGCGTGTGCTGGTCGTTTTGAGTTTTCCGGATTTATTCCCGCGACCAGCGAAATGCTTGCTTACTATTTTCGCACTATAAAACTTTACAAACTTTATTTATTCTTAGCCGTCCCCCTCTAGAATGCGTCGCACCCACACTCACCTCAACTATAGTTAAATATACTGCATTTTGGACGTAATCCATGAACATAAATTTTGGAATTTTTTGGAAAATTATTCCAAGCAACAAGGCGGTTGCGAAAACAATTATCAAAGCCACGCGGAGAATATCAAAATTTCGAAACTACAATATATGTATTTACATATTAAATTTATCTCAAACAAACTATGCAAAGAGGGTTTTAATTTTACAAAAGCTAGTCATAAGAACTATAGCCAATTCAAGTCGCATGGAATCGTGCAGACCATTATTCAGGAGATTTGGTATTTTGACCTGCATAAATCAATATTTTTTTCAGTTTTCTTTTCTGTATGACAGAACATCGAAATAAAAAATAAAATCTCTTCGAATGATTTTAGTAGGAGCGATTTGTTATTGGTTATTTTAGAGTTAAAATAATTATTATTCACCGATCAATTTGAGGATTATCTCTATGTATGTTTCAGCTCTAGTAGTTATAAAAGCACCCAAATATAAAAAAGAATATTGTAACAATGAAATAATATTATTTTTCCCTTTTGAGGGGTGGCTTTTTTGAGTTGGGTTTTTGTGTAATAAGTAATTAGAACCGTGTCTAATTTTCCCAGGAATAGCACAGCTCTTCGTCTTACCTTTTTGTTTTTTATTGCTACTGACATAAAAGATTTTGATAATTATTCACATTTCCTTTGATCTTTTCCTACTTCACCACTAATTAGTGTCGGAAAACTCAAACAAATAAGGATATCCATTTACTAAAACACATTAAAAAAAATGTTTGATATTTTGCATTAAAGTGCTATTATTTTTTATTATCAAACAATGAGTGAATTAAATTTGCAATGGCGTGGAAAATATGTCCACAAGTTCAATTCGGTTCCGAATATATAAAGATACATTCGCGAAAACATTTCTCGGTGCTAAAAACACCGATAAGAATTATGTAGACTATAAAAGCTAACTATGTACCACCGTTTACGTGCGAATATGTTTATAAAATTATATGAAGAACGCGTGGTAGACTTTGGATTTATGAATGCCAATACATACTAAACTTTTTATAATATGGAACAATAGGAACTAAAGCTATATCAAAGTTAAACAAATGCTTTTTTAGCAATTATTTATTGTTCAAATATTAGGATTAATTTTTTTTTTAAGAATCTCTTACGTGTTCGTCTAGAGGCAAATTCTTAATGTTTATTTTGTTAATACATGTATTATGAATAAGTGATTTAAGAATTCATGTTTATGTCATTGAATTATGTAAGTGTACAACAGTTTCTATTGTAAATTCGTAACGTGCTTGATTGCATTTAATTACATATATACAAATTACATATAATTAGTTTAGTTTATATTATTGTAAATAAATAAGAAAATGGTACGAATTATATAAACATATATATATTTTAAAATGATTCGTAAATTCCTACCTAACTTGCAGTCATAACACAAGGAATCGCTTGATACGAAATCGTATGGGAATCAGTTGCATACATTATAATCAATTTTTATCAGTGCAGTTGATTTTAATCGATCTAGCGGTGGGCAAGATACACTTCTTTACAAGACTTGGGTTTTAGCGCCTCACACAAACCTTAAGTCCAATAAACACGAGTATATCTAGTCTTAACAAAAACTATTCACGTGCCCTGTCTTGCCTAGTATCTAACCTAATATTTTTTTATTGGCTATAATAGTTGTAAACAATGTAAACAAGTAATACTTGCCACATCTCTGTTTAGTTATACGATTTTATTTTCCTCTAAATACAGTAGGCATCCACTGATTACCTTTTAATTTATATCTCGAAGTGTACACACGTTCGCGGTTACACAGTGCCAATGGGTTAAATGTTTACATTAGTTGCACTATGATAACTAAATTATTAAATATTTATTTAGTGTTTTTTTTTTTGGGTAGAGAAGTAAACTGATGTATTTTTTAACAATGGTTGTACTTACGTGTGTGGAAGAATATTCTAATATAAATAAATGCTAACATACGTAACTAAACTGGATGCTAATAAAACATTTTGACGTAAAACTTTGCGAATTGCCAGCAACTCCCTGCAGGCACGCATTTCATATTATGTCGGTGCAATTCAGTTATTAATCGCATAGGTAAAAACTGAATCGTTGCCATGTTTGTGATTTCTTTTCTTATTTCCAAACAAAGAAGTAATCCGTCGTTCAAATTTAATAACGACTTTAATAAGACGTTAGTGAGAAACATAGTTATAATCGAAAGTCAGCACTTGTGCGACATTCTGTGCGTATCTCTGTGTCTTATTTTGCGATGGAATAAAAAACATTTCGAGATAACATTTTGGCGGGATCAAGGATGCTGGCTTCACGTGCTGCAATTCTATTTCCGCAATCTATAACCGAGATATTTTACACATTTATTTTTGTCTGTTTAAGTCGATTTTGCCGAATGTTACCGAAGTTGGTGGGCCTTTTTTTTTAAAGTAGGTGGCCACAACTAAAATGTTGGTTTTTTTTTTTTAATAATAAACTAAATTTCGTAAAGAAATTTTAATAAACCTTTAGCGAAAACAAGCTGTTTGAATCATTCCTCTGGTACAAGTTTTGTATTCCTTTGAAAAAAAAGGTAAAATTTAATAATAATAACAGAGTTTGATGCGCTGCTATTTTTTGATATAACAAGCCTCTAATCGAAAGTAAAAACTTACTTAATTCGTTATACGTGCAATTCGACCTTGCGATATGCAAGAAAGCAAAATATCTTCGCCACATACAATTCTTAATGTTACCTCATAACAATGCTAAATGATATCGTTAACAAACAAGCTCCATTGTGTGTAATTTAACGTAGTTTCGTGCACTTTTGCGGCTATTATTGAACGCGAAAATCGATCGAGCGGAGAGGAGAATCCTTGAAGGGAATTACAATAATGACGGCCTCACTCGCATCAGTACAAATAGATAATTGGCAATAATAATAAATCGAATGATAGAATGAAATCTACCTGCGAAGCTGTATAATTCCGCTTCTTTCCCGGTCCGCTGTACGGGACGTTCAATTCCAGGCAAAATTCCTCCGGCTTCTTGTTGATGTGCAGGGGTTCGATTTCCGGCTGGGCCACCCTGAGGTTCTGGTCCCTCGTGCCTAATTTTTTCGCGCTGCCAACCGATCCGAACGTCTGCAAGATATTGTCCATCGATTCTAAATTCGTGACAGTTGTGGACGTCGATATCGACGGACTGTCCGTTAACAAAGAATGCTGCCCGTTCTGTAAGGATAAAAACAAATAAATAATATTTTCGCTCTCTATTCATGTGTGCAAGTAAGTGCGTAAGTGTGTGCGTAGTTTGTTTCCATTCATGTCTTTGTATTAGTATCAAGAAGTTCCTATCGCTCGGTTTGAACTCTGCGCTCATCCCAGCAGCGTTTTCATTCTGTCTAAATGACTTTTTTTTCGGCCGAGGAGCGGGTGAGACTTCCCACGGAGAGAAGAAAAGAGCCGTATTTTCAAAACTCGATGACCTAGTCAGTTGTCTTTTCCTCTCTCTTTTGGGGTTATATGTGTGCGGAGAAGTAAACATGTAATATACACCATCTTCGGAAAGTTTGAGATGCACTGAATCACATCAATTACACGACTTTTAATTTCTACTAATTGACTTCCCTAATCACAAAGAGACAAATTGGTAACTAGCATACTTAGAACCCCCATACTATTATTTTTAGGAGATTGACAAAAAATTCCTAAAATAATTCGCGATACAGCTTAAGATTATCGGCAAAATTTGAGAACAGTATTAATGCCATTAAGAAAAAATATAAACAAAGTTGGGCCCAAGTGTGAACTTTGGCAAACGCCAGATGTTACATCCACAAATTCAGATCCAACCCCCACCTAACACAGCCTGCTTCCTACATCATATATACGAGTCAATTCACCTGAGCAAGTCCATATGAAAACTTATATATTTTAAATTATTAATCAGTAAATTGTGATCGATTTTGTCAAAAGCTTTTTGAAAATCAATAAATCTTACATCCACCTGCATAGATGAGGGAACAGCGTCACACCCAGAAATTTGATATTGTTGAAAGGTTTTTGCTTATTTCGTAGGAACACAGGACTTAAATTGACTCCACAATTCTTTTGTGCTATACAGAATATTCTTTTTAAATCAAACGCACTGTACATTCTTGCGTCATTAAAGATAGCTTAATATAAATATCCCTCTAACAAAATATGTATATTTCAATGCGTTAAAAAATGCTACTTCTCTGTGTATATACTTATATAATTTATATATAATATGGCAAACTAGAACATAGATTAGCAGATTGTGTTGTATTAAACAGCACTAAAACTAATGTACCCGACTGGAACTATTAAAGCATATAAATAATTTAAAGTTAAAGCCGTGATTCTTATAAATTTTAATATTTTTTTCAAGTCAAGGCGAAGCCACGTCGCCAATAGCGACCAGAAAATAATTAAATCATTGTTTGTCTAATTCATGATCGGCAATTGCCGGCGCCTACACCAAAAATTTCCGTTATTAAAGCAAATCCCCATTTTTATCCACTACCGACTGTTTTCTAAAAGACAAATCGATAGACTCCAGCCTCCTATCTTGAAAATATCCGCTAATGCTAAACTAATTTGAGTTAAATTGTATTTTTTTTTTTAATTTGAAACAATTGCGTATGTTAGTAGACTTATCCATTATTGCTGTCAACAAAGCAAAAATTCTGCATCTAATGCGTTATTCATTGCAGTATTATTTAAATACATTCCTGAATATTTTAACATATATTCATTTTAATGTTATAAATATTTATGGGGTTAAACTACCGTATAATACGGCTATCTGGAAGTTAAAATTCACAATCAATTTATCTATGCCTCTTTGGTACGATATTTTCTTGTGGGGGTCCACTGCTAAGACGTTAAATTTTCGACATGATTTTAATAAAATTAGTTCAATAGATGTCTTTCATCAAACTTTCTAACGTCAGTGTATATATTATGTTTAGATATCCTGAAATGAAAGAGATTACCATACATACATGCCGAATTGTGTAATGCGCGATAAACGGGTGCACTTGATATTATATAAGTATGTTGGTAACCTCTCAAACGCATCATTATTTTTGTGGGTCGGATCGTGGAAGTTGCTGTTCATTTTAATGTAAAATCGAAAATCCTAGAGGTACCTGCACATCGATTAACATGTTGGGAGGTTGTAGCTTCTTCCGTTTAACTACAATGCATAAATATCAAAGCTTCTAACACCCCATTCAAAAATAAGCTTTAATATATACTACATAGAAAATAGAAAAATATAAAATATAGCTCGACAGGAAAAGTTTAAACAATAGTAAGCGCATATAGAGAAGGAAGAACTTTAATGTTAGAAATAAATTTAAATAGATAGAATAGTTATTTTGTGTTTGTTTAAAAGAATGTAGCACCTTTAAAAAAATAAAGGACATTAAAGTAATAAAATTCTGATAGTATCGAAAAAATACTATTTTATTTCTAATTGTGTCACCAAAATTGAGTGAAGTGTTGGAATTATAAGTGTTATTGGAAAATCGGCACTACTTCCTTTTATACTTGCAAGAATGTCAATGTATACATGGAATATTGAAAAGCCTTTCAGTCCACCAATACATAATTTACTTTAAACTCGTGAATGCAATAGAGGGAGCTGCAGACACTTGGGAACTAAAAGATTTCCAGGATACTAGGTTTACTATTTTGTGTGTGTGTGTGATTCGTAATGTGTGCTTGGTATATATGTATGTTCCCCCAAAATCTATTTAAAAAAAAAATTACGTGCATTATATTGAAAGAAAAGTATCAAAAGTAAAAGAAAAAGCAAACTGCTAATATTCTATACGTAAGTGAATTTCATACCGATAAATTTTGTTGCGATGATTCGTTATTTTCAATCCTAATTTTGTAGATACCATCAACTTTCTGTAACAATTATATAATAATACATAAATGTTGCTAAAAATTCGACCTTGTATCAGATATAAGAAGAAAGTACCAATGAAAGAGAGAAATAGAAAATACCCTACACCCCAGAGTTTTTTTTTTTTATTTATTTATTTTAAATTTAGTCCAATGGTGTCATACCGATATGTTTTGCGCAGGCAAATCGACTTTCCGCTTTCCACATTTTCCACCGCCATTAAGATTCTGCAACAATTTCGGCATACATTAAACAACAAATCCCCTTTAATCCCGAAGCAAATGTTTGATTATTTCAGCGTATCGGATTAATGGTTTAAAAAATGCCAGTTTATGTTCAAACAAAAACACCATTCCCATAGTTAGAATCGTAGTACGTAGCTAATGGAATTGGAAATTGTTAAATGGAAAAATGACTAAAATATCGATGATTGATAAATATTGAATTGTGTACATGTTAAAATAAAAGGTATACACTGTGTCAAAACAAAATTGGGTTAATTTTTTGTATATGCAATCTTTGGAATCATCTCTAGTTTTATTGGTTATAATAATCAGATACTTTTCTCATATTCTATAAAATATTATCTTATAACCACCACTGTAGCAGAATTGACTTTTGTTCCAACAAAATTATTTAAATTATTTTTCATATAACACTTACACATAAATAACTGCAGTTGAAATAAATCCATAATCATTTTTTTTCTGCTAATCATAAACCGAGTTAATTTGGTTTTCGATATACTAAACTGCTGTTACCTTTTGAGATATTATAAATAAATGATCAAGAAAGATGTAGTTATTATGACCCGCATGCAAGACTTTGTAAAGAGACAATCCTGACAATAAAGGAATTGAGATGATATTCAACTTGCTCACAAATTCTTTTTAATTAAAGCTACCGATTTCGTCCAAATGAGAATATCCTCAGGCAAGTATCAAAAGCAGATTAAGAATAGTCAAAATTCGAAGAATTCGTGAGAAACTGGAAGACCATTATTTCAGTTCCTTTATTACCTTATTAATTAACTCACACAGAGCCAAAATGGATTACATGTCCTGACAATGTTTGTTTAAGGAAATTCTGGTAAAAAAAGATTCCCTATATCTCTTGCAATTTTTTGAGACAATGAAACTATCGTTCTCACTAATTTATATTTTTACAACCACAAATCCTATTTGAAATTGGCTAACGTAAATTTTGAACTAAAATATTAATTTCTAAAGTCAACACACAAAATATATGCAAAATCAGCTGAAGGAGTTCGTACATTAAATTAAATATTATCCCGTCATGAAGGACGCGAAGATCAAAAACTATAGAAGAATTATATTAAGACGCTTTCATTGAACTATCGATTAGCCTAAATGGATATCTGCCATCCTGGAAAGTTCTTTTTTTTTCCTGTGTATGTCCCTTTTTTTAATTAAATTTTACTAACGATATTTAAAGAAACTGCGGGAAAGAAACCAACCACGGTTTTGAGAAAGCGAAAATTTGCAACTTTATAAAAATTTATAATTCATTGGCCACCTATTGTAACTGATTATCTATAGGTTCTTTAATTACTGTAGATGCATTCCGTTTAGGGGAGGTTTCACTGTATAATATAGAATCGCCTATCGAAATTAGACGTTCCCATATTTTTGGTGGGTACTATATATTGCATTGCGAAAAGAAACAGAATGATATCCTATCTTGTTCTTAAATGATAGAAAAAAATACACATATCATTTAAAAGTATGAATACAATATTAGAATTTCGAATTTTATCATAATTTTATTGTAAAAGTGTCAACCTACGATCCAATATCAATGAACGGCAATGTATTTCTTTAGTTCTCAAGAGCTTATCTTCGTGACACCTTACTGGATGTTAATTGAATTCAAAGCGTTTGTTGCATTGCGTGTAAAAATTGTGCGTGTAAGTGCATATATTTATATGCATACATGACCATTGTATATTCACACGCATGACTTGTAGGAAACTATTACACAGTAAACAAGTAGACAATATCCAGCGTGTAACGGGACAATGTTAGAGTACGATGCAACAAGGCATTTTACCAATTAAAACCAGCAACACGAAACGATACAATCATTAGATTAAAGCTCATGACAGTTTTTTAAACATCTTTTAGCAGGGAAATTATTATCAACATCTTGTTAATAAAAGCGTCATCCACATATAAATGATAATGCTTTAAATATTAATATTTACAGATTGAAGAGTGCTAATTTATCTCTTCTAATATTATTAGATAATAAAGGCCAATGAACTTTAAATTTTTTGATACCAGTTAAGCTTGGATGAAATGGAATTCGGCTTTTTAAAATTGGCATCCAGGAAAATTATTTTATATATTAAATTATCGCTAATTAAAATCCCGACATTTATATAGACGCGTTCACATATTAATTAAAACCTAAATATTCGCAAATATCGTTAGATGACATACCCATTTTTTAGAATTAGGCCAGAATTTATTAAAAAATGACGGCTCTAAAATCTCGTCTTCCTTTTTCCCGTGGTCCATTTGATAACTTGTTAAGTAGGATCGTTCGCTGGTTACCACAAATACAAAACTCTTTAAACGCAAAAAATGCTTTCCTTTATTTTGAGCCTATGATTACCACTCACTGATCAGTGTTATAACGACTAAACCTTAGCGAAGAACATATACGCTTTATAAGTAGCTTGCTTACCTGTGTCGTGAAGAGGGGGCAAATCGCTAATAATTCATATTAATACATCAATTAAGACCCATTAGTTTTTAATTAATTTCACGACGGGGATTAATAGATGCATAACATCTATTATTCGGCCTATTTATGGTGGAAGAAATGGTTTCAATTGTTTTGCATATTCAAATTTTCATTAACTCGTTAATAATTAAAAAAAAGAGTCGGTATAATCATATTCATATGTAAGAAATATAGAATATTAATTCTATACGCCCTTTTTATCGGATATAAAATAAATATATACGTCAGAACTAGTTTTATAAAAAATGATATAATCATCAGAAACTCCCCTTTCTAAAATATCTTTTTTCCAACTTGTTATCTGTTAATCTTTATCAACAAGAAAATTTACTGGGTCGTATCTCTTGAAACTAATCATTTTTACATACTAAATAGAATTACGCGATTTTAAATTTTGTTTCTACATCGTGATAACACGTGAAACTTGAAAATAAGTAAATAAATTACTATTATTGCTACTCCAAAGTGCAATGCAATACTTGCAATGAAAGTAGCACTCTGCTTTGGAAAATTCCATATGCGCAAATGCATATATCAATGCAAAGGTATATATACCATACAGTCCTGGTTAAATATTTCGCGTTCCTGCCAGCCGTTTTCGTTAGTGATACTTTAAATATTTCTAAATGCGTCAAAATTATTTTACTTATAAGTAACTTACTTTCTTCAAATGTTGCAATAAATTAGTGTAAATAGAAGTAAAATATTGACAGAAAATTTTATGTAACGAGATGATTCTTTGTGAATAAATCTTCTTTTCAAAAAAGTGAGCTTAGAGTGACAAAACAAATCTACAGAGTGTTGGTAAATTAAGAGAACGTAAAGATATTATTATGTTAGACAAAATGCTTACAAAATAACGTTGTTCGTAAATAAAATTAAATACAAAATTCGAATTTCATGTTTTTAAGTTGAATCAGCAAGAAATGACAATAAATCCACGAACTACGCTTTGTACTTTGATAGGTCAATAATAAGCGAATTCGTAAAGAGAATAGTCATTTTTTTTTAATTATTATTTAACAGGGTACCTTCCAACTTCCACAATTTTCTCAGTTTTAGTTTTTAACAACTTTGCATAATAGAAATGGGGCCGTATAAGCACGATTTATTCGCCTTGACAACTAATATCTATGTCAGCGAATTAGTAACATGTAACTGTGGTTCATCTGTGAACCCTAACTGATCATGGCGCCCTCTACTAGGCTCCGACGCCTTGAAGACAAAGTTAGAGATATGTATATATAAATTTATATATTAAACAAACATACCAAACATAAAATTTGTTTGGAATACTGCGAATCTTTTTGTAAGACTAGTTGCACGTCTCTGCTTGTTTGTGGACCTTAGTGGCGCACTCTGCTGTGCTATCCATCCCCTCTATCGCGCCCCTTTAACTACGTTATCGTAGTATCATGTGTTTTAGTGTATGTACCTGAATATCTTAGTAACAGTATTTCAAATATAGCTTAGTGGACAAATGTGGATGGTCTTATAATTCTAAGCTCGTGAGTTCGCTTGAATTCGAATCACACTGGCGTCTTGTTTTTTTTTTTCTTTTTATCAAATTTGATTATAAAGAAAAACCATTAATTATTACGAAGGTGTGAAAGAATTTTTAATTTCCAATTGTGTGCAATATCGTTACTAGTGATGCGACGAGTCCGTAACTTTGAGAATCGAGTAACCCGTACTCGATTGGCAAAACAATCGAGTCCATACTCGAGTATGTAGACTCGATTCTAGTACACAAGCTCCCAGACTCGACTCTATCGCTCGTGTAGACAGGTTCTAGTACGTAGATTCACTCACTAATTCGAGTCTGTGTAATGCAAAAACATTCATAGAAAGGACACATTTATAAAGATTTACGATAACTTAGTAGATTTAAGTATTTGAATACGAGTCTGAAATCGAGTCCACAAATTCGAGTGGAAATCCACTCTACGATTTCGAGTCTGGAATCGATTCTATATGATCAAGTCGGAAATCGAGTACTCAAAACTAAGAACTCGATTAGCGATT
Organism: Protaetia brevitarsis; assembly: GCA_004143645.1. Lineage (NCBI taxonomy): Eukaryota > Metazoa > Arthropoda > Insecta > Coleoptera > Scarabaeidae > Protaetia > Protaetia brevitarsis. Next base: position 3,179,195 of record RXPK01000153.1, on the reverse strand, counting down.
GGTATTCGAGTATAAATAATACTTTCACTAATCATTACATATATAATTAGCCATGTGCGAACGTTGCTACAGAAAATAATAATAACCACATGCTCCAGTGATTATTTCTGTAACTAATATTAGAAGAATTAGAGAAATAAGAATTGGAGATGCACTGGAAGAAAAAAATAAAAATGCTGAGACTCAACAGGAAAGTTAGAAGAAAGAATGTTTATTCCACATATTTTTTGGAATGTCTGTTAACGAGTCCCAATTAAAACTAGTTAGAAATCAAAGTGCTTTATAGAAATGGTCAAGACTATGTGATTGCTTATTTCATTGATTAATTGACAGAAATATATTAAATTACTCGATTGTGGTGAAATATATGGCTGAGAAATGCAACTGAATATTCCAGGTTAATATACAAAATTATCCTGGAAGTAGACACGACCATACTTCGATTTTCCCTTGTATATTCATTCTTTCCGAATAATTTAATCGTTCCTGTTTTCAGAACAACAAACATATTTCGTAAATGGATATTCAGTGGAATCGAATCAAAAACTGCACCCGTAATCTTTCGCCACGTTTAACGAAATTACATTTGCGACTGGAAAGGTAGTAAACGATGATGTGTCTTTCTGAGAAAACCACCAAAGTGCATTTTGTGTCAGAATCGAGAATTTACGGTATTAATTCTATGTTTACCAAACATATTTTCCACTAACGTTACTCGATATTTTAAGAATAAGCTAAACTATGCGGTGGGTGTGTTGGATGCCTCGATTCTGATTGGCCTAAGTGTCAGGCTTGTCTATGACGTAGAGAGACCTTGACGTATAACCAATTTAGTTCTCGTTGCCAATTGAACTTTATTTTACGATATACGAGTTTCTTTCGCTCGCCCTCTCTCTCTCTCTCTCTCTCTTTCGTTCCGGTCTTGTCACTCTCTTTCGTTTTCATTTTTTCTAACTTATTTAAATACATTATAGTTACACATCTATATCCTTACTCTCGACTAGAGGCAAGAAATCTCTGTTTTGCATGTATTTAACCTGAGCTGTGCAACTGATTTTTACTCCTGTTTGGTTTTATTTACGGCGAAGTGAAAGGTTCTTTTAAAAGAACTTTGTAGCGCCATATACATATACACGTAAGCATTTATACAGTAAGTTGGAAAAGAATAGGTCAAAACACTTATAACATGTCGAAGAATCATCTGTCATCATTTCGATCTTTTCAAAAGGAAAAGAAGAATATTAATCCCAATTTGCCATATTTTCCAAAAATTTTCTAATTGAATAGTGTATTATTCGTCTTAATGTTACAAAAAAAAAACAAAGATAGCATTACATATAGAACGTTGCACCGATTTTAAGTGTTTTCGTGTACGTGTGCGTAAGTAGATCTAAGTCTAGTCTATGTTAATTTTTGCTAAATCTATGAAAAATAAACTTGCCTTTAGGAATGCCCAGTGGGGTAGCGGTATATATTGTTTCCTCAGGTTGCGGTCCATGTCGCTATTTTTGTGAATCTGAAACTAATATCAGATATATTAATTGATTTCTGTATCTGTTAGGTCATCATTCTATATTTGTTAGAGTCAATTTTTGAACGTTTGAATTATTTTGGTAATTATTTTCTTACCTAGAGAGTTCATTTATTACTCTATTTATCCATAACTTAATATATATGTAATATTTAAAAGAGAAAATTGGAGGTTGAGGTTCAGTAAATAGTAAATTGCAAAAAAGCAGTTTTAAACAAGTTTTAGAGCATGAATTTAAATTTAAAAAACTAGTGACGTAGTTTCTATATACTATTTCTTGTACTAATATATACAAATAACAATTTTTAATATGAAACTTGACAATACATAATAACCCAACAGTAAAGTTCTAAACGCACTAGTATACACATATATTATATTTTATTATCTTACCTAATATTATATAATCGTGTCAAACGTAAAAGACAGCCTAGCAGAGCTGTGAGAGCTTTGTAACAATTAATAAAAACACACAGCATTGTTCAATATATAATTCGTCCCAACGGAAATTTTAGCTATTTAATTGAAAACAATTGATGCGAATAAGACTCTCAATTCTTCCACGTCAAATAAAACCAGTTGCTAGTATCATCTATGGTTAATCGTTAATTGTTTATGCAGTAGTGCCTATTATAGTATATGTAAAATGTTATTTGTTGCTTACTATTTTCAGAATAGAAGTTATTGTGAAGTACCATACTGCAAATAATTGCAGAAAAACTTGTTTTGAACTTGACTCAAATATAAATTTTATTGCATGTACAGGTGTCTCTGAGAATGTTAAATATTTAACGATCTTGCTTGGCAATTAAAATAAAATTCCTTCAATTTATACAAAATTATTGATGATTATTGTTGAATCGATCAAATTTACGTTTAAGTTAAACAAATGTTCGTCCTCATACAGGACGGCTGTGTACAATTACGTCCATGAATTTGTGAATGTGCATTTACAATGAATAACCAAAACAAACCAACTTTTTTTTTTAATTAATTCATAGACAATTGTGTTGTGAAATGAATGCACGAACAAAAAAGTCGATCGCTTTGTAGGACCTTGGAGTTTGCTTAATCCTTTGACTCATTTTTGCAAAGTAACTAAGCACAAAGGCAGAAGAACAAACGATTAAAGACATATGTAAATAAAAGAAGTTCTAGAAAAAGCAAGATTGTTACTACATAATGGCAACGATAAAAAAGTAATCAATTATAACGTTGTAACAATTAAATTCCGAAGTAAGGTTGAATATACATCCATAAAAGAACAATGAAAAAATTATTATCAATATATTAACATATAAGAATAAAATTAAATAGATTACCCAAACCTATAATAGTAATAATTATGATGATATTGGTAACACCATTAAACAATAAAACTAAAATGGATTACAAAAGCAAGTACACACGTGCAATGAATTAAATTACATTGATTAAGGCAATTAAAAGTTAAATTGTATTATTTTGTCTAGTTTACATGAATATTACCTAACAATAAGTGACTATAAAATAAACTCAAACGTAATGTTTATAGTGTAGCGGAGAAAAAGGTGTTAAATGTTTTATTTCAAATTTGAATTTCCTAAAATTGTAGAAACTCCGCTAATGTAAGGGACATGGCCAAACCGTTTTTAGGTCTAGTGTTGTGATCATATTCGTCTGTGTTAACTAGAAATTTATTAGTATTGCCGCAAGAATAAGCAGCAGCAATACAAGACTGTCAATAGGAAGTTGTAAAAAATGGTCTGCAGGAAGTAGAGGCATTTCAACCTATTAAACAACGAATGATCCGCTTCTCACAAACAAAAACATCCTTGGACAAGGTTGAGTTGCTTAAAATGTAATACCGTAACTAAATTTACTGAAGACGCAAAATAACTGCTGGAAGGTCAATGCTGGATTTTTAATTAGGAACCAGAAAACACGGCGAATTAGTTTTGGGAACGAGACCTTTAGCGCGCTGATGATTGAATATTCTGGCGATATTTAACTAATGGTTTCCATTAGCGAAGGATGAGAATAACACCGGAGCTAAAATGGAGCCTTAAGGCACCCCTACATCGGTATGGAATTTGTTGTATGTCGTTATCCCCTCTGGCATATTGGTATCTATCTCGCGAGAACCAGACTGTATTAACAGTTATTTATATAACAATAGCTTGGCTCCATGGGTAAATCATTAACTTGCAAGAAATATATTTGCAAATTAATCACTGCATATTGTGACAATTCAAGGTAATAACGATAACCCAAGTATAAGTTGGTAATACATAGTATATGCATGTATATAATATCTTCGTTAAACATCAGTACTAAAGCCAAGCGATAATATATAACCAACTTATACCAGCCATTCCACTATCCTGGTACCCTGTACTAACCCGTACAGGGTCTCTGTCTGGTTGAGCGAAATGATCCTCTAAATACATTTTTGGCTTCCCAAAAATTGTATCTTTTTGCCTCCAGAGGGCTGCTCCAGGTTCAGGTTTAATTTTTTTTTATTGGAATGATGATGCATGAGGCAATCTGAAATTTACGGTAAAATTAAGGGCGTAATCATGCATCGAATGTTGATTAAATTTTATTAGAAAAATAAATAAAAAATTTAAAAATTAATTCTCCGAAGCTGGTAATTCCAATTCTTTAAGCGTGAAGTTAAGAATGACGCTGTACTATGCCGATATATTTTTTTTTTATTATTTGGCATATATATTATTTTCCTTCGACTCTTTTTTACACCTGTATTTGATAAATCGATTCAGGTTTGTCCAGTTTGTAAAATTTTGGAGTCTTCAATATCGCAAATCACCTGATATGGACTCGACCTGAAGCAGGTTTTTAGATAATCGAACTGCTTTATCTTAACATTCGTCGCAGAATTAAATAAAACATTGCAAAACCGTTTATAAATTTAAACTAGTACATTTGCTTTATTATTATTTCGTATTTGTATCGTACGGGATAAAATGTTTATATACATTTAGTTATCGTGGAGCAACTTCGTAAGTGAAGGTTTTAGGTTGTGCAAATTACAAACACTGGTGTCCGCATTTCAATCGATCCATCTAGAGGAGGTTCGCTCACATTGCCCGATCTGCAGTTATAATGGATCGGACTTGCACGTGCGAGAATAGGATCGTTATATCAAAGGAAAAGAACAAAAAACGAGTGCACCCAGACGGCGAGCCACAAACAACTCGGAGAACATATAGTACCTATAGCGTTTCATAAACCGTCTGTATACGCGGTATGAGTCTAGAAGTTTCTTAAGTGGAATGTGTTTTTTTTTTTTTTTTTTTTTTGATGTATCTATTCTTGGTGACGTTTCGCAATCCACAGTTTTTATAGTATAGTATCTTTAATATATTTGTCAATTCTATTCATACAAACTCGCTCTGTTTATTAAACAAAATCTTAATTGCAGTTATTTTTTTTGGTTGCAAAAGATTTATGTTTCAAAATAATAAAAAATAAAATACTTCGAAAGAGCTTTCCGGCGGAATTGTCTTGTAGATAGGTCACAGTTTGTCATATTAATAAATATAAACGTCAATGTAAGTCTACGTGTATTTATGTAAATATTTATAAATAACTTTTGGACATAACTGTATTCCCAGAAATGTTTACTTATATTTTAGCATGAGTAACGGTATCAATTTATTAAGAATACATGTTATATTCGATAATCAAACGAATCTTTTTCATAAGATAACGTACTACCTACCTATTCAAACACAAATTCCTTACTTTATCTAATAAAATTAATAATCAAGCTGACGAAATATAATAATTATATAGGAGATTATATTTATCATATTTCTAAAGGTGTGACACTCATCATCCCAACGTCAGAGGCACACACACTACCCGTAAGACACACCTCCAGTGTGTACAAAAAAAAAAATTGCTACCTGAGCGAAATCTGATGCAATATTAGAAACAGTAAACAGTTTCTACCTGCAAGGTATAGAAGATAGAGTGGGACAGAAATCGAGAGTCTACGAGCGAACATGAGAGAGACTCGTTGATTATACAGTTCGTTATTAAACTTGTATCGTAGATCTTATCAAGGTCGCCCATACATGTTATGTATCCGCTTGTTTTATTAAAACTAGAGATTGTTGCTAGTGCAAATTATGTATTTTTTTTTTTTCACGAATTATTTTTGGGAGTTTGTGTTTGCAAAAAATCAGCTTGCTAACCAAGGATTAAACATTTTATGAGCGCTTACGTAATAGCCGAACGTTTTCCACGGTAGCTTGTTCGTCCACTTTCTAAACCATGAATTAATGATAATAATATTCTACAGTTTGTTTCAAAATTTAAAACTTTCGTAGGAAGAAAAATGAATGGTTCTTGGGGGACCTTATTGAAGATGTTGAGATTAAAACAGGAAGTTAGTCTGGTGGGAGAACGAACGGGTTGTGGGACCGGCAGCTACGGTTCTACCCGCTTTCGGAATTCCAAAAACACCTGCGTAAGAAGCAGTAGGAACATGAACAGAAAAATCATGAAAGAATAAAAAAAAAATAACATTCTGACTTATCACATGTAACGCAAATAAATTGATTTTCAATGAATATTTAAGGATAGATTTTGGAATCAGAGCAGGGTCCAACATGATTCAGTATTTAATTTTGATTATATTTAGGTCACATGCTTGACTATTGTAAAATTCCTAGGTCAGATAATGATTAATATTTTAAAAACTTATCGTAAATTATTTCCTGATTCAATAGAAAGTCTAGAAACTAATCCATGGTTTTAAAAATTGGATTAGATTGTATCAAAGCTGTAAGCCAAATCATCATTGCAATCATTTCTAGTATTTAAATCTCGTGAAAAGAAATTTTTTAAATTAAGAAAATGGAACTACTTTATTTGAAATATCTTATATGCTGTTATATATTTAATAATGTTGCAGTGATTGTAATCAGCGATAGGCGTCCCATATGGGATGACTTGCAGTATTTAAATGCGTCTTAACCTTTCCTGCATTACCATCAGACACTCTCAAACTACACAGCAATTTTACTAATACTTTGGATGAAAATTTTTCCTAAATCCCGAAGTTTTAATCTAAAATTAATAAGTTTCATTATATACAGAAGAATATGTCCCCACACAGAAAAGTTACAATGGCCTAGAATTAAAATTTAAACGCCTAGAATATAATGAAAGTCTATCAGATTCTGTCAGGCCAAAGAGAAATAAATACTGTGCCATCCGCCAATAGATTAGAAAATATTAGATCGTTAATTTAGCATTATTAAATATTTATCCTGGCGATGAAATAAAATTTCGACTTTCATATTAGTTTCAATAAAATCTGAAGCGGTAAAATGTGACACCTACATGATAGGAATTTGTTAGGATGTTAAATTACAAAAGGCGAAACCTAACAAGAAATTATACTGAGGAAGTTGGTACGCAGATGCCCTAAGTGTGCAAAAATGTAAAATACGACACACCCACATACACAGTACAATGTTCATACCTGTTTCATATCACTCAAATATCAATTCCGGCAAAGGCTCACTTTAATTTCGAAACCAGATAATTAGATATAACTAAGCAATCGGTGCAATGTGCATATGTATATATAATATACATCTGCTAATAGTCTGATTATCTTATCGTCCACTGATAGGACTTACCAAACACTGCCCCAAACATTAGAATGAATTAGAAATACTACTAAAAAATACTAAATCATTGCGGATTATCTGCAATGTAATGATTAGAATTACAATTTTGTATAATTTCATATGTATATATTCATGTTACCACACGTCATTATATTATCGCAATAAGCGGCGATATACCGTATATATGCTTCGTTTCGCGTTTCCTTTTTGCGCGAATATAAATCGACAATGTACGTGTTGCTGGCAATTGATGACAGTAAAAAAAAAATTATCAATCGCTTTGATAAAAAGAAAAGGATCGTTACCGTCCAGTGAATATGCACCTGAAGAATTCATGCATCACAATATGTTGACACAATTGTTGCTAAATGATAGCAAATAAAATTGTAAACGCATGAATCATTTTCACGACAAAATGTTGTTGGTGATAGATGGTTTTGGCAAAAGTAAGTTAATTAGGAGGTATTTAAAATTTTACAAAATAATATTTCGTTAAACTATTTGTTCTCAAACTTTCGTACAATCATGTATTCATATTACATGTGTCCTATTTTTATGTATCTAATTAACACGATCTGATATAATATAAAACTTTTTTTTTCCCAGTATTGTTTAGCTATCCACAATTATGGCTTTTATAAAAGCAAATATCTGCGCTAATTCGGATTAAATTCTCAAAATCCGAATAGGAGCTGTCTTATTTGGAGAAGGTTTTTTTCTGTTACTAAACGTGAGTTAGGAGATACGTCCTTCCTTGATATTCTTTTCCTGGTTTTCATGGTCGACTAGCTTCACACACCATCGAGACATATACCTATATATACATTCAGGTGTTTTAGAACGTCTTAGATGGGCAATTACCAACCGTTCGTTTGAAGTAGACAAATGAAGAATACAAACTTGCAAAAATGCACCGTCATTGTGTTTACACTACCGACAGTTATTCTCTTTTTGCCCATCTTGCTATAGAAACACGAGAATTTGTTTGTTTTATGCAGACCTGAACACGGTTTTACTCAAATTCCGATGTAAATAAAAGTATTTTTGATGCAGTTTCAAGAACTATAAATCCAAAGTACTTTATATAAGTGTTCTTAGCAGGTTTAAGTAACACCTTTTGGTAAAAATACTAGTTTTATATCAATATCCTGGATACGTTACCAGCACATTAGTGATCAATAGCTAATATAAATATTTCAGTCAATAACTGACCTTGTCTGTGCAAAAAGAATTAAAAATTAATTCAAAACCGCATAATAGTTTGGACAAATCCCATTACGTCACTTAGAATTGCTTCCTAATTAACAAATCGCGTTTTTTGCACACTCTTTTGCACATTGGATAATATTAATCTTCCAGCATCAAAGATACGAATAAATTAAATGTAGGCATTATGTCAGAGCTCGCGTGGAGGTACAAACTAAAATTATGAGGCTCTCATAGTGGAGCAATAAACTTCAGTCAAGGAGTTGATTATTAAATGCAAATTTTGATAACAATCCATAGAACAGTCAGGAGAATATGAAGGTTGAAGCCACGTAGCAAATTTATGGCTAATTTGGTAGAAGGAAATGACACAAAGGCAAGTGATTAACACAGATATCACAAATAGAACCGTAAATGAACTCACTGGCAATTCTATCGAAAAAAAGATCTACTTCACACGCTATTGAATCTAGTTGAAAGGTTTATTTTATCAGGATTGCCAGGTGAATTCTCCAAGCTTGCGTTTATAGTTGGATTGGTTCCAGCTTATTCGATCTGTGATTTTCACCTCGAAATTTCAGCCAAAAGGATATGTATGTGGTCTGATCTCATTCTCGAAAGGTTGCCTTACACTTTAAACTTGTTTAAACATGTTATTATATGAAAGGAATTATTAATAAAAGTAAATTTTAAAAAGTGACATTTCACTCAAGAAACGCCAGCAAGTGTGCACAATAAAGATTCTGCCAAACCTGTATAAGTTCGGGGATTCGTTTGTTTTGTTTCTAAGGAAAGTTGTTCATTAGCATTATTTTGTACTTAAAAATGTATCCTTTGGTACCGTTATTTATCAAGGTTTAATAGTCACGGAGACTCCATTTAATTAGTTCAAGTTTTAACGAATATTTAAAAAGACATTGATGGGAACGCTGATAGTCAATACAGCTCTAAAAGGAAAACAAAATAGGTAGACGCCAGCTGATCGTTTTTAATGTCTGAATTGGCATTATACTGTTTATTCTCAATTTATTTCAACCTTCGATATTAATTGGACTTCTTTGGATATTTATTTGGAACGTGGCATCAATAGAATTGTTTACATACGTTCAACCAGTATGCAACATGATGAAATACACTGCAGCGTTTGAGCGAATTATTTGGCTCGAGCGATAGGATGTGTAATTTCGGGGAATCGCTTTAAATTACGACCAAATATAGATATTGCGGAATTCGTTCCAAGATGCCTAAACAGAAATAAAAATGACGCGTTAGCGAAATTAAGAATGATTGGGAAAAATTTCAATATAATTTTAACGATAATTCGCGAAAATCCAAATCGTGCCAAATTGGCCGATGAAAAAAAAGAGATAATTTCATTCTTGCATCAATCAAACCCAGTTGTGTGGGTCAATCTGTAATAATTGCTCGCCAACAGCTGTACGGCCTGATAATTGCTGACGTTGTGAAAATTTCTGACGTCTGGGAGGCCTGTTCGGAGGCACGTATCGTTCTCTTTTTTGCAACGAAAACAATTGATTATTATAGAGGGCTTCGCGTCGAAGGAGATTGTCGTGGACAGCCAATTGGAACATACGATTAATTCGCCGTATTGTAAATTATAATACATGCATTGCTGCGTAGTAATTTACGCAATCAAGTTGCAATATTTCGAATGTAAAAAATAGTATTTGTAAGCATTAATCCATTTATAAATGCTAAGGATTAATTTTATTTTACATTTAAGATAGTGATGGGCAATATAGTATGTACATAATAAGTAAAATTTCGACAACAGACGATTCTCTAATCTATTTTTTTTATTTCTAGAGAAACGATTAAACTAGCTAGTTAGGTTAATTAAAATTCTGCCCAACACTGGTTAAGAAGGTTCGGTACTAAAAACGGTTAAAAAAAAATCATCTTTTAATATGAAATTTTAATACCTTGTAATTCTTAATTCATTCCATTGTTTTAAGTTAAAAATCAATTAAAGCATGAATATATAACAATATTAATAAATATGTATAAGAATTACAATTACGTAAGAGGTAAGAATATGCGCATACATGCAAGATATTTCTCTTAACACTTACTCATTTTGCTTCCTATGCGTTTTTATTCAAGAAGAAAATTAATTTTCGATTAACATTATAATCAATACAAGTATTTCGTTCGTTATTAAGTAACAGTTTTATCAATTTCCAAGTTCATTTATGCACAAATTCAATACAATTCAAAAAAGATAAGATGATTCTCCATTGATTCATTCAAGCCATTATATTATTATCATAAACGGTGTATTGAATTTCATGCCGATATGAATATAATTACTTTTCTGGATCGTTCTTCTGTTAGTATTATTGTTATCAATCATATAGTTAATTTTGACGACAGTAGAACCATATTTATTAAAATACAGTTCCTAACGTTTGTGTAATGACAAATCACGTAGTGTTTTGTATCGAATGTCTTGTATTGTATTTATTGATGGATGTTTCTTATGTAGTATTCCATTTAATCCCTTTATTTATTAGCGAGAAATGTCATAGAAATATATGACATAAAAATTGGCTACTGATGAAATATTTACAATGTTATCAAAAATGTTGGTTTAGTTTTGTTGGAATCTTCTTCAATACTTTGCGTTTTATTCCTTGTAGGTACGCTATTAGAGGTATTTATGTATGTATGTATGAGGGGAGGGTGATATTACACTGCGACAGAAGAGATCTATTGTGTCCCTTATTCTAGCTGTTTTATAAGAGGGTGTATTTCCGCCTGGAAGATACTCGAACCTATCGCAGTACTGGTTTTAGGACCATATATACCTGTTCCAGATCCCTCTGCCGTTTTGAAGCCATCAGTTTACCATTTGATGGCGTTTCTATTCAATTTCAAGATTATGCCTCATTCGCTCTTGTTACTAAGATTTGTGGTGAATCCTTTCGAAAAGCTGAATTTTTTTGACATGTCATCCCGGGGCATGTCTCAGGTTTGATCACCGTCAGGAGTTTGAGGCCTATGCCTAATCGCTCCTTCCTTGATCATTCCGAGTATGATTCTTTTTTACCACTCCTTCCACTATAATGTGGAAAGGGGTTCAGATTCTTATAGCCCAATTCTCCATACGCATGCTAATTTTTGCACATTCGAGGGGTTAATTCTCGCAGTGGCCAGAGTAGATATTTTGTTGCACACCATCAGGACTTTTTTCGCTTTATTGGTTACTTCAAGTTCGCGTTTGTTCTAGAGAAGTTTATTGTCTAAGATGAGATCTAGGTATTTAACTTCCGTTCTCCAATCTATGTTTTGCCCATCCAATTTTTTATGGTTTTGAGATTGATTTCCTTCTCCTAGTGAATGCTGCGAAGGTAGTATTGGAGGTAAGGATTATTTCTTATTTCGTAAGAAAGAAAGTCATACCAGACATAATTTTATAAATTACTTTACACCACGTTCCGTATTATGTAAATTTGTTTTGTCTGTACTTTAAATTTCTTTAAATATCGGCGATCGAGCAACAATATTTAGTCAACACATGTCACAAGTCTAGAACGTGATATTACACTCTATCGCTTTTTATCACCACTATTTATGTAAATTGTTTTTAGGTTAATGGCAAGTTTATATTTTTATATCTGCCGGATTCGTAAATAAAACATAATTGGAACTGTTTGCTGTTTTATTTTATATACATCGAGGTGCAAAAGAAGCAGATTCCGCACCCACAGAAATAGTTTTTAGCAAATAGCGATAACTCTCGCACAGTATTTAAACTATAACTAGCTGACATTACCAAGCATTTTTATTTGTGTTAAAAGAAAACTTTAATCTCTTTGTACACATCTGTGATACTCAGATAGCTTGTGGGCTCTCGCTACCAAGACACCGACCAGCACCTTATCATTCCCACGAACGTGCGATATAGTGTTCATGTGTATAAAATACGCGTTATTGCATATACAATATTTTTCGAATAATCATTAATCGAAACATATGACCCCCACTGTATGCAGATAGTTTTAGCAGATTGAACTGGTATAGTGGCACGTTTCAACCAGTTATTCATTTTTCGCCAATATGCGCTATTAATTCACGTGATTTCGATAGTGAATGTTTATGAAATTGAATAAATATTCACTGTAAAACTGTGTGGTTTTGAAATTAAAATGGATTCGGTTGTATAAAGTATCGCATATAAGCGGTACAAAGTTTAAAACGTACGTTTTTCTACGGTATAGAATTTTAAAGCAGATCCCAGTGTCACCGCTTCAAAAATTGATTTCCTACTTCTCAAAAATACATGATAGTAAAATAAGCATTTTTGTTAGTGTGTTTCATTCATTTCTATCATTGGCACCAGTTACTTCACGCTTATACACCGCAATTTCATTCGAAAGTATAATTTAATTTCGATATTTCCGATAAAGCGATAATTTTTTTTTTTCAAAGGAAAAAACAGACGAAGGTATTCAATAATATATTCATCGTTAAAGAACAGCTACTTCCTTTGATATGCCTAGCAGAAAGCTGAATGCAAATCATCCATAATGTTTTTGTAGTAGAATATATTTGTAGTTTAATTATTTAAAAATTTCTACTCTTATACCCTCTCTAAAAAAAATCAAAAAACCCAGCGACATATGATGAACCAATAAAATTTATTGATTATCTCATTTATTTATTTATTATTTTTTAATCAACCGAGACGATTAAACAGGCAGGTACGTCAGAGAACAAGAGAAGCCGAACCGGGAGTGACCACTACTTATTAAAGATGGAGATAAGAATAGATAGTAAAACCAAACAAGATAAAGAAGAAGAAAGGTAAAAGAAAAAAAAAAGTTACAAACTTAAGAAGACGATATTAGAAGCAAATACCAGGAATAGTGAAGAGAAAGCTAAGAGAAAAACAGAATATGGAAGGACAAGGGGTAGAAGAATACTGGAGAAGGTTTAGAGAATGTATATTGGAAGCATGCAAAGAAAGCTGTGGAGTAACGAAAGTAGGAAATACAAACATGGAGAAGACTGAGTGGTGGAACGAAGAAATACAAGGAATAATTAAAGAGAAAAATATATATGGAGAAAATACTTAAGTACTAAAGATTCGGAAGATTATAATAAATATAAAGAAAAGAGAAGAAAGTGAAAAAGCGGTAAAAATAGCGAAGAAGGATGCATGGATAAATTCGGGGAAAAAATGAATCAAAATTTTAGAGAAAACCAGAAATTGTTTTTATGGAACATTAAAACAGTTAAGAAAACAAAAAGAATATACAATGATGAATGTAAAAAGATAAACGGGGAAACATAATAACGGATGAAGACAAAATAATGGAAAGATGGAGGGAATATTTCCAAGAGTTGACCAAAAATGACAGAGACATATCAAACGATAGCACAAGCATGGAAATGGAACCAAAATAGAGAGATATCTGAAAGAGAGGTAACGGAGGCGATAGCTTAAAATGAAAATAGGAAAAGCACCGGGAGTAGATAACATTACGGCGGAGATGATCAAATATTTAGGATGCGAAGGAATCAAAGAACTCCAAAAAATATATGAACCTCGCAATTAGATTAAAAAGAATGCCAAGGATTGGAACACGGGAATAATCTTGCCCATTTTTAAGAATGGTGATAAAGAGAATATGCAAAAACTATAGGGAATAACGCTATTAAGTATACCGGGAAAAGATATTTAGCAAGAATAATGGACACACGAATTCGAGAAGTTGTGGAAGACACGATTGAAGATACGCAATATGGATTTAGAGGTGGCAGAAGTACGCAAGACTTAATCTTCATAGTAAGGCAAGCCAGTGAAAAAGTGATTAACAAAAATAAAAAATTACATATATGCTACATCGACCTACACAAAGCGTTTGATAGGGTAAGGAGAGATGATATATGGAAGTCATTAAAAAAGAAAAAATCGACGAAGAAAACCATAGAAGTCTTAAAATCAATGTACAAGGATAATATAAATATAGTAAGAATAAATAATGAAGAGTCGAAAGAATTTAAAACAGAAATAGGTGTTAAACAAGGATGTGTTCTCAGCCCCATTTTGTTCTCCTGTGTATTAGATGACGCAATAAAGAAGGCAAAACTAAAAATGAAACAACTAAAATTGGGATATTGGAAAATGAAACCCACCAGTATAGCAGAGTTGAGTATGCGATGATATGGTGTATTGGCAGAAACCGAAGAAAAACCTGCAACATTATATAAACATCTTAAATGAAGAACTTATAAAAATCAATATGAAAATAAATACAGAAAAAACAAAGAGTATGATTGTTGGCAAAAGAGAAAACAAACATAACATTAAAATTAAACGGACAAATAATTGAAAAGGTCAACGAATACAAGTACCTCGGGACGATAATTGCAGCCAATGGAAAGATAGACAAAGAAATAGATGAAAGGATGAAGAAAGGTGGAAGAAATATATAATACGATGAAAAAGACATTCCTAGGAAAAAAAGAGGTGCAAAAGAACGTGAAAGTCGACGTAATAAATAAATAGTAAGGCCAATGCTGATGTACAGCTGCGAATCCTGGACGCTGACCGAAAACATAAATCCAAAATTAACGCCTGGATATGAGATTCCTAAGAAAAGTAGAAAACAAAACAGAAGAGATAGAATCAGGAATGAGAAAATAAGGGAAGACTTGGGAATGACACCAATACGAACGAAAATAGAAGAAGGACAGCTAAGATGGTATGGACATATTTGTCGAATGTCAGAAGAAAGAATAACTAAGAAAATTTATGAAACTAAAATATTTGGGAAAAATACAAGAGGAAGACCAAGAAGAACATGGAACGATGAGATAAGGGAAGCATTAACCGAGAGAGAAATGAATTGGCATGAGGCAAGAGAAATGACAAAAGACCGGAAAAAGTGGAGAGAGAAGATAAGGGCAAGAAATTAACCTTCAAAGCTCGAAATAACCTTACACCTAACGGTAGAAAGGTTTTAAAGGATTAAAAAAAAAAATCTCATTTATGAATATGCAAATTAAATTATGAAGCAGGGATTATAATATGCATGTAATGTACGCACGTGTCTGCTCATGCTAAGCATTGATCTATAATACTATTGGAAATTTTGTGCAAAAAATACAAATATTTTCATCATCAGCTAAAAGGTATTTGTTAGTGCCAAACATCAAAATTAATATATTTCAAGCATCTAAATGAACTAAAATATGTATTTAAATTTTGCTATGGAATGTATAATAAATATTAATAATATTCTGAGTTTAGTTATACAAGAATTATTATATACTGATAGATAATGATACTGAGAATGTATTTGATTAAGAAGGAATTACTTTTACCAAATCATTTTTTTTATATAATTTTTTACACATATAATTAAAATGGACATTCCGAGAAATACTTGAGCATATGAAATTTGTACCGTCCTATGTTTGACGCAACCTTACAACGTTCGATAAATATAAAAAAATAAACAAATAAGAATTCTCTATCGCATTACACAAATGCAGGCAAAACAGTTGGCAACATACTTATCGATTAACTTGGATGTTTGGTTAAATTATTTTCCATTTACAATCTTAGAAGTTCAAAAGGAATGCTGAGTCACCTAATTAACGTACCCCGTTTCTATGCATCTAAGCATTTTTTTTTTAAATAATTCCTCGCGAGGTATTCGTAATTATTGCAAAAGCTACGGTAACGCCAATCTCAACTTGTTTGTTAGGCAGTTTTCCCATTATCAAGAACAATTGCGTTTTATGTGTGTAGGTAATATTATTAGGACGGCACTTAAATTTATGCAAATTAACTGCTTTCTCTGTAAAATTTGCAAAAACGTATTCCTCGTATGACTAACGCTTACGAAATCAAATGCTGATACGCCTTGATAAAAACATTACCGGCAATTTTTATTGAATATCAAACTTTTTTTTAAATAAATCACGTGAACCTTCGAAATAAGAAACTTACATGCTTACAAGATGAGCCCACCAAATGTTAAGCTCAGATTTGGTCCCAGTTGATAGTACGGACGCTTTGTGACCTTTCTAAATAAGGAACTTACACGCTTACAAGGAGAGTCCGCCAAATATTAAGGTCAGATTTGGTCCCACTTGATAGTAGGGATCCTTTGTGACCCTTCGAAATAAGGAACTTACATGCTTACAAGGAGACCCCGCCAAATGTTAAACTCATATTTGGTCCCAGTTGATAGTGGTGACCCCTTGTAAAATATTAGCCAGACGTTAATTTTTTAGTCCAATATGGCTTTAGTAGACTAAGAGTATGTCTATAATTCTTGTTTTATCGGGTCTTGGAAACCCCACTCATCATCAGGCGAATAATTACGACTGTATCTGGTCGTTGTAAAGAAGTATTTACCTCCTCTATCTTGCCTAACGCTAAAAATTACCATAATAATAATAATAATATTTTGTTATTGGAAACAAAGCGATGAATTTGCTAAAAGAAAAAAAAAAACAATGTGTTGTCATAGTTTCAATTAAATCACTTTCTATTGTAACATCGTTTTTAGACAACAATAAACATTTTTGGTCTTGCGCTGGCCTTAAAAGAAATACAATTAAGAGCTAAATCATCACACAACTCTAAAGAATTATATTTATTCCTATATTAGCATTTATTACGTCTTAATATTTTTAAAATTGAAAGCAAGATGGTAGATATAATTACCTTTTATATCTAACAAAATTAATTAGATGTGCATGTGTTCACTCATACAGATATGGAAATGAATTAGACGTTTCTAGATTCTCTTCTGTTCTCATTGTTTAGTCAAATCACGCCTCGAAATGGACAAGTCCATAAGTATTTGCAAAAAAGTACGTATATGCACAAAGACAAAAATCAAGTGGGTGTGTGCAATAAAATAAAGTTCCAAATAAAATTTATTAATATTATTTTGCATTCAAAAAAAGAAAGGGAATTCTCGAGGTCGTACATTTTATTGTATAATAGCTTAATGAACGCAAATGTAATAATAGTATAGGAAAAAAAACTTGACCTTCTGCCGAATAAGTAAATGCTTTACTCCATCGTTACGATGGCTCGTTTTGGATCAAACTTTAATTCCTAATCAGATTCCTAGAATATTGATAGAGACACATCAACTTTAAAACAATACAAAAAAGAAGCAGTTTCATATCAGAATCTGAAATATTCACGTTGGTATCCTACCATAAATTATGTAAATTAAATGCACTTCGAGCACATACAGGTGGAGTTTATGGATTATAAAAATACACTCACTACAATCATTAAAATTACATAAAATACGTTCAATTTTTTTTGCTTACTTTATTTTTATTACCTACCTGTAAATAAACATTACAAATTCAAATGTGCAGATACTACCAAAATCTAAATCTCTCCAAACTTCTAGATGTCCATATAGTTAATGCGCTTTCTGTGGATTTACTATACAACATATTTTACAGTAACCCACTAGTGGTTGCATATAAGCATACTATATTTTTAATTATTGTATTTAAGTTGTACAACTCACATACTCACAGTAAGGGCTGTAATCTTCTTATATAAGAGTACGTGTTTTCGATTTTAATTTGCATCAGGAACAATATGCAGGAATCACGGTTCACGGTAAATCTCTTTTTTGATTTTAAATAAAGGAAGACTTGATAAATTTGAAATTATACTAATATAATTTTCATAATACCAAAAATAGAGAAAATATTTTTTTCTGGAAAATATCTCACATTTATAAATAGAGCTTCCCCAAATTTGTTAGTTGATTATCTTTGTGAGTTAAACCCTACGAACAGTAAAATGTTTAATTAGGCACCGACTCTCATTTCTAGGCATTGCATGTTTGCTGTTCAATTGCCCTCACTAATTATCCTTCCATTTTGTTAGGGTTAAAATCTGCCAATAACATTTGCTGCAATAAGCCTACTAATCAATGTACTTACCTTTACAAATAGCTTAATGACACTATAATTACAACAGATGGGAGCAGATAAGGAAATGGGCAGAGCTACGAGCGTTAATTAAACAAGAAACATGTAAAGGTAGTTACTTTTGAAAGATAACTTCCGCAAGCTCTTGTACAACAGAAATGTGTGCACGATGTGCGTGATAACGCGAGTTCGGGTCATTGTTATTCCAGAATATTTTTTTCAGTCATAACAAATAGAAGATGGCAGATTCAATGATTGTTTGTGAATCTTTTTGACTCAATGTTATAAATCGAATCTGCATATTTTGAATCTCCTGGCAGCAGAACACCTCGAACAGCTTCAATTAAGTTCCTATATCTATCCGAGTATTTCCGAGCAACTAACTTTACTAGAAAAAGAAAAATTAGTTGCTCGGATTTATTCTGTGGCAGCTATATATTAGTTTTACGGGTATTTACAATCAATATAAGAAATAAAATTTTGCAGAGAAAGTCTTTAAATTTGCTGCAAAACCTCATCCAATCAAACTTTCGAACCCCAACAAAATTTTGAATTCCTTCGTTCCAGCGAACAAAAGCAAATATCCAATCAAGCGTATATTAGTCTTAAATCCAAGTTTTAGTTGGGGCATTTTCTTCTATTAAGTTTGTATGAATATTTCGCGATTGTGATTGAGTTCTTACGATTGAATAAGAAAAATGATTGTTAATTATTTACATCGTCCTAGTATTCCCAAAGGAGTTCGCAAAATTCCAATTTTGGAAAGCTGCAATTGTATCAAATAAGCTAACTTCATTCCATTTCATAGTCCATTTATTGTTTTCTGCAGTAATATTTTCCATTATCTCATAAACGCCGTTTTACACCTAGCTACGAGGGGAGGTCCAAAAGTTCGTGGAATGGAGGGGATGGAATGCGGATAGTGCTCGCTATGTGTCATTCTGATTGGGGACTCATCATTAGTATATAGGTTAAGTTGCAGCCCTACTGCGTCAGTCGTTTACGAATAGTTGCTGCTAAACAAGCCAATCGGAAGAAACTGAAACTATGGAGAAAATGAACACCGTGCTGTAAAATTCCTTACCAAGCAAGAAAGAACGCTAACCATATTGAATGAAATGGAAACCGTTTATGGGGAACAGTGCCCTAGTAAATCAATGATTTATAAGTGGCATGGTCTTAAACAGGGCGGGAGTCGATTGAAGACGACCCCCCTCAGGACGGCCAGTTGAAGCCACCACATCAAACATCGTCGAAAAAGTGGAAGAACTTGTACTGGAAGATACCCGTTGAAGAAAAAAACAATTATCTGCATTAGTTGGAGTATCAGATACCACCATTTTGCGTATCCTACATGACCACCTGGGTATGACAAAAGTCAAGTGCAAGATGGGTACGAGAATGCTCACGCCACTTCAGAAACAAGAGCGCGCCGATGCGGTCCGAACAATTTTTGAGCTGTGTGGAGACGAACCTGCACACATTTTGGAGCGGATTGTTACGGAGATGAACATGGGTTCGTCATTTGAGCCTGAGTCCAAACAGGAGTCCATGCAATGGCATAAAAAAGGGGACACCACCGCCAAAGAAATTCAAAGTGTCAGAATCGGCTAGAAAGTTGATGGCTACTGTTTTTTGGATTGTGAAGGGATTTATGATTGATTACAAAGAAAAGGGAAGGGCATAACGAAGAATATTACGCAGCGATATTAGGAAAATTAAGGAGGCATCAAGGAAAAACGTCGAGGAAATTGACCAAGGGTGTGTTCCTCTGCAAGACAATGCGCCGGTTCACAAGAGCAGAGTTGCAATGGCTGCTCTGCACAAGCATGGCTTTCAATCAATAGTCCATCCACCTACAGTCCAGACCTGGCGCTAGTGATTTTTATTTGTTCCCAATTTAAAAAACACTTACGGGGAAGAAATTTTCGACGACAAGAGGTAAAGCAGGCAATTTCAGCCCTTTTGAGGCAAAGATAAAAAATATTTTTATGATGGTTTAGAAAAATTATTCATAGATCTAATAAATGTATTGTGCTTAAGGGTGATTATATTGAAAGGAAAATAGATTTATTGTTTTATTTTAATTAAAACCTTTCATTCACGACTTTTGGGATCCAGTCGTATTTATTCGCGCAATTTATTGGTCAATTTAAAATTTTACGTGTATAACACGTATTTAATCCGTGTTACACAGGTAACAACTTTAAATTGGCCAATAAATTGCGCAATAAATAGCTGGGTGTAAAACGGCCTTAAGGCATCATTCGTAAATTATCCATAAATAAATCGGTAAATAATTCGCAATAGAACGTAACAAATGCTGATCTCAGTGTTACATATGAAAGGCTCTAGAACATCGATCGCTAGTTTTCGATATAAAAACGTATTTATACATAAAATCTTAGTAGTACAACACGAATGTTGTCTGTTGTACATGAGAAGATCACATGTGAGACTGCTGCTTAATATTTTTAATCGCTAAAGTCATGTCAATGACGTAAATGCAGTTTCAAAATTCTAGATAAGTGTGTTATTGTTGATTATGTGCTATTTTACAGGATATAATACTATTTTAAAAAGTATACAAATGACATATGTTATATTTGAATTTACTTTAAAAATTATTGTTGTTTCCAATTTGAACTTTAACATCAAGCACGATCTTTAAGCTTTACAGAAAATTACAAACGGAAATCTAAAAACATGGCGTTTATTTTGATTATTATATCAAGACTAAGCAATTTTGCTACTTACTCCATTCAACATTTTAATATTATTATTCGAGTAATCAATCGTAATTGTGCATTGATTAATAATAAACCACGTTGAAGCGATTACAGTTCCCTCTATGTTTTAAGAGCATATTTAAACGCTGGAGAGAACCCATCATAAAAAATCTGCAACAGGAATCTAAACAAAGTTGAACTAATTCCCATCAACCCACCAGGTTAGTTGAGCAGCAAACAAAACAGATAACTATCTACGGCTTATGGATATCAGCTTCTAAAATAAGCAAGTAACAGTGAAGTGTCCTATTCTATCGGTCTTAAAATTGAGAAACGTCTAGTGAAAGATAGCGCTTTTCAACAATAGACTTTATTAATCTAGAATTAATCCGATTTCGTATGACAGTTCCGGTGAATTTCTGCAAAGTACATGCAGCACGTGTTGCAGATATGTTGCATAATTTCCATTATTGACCAGCATGTATTTCCTATCCTAACAAAAAATAAATGCTTTCAGGTGAGTGCCACTTAGGACAAAAAATAGCTTTTTGCGCTTATTCCAAATAGGTTGAAATTGTTTTGTTTGTAAAAATTACTGGAGTGTGATTTACAAAGATTTTGTTACATCAACAAGGAAATCCTTTAAATTATAGCAGTGATTAGAGACGTAGTTTCCGGTTGATATTCGAGTGTTTTATTGAGGTTAGGGTCTGTAGATGAATCGCGGTTTGTGTACATTGACGTGAAATTTAAATCCCTTATATAATTAAATAAAGTCCACCTTACCTGTACATCTTTTGGGTCATTATTGATTTATATGTTAAATTCGCGGAGAACTACGCGGGTAAAATTGCTAAGCAATGACATCCCACTATTAGGAAATATCGACAAACATTTATGTTGCTAGCGCCATCTGTCTTGACCATTTACCTCATTTCAAAGAATTCAAATGTGTATTGATCAGAGGTAATATAATATAATATGATATTGATAAAGTAAATGAAGAACGCTTCATGTGCTAGGTTTAATAATAAACATATTCTAATGATTTTATACCGTAAATCTTCTTGTAGTCTTCCGGAGAATGTTGAAATAAATTTCAAATATTTTAATGAAACGAGAAATGAAAACAGAATATCTGCAATCGTGCCAAACTTCAAGTTATAAATTTGTTGAATGTTGTTTTTGAATACACAAAATTACGAGTACAATTCAGAAGGAGTTCTTGAAAATATTTTCTTAATGACATGCGCGTTTTATCAAAGACAATACCTGGGATTGCTAATATTCACGTTTTCTTTTGTTTTGCGTTGATATATTTACATTTGTATATCACTTTTCTTATTATAAAGCAGTAGGCGTGGGAGTAATTTTAGTTCAACGTGAAATATTGCATCACCTAGGAATATCCTCAATCTTACTTACTTCTTTTTTTTTGTTAAATTTCCGAGAACTGATTGTTTCTAAAACATTTTTTGTTTAGAATATAACTTCATAATGCTTTACTGGAAATTTAAATGTAAACAAACAAGATTTTTCCCAAGTTCCGCTAAAACGTGGACTGCTAAGTATCTTTTTATGACAGATATTTTGAATTTGGGAACAATTTCCCGTGGATACTGTTTAAGAATAATTAAATCCAAAATTGGGATGCGTTATAAATATATTATTACGAAATAACTTTTTTTTTTAAGTTGCAATAAATATCATCTATAATAAGTTAGAATATTTCGCCATGAGGCATACAGAAAATATAAAAAAAACTGCTTTCTGTTGCTGATGTGAGCGCATCTGAAGTATTTGGGTAGTGATGTAAAAAAATCATTTCTTATTATGGAAAAAAAAATATATGCTATAATAAGTAAGCAAACTGCCTTAAACAAACACTAATTGTCCGAACTAAAAGTAGTTTTATATGACTAATACATTTTGACAATCATTTCCATTCAAAAAAGAGCTACTTGAGTCTTTTATGTTGAAATCCCACTTTTTTTTTTTGTTGGCACTTAGACGATAAGAAATTTTCAACCTTTTGTTTTCTTTTTCTTCATTGTTCCTTCTGTGCTTTCAATTCCATTTTTTTTTTGGCTACGAAAAGCTAATGATCATTAACACGACGTAAATATATATATAAAAACAAATTGTCTAAAGGTTAATTTGTTAAAAATGTCGAGAATCTGCTTTCGCAGTCTTAATTATAATAATAATGTTTATTGATGTCCAACAGATACAGACCCAAAGAGGACACAGAATAAAGTATGCATTGCAAAATTCAGTTATAAAAAAGACAAAATAATTATTGTTACAATGTGAAATACAGTGTAGATTAATATAATTTATAATAGTTTGTAGTCATTTCTGTGCCGAAAAAAAAAACGATTTGGTTGCGCCAATTAAATTTGACGTTATTCAACAACATTATATTCGCTTACACAGTGGCAGACAATTTTTTTTATTTCAGAACACAAAATAATTTGGTTATGATAACTGAAATTTTATTCAAACTAACCAGATAATTTCAGTTACTTCAAATATTATCAACTTCATCAAATTTTGGATATTCCATTTAAATGAATATTTAATTTAACGAAACTTTTTTTTTGTTTTAACAAGGCATTTGTTTAGCGAATGGCTACGAGTATTTTGCTTTAAATAAACAAATTCCGTTGATTTAATAAGATGCAGTGATTATTTTGGAATGAAAATTGATTGAAGATGTTCTAAACGCCAAACATGTGCTCCATGTATTGGGGGTTCATCACAGAGGTCATTCCGTAGTGTGGGATGAAGAATTACTATTATTATTATTATTATTATTAAACGTAAACAACTGGCGAAATAACTTAAGCAAATTACAACAAAAATTATGAAAATTCCGATCTTTGCTTGGCGAAAACGCCCTGGCTCGGTTTATATAGGGATCAATACCACCTAAGAAAACAACTTTTCTAACTAAATAAGGGTCGCCATCCTTAATATTTGGGGAAATTATCCAACAAGAGTTATAAAAGGCTGCATACAACAAGTATAATAGGGAAGCCAAAGGTGGTTAACTGCATCATATTTTGATAACAGAAAATCAATTTTCTACTCCTTTTGAGCATTCAAATATTTTTGATTAATTACTTCTGACGATCAAATTTTCTTCCGTCACTTTGCTGGAATTTATTCCTGAAGTTACGATCTCGTAATGGGTCTTGTCTTACATTTTGCAACCCGCTCCTAACGAAAAAATGTTTTTGCAACAACCTACAAATGCCATTATATTTGGCGTAAATCCCTATTCATCACGGGGATGCTGCGGAGACCTTTAAACCGCGGGATCCAGGCTGATTTCCAAGTTTACTAAAACACTCATGCTGCACGGGGTACCATTGCACTCTTCGAGGAACATATTTTATGCTTTATAAATTGGTGGGGCATCCATGTATATTTTATATAGAAGCCGGCTACGCCGGACAGAGATAGTCTTAGTGCCGTAGCTTACAAGCTGGAGGTAAAGGCATAAACTTAGTTCAACTCGATCATTATACGTATTGAAGTGATTTCGTATTATAAATATTTGTGCGTTTATTGTTGGACGAGAAGGTACGGTAAATTTTACTTATTTTCCCTTGCTTACATTCGATATATTTTATTAAGGACTTCGTTTACAATAAAAGCTCAGATTTTTCTCCGGATAATTACTAACACTAAGCCGCGAATGTAAGTAGTAGCATCCTATTACAAACGTTTAACGTCAAATTAGATA
The DNA here is from genome assembly GCA_004143645.1 of Protaetia brevitarsis. NCBI lineage: Eukaryota > Metazoa > Arthropoda > Insecta > Coleoptera > Scarabaeidae > Protaetia > Protaetia brevitarsis. The sequence continues at coordinate 3,154,379 of RXPK01000153.1, read as the reverse complement.
ATTAGAAAGTTTTTTTTCTTTGAATGACTTAAATACATTTATTTTTATCTCCGCACGTATTGGTATACGTTTTCATTTTGGAAGTATCGAAAGCGAAAGTGTATTTTCACTCATCAGTCCAAAATCACAATACAATATTTTTGCAACGTTATATAAAATCCCGAATATAGCCGGCATCTATTTAACGGGAAAAATGCAATTAAACGATAAAAGAACTAAACAACTAACTAGATCTTACACTTCTGTAGATGAAATTTCACTTTTTAGAAAGTATTTTGATTGTACTGGCAATTAAAATGCCGTAATACAAAATAGACCTGCATATGTAATGTCTATTTATTTATAGATGTGTTTACATTTTGTTTTGTGTGATGTACTTCTTGTAAACCAATCTAACTTTAGCTGAGAAACTATAAATACATCACACTAACGTTATTAAACCAATGTAATTAACTGATAAACAATATTACGCTAAAACAAAAAAATACACCAGAAATGATTTACTCGCTAGTCTATCTTAGATCCCTTGATTACCAATGTAATATTATAAAATCTTTGAAGCAATCATTTACTAGGAATTTGTTTTTATATATTTCGATGCAATAGACAAATGTTTACTTATATATATTACAAAATTTCTTGGTTTCATTGATTTCATAGACATTCGTTGTTACAATATCAAGATGTTTCAAAACCGATAGTTTTTATTGATAATAAAATACTTATACAATGATTGCAAGATATACATAATAAATTCTACATATGTAATTTAATTGGATCGTTGAGTTGCATATATAGAAAAATAGATAATAAAGCAATGACAACCAACTATATAATTAATCGTACTATCATTATATTAAGCTTTATAATCCTTCTGATAAATACTGGATATTGGAAACTAATTTATTACATCTGGAATACACAAGTATTTAACATATATTTATTCCTTGTACATAAAAATATATGTCTCAATTATGCTCTATTTAATTCTGGAATGTGGTACAGGTAACCTTTTACATAAAATTTGCAGCTATCGCTTTTAATGCCATCTGCATCGTCCATGTTTTGTTTTGATATAATTTCCTGATTAGTAGTGATTCATTCATTACTGTCGATATTTCCAATAAACTTAAGGATTATAAATTGTATAATATTGTTAACTATACAGTTGGTAAGTCCACCATAAACAGTTAAAGAAGTAAATGTAGCAGCATTTTAAGTCGATTAACTGGTAATCAACTGTTGGCTTGTCCGAATTAGTAAGATTTTATTTGATTCTAAAGACAGGATTTCATAAATGTAGTATTTCCTGTATTTATTTTGTTTATTTCCAAATATCTAGCTTCTATTAATTATATCATATAGCACTTGCCTCGTTATCATAAGCTTTTATCGGTAATACTATTATCCGATCCCTTTCGGGAATCCTTCCTAGAATTTTTACGATTAAATAAGCGAAACAAATAAATAAGTAATCGATGATGAAACAATTGCAGTCTTTGCGGTTTCATCTTTACTTCCATATGATTAATTTTATTAAGGCGAATTTCCAATACTCCAATTTATATCGAGGGATTCCCACCTATGAACGCGAGGTAATGAGAGTCAGTCTGGCAATGAAACAGATGTTCGTCATCCTTATGATCGCGAGAATAATTTATATTCGTTTCCTTATACGAACTTCTTTAAAAGGGATTTGATTAACTTTGTGCTCGGCTAGTGTGCTACATTCCAACTAAAGATTAAACATCACCGGGATCAACTTTATAAACAGCGATAATATATTGCACTCTATAAAACTTCTACCGACTTGTTTATTTTTGTTGTTTGACGATGTGAAGAAAGGATATACAGTATCATGAGTTTATCAAGCTCCGTGAATGAAAAAAAATATATATATATATATCACACCTTCTCTGCTTGAATCTGTGCCGGTCTAGGAAAAAAAATTGAATGTAGTTTTTGAATAATTTGCAGTGAAATCCTTTTAAAGGGGGAATTATCCTAAAGGCAGTAACTTAAAGAATGGGGGGAAAAAATGTAGAGCTTTGGATTTTTTTTGTTACTTACTCAACTTTTAATTTGGTCAATATAGGATCCAACAGCATAAAAAGTTATATGGTGTTTGATTTATCGGATTCCAAAAAATGATAACCCAAGAGGTTCAAAAGCATCAAATGTGGATGATTAATTATATCGATAGTCATTTATGGAATTTATGAACCCGTTTGGGCTTAAATTTACTGCAAGAAAATGTTATGCAAAAATGAACCAAAAAGATAGGTCTTCTAGACAGACCATTATCTTTTTAATTTTTTTTTTAATTTTTTCAGTGTTATTAGCTCTTCAATATTTGCATTTGCGCAGGATTTTTTTTTACACAAGATCCTAATTTCAAGGTTATCTACCTACAAGGCATACTAAAAATAATACAATATCTAAATCAAAATCTGGTTTAACTGGAAGTGATTAACGTAAATTATTTGGATATAGAAATAAATTAAAGACATGTATATGTTAAATTCTGTTTTCAAGCAAAATAAAAGACGTCATTGCCTTCTATAATAAATGCGTACAAACAGCAATGCTAATTTTTGCAGTAAATTAATTTTTTTTAATATAATCTACTGCTAAAGTATTTTTATATGGATAAAAATAGACGATTTGCTTCTTAATTAAAACCATCGCAGCAATAATAATTAAATAGGGCTGGAATTCATGGAATAAGGCTTCCTTAAGATAACAATTTGCTTATTCATGAATATTGTGGTTGAAAAGTATCTTGCCCCAAATTGGCAAGATATTTAATAAAAAATATTTGATTATTTGCTGTAAAATAATTTTAAACCGCAACACTTATGATTTGGAATCAACCGATGAAGACATAAAATTGTCAAAACGTTTAGAGAATGAATGAATTGTTATCTTAAAGAAGCCTTATTCCACGAATTTATTTAAGTATTGAAAAGACTACATGACAATGCAATTTTGGAAATTTTAAGAAAAAATAATAATATGAATTTACGTACAATTTGTTCGAAAAGTCTGGAGACGCCCAAATAACAACACAATTACTTACTGATTTTTTTCCTTTTTGAGAAAAGTTAATAATTTCTAATCTACATATTTTCGTATAAATTATGTGGTATTTAGTTTCGTTTGTCATTTTGTTGTCTCAATACCCGCTCTACGAAGTTAGGGTTACGTAATTTATATCAGCTCATGTCATCATTTAAAAATTAACCCCTAAATATGTCAGAGTTGTTGAAAGCTCTGAGATACGGAGTTTCTCTGTTTTGAAAGGTTTATTGTGATAACGGCAAAGACTATGGGAAACGGGGCTGTGTAGGGTCAAATTGAAATATTAGGGTAATTTAATTCGTGGCATTTCAACTTGAGAGGAATTTATCACCAGATGTCGGTATAATAATTACGAAATTGTTTTAAGATGCCTATACTTAACTATCGATGGCTATCGTGCGATTGGAATTATTGTGCAACGGATATATTGCATTTAAATAATTAAAATAACCCAAATTCTGTAGTATCGAGAGAGGTTTTATTAAGGTTCAACTGCATCAGAATGGAAATACCAATTTATAACTGACCCACTTTAATTTTTATGTAAATCTAACATCCAAAGTTGCTTAACGCCGCTAATTGTAAGTTTAAATTTAAATAATAATAAATAAAAAAACATTTACGCCCTTGGCATTATTTTTTTTCTTTTACTTGAAATTGCGCAAAACGTATCGTTTAAACCCAGTTACATTGACCTTTCGCCAAGAAATAAGAGAAAGAAACAGTTACGCAAGGGTCCCATCGTACAAAATGGATTTTATATGTAGATGAAAAAATAATGTGTAAAATCCAGGACGGTTTATTTTATATCACAAGTTCAATGTTAAATTAGCATGGGTTCAATATTTGGTTATTCCACGTCATAAAAAAGTCATGTATACATTTAGAAAAGCGTTTCTACGCAAGTCTTTATGTCTCATCGTGTGCAACGATCCTTCTTCCGGGTAAAAAGCTTGTCGTCAGCGAATTTTTATTCGGTAAATTAAAGTGTGTTAAACAAAAACTCGGTACGCGTATTACAACTTGTTAGTAATGTCGCACACGGATTGAATTTAAATCGTCAATTTTATAACTTAAGTACGTCCAGAATTTCAACTAAGGAATCGTTTAAACGCCAAATGCCTATTACTTGGAACAATAACGGTAATTCTTTTGTGTTGGACGGGGATAATATCTCTTCCCGTAGACAAACTGGAATTCCCCTATGCGCGTTCGTGTTTGATCACTTAAGTTAAATTTACCGACTGAAACGGCCATGGCGCGTAAACATTAGGTCTAGGAGTGGATTTAGTGTTCCAGGAATTTTGCAAGGATACACATGTCGATTCATACGCACAGGAACTGCGTGCAATCTTTCTGTTTATCCTAAATAATGTTGGTGCCTTAACATACTTGTAACATTTGGTCAGTTACTACGGAAAACAGATTCATTTCCTAATCCCCAACTTTTAAAAACAAATCATCGATTTATAAACAATCAGTAAGGATATCAAAGCATCGTTTTTTTCTTAAAATTCTACGTATCTGATTGCATTCATGCATAACTCAATCGATCGTTAATTCGTCTCAACTTTCGGAGTTGTTTTCGTATAGTTGAAACGAATCAAAGCGCAAGGTCGCCATCTGCACCTAAAACAATTCCAAAATGCGGAGATTATCACACCTGTTCCTAATGTAAATTTTATGTAAATGATGTTTGAGTATCCAATAGGATTCTTTGAATTATGTTATATCAATCTTATATTAAGTTTAAAAAAAAAAAATGGTAGTTTTGAGCAGAGTCAAATTAAAAATTATTCCAACTAAAATATATTCTCCTAATTGTATGAAGAAAACAATAAGGTACATATTTATATTGTATTTATTTTATGCATAGGAAAATTGTTGCATAAAGCAAAGGGGCTTTTTGTAGTGAACGGTTACAAAACAACAGGTTCGTAGCAGTATATTCTATAGAGAATGGATACGCAAAAAATTCGTTTTTTTTTTTTTACTTATACACCACAGCTACTATGTTTTATTCCAGCCATTTCTGTTCATTTTCTACTAATGCTTCAAATGAGACACATTGGAGCTATTTATGGTAAAACATTAATAATAGGTCTTTTAAAATTTCGCTTTATACGCTTATGTTTGTACACTTCTCACAGAAAAAATCGGGACACCAGCAATTCAGAATTTTAAAATTTCTTGATTGTAAATGCAACTTTCCGAGGAAGTATTCACTTATCATAGCCATAAATCACTTGATTATGTATATTACTGCGATCAAAGGTAAGGACTAGAAATTTAAGCAGAAAAATAAATATATAGAGAGAAAAAGGTTTATGTATAGAATAAACAAATCGGAGTTTCGGTGGCGGCGTTTCCTTTAGAAATACCAATGAAAAAAAATACATAACAAAAAGAACTCTTGAATAGACGGCTTTATTTAGAAATATATATGTATTTAGAGATAATTCTTTTTCAAGAAAACATGTGGTGATGGGATTTTATTATTTAAAATTATATGTTACTTGTTAGTGCTGCTTTGATATTAGTTACTTACTTGGATTTATGCTCGCGAGTACTAGTTTAGCAATAGATTATATGTCAGTCAGCCTTCTCAGTTTTGGGATAATGTGATTTTCACATATTTATTGACTACACTATTATTGATGTATTAATTACTATTGTTGTTTAATATTCTTAATATTGTATTACTATAAAGTTTTCTTCTATCTATAAAAAATTACCAAAAACCAGTTTAAGATTATTTATAAAATTCTTAAATAAAGCAATTAAGTTCGCAAAGAAATTATTTATTTTATGAACCCTCCGTTTATTGTATTTTCTTGAAATATGGCCAACACTGGGTCTCTTTACAAACTGTCTGTATGTAGCACAGGTTTATTAACAATTATTTAAATATTATTGGATTTATAATACATAACAAACATTGTAAGAAAGTATATTGTTCGTCAATCTCAGTTAGTGCTAAAATATTTATTGTTGAACTTGATACATTTAATACATTTTCGTTGCTACTGCCCAAAGCTGTGTTGCAGACCAAAAGTGTTAGCTATATTTCAATAAAATAGAACGACATTGGATTACACAGGCGATAGTTAAGATATATTTCTTGAAAATACAATAAACGGAGGGTTAATAAAATAAATAATTTCTTTGCGAAATTAATTGCTTTAGAAATTTTGTAAATAATCTTAAACTGTTTTTGGTAATTTTTGAATACATAGAAAAATATATTAACAATATTTAAGAATACTAAACAACAACAATAATGAATACATCAATAATAGTGTAATTAATCAATGTGAAAATCACATTGTTCAAAAACTCAGGAGGCTGATTGACGTATTGTCTATTGCTAAAGTATTACTTGCGGGCATAAATCAAACTAAGTAACTAATATCATTGTAATAGGTAATATAATTTTAAAATCCCATCGCCATATGTTTTCTTAAAAAAAGAATTATATCTACATAACATCAAACAAAAGTTAAATACATATATATGTATTTCTAAATGGTGCCGTCTACTCAAGAGGCCTTTTATTTGTTATGTATTTTTTTTTGCATTAATATTTCCGTATTCGGTATTTCTAAAGGAAACACCGCCACCGAAATTCCAATGTGTTTATTTAATGTATAAACCTTTTTCTCTATATATATACTTATATTTCTGTTTAAATTTTTAGTCTTTACCTTTGACCGCAATAATACACACAAAAAAGTGATTTATGGCTTTGATAAGTGTATATATCCTCTGAAAGGTGCATTTACACCCAAGAAATTTTAAAATTCACGATTGCTGGTGTCCCGATTTTTCCTGTAGAAGTGTACATATACATTCTATTTTGTCTCAGGGCCGCTCAAAGACATTTATATAAATTTTAGTGCAAATATTTAAATTATCTTTGCGGTTATACTGAAAGTATAAACAAGTTGCCCGCGATATACAAATTCTATTTTCATTTCTAAAGTTGCTTAATGATTAATTGTCCTATTGATTATCTGCATAAAATATATTTTATATATGCGAATGATAATTAGTCATTTCTTCACAATAGCCTACCTGATAATTTAATTAAAATAAACATTTAAGGAAACAATTGTAAATTAACAATGAACAATGCACAGTTAAGGAAATAAACCTAAATGAAAACTATATCATATCTCTCTTGCGATTAGTGTGTGTTTAACACGGTTTAACATGCTGCATTTGTGAATTATTGATAGGAAAGGCAGTAGTAATCTTACCTTATTGTTTTTTAATCGCTTTCGCCCAGATCTGTGAACATGCACATACGCACATCCATTCAAGTTTTTCATCTTCCGATATAAATTATAGAACAATTGTTATGAAAACCTTATTTCATCAACATCCGCTGTGTTATAGAGACAATAAATTATTTATAAATCATTGAATATGCGATATTAAAAATTCGATCAATACCAAATTATTTATGTGTTCGTTTTCAGTGAGAAAAGATTATTAATAAACATTGAGAAAGTAAAATTTTTATTGCGAATCAATCGAAAGGGAACATTTGCATATCTAAATCGTATTCAAATCTCCGCAAATTTTTAAAATAAAATGGAAAGGAATCATGTACTTGCATTATGAAACATATCATGTTATTATAACAGTATTTGTATAGATAAATACGTAACACAATCTTATTAAACCATAAAACTACTAAACTATAGTCATAGAAAATATTAAAATTCGTCAATTCTTGTAAGTGAGCGAGCAATAAATTAAATAAAACTCCTTCGTCGACTAAAAACATTGACAGCATTGTTAACACCGAGCATAATCACGTAGATACTATATAGAATTGGGGCTTTGTTACGGGTGTTAGCGGCTTTGAAACATCGATTTCAATAATTATTTCTCCCGTTCTCATTTAACGAGTCCTCTTTTATCGCGTTAATAATATTCGTTACTGTGTCAAGATGAACGGTAATATTTTTTCATGACTACTTTGAAATTCTCGGCGAGGACAGTGCCCCCTGCGTGAAAGTAAGTAACCTTGACTCGGATTAGTATCTAACTTCGCGGTTAATGAAGATGAGTGAAATGGTATCGTCGGTATTACAAAGATGATGGTCCTAACAGGTAAAAGAATTTCAGAAAAAAAGATAATAACACCACAGCAGGATATATGTAATAAGAAAGGCTGGTTAGGTACACCTGCAGTACTAGTATTTCGCAATGCGTATTGCAGTTTTAATTAAACCAATTAGTTCCGAAAGAGAACGAAGTCACTAACAAAAAAAAAAAAACAAGATGATAGCTTGTTTGGTTTGAGAACGTGTGAATATAATCCACAATAACTTGCAAAAAGGGGTTTCTGATATAGTCTGCGCATAGATATAACGATTTAACTTATTCCACGGTAGTCCACGGTCTCCACATGTTTTTGTTTCACACATTTAAACATCTACACTTTGCGACAACTGTCTTTCAATTATATTTTCTTACGTATTACCTTGTTATATATCTTGATTCGTACAAATGAGTTAATTGAACAAAAGGGGCGTTAATATTTAAAATATCTTCAGACAATAACCTTGAAGTCGCATCTTCTAATGTTTATTAATTAAATGCCATTTCATTAGTATATTGCATATGTAGGTATCTTTTGTGCGAAGATAACGAAACAAAAATAATTCGGTTCATCAGAAATATGATAGTGGTAAACAATTCTTGATATACACCGGGAAAGTGCAGCACTTGCTGAATCTATATTTACACACATATACATCTTTCACCACGAATGTTTATCTTAATGATTTAAGACACTTGATACGTAGTTTTATTCTGTTAAATCTGATTACACTGTTCATTGCAGAAGTAATTCTAGAAGAATGAAAAAGTATTATCTAGGAAATGCAAACGAATGTAGCGTAACAGGTGCCTTTTCATTAATTTTGCGGCAGTATCCGTCATCATATTATGTGAGAACTTCAACTGATTAAGTTTGTAAAGTATAATCGACCTGATTGAATCGAAACATTAAACGTGGACCACACAAGACACCTAAACAAACTAATCTAAATATGAAACTTGTAAAAATGTAAGGCGACATTAAAAACTTAAAAAAAAAAGACTTGCTACAGACATACGATCCCAGAAATAAACATCAAAAGATAGTCCCTCAAATGCATGGAGTTTTAAAATTTTATGTTCCATACAACATGCCTTTGTACAAATCCACATCAATAGTAACCATCCATTTTCTTTAAAAAGCTCATCCACGGTGCAACACTCAAATATGCGTTGCATTGTGATGTTTGATAACTCGGTCGGTGATATCAAAGTCGGATTTAAGGAAGATCCCGTTTTATACCGCGAGCAATGCGTCCTGTAGTAATTTCTTAGTTTATAAAACCATTCGGCCTAATGTTAAAATATTACCGAAACCGACAGAAATGTGTTCGACGTTTATAATACTTAGAATTAGTCCGGCAATAAAATCGATACCACTCATTCCGGAGATGTGAAATTGTGAATCGTTTCGGCGCATCTCGTAGGCATATACCGCAATTGCCTAATCGTTATGAAAGGCTATCCGTTTATGTATTAATAATTATGTATTCTGGACATTGTTTTGCTAAACATGTTCGCCAAATGAAAGTGAATGGAATGATGCCAAAACAAGTGAAAGTCGTTTAAGAATAGCTGAGGGAATTGTATATCGTAAATACAAAAACTTCGTTGATACAAATGCATTTGATATTAAATCACGTTTATGGAGTCCTACAAGAACATATCTTGTGGACTACCCTTTTAGTTTTGATTCTAAACGACATATCTGATCACACTATCTAGAAAAATATTTAATATGCTGACGAAATTATAATTTTGATAAGTAATAAAGGCATTGAAACAAATTGTTCAAAGCTATAAATAAATCTCAAACTATGATTTAATTTAGTGGTATATTATTAAGGAATTAAGGAAATTCCTTTAAAAAAATATATATTTTTATTTATAGCAATCTTGTTAACTCGATTATAAAATTCTGATACGCAAAGACTTGCCTATTTTTTGATAATTAGCTTAGCATCTTCATTTTTTTTACTTGTCTATACGATTTATATATCCTACAATCCATCTCATTTACATCTACTTAAAAATACCTTGGCGTAAAGACATTTGTATGCATATTTATATATATATGTATTACAAGTAAGTTCACGCATCTTAACGTCATTTTAACTAGAATACTACAATGATATAATGTTCTGTCTACTCTTCTGACAAGAGTGAATTGTCATTGATGTCGTTGATGTCACGTTGTAGTCAGTAAATTAGTTTTGAGAATAATGACGCTTATGTAATTCTCCTGGCGGTTAGTAAGCAAAGGTGTTTCACTTCCGTTCTTCTGAATCGTGGCATTTTGAAACGGTTTTCACGTGGTATGATTGCTCAAAGTGGAACGTCTTTGGGTTTAAAATTTGATCCAGAACAGAGGAGATATTGTCTGACAAAAACAAATCGAGCTTTGAAATTGAATGATAAATAATATATTTCTTTTACGATAAGAGCTTCGCGTATAAGTTTCACTTCGATAAGCTGTACGTATCAAAAATTATTTTATCCAAGAAATATCGGACCAATTTAATTGTTTATCACTACGTCCTTATTTCTAATTTCGATTTGATAAATTGATTACGTTAAATGATTTGAATTTATTAACCCGTCCTTCCAGAATTTGTAATGAAGTTTTTGTGGTTTAGGTTTTACACTAGTATATGTAAAATATCGGCTGATAAAAACGGTTTTAGGGGGTGAAATCGGAAGTTTCTGAATATTACATCAAATATTCACAAAAATTAAGGATGTGAATAAGGGTTTAACATTTTTAAAGTGATACCGGCATACACTAAGTCTAGTTCGATCTTGCCGCACACACTTCTAGCCGAATTATCTCTGTATCACAGTTGATTCTGTATTCTAATTACCTTGCCTTTATTGTTAAATTGACTGTATATGTATATTTAATTTTGCAATACTGCCAACGATCTCTCATTATATAATAGGATATGGGTAGTTGGGCTTTGATAATAATTAACGGATTCTACACAAATTTACACATTTTACTGGTCAAGGTTATTAGAATGATCAACAGTTAAGGAAGATAAAAAGGCTCTAATGGGTTATGCAACGTAGAAACTTTCTATTAAGGCTGCAGACATGTCAGTGATTAGATAAGTCTACTTTTGCAAGATTTGAAGTTTTTTTCGATACAACTACTGCAAAAAAGTTTGCAAACATTTTTTTCTGAGCCTTTCAGATATACAGTGTATGTATTCTAAGGGTTTTTGATTTTAAAAGAATCCTTAAAAAATTATTTATATTTCGAGTAAATCGGATAGATGATAAGTGAAATTGTTTTGGGACTTCCAAACTTAATTAACTATTTACTTTTCTCTATTTATAAGTAATTCCATGCTTTTTTTTGTTTAATAAATGAATAAACGGTTAATTGCATTTGTGAATAATTGTACATTAGCAAAAAATCCAAAAAAAGAAAATACACAAATATTGAATAAAATCACAAATAGCTGTTGATAAATTCGTGAATACTAAATAATTCTAATTCGCAAAGAAAATTTGGAAATTGTCGCATTAAATGTGCAGAGATTGTTAATTTGTTTCATGACAGTTGATCATTAAAAATACCCTTTTTGCAATTGACAATTTCAAACAATTTTAATTTTAATATCTATTTTCGTAACATGGTGCAAATCTTTTCGGAGTGACTGTATATTATTGTTAAATGAGCCGGCATACTTTCATAACGATTGCAAAAATATATTATTGAGGTTGGCAGTCACACATTTATGTATAGTGAAATAAAATATTTTTTGTTTAGAATGTCATAATGCAATAACAGCAAATTTATGATAATATAAGTGGCTAAAAAAAAAAAACGTACGCCGAGTTAAGTAACTTTCAATATAATTGCGACAGTACGGTTGTAATAATGATGATTTAGTTTCAGGAACGTAAAAGACCACTAGGTTACTAATGGCGAACAACATTTTCGGCAAGCACGGAGAGTTCTGCGCTACCCACCCATGGGAAGTGATAATAGCAACTTTGACATTGACAGTTTGCATGTTGACAGTTGACAGGCAGCATCAAACAATAGAGCAGAAGTCATTGCGCTACTGCCAAGGATGTCCAAACGAAGTAAATCGTCTCCCCAAGGGAACGCGTTCGAGATCATCCACTTTTTTCCTTTCTAGGCGGAATATAACGCAGCCGATGCCATATTGATGACGACCATTCGTTGTGTGGCTCTTTTGTACGCGTACTATCAGCTGTGTCATTTGCGCAAGCTGGGCTCCACATATATTCTCGGTGAGTGATAATAATACTCGGCGAAAGTAAAGAGAAAATTCAAGGTTGAAATATGCTTAGTGAAAGCGCATCGTAACACAAAATTGCTAACGTAATAAGGACGCAACCGTGAACCCTCTTGTTACCGTTACCACTGCAAGCGTTAAGCAAATATAGCCGCTAAGTACATATTACACACGACATAGTTTCGATTTTATGACAAGGTTTCATCTCTTAGTGACGGATCGTTTTCATCGCGTAGGCAAATTAATTCGAAAATGTGAAAGAATTTTAACGTCATAAATATGATTTTATCGAAATTGAAAGGATATGCAAATGGTGGAGGCGCATTCACAGAAGAGAAAAAAAACTTAATTGAATAAGCAACAGGACAGGACAATCTAAAGTTGTACATACCTTTTAAGGTGTAAATATTCTGTCCGCTACATTTTTCAAAAAAAATATGTCATCAAAATTATTCACATAGATTTATAATTTAAAAGCAAAATTGTGTATTGCTCTATTTAACTACTAGGAAGAACTTTGTTTTATTCCATGTTTATTTTAATTAATAAATGAATTGAATGAATTGAAAACGATGACAAAATTCTGTGGCAAGATTTTGCACTACGCCACTGCAAAGATTGTATTTTTTTGATGATAAAGGAAACCGGTGCATAAATATAAATGCTCAACATTACATTGTTATCATGTTGTGTGATAATTTAAATATTTTTTTCAATCTTTGTTTAGGCATCGCGGGGTTATTCACCGTGATATCAAGTTTCGTTTTTGTTTCGACTTTAATTAATTTCTTACCAATCGATGTGAGTGACTTGAAGTAAGTAAAAAAAAAAACAACGTAAAACGAGGATTACTTTTAAGCTTCTCTTCGGATTTCCTTTTAGAGATGCGGCCTTTTTCTTTCTATTATTAATCGACCTATCGAAAGCGACTATGTTGGCGGAATTCGCATTGTCGGCGTCGAATCAGGAACAGGTCAAAGTGAATATCGCCAGAGGCATGTCTGTTCTGGGTCCTACCATAACGCTAGATACGATAGTCGGAACATTATTCATGGGGATAGGAACTTTATCAGGTAGTTCGAAGGCGTCATTCAAATCAAAAATATGCTATTCCGCTTTTGAATTTTAGGTTCGCACAGGTTGGAAATATTGTCGTACTTCGCGTGTCTGTCCGCTATCGTCAATTACATAGTTTTCATGGCGTTCTATCCGGCTTGTTTATCTTTGATATTAGAAGTGAGTAACCTTTCTTCTCTGTCGCTAATTGGCGTTTAAAATAATTTTACCTTCAGTTATCTAGCATCTCAAACAACTACGGGTCGCTAATTTCAAAAGCGTTGAAAGAAGAGGACCACAAATTGAATCCGATAGTGAAGAGAGTAAAACTAATCATGACTGTTGGACTGGTGTTGGTTCATGTGCACAGGTAAGTGTGAAAAATGTAAATCGTGATGGGAAGGGTGACATTTAAATAGATTTTTGTTACACCTTGACCTTACGGTTTATCTCGACGGAAACCATTGTAATTCATAAATGCATTTACGTACTCACAATAATATGTTTTAGTTATTGAGAAAAAAAAAAGTTAGTTTTTGGTATTTTTAGTAACATTTCGAACTTGGTCGTAACGGGAACGTTTTTTTTTTGCTGTTTTCTTTTAATAGTTTCCAGTGCCGTTTAATTATACGTTTCATTCATTGCAGTCGGTTACCCTTTCGCGAGGATATACTAGACGACTATACTAATTCAAGCTTCGTTGAGCAACTTCCATTGTCCAACGCCACTACCGATGATACGACGTTACATAGTTATATTATGAAGTAAGTCCGATGTTTCGTTTTAATTTAGGTCATAGATTTGTGTAAAATAGCAGATTGATACCCAGTACTTCTTAAATGTCTTAAAAATTTATTTTATTCTATTAATCGAAACCCACTTTAAGATAGATCCTTGCAAAGGAATATATTTATAATAACTGTAACGCAATGAAACAATATTATTCAAATTTTAAATTTAACTATTTTATTTTATAAATTTTGCAAATCGTGTACTTACTGATTAAAAAAAAAATGATTTTTTGATGCATGTTGGCGTAAAGTGAATTAAGAGACTTTTTGATGAGAGGCCATAAAACCCATCTTCGCTATTTAAATTTTAGGGGGGGGGGGAGTCTGCTGCACCCCCAGGAATGATTTTAAATCGTCAAGCTTGCTGTCCCCCTTGATATCATAATCGATAAGTTTTGGAATTTTCAATTTAAATCATACAAGTTTAATATTTATTACCGTTGTTAGTAATAACAGTGTCAGTTATTAAGGTAACACGAGATTTTTTTTTTTTTCGTTTAAACTTTATAGATGGATCACCTCCAGTGCTGATCACATAGTGATATTCATAGTGCTACTAGCGTTAATCGTAAAATTCGTCTTCTTCGAGAACATCCCCAGACAGTCGGTGCGGTATCACCAAGATCAACAGCAACAGCAGCCACATTTCGCCCACGACTTGGGGCAAATCGGGAATGCCTTTCTTCAGATCCAGTTCGTTCTACTTAAGCGATGACAACCCAAAATGTATATCCGAGAGATACGCATTCGAGAGATCACATAATTTACGATTTTCCCCACTTACAGATACCGAAGATAGAGGCGTTCAGACGGACGCCTTAAAGGAACTTACTATCTCAGAAGGCGCCGGCGAGAAACTCAAACCGAATGCGACAGAGGTCAGAAGTTTGGAGGAATGCGTGAGTATCTACACATCAGATTTAGACGCTAGCGCTCTGACTGACGATGAGGTAGTGGTGCTAGTCCAAAAGGGGCGGATATCTATGCATACACTGGAGAAGGCCGTGAACGACTACGAGAGGGGAGTCCAATTGAGGAGGAGGATCATAGGCGAACGCGGGAATTTGACCCTGGCAATCAGAAACCTTCCTTACAAGGATTATGATTACAGCAAGGTAATTACGCGCTGATCCAATCAAATTTCCAATTCCAAGCGCCGCATTTGTTCCTCCAGGTGATGGGAGCGTGTTGTGAGAATGTCGTCGGCTACCTTCCAGTGCCAGTAGGCATCGCTGGGCCGCTCAAACTTGACTCCCAATTATTTTACGTGCCAATGGCGACAACGGAAGGTTGCTTGGTGGCCAGCACGAATAGGGGATGTCGCGCGATCTTACAAACAGGCGTTACTAGCACCATCGTACACGATGGCATGACCAGGCGCCTGTAGTCAAATTCCCATCAATTTCCAAGGCCAGGTGAGACGATATTCCCCCCCTGTGTGTCTCCTTTATAAAGACTTTTTTTTTATTATTATTTTCAGCGAGGCCAAACTTTGGATGGAAATTCCGGCTAATTTCGCCATGATCAAGGAGAAATTCGACTCCACTAGCGGTTACGCGCGACTCACGAAGATCCACACCGCCATCGCAGGGAGATTATTGTTCATCCGTTTCGAAGCCAAGACCGGCGACGCCATGGGCATGAACATGCTGTCCAAGGGTACGGAAATATCGCTAAAGTTCGTACAGACACATTTCCCGGAGATGGAAATCATCAGCTTGAGCGGAAATTATTGTACGGATAAAAAACCAGCCGCTATCAATTGGTGAGCGAGAATTACTTTACATTATTGTTTTGACCTTGGTGACATGGTAACTTGAAATGGCGTTTAATGGACGTCAATGTGACGTGATATTGACGTCGATTAAACATCATTTCACGTTACCATGTTGCCTGGGTGGTTATCGTGAATAAATATAAATAATAAAATTCCGTTAGGGTCGAAGGTAGGGGGAAATCGGTGGTCTGCGAAGCGACGGTCCCTGCGTCCGTGATCTCAACGGTCCTAAAAACGACGGTCAGCGCCTTACTCGAGGTGAACCTTTCCAAAAATCTAGTCGGTTCCGCGATGGCCGGCAGCTTAGGGGGTTTCAATTCGCACGCGGCCAACGTGGTCACCGCCATATACATAGCGACAGGACAGGATCCCGCCCAAAATGTCGGTAGCAGCAATTGCATGACGCTGATGGAACGTACTGGAGAGGACGGGCAAGATCTTTACATTACTTGCACGATGCCGTCGATGGAAATTGGCACAGTCGGCGGTGGCACCATTCTCCCGGCTCAGGCTGCGTGTTTGGCCATGCTGAACGTTCAAGACCCAATAAAGAAAATCCGGGCGATAATGCTAAGCAACTAGCGAAAATCGTATGCGCAACAGTATTGGCCGGGGAACTGTCGTTAATATCGGCTCTGGCAGCGGGGCACTTAGTCAAAAGCCATCTTAAACACAACAGATCGTCAACGACCATGAATGCTGATACCGGAAGTAAAACGGCTGTCGATAATTTATTCGTAGCTCCATGTAAAATGTATAGTCAGAGATAAAAATTAGGGCCATTTATAAATTATTGTTTAATGTAAGAAGAGTTGTAATTAATGTATGTATTATTATTTTTCTAACTGCTGGTATTTAGGAAAGGCGCAGTTTACCTCATTGTATATGGTTACCTCCCTAGTGTTAGAATCATAACTTATATATTGTACATATTTGTTAAATAATTTTATACTACCTACTTATAAAATACGATCGAATAATTTAATATATATATATTTTTTTTATTTAGCCTATAGTGACGTTATAATTACTATTTATTCGAACATGCGGAGACTTCCAGCCACAGTTAAGTTTGGAGTGTATAGCATGCGTATTTCAAAATCGCTTGAATACGTCACGGATGAAACAAACGATTGATCGTACAAATTTACAAAATGTAAAATATAGAATGCTTAAAACCAAAATATAAAGAAATCGTTCTTTTTCGCAACCTTTGCCAAAGTTTTTTCCTCCCTCGTCCAACCAGACACATCCGGATTACAAATCGATACCTGCAGTCCTCACCATCAATGGTCGTGATATTACACCTCCTTTTTGTTTTAAAGTACGGCTAGGTTACTTTATTTTTGCAAGTAATCAGCCGACTAGGTGAAAGGGAAACAATTATTCACCATTTCCTATCAATTTCAAAATAAAAATGTAATTGAGTTTAGTATTCTAGATATACGTACCGTCACCGCGCTATAACCGAAGACATTAATTTTGTCGGGCACTGTGCATACAGAATTGGCTCTTCCACATCTTCAATAGGGACGCGATGTTAATATTGCTGCTTGAATGAAAGGACTGTCTATATATTAATAAAAGGCGGGGCTTATTAATGACGGAGGCGTTTTTTTTTTTAGGTACATACATTTAAAGGCGTTCGTATTTAGATAAAATTTGCTCAGCTCTGTATTTTCATTTATTGTTTGTATATAAAAATGGGAATAGATTTTTCATTTCCTATATTTCTTGAAAAAATAAAAATTATTTACGAATCGAATCCCTTTTTTTAACGGTGATATAATTCGAATGGAATTTGAGCGTAGCCTTAAATCACAAACAAACAAAAAAGAACAAGGCTAGGATGAATTTAAATCGAGAGAAAAATCTTATTATCTTTTTATCGGCACAACAGATTTTTTTAACGCATATTTTACGCATACACCACCGTCCATATTACTCCGGACACTCAAATTTTAAAAAGACGGGAAAATATTTAAATTCATTTCCAGTATTTTTTTTTATTGTATCCTATTAAGAGCGATTAAAATTAATGTATAATCGTAAAAAAATCTAACGGAAACTTCTCAGTTTATAAAAGCGCTTAACTTTAGTCAAGTTCACACAAAAAAGTACACTCTTAAAACTAACGCACGCACAAGCAGGCCTACTTGTATCCCAGAGTATAATTACCGCGCAAAATTCTCCCAAAAACAATCCTATTTGTGGAGGTGAGGATTATTCTGCCAATTACCATAATGGGTATAAAAATATAATAAGTTTCATGATTTTCTAATCGATAATCTTTGAAATGTTTACCTGTGTAAGAGACTCTTTGTAATAACATATCACATAAGTAAAAAATTAGATGTTTACCGCATAATAGTATATTTTAGAACGATAGATAATAGTGTAAGAAATGCAAGGTAGGTAAATTTAATAATATAGAAAGGCACCAAATAGAATTTAAATCTTAGTCGAAATATCGACGTGAAACAGTGAAGTTCAACGTTAGTTTATACACTACAAATTGTGATACCATTTTGTTAAGTGCTGTGTGAACCTACAAATAAATTTGTTAAGAAAGTTTTTAAAGTCTTTTTAAAAACTCCTCGCTCGACCAGGGGTTGTTAACTTATAATAGCTTTGTTTGTTTGTGTGCTTGGAGCAGTATCTACTGACGTCATCAGAGTAACTTGAGAGCGTCTCAGAGTTGGATTTAAAGATGGTACAAACAAACGCGCTCGATTGCAATATAACCTTAATTTTATTATTACTAATTGTCAGATTGTCACAGCTATTATGAATAAGGATAAGCAAAAATAATTTTCTCAAATTAATGAATCTAGACACAATAAAAATGCATATATACTAGTATTTATGTACCTACCAAAGTGAAATTTTTAAAATATAATGATCGTTCCTTTACATCAATCACATTGGTATCGTTATTATCTTATTTCCTGGCTATATTTGATGCAGTTATAAATCAGATTACATTTACAAACGACATTTTTACAAACATGGTGTTAGTGCGAGTAAGGTTATGTTGCACAAATTGCTCGAAATTGCTCGGACGTCGGACCGTGAGCAGGAAGAGCAACCTCTTTGTGATCTAGATTTGCTTGCTCTGAACAAACAAACACGCACAAATCATGCTCCAAAGTACAAACAAACGCGTAAAATGCCTCGGATCTGCTTAGATCAGACAAACAAACAAACCTATTATTTATATGTAAGCGCCATTTTGTTGTCTTTTAGTAAAGTTTATAAAATTTTACTGGGTGTCCAAATTAAAATGGACGGTAGTGTACATCCACGTTAATTATATTACAACCAATCAAGTCACAGCCTAAGCACCTTGTAAGTGGTTTAAATTCCTAACGAAACGTTTAGATGTAACTTATTACATCGTAAATTTTGGATCAGTGTATTATTTTTCACACATTGGAGACAGTTGTAAATATATTTTCAATAATAACTCGATTTGCGTGACAAAACGTTTATTAAGAAAGTTACAATTGGAAAACATATAAAAATCCATACCAGTTGTATAAATGCAAAAAAAGGTATTAAAATCAAATTAATATACAATATAAAGAAATCAATAAAACGATTAATATAAAATGCCGCTTAACCCCTTAACTAAAGTCGCATGTCGCGCAGTATAAGTAAAATTACTGCCAGTCGGGCAGGCAAATATACGCCTTAGTTAACGGGATAAACAAAAAAAAAGTAAATCACTAATATTAATAAGTCAAAAATCCCAATATTACCTAATAATTGTTAACCCAATAATTGATTTAAACTAATTGTAGACAAGTCACTTATGGACCAACATAATTCTAATCAAAATTAAATCGAACTAAATAAAAGGTGTTTTCACGCACCTTTCGTTAAAATAAAGCTATAAAGTTAAGTATTTATAAAGGCAACGTTGTGGTCAGACTATAATGTTTATCTTCACTCTATTCAAACTAAAGCAGAGTCCTCGGATACATACTTAGGTATATGTGATGTATAATATAATAATTGAATACGTTTCATATATAAATACAATGACAAATCATAGCTATGGTATAAATTAATGATCTCGAATCGAAATAGAAAATAACCTTTCAACAATTCTAAAATGATTATTGTAAAAGAGGAGCCCCTTTTTTCTTATTTATATATATATATATGTATATATACAATAGATCAATTACTTACAAAAATACTATTAAAAACGTTGCTTATTATTAATTGTTTGTGAAAAAATCACTTAACTTATAGGGTAGCCACTAGGTGATTTTATTTAAGGCCACAAGTTATTCGAAAACGAGGGCTGCAGACGCATAACTCACGGACGAATCATTCATGTTCCGACACTGGCTTGATTGTGCATATTTTAAAAATTTTAAGCTAGCCGCCTGAGAGTGGTCGTTTCTTAATAATTCCTGAATTGCCTACAATAGAATCAACAAATTACTTTAAATACATTCACGTACGCACACGTTTGCTTATATACAAATAGGTATGTGCAGAGATGCGCAGGTGCAACCCGCGTCACGTAAGCAACAACTAACCTGCAGTAATATTCCAATAGGATGTCTACCACAAATTGTATTGCCATATTTTTTCAGATAATTGGTGAATTCGGTAGGGTTTAGTTTCTCGATAATATTCATCCCCTAGAAGAGGGCCAGTAAGTGAATATTAGTGCGTGGAAAAAGTGCTTTAAGGTTAGTCTCACCGCCCTATCCAGACCCTCGATTGATTGATATATACTGCCGTACGAACGGTCATAATAGGTATATCGAAATCGCTGACCCCAATGGCAGAAATCCGAAGATATCACAAAAAGGTTCTGAGGATCCGCTAAGTAACTGGACAAAATTCTACCGTAACAAGCTTCTCTCTCGGAACTCAAAGATCCTACTAATATTGGTACTATAGTAAATTGATGCCTGTAGCTGAAAATGACGGACTTATTCACTATTTCGTTGGGGCGAATCGTAAGTGCTCACTTTTCCATTACTTTAGCTATGTAAGGTAAATGCATTTCTATGCTGTGCTCGTTTTCGTCTGTATCCAAATCCATCCATTCAAACTGTCCCGACATCTCCAATTCAGCATTAACTAAAGCAAAAGTAGTGGTAAATATTACCAAAGTTGTTAATTCTTTTTTTTTTGTGTAACATTCTCCAGCTCCATAACCAAGTTTAGCAGATAATTGGGATTGTAGAATTTGTTTAAAAATAGCGAAATATAATTTTGATAACTCGTTCTAGTCTATCCACACCAATGTGAGTAGCTAATTTATTAAATATCCATACAGATTATTTAACCGAAACCAAGTGCAATAATAATAATAACGTTCAAATATCTTTTACCAACACTGTGTAAATGTTTTCCTTCTAAAGAAGTTTCTCGTCAAGAGTGAAAACTTTGACAGCAAAAAGTTATTTATTATTAACTACGTAAAGAAAATCGAAATTTCATGGCAATCTGATTTATTACAGAATATAAAGTATAAAAAACATTCTCAATATAATAAAAAAAGGGTTTACAGTATTTCCCGAAAGTATTAACACTTTCAATGCGCTGCAATTTTTTTCTAATCTGTAGGGGAATGAAAGATAGGCGGCTCGTCACGATGTCGTGATATCATGGCATGCGCACTGAAAGTGTTAACGTTGAAATTTTTAAGGAATTGAAAATGAAATATTTCCCTAAAATAATCTGTCATCCTCGTGTATCTTCTTTCGCAAAATTCGAATGCGCCATTGCTTTCGTACATCTTCCTACATTACATGTACTTCACACTACTTCTATTCAGTCCTCTAAGTTGCCTCAGACGAGCTTCCAAAAAAACTGTGTTACAACCATTGTAAAACAGTTGCAATTACCGCTCGGGTAGATTCATATTAAAAAGTAAAATTTTACAATTAAGGCTGAAATAAATTTCAAATTTAAAAACCACTCTTTGTCGACTAATGTTCTTCCAATAAAAAAAAAATTAAATGAAATAATCCTTACAGCAGTACTGCCCTGTCCTACTTAGTTTTCCTGCTCATTAACCCCTTAATTCAGGTACTAAGCCTACAGTGCGTTGTTGCCACATTTATGGCATCTTTCAATCTTCTCTTCCTACTAAATCCAAAACAGGAAACAGCCCTTAGTTCGTTTTCTGCAGAGGAGATTGAATTGATTAATACAACTAAGACTAATCTGAGAAATATAGAAGCGATTGGATATTGATAATTTGCCAAAAGAGCTTTTGGGATTATTTTCACAATAACTGTTAACGGCAGCAACATTATTAGGTTTAATAACAAAACTATGTAAAAATTAATATCTGTCCATATATAAGAACTGTAAGGGCGAAATCTTATATGTTTAAAAAAAAATTACAAGCAATTTTAGCACATAATCTACTTAATTTATTCTACTTCTTATAAGCAGCGAATATGACCCTCGCATTCAAAACTCTCTAAGCCAGGTAATTCCTTAAACTTTGTCTACATATATATTCCATGACAGTCTGAATATTATCAGCGATAAACATCAAATCTGCTAAAATTTGTCACGGAGCTAATTAATTATCCTAAAATCCTTAGTCAATTATTCAGACAAGATAGCGAAGATATGAGCAAAAAAAAATTAAAAATACATTTGATTGAAAGCATTCGGATTTTATCTGTGGAATATATAAACTGTTTGCTAAATAAACTGTGATGAAATAAATAAATAAAAGAAATTATTTATGTAATATTTTTTTTTTTTGAAATTTACTATAATAATGCAATGAGTCCGAGATTTTTAAATATCTTTCTGAAATATGTGTATATATGTATATAATTTTTTCGCAGTAATCGTTAGTAATTGCCTTATTTTAGGGGTTTTCTATTTGAATTTTATTTTCTTACACTCATCGAATTTGGTATTGAGCATAAGACTATTTTATAGAGTTAAACTCAGACTGGTCGCATTACTAAATTATACAGCGTGTGTAATCAACATAGTTTAGACATAGACGAAAATGCAAAAAGCAACCACACACAAAACAAAGCAACCCAAATGCTCAAATACACTAGCCGTATATGCAAATGCGTTAAAACTAAGGACAGCAAAAGCAATCACTACAAACTACAAACAATTATTTTGCTTGACAACTCATAACAACGTACATGCATTAACAAAAATATTGAAGCGCCCACAATATTGAACACAAAAAAAAAACATAAAATAATAACAAAAGCCCTGTCTATCCCAGTTAATTGGAATTCGTTGTATTTTTGTAGTCATCATTAACCTCCTAACTGGGTATTTTTGGATGGTACAACATGCTCGCCAATCTGTTTGCAGAACGAATTATTGCTCCCTGGCGGACAGTCTGTTAAACTCTGCGTGCGCATGCGTGAGTTGTAAAACAATTTAGAAATTTCATATTTCACCCTGTAAACATGTCCTTCTCACATTTCTAATGTGCGTGTGCATACGTCAAATGTCAAATAGGTATTCATCGAATTGCGCATGCGCAGTGTAGTTTCTGTTCTTCTCGTAGGTGCGTACGTATCATGTCCAATTAAGAGGTTATATCAACTTGTAAATTATATACAAATAAGTAAAGAAAAATATTCAAGCATATAGTAATTATATACAATACTTTATGTACAAATCTCCTTCTTGCCTGAATTAGTATTTTTTTTTTAGTGAAAAAAGTGCGTTAGAATTTTACCCTGAGTATCTACATGAAGATCATACAGTGGTGTACGATATTTTTGTGCACTAGACAAGGCACAACTTGATAATCGAACATGATGTGACGGACCCAGAATAAATACTCTTCTAACAACGACAGGACTTATCTGACGATATGCGTGTCCACCACAAGCTCCACAATACTGGTAACCAGCATGCCTTTCAAATTCAGTCAAATAATATTACTTGTTAAGTGTATTCGAGGGGGACTTACGGTGCGATAATTGCTCTAGCGGGCCCATGACTTAAGTCTGCTTGGTTTAGCCAATAATCTAATTGTCTCGATAGTTCAGCTCCTGCAAAAAGTAGATAATACGTGGTAAAATAAGATTTCTATAAGCTTACGTAGATGCATTTTGGGATTACCTGAATCTGTATACCAACTTCCAGCATGTACCGCTCTCCTTACTGGCATTTCAAGGCAATATTATAATAAAAACCAATATGCCCTAATTAATAAAATTGTTTACTTAGGATAAAATTAAAACCACAATACACAATTTCTATTAACCAGAGATATTAGAGATTACAGCAATGTTACAGAGGAATGCGCACGCTTAGGCAATTTTACGTGATTTCACCAGTCAATCAGCTGTTGATAACCTTACTACTGTCAATTGTCAAAACCGCTCCACTTTGTGTTTATATTGCAATTAATAAAATAAATTTAATGAAACTAAAATAATATCACATTACAATAGGAAATATCGTATAAATTGCTGATTTTATATTTTCATTCACTTTAAAATTAATACAAACATCGGATTTGTAAAGTTGTACAATGATGCCGTTCAAGTCGTGCCAGCGCTGGAACTTAGCGCTACCAGCGCCAAAACTGGCTGAATACGGCCATTAACATTAGCCAGATGATTCTTCAATGGCGAAATGAATTGTGTTATTAGTCGCGGCTGCGGCGGCGCGGCTGACGTAAAGTCAAAATAAAAATATTCTTTTAAAAATCCAAATCTCTTTTATTTATGTAATTCAAGTAAACTCTATATTAAGACTTTTTATAATAAGTAGTTCAATCGGCGTGTAACAGAATTTTTTTTCAATAACTATTAGATTTAAGCAATCTTTATCTTATCTTAAAAATTTTGAATGAACTTTAAAATGTAAAATTTAATTATCCTGCATATATTAGTAATTTCTCAGCAAAGCAAATCCCAAGTCGTATTAAAAAAATTCACGTTTTAATAAATATTAGCATAATTTGTATTTACAGCGCTAAACGAGCAATTGCTTGGAATCGCTAAAATTACTGAAAAAGGATGTGGGAATATAAAACATTATGCCCTCTACATCTAAGTACTGCAACTATATTATCATTGTGACAAGTAGAATATAGGCAGATTTCCGTAATACCAACACTGCACTTTATTACGTTACGGTTTGTCTATGCTTTTATTGCTTTTTATATTTGCGGTATTTGTTAATTTTTTGCAGGTAAGCAATATTTATGTAGCTTTAATTCGTATAAATAATAAACTAATCACTACTTCAGTCTTATTATGACCAGGAACAAAGCGATTTGGTAATATGTAACCAAATCTCCTAGTTTTCATTACGTGTTTTCTAGAATGTTTGCTATTCGAAGACCGGTATCTTTACGTTTTTTCTCTTCAGTGATCAGAAATATGGAAAAACACGAAGTTGTCCCCGACGTCATCGATACGGTGCCTGGAGAGATAGCCGAGGTTTGTTTCTTCAAATAATTTCTCATCATAATAACTTTATAATAATCTATGATGTTAGGTCAGCTATCCTAGTGGAAGTAAGGTTGATCTTGGTAACGTTTTGACGCCAACACAAGTCAAAGATGTACCATCTGTTAAATGGACAGCCGACAATAGTGCTTTCTACACTTTATGTATGACAGGTAACTATATATTTATATGTATGCTATTTGTTCATGACCAATACATAAATCTATTGATAGACCCTGATGCCCCAAGCAGGAAAGCACCTGAATTCCGCGAATGGCACCATTGGCTGGTTAGTAACATCCCTGGAGCTGATGTGTCTAAGGGAGAGACGCTTTCCGAATATGTCGGTTCTGGCCCCCCACAGGGAACTGGTATTTGGCCCAAAAATAATAAATTATTTCAGTAAATTTATGGTTTTGTTTTTGCAGGCTTGCATCGCTATGTGTTCCTTATCTACAGACAGAGTGGGAAATTGAACTTTGACGAGCCACGTTTAACTAACAGGTAAAATTTGATTCCCCTATGTTCTTATTCTCCTTAATTTATTAACTGTTAATGCAGGTCTGGAGATAACCGTGGAAAATTCTCCATCAGGAAATTCGCCGCCAAATACAATCTTGGACAGCCGGTAGCTGGGAATTTCTACCAGGCAGAATTCGATGATTATGTGCCAATTTTGTATAAGCAGCTTGGGGCATAGACTGAAAACGCGAAAATAGAGCTGGGATGTATAATAATTGTTTGTAATTGGGTATGCTGATAAAAAAAGAAAAGTGCAGTTACAAAGATAAGGTTTTTTTTTATTTGATTTATCCTTACATAATTATGTTACAATTATGAATAAAAATAAATAGAGGCTGAAGGTGAATGATTAACATTGTTAATTGTATGAATACTGGCCAAAGATCTATCATCCATTTTTTATTAATAATCAGATTCCTGCTGGAATCTCACATTCATGAAAAGTTAATAATTAGAATCGAACTAGAAGTATCCAGTGCAAGTTTGAATTTGGCGCAATTTCAAATTATCCATCAGTGACAGGCTGGTCTCTATATTTTAGTACAGTGAATCAGCAGTGGGGAGCGCTGTTGCGTTTACTTGAGATATAAACCACCAAATTTATAGTTCAGCTATTTACCACCAGGGGACGCTGATAGTTGATCATGTTTTCTTATTAGATAGAAATATCCTTTTGTTTCTATCTCTTTTTACGAATCCAGCTCAAATCAGCCCACGGAATCAGCCGTCAATATTGATTGGTACTATTTAAAACGTATTAGAAGCGTATTTATATATGTTTTTTTCGGAAGAATAAAAAGTCAATATTGTAAGTATTATTCTAGTTTATCTTTGAAAGTCGTTAATTTTTTAATGCCATTTATAAAATGTAAAGTGCCTTCACCAAAATATCCTCCAGGAACGGTTCAATTGTTTCGGACGGATTCTCGATCGCGAGGTCAGAACTCCATCTGAGATGTCCGGCGAGGTGTGCACGAGCGGCCAGAAGAAGAAGGGCAAGTCGAAACACGACCCGCACCGGTCAGGAAAGCATTCGGATATCGAAAGCGACCCCTCCGATACGTGCAACTCCCACACGACTAGAGGAGGCGTCAGGGTCTATAAGATTGTCGTGTTGGGGGACGGAGGTGTGGGGAAGTCAGGTAATCTCTTTCGTAAACGCTTCTATTTGAAAGTAAATATTATTTATCATTTGTTAGCGGTCACATTACAATTTGTGAGTCACAGTTTCATTGATTATCATGATCCAACAATCGGTGAGTAATTGTGTGCATTTTTAATTCCTCTCATTCTTATTCGTTCGTTTAATACACAGAGGACTCATACCAGCAGCAAGCTGTCATCGATGGGGAACCGGCTTTATTGGATATACTGGATACAGCTGGACAGGTTGATTGTATATAAACTTCCTTAATTCCGATTAAGTGCTAGGTTTGGATGATACATGATTGTTTTTCCAGGTGGAATTCACGGCCATGAGGGACCAGTATATGCGATGCGGCGAAGGTTTCCTTATATGCTACAGCGTGACGGATCGTCACAGTTTTCAAGAGGCGCTGGAATATCGTAAGCTCATACAGAAAGTTAGGGCTTCCGAAGATATACCGCTGGTATTGGTGGGCAACAAGTTCGATTTGCAAATGCAAAGGAAGGTTACTACGGAAGAGGGAAGGACCCTAGCGAGACAATTCGGCTGCCCATTTTACGAGACCTCGGCCGCACTCAGGACATACGTCGATGATGCTTTCCACACCCTGGTGCGTGAGATCAGCTCCGGGCGAAAGAGCATCAGAGATCTCGTGGGTCAAGGGGCGGGAAGATGCATAAGTATAGCAAGTGGTGGAGGTTGAGAAGTATCTTCTCTATAGTTTTTAAGCGCAAAAGGCGCGGAAATTACCACCTCTCTTAAAACAGTTTGCTTCCCTTCCTATCTTCTACGTGTTTCTTTTGGGGTATTGCCTTATTGGATCTATCAGTTTATTAAATTCATTTCTGGGAATCACGAGAAAAAGTGTTTAAAATATGTGTATAGTAGGTACATACATTAGAAACAACTTTTTTTTTTAAGCTAGAAGTGCCAAATACTATTTTTTTATTTGCTTACACTTATTTTTAATAACTAATCCAACACAAAAGCACGCGAAACTAGTCATTAATCTAATGCTTTATTTATTCTAGTCCTGTATAATAATAAAGAGGAAATGTAATTATGAGGCGGCTCATAAGAACGTAGAAACCCGGTGCGAGAACATCATTTTGACGATTTTTTTAGTAGCGAGGAATTGGCAGGTCGACTTAGCCTTTGATTAAAAAGACGTAATCGCAAAACGAAAGCAATTCTAACCCTAACCTGCCCTCGTAAAATAACACCGGGGTACCAATTTATTGTTTATAAATACAGTACTGGTCATGGAATTTCAAATTGACGACTTAAGTTTTACTCACAGAAAGGTTGGCAGTCGTTGAAAACCATTTAGGAGCATGCGCACTTTTTAATGATTAATTTTTAGGGATTACCGTTTTCAACGATCGCGAATCATTGTTTAAATAAAACTTCTATAAGCACAATTCTTGTATATCATTAAAATTCTTCTATGACCCGTAGTGTATAATTATTTATTACTATAGTAAGTGGCTGTGAAATATAATTGTAAAACCACAAACAATCACCACAAAATCATTTATTGCTATTTGATCTATTGCAAATATTTTAAGCACTGCGATGGAGAACTTACTTTTCACACACACCTTGTTATTTTAATTTTAATGCGCTACAATGATACATACTTACGAACAAATATTAAATTATGTAATTTTAACTTTATTTCTTCAAGGCATAATAAGGCATTTACTAATTACATGCAGTGTCTCAAGAAAATTCCCCCGGAATTATCTTGGGAGACGCTGCAAAATCGTTATTTATTATTAGACTAGGTGCATGTTACATGTCCTTCCTTATATTGATGTTAATACTATTGTTATTATTGGAGTAATTCTATCTTTTTGGACGTAAATTTGTAATTATATACATTATTAGCCTTCCTCGTATGGAATTTGTCTTCGCTTTAGGAAATTTATGTTCAAAAAGTAGCCGGTCAATGTATGTATTGATGTACTTCCAAATGATTCGATGTAACATTAATGCTGACCAAGTTTTCGGAACGGATAAAAGTGTGACAAAGGTGAAGCGAGCAAGTTATTTTTATATTACATTTTTTACTACATAACAATGTTGAGAATAGTAGCAGATATACGGTCTTCTCGTTTGCGATTTGAGCAACTTCACGAAATTGAAATTCAAGTTTTAATGAAGTTCATTCCATTTTAAAATAATAAACTACGATTTTTTATATATATATACACATATATGCATTGTGTTCAAAACTCCCAAAGCATTTATATTAGTATTAACTGGTTAAAGAGTAAGTTAGCGTCATAAGAAGTGAAAATGAAAAAAAAAAAAAGTGCGGGTTTAAAGTTAATAAAACGATAATAATTGTTTGTCCAGTTTGTATTTCTAATAATAAATATGATCGGTGTTGGAACATTGAGTCGTATTTAGTTTTTAAATCACAAAAATGTCATAGATTTTGTGAACAAAGCAGTTTCGATTGCTCGAAGAAGATGAATCATTAACGTGTACTAGTAGTAAGCCACTGCTTTATTCACATAACAGCGAATATCGTTTACCCTGACTGTCATCACAAGTAGTACATGTGTTAATGTAAAATAATAGTGGGACATGCGCCCCACTTTTTATGATGTTTTCCGGCTCGTGAATAAGTGGCACACAATTCGATAGAAATAAATAAATTTGAATTTCCCATACAATTATTTTTAGTAATTTCATCTAATATAAGGTTTGTTCGCTGGTGCTACACTTTCCACACTGACTCCTACTTAAAACAGGATAAAAGATTTACTCTTTATGCATCTGAGAAAGAGACAATATGCACCAGTGTAATTGGTGTAACACCAGCGAACAAACCTATAATGAATGAAAGATAATTGGAGGTAATTTAAATTTATGGCTAAAGATGGCCTTACGAAATATGTTTTGAAAATTTCTCGTTTGTTTCTCGCCCATTACTTATCACTCGGTTACTCGTTCAAATACATCTGTTATTTATTTATTTATACAAATAGATTGTTGTCTATATGGATAAATGTGAAAACTATAATATATGTATATCAGTGTTAAAGATGTGAAAAAGTATTATCGAACATAAAATAATATTATTTTTTACTACTTGTTTGATGAAAATAAAAGTTTTTGTTAGAATTTGCACACTTTTTTTTTTGTCACGTTAAAATATTTAAAGCTTATTTTGTCATATCTTCCGTTGAACTTATTTGGCTCCGTACATCATATCAGCATGCCTGACTTAGGCCTATATACTGTTCACACCGCTTCTACCGTAATGGGTACGTTTCTACGCGCCTGTGCATCATCGGCGTTGATTCAAATGGACTTTCACAGTTCAAAACTAACTGCTCATTCTCTATAAAGGTCCTCCTGATAATACTATGGCGTCTGCGCCGCTTAAGCTTATCCGGTTTTCTCGATCCTATCGGGACACTGCAACCTATAATGAGCCCAAGCAAACAACCAGTTGTAAGCATCACAATTACGGATATTATTGGCGAAAGTTCAATTATCTGCATCAATAATTCCCGTTCCTGAAACGGCCGTTCAGTGCAGTTGTAGATTTTGGACGCTTCAGTATAGTCATCCTCCTCTTCGTACATCCAAAGGTTGTTCTCTTGTACAGTGCCCTCAATTGCCATCATCTTCTGAGATTTCTCTACGTTTGGGGGTTTCTGTTGGGAACAGGGATCTACGTAACTTATGCCGGCACTTTTTGCATATTTCTTTAGATCGTTCATAGTTTTCCCGCAGTTGAATGGATTCTCATTCAGAGTTAATACGTGAAGATACGTTGAAGGCTTCAACAACGCGGGATTCACCTCGATTAAGAAATTCCCGTCCATTTTTAACACTTCCAAAGCTGGTAATTTGGAGAAAGCGACTTCACTAAGTTGCGTCAGTTTACAATAGGAAATATCCAATATCTGCAACATAGGTCATTATTGAAAACAAAAATTCTTGAGCTCCGTTTACACCGGCATGTTAAGCAACAAACTTAACGTGTCGGTGCAAATAGCCACGAGGGATTCAAACGAAGTTGTACACCAGAAGAAAATAGAAACTGCTGTATCATTGCGTCACTTATTTATTCGTTTTTAGATGTAATTATTATGCAGAAGAAATCTATAATAAGCACTTACCCGTAAACTTTTGCTTTCCAGCAGAGACTCATTAGTTCGCAATTTGAAGAAATTATTATTGTTCATGTAGAGCTCCTTGAAATTAGGCAAATTGTTGAACCATTCGTGTAAAATATATTCGATTATGTTGAAAGACAAATCGATAGTTCGTATTTTGTTCAGATTCTTGAACGCATTCATGTGCATATGCCCTATTTTGTTGTGGGAAATATTAAGCGATTTTATCGACTTCAATCCCAAATTCTGAAACATCAATAGCTGTTATGCGGATACCAATTTTGTTTGACAATGCCTCCAATAAAAAGGGCACATGTGTTCGAGGGAATCCCTTTCTTTTTCCGCGTATAATTATATTGATAAATTTTATTAATTTAGATAATGAAAAAAAAAAATACTGTCCTCATTTAGCCGTTTATCAATAATCTTTGAGTATGTATTGAAACCTTTTCTATATTATCAATGCAATTGTTCTATATTAAATAATTAAAAAAAAAGAAAATACGTGGAAAGAGCTATACAGTTAAAGTAATTAATACAGCCTATTATTAACGTATGAAACAATTCTATTACTTACCGTAAATTCATCCTCAAATAATACGCTTATTTGATTGTTTGAAATATCTAATATTTCAACACCAACCGGTATATCATCTCCTATATTCATTAAATTTTGATTCGTACACTTCACCCTCTTCCAATTCATGGGCTTATCACAGATACAATTTTTAGGACAGTTTATAATACTGCGCGCTTGCACCCAACCGCAAATCGTCACGATTAATAAAAATCTCATTTTGACGACGTTCAATTTGCGTTCAATATGTTACTAGACAAAATATCATTCTTGCATGAATATATAATTGTCTCACAACATATTAAAATACAATATGATACACAGGTAAAAATTAGGGTTTCGCACAGATAGCTAGATAGCTGATAAGATAAATTTCTTATGTGGCTGATTATGTTCAAGCTAAAAGATGAATCAACAATATAAATATAAACAACTAGCATACAGTGATATCTCCTAAATGTAAATAACAAAACGGAAGGTTAAATATCATTTATGTAGAGAAGGTGGGACGATTAATGTTAGTTTTTATTAATTAATATGAACTAAAAAATGCGGCTAATCTTTATGGTGCCTATTTAAGTAATTTGATAGAAATATTGACTAAATAAATGATCTCGTTTGATTGAAGGATTCACAGCAAATTAAGTTATTAATTTTTCTATATTAAAACATTTAAAATTGTGTGCTCTCTGTGCCTATAAAGGTAGTCATTTCAAAAACACGCAGCAGATGTCAAGAAATACACTTCATTATTTTATGAATTATTATATTATTATTTTTTTATATAGGAAATTTTAAATGGGGTAATTTGCTGCTAGTAATAAAAAAGCGTATACATATATATGGTAATATAATTTTTTTTAATTTTCGAATATTTTTAATGTACAAAAACAAATTAATTGTAACTATGTGTAAAATCAACCTATAGAATACTTTACATGGTGTATAAAATACAATATATACTAAGTTCGGAGTTCGGCTACAAAAAATATTGTAGGTAATAGATTGGATGAAAAGGAACAAAAATACACATTTAACAGAGATAACATGCGTTTACTGAGTTTCAATAGTAGTAATATAATTTGAGTCCATCACTGGTAGTTTCTTTTTTTTTTTATTAATTAATTAATTAACAGTCTTCGATCACAGTAATAAAAGCAAAAGGTATATTTAAAGAATATGGTATCGTTTCAGCAGAGCTAGAGAGGTAAGTATTTGAGGAGATTCGTTAGAAAGAATCCACATTTGCACAGGAAAAGGTACTCCAAATTTCCGTAGGTAATTTCCTTATTTTAAGTGGAATGCTATTTAAGACAGAAAAATCCCTAGACATTACGTATGTAAAATTCACCATTTAAGTCTATAGCATCGTTCCACTAATTTTCAAACATCGAATTTTAGAATTGAAAGAAAGGCAATCAGTATGTTATTCATCATCGAATGATTATCAAGTTAATGGAGTTTTTCAATGAAGGACTAGGGTATATAAAGTCAGGATTTGTCATGCGCAGGTGCGGAAAATCTGAAGAACTGAGCCGAGATGGCAATACGGGGTTCTTCAAAAGAACTGTAGGAATGTTGTATGTATGTGACGAGATGGGCGTTACAAGACGACATATACGATTAATACTAATTTTCTCAACACCGTCAGTTCTTTTAATCCAATCTGCCTCAATTTGTATCCAAATTCCTTACATTCTCCATATGTAAAAAAGAGAATAGGGAAAACACCTAACACACATAATAAGTAATTAAAACCGTCCAGATCACATGATAATGATTTTTAGTTTGCTTACGCTTATTTAGATTTATTATTTAATTATAGTTATGAAGTTTTAATAGTTATTTTGATCACTTTCAGTGTTCAAAGAGAAGGTACAATGCATACTAAAACGCCGCTCCTTTTTAACAATGCGTATTAATCTTATATTTTAAGGGAAAATTAATTGCTCCTTACATACATATATATAAATACATCGGAATAATTATAAGAATAAACAATCAGGAGAAACAAATCGTATCCACACGTAAATGTTGTTTTTTTTTTACTTTTACTATTTTTGTTTTCACATAAATATTGCATCACTTTGTAGATTGTCGGTCAATTTTTTTGTAGGAAATGTAAGTCCACAGAACACTATTCACACGTGTGCTAGCAAGTGGTCTCGAGTACCGGACATTTACAAATTGTTAAACATACCGAAGACAAGCCGTTGCACGATGGAAGAGATCTGGTTTTTGACGGTGCCTGCGGCCTGGAACGGGGTGAATTCTGCACGCTGCTGCACTGGCGCTCGGCCCTAGCCAGTATGCTGGACAGCGCGCGCAGCGTGTTATGTGACGAGGCTGCGGGCCGGTTCGACACCAGACCCGCAACCCCGTGCTAGAGTAACTTCTCCCCAGTTGAGCTCGACGTACCGGAACTTATCGTACATTCATCGACGCCAAGCAATTGTCAGTTGACTAATTCCACGTTTACGAATTGTTTCAGTCTTTCCAGGTACGCAGTGTATAGTTCGACGTCATTGTGACCTGCGCCCTATAAAAAAAATCGAAGTGCTTTTAAAATTTCCAAAATTTCGACCTAATTGTGCATTGAATACGGCATGAGCGTGTATAGGCGATTACTCAGTCTAGAAGACGATAATAACCGATCCTTATGATAAAAAAAAAATGTTTATTGCTTTAATACATTTTTAAATATCTTGCGGACGGCCATAATTAAATTGACGTGATTTGATATCTACTTTAAGATTTACTCTACTCTCCAGTACCTGCATTTCGCATCTTCATAGCTTGCGCGGCCCGTAGACCCGATTATGCTATCCAAACATTTGGTATTAGCTGATAAGGAACAATAAATCTCCTATTACGTTGAATCTGTTCAAGCGACACGGACCTTTAAAACGGATAAGAGAAGTCTACCTGATCCCTCTTATCAACTTTAGCAATAAAAAACTACGTGTTATGCGAATATTATACTGATTAACGTTGTGTGTGCAATAATAATAATGAACGATAACTAGATAATGCGTTTCGCGCGACAAAACTGATCTCGAAATCATCATTTTGCGACTAAAAAAAATATATTGTGACACCAGGTGTCTCAACTCACAGCTCCTGCTCTATAGCTTTTTCATTTATAGACGCTATTTAATCAAAATCTAAATGTAGTATTCACTGACCATTTGGAATTCATTTAAGCTAAATTTTTATTTCTTATTACATCCTGTTTTACCCAAAATTATGAAATTGAAACATTTAAATAGAACACTATAACCGCGGAAATGATACCGCATTATGAAAAATTATGTTTTCCGAAATTACCTACAATACAAATATATAAGAACATACAAGATGTTTCATTTAAAAATTCAAAATTTATTAATTTCCGGTAAAACAGGAAGTCATAATATAAATATATTGGTTGAGTAATTGAAAATATATTGTGTAACTACAAGATTCGGAACCATATTATAAAATATCTATAAATAAAATGGTGATAGGGTGGAACACCAAATATGTAACCACTAACATTGTTTTCTTTTTTGAATATGTATATATCATAAACAATGTCGATAGTAAACAAAAGACATTTCTTATCCTAATCACAAGCATTCCCAGACGAGATCCGGATCTGATATTCTGTGGCATGAAAAAACAATTGGAGAATTACCACACAGGCAAAATGTTATTATCGATTCTATAGTCAACGTTTTACGCAGCACAAAATAAGTGTGCAATTGCCGCTACCGTGTTATGATGTCCGTGTGTATTTAATAAATAAAATCGATAGTATTCAGGCTACACTCACATTCAATTTAGGTGTGCTTTTATCTTTAATGTGGCTTTCCTATAGTTCACTGGGATTAATATGAGTGTTTAAATGGTTTATTAAAACAAAGAACTGATTTTATAATCAAGTATTGACAATTTTTTTCCCCTGTTTGATTAAATTTTTATTTTAATGTTTTTGTTTTCCAAAAAGATTACATATTCACTGAGAAAAGGTATATATATAAAAAAAAAAACAGTTGCGCGTATGCGCTATTCGAGATGTTTCACATTAATATTTAATCAGAACTTTTTTTATCAAAATCTATCAACAGGCTTGGGTTTACGCATAGGATCAGTGGTATTAATTCTGCAAACACCACAGCATTATTATTAACATTTTATCTCACACTGGCTCATGCAAAATAAATAAATGATTGATTAACTAAATAAAGGAAATAAATTACTATTTTCGCTTCTAATGAAAAAAAAAAAAAAACTAATTAGCAAATAATTGCATGTAACTTACTTCAACCCACAATGGTTCTACAGCCTTGGGACACCTTTCGAAAATTGTAAGCCCATGCGAAAAGTCTATAACTTCATCTTCTGTGCCATGGATAACTAGTGTGGGGGACGTAACTTTTGGTACCTTATCAATACTAAATTAAAAGTAACATTTTCAATCTGCTTTGTATGTAAGAATATTGAAATAAAATTACCTTGGGAAAGCATCGAAAAACCACGTCCTCTTCGTATTTGGAAAAGCAACTCTCATCCCAGACATCAGTGGAGAATGTAGGATAACAGCACCCACTTCGTATCTGGCAGCTAGGTCCACTGTCGGGACAGTGCCGATACTCTGGCCGTACAGAATGATATTTTCTGGACTGATGCCATAACGTGTTCTTAATGCCAGCCATGCAGCATCTATGTCTGCATACAAGTTCTTCTCTGACGGTTTCCCAGCACTGACACCATAACCCGAATAATCATAACTAAATATATTACAGTTGATGCGAGAACCTAACCCCAAGTAAAAACTACTCATTTGTCCTAAATCCACGGCGTTACCATGCGAAAAAAGTATGGTAAATCTGGCAGTGTTACTACAGCGAACATATAAACAACCTATTTTATTTCCACGGTTAGTTCTTGTATAAAAACCTTCCACTTTTTCTTTATCTTGGTCAGTATATTGCCATTCAGCCCTTTCAGTTAAAGTTAATACATATTTCCCTGTACCATCGGCGAGGAAATCGTACGTTGGTTCTGGTGGTAGAAATGCCAGTTTTGCAGCTATTTTGCTTGGACAGGGCGGACAGCAAAACAAACAACAAAACTCACTCAAACTCAAACCATTCATTTTTAAGTAAACATAAAGCAATATTTAACTAATCACTCAAGATAAATATATTTTCATATAACACTTAAAATAATAAGGTTTGACATGCATTGTTGACAACGCTATATATACGTTCCAGTATGGTTCCAGACAGAGTATTCATTTCAGTATAGGCAACATAATCTAATGTCATTTGATCTACGCTCAAACTGAATATAGCATCGAATTACTCGCATCCTCACAATTAATAAAAATATTTTTTATTGATATCTGTAATTGTTATTACTACTTTACCGTCTTAAAAGATAAATTGTGATATTTTCATTTGCAATTTAATACTTCTCGATATATGTTTGTTTATTTTAAAATTTTTAAATTTTTGGCCACGTGGATAATGTAGGAATCTTTAACGCGTGAAAGTTAACTGTCAAAAGTGACAGTTGTTTCCTACAATTATCTGTAGTTTTCTATAATAAGGAATTTAATTTTACAATTTATAATTATTTACGTATTATTCATATTTAATATATTTACATCTTCATTCATTTTTATTTTATTCCATTATTTAGAGAATTCGCTGTCTAAAAAGACAAAAAATTGTGTATAATAACGAACCGGAGTGACTAGTCAGAAATGGATACTATCGCATACGGATCGTGAGTTTGTAAATATCTACTAAGGTTTCGTGTCTTATCATTTGTGTTTCGACTACCTCGAGATACTATTACCCGGTCGTTACTATCGTAACAAATCCGGTAGATAATAATTACAATAACAAATTAATATAACAGTGTCAACTATACATCATAATGGCTGATGTCTTCATTTATTAATACACATACTATGGTTGATAGAGCTAAAAAATAAATAACGAAACGAGAACTAATTAGTAGGGGCTGTATTAAAGGACTTAACAAAATGGCAAGTGTATCTTATCAAATTGCCAATCTTCTTGAGAAGGTTTGTTTTTATATTGTTTTAAAGTGCACCTGTAGTATTGGTATTCTATTATATTTAGATGCAATCAAACGATAAGGATTTCCGATTTATGGCAACTAATGATCTGATGACTGAACTGCAAAAGGATAGTATTAAACTTGATGATGATTCTGAGCGGAAAGTGGTTAAAATGTTGCTGAAACTGCTGGAGGATAAGAATGGGGAGGTCCAAAATTTAGCTGTCAAATGGTAAGTAAATAGATCAGTCTCATACACAATTTTTTTAATCTCTAATTTGAATTGTAGTTTGGGACCTCTTGTTAATAAGGTTAAAGAATATCAAGTTGAGACTATCGTCGAATCACTTTGTTCGAATATGATATCTGAAAAAGAACAACTCCGTGATATATCCAGCATTGGGTTAAAGACTGTCATTTCTGAATTACCCCAAGCACCTGGAGGATTATCTGGAAATATATGTAAAACTATCACTGGAAGACTGACCACTGCTATTGAGAGGGTATGCCTTTTTCTTATTTATATATGGACTTATAAGTAGGGTTACCATACGTCCGTATTTTCTACGGACAGTCCGTATTTTGTAAGCCTTGTCTGTAGATTATAAACTGTCTGTAGTTTGTCCGTATTTTTTTCTAGTTTCCAATTTGTCATACTCAAGTCGTACTTTTGTTATTTTATAGTTATTTTAGCATTCAAACTTTCGTATGATGTGTGTTAACATTGCATTTCCAGTAGCATCACGTCTGAAGAGATATATATCTATATTTTTATATAATAATATTAATAATTAAACAATATGTCTCAAGTGAATATTGAAGAACATTTCACAGAATGTTAATTGATATGGTGCACTGTCCGTATTTTTGCTTTTGAAAATATGGCAACCCTACTTATAAGGAACATCTTATTTCTGCAACAGCTTGATTTTTTATGTTTTTTCCAATTCCTTTTCAAAATTATTGAACGAAAGGCCTTTTATTTAATTGAAATGAGCTGTATTTATTTAAAGTGGCACCACAAATGTGTTAATAAATATATCATTTCAGTATAGTCAAGTTGTATTTTATGAAATATTTTTGTAGCAGGAAGATGTGTCAGTGCAATTGGAGGCTTTGGATATTGTTGCTGACTTGCTCTCCAGATTCGGGAATGTATTATCATCTTACCATGGTAACATTTTGAGTGCTCTCTTACCCCAGCTATGTTCCCAACGGCAGGCCGTCCGGAAGAGGACCATCGCGGCTTGCAGCAACTTGGTGTTATCGTGCAACAATGCTTTATACTCAAAACTGATAGACCACTTATATACCGGTTTGCGCAGTAAAGCGAATAACACGCAGAAACGTACTTACATACAATGTTTAGCCGCTGTTTGTCGACAGTCCGGCCACAGATTCGGCGAACACATTGAGCACTTTGTGCCGTTGATCTTGAAATATAGTAACGAAGACGACGATGAGCTGAGGGAATTTTGTCTGCAAGCATTCGAATCGTTTGTCAATCGCTGCCCGAAAGAAATAACACAACATATTCCGAATGTAAGCCAATTTAATTTTACCATATGTCATATTCCTTTTACTTATAATCGCATGTTATTTCTAGATAACCGATTTATGTTTGAAGTACATGACTTATGATCCGAATTATAATTACGATGATGAAGATGAGGATAACGATGATCGCTGTATGGATGTTATAGAGGGTGAAGACGATGATGAGGAGGAAAATGATGAATACAGCGATGATGACGATATGAGCTGGAAGGTTAGAAGAGCAGCTGCTAAATGTTTGGAAGCGGTTATTTCCAGCAGGATAGAATTGCTTTCCGAATTTTATAAAACATTATCATCTGCTTTAATAGCTAGATTTAAAGGTAAATATAATATTACCATCTGTTTGGTATTTTCTTCTTGGTTCTTCTTTGGAGGGATTGATTATTATTTCTTTTTGTATATATTGAAGGAGATAATGTCATGTTCATTCTATGCCTTTTTTTTTGTATTATATGAGGTCATGATAGTTTGCCTGTCTTTTTTGTCAAACTGTTTTTGTTACTAATTTCATCTGCTTTAAAAACTAGTATGGTTGCTCAAAAAAAAAAAAAATGTGAAATGAAAAATATTTAGTCAACAAAATGAAAATAATTTTTAGAAATTATATTAATCTCTTTAGTTACGCAGACGTACAAATAGCCCA
The DNA here is from genome assembly GCA_004143645.1 of Protaetia brevitarsis. Classification (NCBI taxonomy): domain Eukaryota; kingdom Metazoa; phylum Arthropoda; class Insecta; order Coleoptera; family Scarabaeidae; genus Protaetia; species Protaetia brevitarsis. The sequence continues at coordinate 3,114,194 of RXPK01000153.1, read as the reverse complement.
ACACGGTAATAACAATGGCTTGTCTTTTAGAGAGGGAAGAAAACGTCAAATCAGACATATTTTACGCATATATGGCCCTATTAAAACAAACAAAAGCTTCCGTCAGCGCGAACATTGACCCCGATTCCATGGAACAAGAGACGCCCCTCTCTTTGCTACAACAACAGGTACCTTTCATCGTGAAAGGTGTACACTCGCAAATGAGAGAGAAAAGCATAAAAACCCGCCAAGACTGTTTCTCACTATTGAAGGAGCTATGTAACGTCCTTCCCGGAGCTTTGGCCGGCCATATTGGAGAATTAATACCTGGTATTCAGTATTCACTCGGCGAGAAGAATTCCAGTAGCAATATGAAAATCGACGCCCTATCCTTCATATACTGCCTCTTAACGTCACACCCCCCTGAAGTTTTCCACCCTTTTATACCAGTTCTGCTCCCGCCTGTCATCAATGCCGTCGGCGATAATTTTTATAAGATAACGGCCGAGGCTTTGAACGTACTCCAAGAATTGGTGAAGGTTATCAGGCCATTGAACATGCCTTCGAATTTCGACTTTACACCATTCGTTAATGATATCTATATGTGCACGTTGATACGGCTGAGAGCTTCCGATATCGATCAGGAAGTGAAGGAACGTGCTATCTCGACGATGGGACAAATTATCTGCAACCTCGGAGACTACCTCAGCAACGAATTGTCCGTATGCCTGCCTCTGTTCCTGGATAGGCTTAGGAATGAAATTACGAGATTAACAACTGTGAAAGCTTTAACTAAAATAGCGGGATCTCCCCTAGGTATTCACTTGTCGATAATCGTAAGTAAATTATTATTATATATATATTATATCTTCTTTCGGGGACGAATTGAAATGCCTAACTCACTTGTATCCTGAACTTTGTAAAGAGTGTAATGGCTGTTATATTGAATGAAAAATGTACTAGAAAAATATCGAAACACGTATGGAAATTATGAATGATTATTGAATTTAAGTAAAATAAAGTTTGGAATGCAAGCCAGTTAGATTAGTTTTTCAATTCCTTCACAAAAGAAGCTGAGAAGTACAATATAGGCCACGGAGAAGGAAATAATTTATATATTATAGTTAGTTCTATTATTTCCCATTTAGAAAGACGCTGTACCTATCTTGGGATCGTTCTTACGTAAAAACCAAAGAGCTTTAAAATTAAGCACGCTATTGCTATTGGATTGTTTGATAAAGAATTACACCCAATCTTTAAATGCGGATCTGTTACAACACGTGATCATCGAAATACCCCCCTTATTGGACGAATCAGACCTACACATCGCCCAATGGACTTTGGTGATATTGAAATCGATTGCGGAAGTCTATCCCAGAGCGCTCGTCCGAAGAATATGACCAAACACATTTTGCCGGAGATTATGAATCTCGTTAAATCGCCACTATTACAGGGTGAGCGATGTTTTAATGAAAAAAAAAAAGAACGGGCCGATCTGACAATGGCGCTTTTCAGGGGCCGCTTTGAATTCGATGTTGGACTTCTTTCAAGCCTTGGTCGATTGTCGCATACCAGATTTTTGCTACAACGAACTGCTCGGTATGCTTATCTCGCCTTTCAGCAATCCTGGAAATAACCAAACTCTACATAAGCAAGCGTATTATTCTTTGGCGAAATGCGTGGCAGCTATAAGTGTGAAGAGCTCGGACAGGGCGCTGACTATTATATATCCATTCATTTACGACGTACAGAATGCCAGGAGCGACGGGCAGCATATTTTCTCATTGCTCGTTATTGGCGAGATTGGGCGCAAGATGTGAGGAACCCATATTTAGAATTTTAAGTTTTACTATGAATTCTAACTTGATGAGAAAAAAGTGGCTATTTTGATCAATATCTTCTTTATTTATGTTACATAAATTTATCAGCCATGTTTCGATCAGTTGGAAACCAATATAAAATCGTCAAATGAATAAAAATGTAAAACAAAACATGGTGAAGTTAATACAAATACAATGGAATAAAATAGCAAACGTTTTAAGTTAAGTTTAACTTAAATATTTGTTATTTTGTCTTTTCCCCCTTTTTTTTTGGAAACTGGCGTTACTTTAAATATTTTTAAACATTCTGGAAACCGACCAGTTGCTAAGAATAAATTGACAAAGTGAGTCAATTCAGTTTTACCTAATTTAAGAGGGACACCATTCAAACCGTAGAAATCAGTTGTAGCTTTAGAGCTGCTCAAATTATCAATAATTATACCCACTTGGACTATATCGATTGGAGACAGAAAAAAAAAACGAACATTGCAAATAGTTAACTGGCAATCCTTTTAACTTTTCAGAATTTAGTTTTCCTACATTACTTTCAATAAAGACTATTATTATCAAGACCAAAGATTTAAAAGGATAATGTTCAAAATAGTCGCCTTTTTCTCATCAAGTAAATATTATAAGAGAGAACTTAAATCAGAAAGATATAAATTTTATATTTTCCAGCGATCTCACGTCTGTCGATAAATTAGAACAGGATATAATACAATCCTTCTCAGCGGTGTCGGAAGAAATAAAATCTGCAGCGAGTTACGCATTGGGAAGCATCTGCATCGGCAATTTACCGTATTATTTGCCGTTCATATTGAATGAGATACAAAACCAACCAAAACGTCAATACTTATTGTTACACTCGTTGAAAGAGGTGGCTGGATTTTCTAAATCGGAAGAATCGAAATAATTATTCGATTTTCAGATTATAACTTGCCTATCTTCGACCCCGGAAGGCGTGAGGGTATTATTGCCATTCGTCCCGGCGATTTGGCAACAACTATTCTTGCACTGCGAGTGCAGCGAAGAGGGAACGAGGAATGTTGTGGCGGAATGTCTTGGTAAATTAACACTGATCGATCCGGCAAATCTTCTACCTAAATTACAAGAATCGTTGGCGTGCCCTTCACCGTTGATGCGAACTACCGTTGTGACGGCTGTTAAATTTACGATTTCAGATCAACCGCAGAAAATCGATCCGTTATTACGGCAATGTATCGGACAATTTTTGAATACCTTACAAGATCCTGATTTAAACGTACGCCGTGTAGCGTTGGTCGCTTTTAATTCAGCTGCCCACAATAAACCTTCGTTAATTAGAGATTTGCTAGACTCGATTTTGCCACAACTTTATAGTGAAACTAGAGTGAAGGTAAGAGTTTGTTTAATCAAAACTTCTACCACTAAGTGTAAAGATTGCCAACTTTGTTAGTTTTTAATCATTATATTTTTTGCCTACTTAATTTCATCCAATAAGGATCTTTCTTCCAATTTAACACATAAACAGTAATGTTTCATTTTAACCCGTTTGTACCCACAGTACTCATTTGAGTACAATTCATTAATCTCTTACCTCAATCAAACAAATGTTTGACCAAACTATGTCGTTATTTTTCCCCTTGTTGTCTTCATTTACACCAATATTGAGGATGTTATTGGTTTTCACAGAGGGATCTGATACGAGAAGTGGAAATGGGTCCATTCAAGCATACGGTCGATGATGGTTTAGATATTCGAAAAGCTGCTTTCGAATGCATGTATACCCTATTAGATTCTTGCTTGGATAGGATCGATATATTCGAGTTCTTGAATCACGTGGAAGGTGGCCTAAAGGATCATTATGATATTAAAATGTTAACTTACTTGATGGCAGCACGTTTGGCTCAAATTTGTCCTGGTGCAGTACTTCAAAGTAAGTTGTTCGCGTTCCAGAGCGAATTTAACGAATATAAATATGAGATCGCCTTTTTATTTATTTTTTCTTTCAAGGATTGGATAGACTTGTCGAACCGTTACGGGTAACTTGCACTATGAAAGTAAAAGCACATTCCGTTAAGCAGGAGTACGAAAAGCAGGACGAATTGAAACGCTCCGCAATGAGGGCCGCTTCCGCCCTGTTGAGCATACCGGATGCCGATAAAAATCCACACTTGAGCGAATTTATGGCGCAGATACGGAATTCGAGCGACTTACAGGCCATCTTCGATTCGATCCAAAAGGATAACATCAGTAGCCATCACGACTGCTTCATGATGGATCAGAGTTAAAATGTTTTGTATACTCTAGTTTCTGTTCCTATAAGGATATTTAATTAACACATAGTTCTTAAGGTTTTCAGTTTTCAAATAAATAATACAAAAGTCATATATTAATTTGGTTTTTTAATATTGAAGAAAAAAATAAATTGCTCTGATATTCTGTACAACTGATATGGCGTGTATTTATTTTTCTTTATTCTTCGTGGGAAAATATTTGTAAGGAAATTAACTAACAGCGGTGTAATTTTCTTTAAATATATTGTATATTTGTGTTAGGAACAAAGTTGTTTCTTTGTTAAACATGAAGTATAAAAATAACAAGTAAAAACCAAATGATTTTTGTGCAAAAGTTAGGTATATTTGTCAATTTGCAATCACACCTACTTACTTTAATATTATTTTGTTTAAATTAGCAACACAATAAATTATCTTTGTAATAACTAGCAGCTAGTTGGGATATGAGGAATTAAAAAAAAAAACAAATTTTAATTATAAATCTATATAATTATATATTTCAAGTTACACAAATTCACTGCAACAAATCTAAGTACTTTCATACTGCTCTTTAGTTAACATTGAATTTTTTGACTCCTTATATTCACTAAGAATTGGTAATAACAAAGCTATATAGCCCTCAGTGTATGGTCTAATTTTTAACAAATTTGGATCGGTAAGTAACTTTTCATTTATTTCAAGTAATTTACCATCGATACAACTATAAACCGGATATTTAGTGCCATCGTCGCATTCTATAAAACATATTATTGAAGTTTTGCTCAATTTCTGAGCACCCCTTTTACTTTTTCCTGAAACTTTGTTTTTCAACCGGTCGACCTTTTCGGACACCTTGAAGTTCATCTTGGCAATGCTTTTTCTCATGACGGGATGATCTTCTGCCAACGATATTAAGCAAACACGATTCGAATGGAAGCTTACCCTTTGGCATATATCATCAGGTATTTTGGGAAGTTGACGGCAGTACTTGTGCTGGTAATATCTATCACTTATACTTAATGTTTTATTGTTTAGTAGAACATCACCAATTGATGCAGTGATGCTATTCGTTTCCAAAGAGTTATTTACACTATTCATATCACACATTATGAACAACACTTGTACTTTCCTTTATATATTATCTGCCACAAACATACACACATCTATTATACTACATGATCTGCAAGCTTAATAACATAACTTGGTTGTTATTGATTAATACGCGAACGTTGTTGTTCTTCCTCAGCCAGTTGTCGCAGTCTCCTGTGGGTTTCTTTGGATTTTTCGAAATTTCTCTGCCTCCTGGCTAATCTTTCTTCTTTTAGGCATTTAGTCATCTGCGTATCAATTGAGTTGCATATCCCGATGAATTTTCTTACCGGATACTTCGGAATAACATAAGCTAAGATCAAAAGTATTGGTGCGTAACATGTGACTAACCTCTTTATGACATTCCTGTAGCAATTTTATTAATTCATTGCATTTTTCAGAATGCAGATGTGGTGACAAATCCGTATGCATCCTTTATATACACATCCAATTGCAGGAAAAGTATTCGCCGGTATTTTATTCAATTTAGGAACCGATAGCCGATAGAAACTACTAACCTAACCTATAAATTAGACATTGAAATATCTGATACCAAAACCAATCATTGATAGCGCCATCTACCACAAATAATTTTTTAAAGCATTGTTAATGGTTAATTAATCGTTTTTGTTTTAAAACTATTCATTTGCTCCCTTGTTGTTAAATATATTATTACAGAGCAACCCGTTATCATTATATTAACCATCATTGTGTTTGGAGGGTACGTTCTTAAATTGCGGATTGCTATGTTATCCTAAATGCTGCTTTCCCGCTTTAATCACTTTTGAAAAAAGTACGAGCGGGAATACAGATTTGCGCTCTTTCGTAATTATAAAATTGTAGTTTATTTTCCATCTTAAATAATCTTCGGTTAAAGAACGCATCCAAAATCGCGTAGCAACAAGTAATTTCGAACGTCCAATCAGAGTCGGCATTTTGAACAAATGAAGCACGCATTCTAATTTTATGTTATATTGAACGGCGTCGGTTTTTGCTGTCCGCCGTTCTTGAGTATTTAGAAAGAAAATTAATTAGATTAAAGCCGTGGAATAGACTCAAACGTGTAATATAGCGGTAACTGCATTTGATTGTTGTGGATGTTGAATTGGCGAAGTGCTTTTTGCTACGAAAATGCATCATCTTAAGGTGAGTAAATTCCACCCTTTCTATGTGCATTTTATTGTTTCATTAGTTTTACGTAAAGATGTTCGCTTATATCGTGGTTTTATAAATAAGGGCATTTTGGTAGAATAATCATGCGATGGAAATTCAAAAAATCATAGAAAAGTGACGTGTTAACTTAGAAAGCCCATCTAAAATTGGTTAGCAATAGTAAGGTACTTGATATCGACGGTAATTGGTTGTTCTGAGTCCAATCGGAATCCGTCATTTTCCAGCCTCGTCCATTGTTAGATTGAATGATGGCGTCGGTTTTTGGTATCCATAGTTTTTGAGTTTTTCGGGGGAATTAATTAGATAAAAGGGGTAAAATATAAACATACGGGTAGTTTAGTGATAGCTGCATTTGATATCTATAGGAATTGAATGGGCGAAGAGTATTTTTGGCTGGGAAATGCTTTGAACGAAAAGTGAGTAGATGCCATTTTTTCTATGTTACACGCGCTTTACTGATTTTATATATTTAACGTGATTCTTTACATAAGGGTGCACGATTATAACGTAATTTATAGTAAATAACAAAACAAACGTGTAATTTATTAGTAGCTGCATTTGATTGCTCTGGAAATTCATTGACGAAGAATATTTTTTGCCGGGGCATGCTTTCAAGAGATCCTATTTTTTTTATGTTGTTCATTTACGCGTTGTTTTGCTGTATTATATATTTAACGTTGTTTATTAACTAAGGATGCTCATTTATAACGTAATTTATAATAAATAAACAAAATTATTAAACAAGTATGGCGACCAGCGGAAGTTCTTTGAACCAACCAATCACATTTCGGGATTTCAAACAAAAGAAGCATCGTTTGTTTCCGGCATTTTGCTATTGTGTTTCGCCACATTGAATAGTGGCGTCGATTTTTGATCCGCGATTTTATGAATATTTAGAGGGAATTAAGTGGGTTAAGGGGGTAAAATAGGTTCAAATGTATAATATAGTGGTAGCTGCATTTGATTCATGTGGGAATTTCATCGGCGATGAGTATTTTTTGCCAGGAAATGCTTTCAACTAAAAGTGAGTAGATCTATGTTTTTTTTTATATTGCTCATATACGCGTTGCGGTGATATTTTATATAGTTGACATGTTTCATTATACGAGGATGGTCATTTATTACGTGATATATAATAAATAACAAAATTTTCGAACAAATATGGCGGCGATCGGAAGTTTGTTGAACCAGCCAATCACAGACCGGGATTTTGAACAAAAGAAGCATCGTTTGTTTCCGGCATTTTGCCATTGTGTTTCGCCACATTGAATAATAGCGTCGATTTTTGATCCGCGATTTTTTGAATATTTAGAGGGAATTAAGTGGGTTAAGGGGGTTAAATAGATTCAAATGGATAATGTAGTGTTAGCTGCATTTGATGCGTGTGGAAATTTCGTCGGCAATGCCAATGTATAATACAGTGGTAGTCGCGTTTGATTGTTGTGGAAATTACATGGGCCATGAGCATTTTTTTTGTTGAGAATGTAGCATTTACAAGTCGCTTAAAAAATTTACTACCATCATAATCAGGTATTAACTTCAAAGCACCGTATTTCATCTGTCGGAAATTTTTATAAACTGTTTTTTAGTGGTCGCATTTTATAACCCTATTATTCCTTTCTTTTTTTCGATAATGAAAACGTGCTAATCAATAATTTATATAATGTAAATGTCATTAATGTGTGGACGTCATTAGTATCCATCACACAAAATCAAAACAACAGCTGATTTCATTTCTTACCTGTTCCTGTTCGAATAAACATAATGTACACGATGTTCGTGTTTTGTTTGCTTGTGAAAGATTGTTAAGTTAAAATACGTTTTTAATAGAAAGTGTTGTTCTGAAGAACTATTAGTACACCTAGAGAAAACAATACCCTTCCAGTTTGAGTGAGCGAGAAGACGAAGTGCGCTATAATCGACAAATCATCTCTCCCTCTCACTCAAACTGGAAGAGTAGCTTTTTCTTTGGGTGTATTTGTATACAGGCTTGGGCATAAAGAATAAATACTCATTGGAATAAACATCTTTGTATTGATATAGAAGAGCCAATTTTTCATTTTAAAATGTTGAAAGACATTCAAACCTCACTATAAGTATAATTAATACTCTTTTTTTTTGTTATGTAGTTACCACATCTTTGGACAAAGCAGAGAATCCATCCAGGAGATGAGTTCCGTTGGACATACCATTCTTTTTTGGCTTCAAGATGCGAATAATTGGGCCGGATTTAAAAGGTAGGATTATTTTAACTACTTTTGATCAAATTTCATATTCGTGGCAATTTAATTGATTCCTTGTTAGTGTATCAGATTTTAAATAATGTGCGATGTTATTAAATTTAATACCTACTTTCAACTACAGATGTATAGATATTAACTGTACTTAATATAAATATTGCAAAATTTGGATTATGATTGACAGAATGGAATTATTTTGCACAAAAAATTACTTTATTATAGTAAATAATAGTTAATACAATGAGCTATATTTTTGACGTATGAAAAATAAGTCAGTCGATGAAAGAAATATTATTAAGATTAAATAAAACACGTTTAATTTTAGAGTTATTTTATTCTTTATTATCTGTCGCCAAAATATAAATATTATTTACGATCTATGCATTTTCTAGATATAAAAAAAAAAAAAACATAGAATCTTATTTCTAGAATGTTTAGTCATTCCATATCTCATTTTATAAATCGAATGTGTAATTAATACTCATTTTCCTGGTACAGTTACCACAACTTTCGAGGAAGAGAGTTCAAAAGTCCACCCAGGAGATGATTTCCATTGGCGAGACAGTTCTTGAACCTTCAGGACACATGTATTCGGGACTGATTTAAAAGGTAGGCACAATTATTTTAAATACTTTTGCTCTTAATTCAAATTTAAAGCTCAGGTGTGAAAAAAAAACAATCTTCTTCTTTAACGTTATTTATGTTGCTAAGTTTCATTTATTTATTATTTTTACATAAATTATATTTGTTGTTTGATTTGTAAATGAAACACAAGTTGTATTGTACGATGTTTCCATATACAAATTTCTTTCAGTAATCGAAAAAAGATGGCAAAAAATTATCGAAATCTATCTTACGATACAACTTGTGTTTTATTTATAAATCGGTCATATTTCCAAAGAAAATAATTTATAGAAAAATAAATATTTGACATTTGATTAAACAAAAGAAATTAGTTCAGGAATTCATTTCATTGGTTTGCTCTCTAATTTTCTTAAGCGATTTGTACGGCAACAATAATGTTATATATTTGATTTAGAAATGTAAAACAAATTAAATTTAATATTTATTTCTGTCGCTGTTTCATAATGTAATTTTTAAATTAAAATTTTATAATCATTAACGTATTGACAGGCATAATTATTCCCATAGAGATTGCTTGAAAACAATTGGAAAACGAAACTTAGCAACATGAATAACTTTAAAGAGAAAGATTTTTGATTTTTTTTTTACATCAGACCTCTAAACCTAAATTAAATACAACCTTAGATGAATTAATACCAGTAAACCAAATTCAAATTTCCCGCAATTATTTTTAGTAACTTCAACATTAAAGCATGAAATTACCTACGGTTTTGTATTACATTAAATAGTTATTTTAATACCTTTAAGTTGATGTTACTAAATATAATTGCGGGAAATTTGAATTTTGTTTACTGGGATTAGAAGGTCAAAATTAAACTATTGGAATAATTTTTTTAATGAATCGTATCTATCAGATAGAATTAAAACGAC